>CM053787.1:64001607-64729107 GCA_028749045.1 Cupressus sempervirens | reverse complement strand
TCCAAATGTGTGGATGTGTCCAATATCTTGGATTATGCAAGGTAATGCATCATGGAGAAGGTCCCTTAGTCGCAGCTCCTGCATAGATTAAGAAATGGTTCACAACAAATTCACGTTACCAAAGCATTTGTGTCGTTGTTGTGAAGAAAGAAAGAGATTACCGCAAACACGAGTATAAATTGCATCAATGTGAAATTTTGAGCTGGAAAGATTCTTAGTAAGGAATGAAAAGGATTAAGCAAGATAGATTGGAAATGAGCGGCATCTAATATGTGAAAGAGGACCTCCTTGTGATTTTGAATGATTGGGGTCGTGTTGTTGACAAACACATCATCCTGGTGTTAAGAAAGAAGTCTCACCGTGCTGCAAAATCATGTTTGATAACCCCAAACACATGCATCTTGCATGGGTTTTTAATATATACTGATTCCAATGCTGAATTACAAGGATAACTTGATAATTTTTCTCTGGCAAATTTGAGAGAATTGCCTCTGTGAAGCACGATACACCATAATCATGGCTCGTGGGAATAGATACCAAAGGCCTAAATGCATTAGAAAAGATGATGAGTCGGTTGTTACTTATTTCAAGGTGGTGTTTATTATAAAGTTTGTTCTATATATATATATATCATGTGTCCCAATATCAAACACAAAGGTTATAGATCCAGATTATGCATTCCCATGGGTGCATTAGGAGCATTTAACGGCATATGCAAAAGAAAAGAAAATCACATGTTTCGAAGGGAAGGACTTCCTATTCATTTCATGGAACAAGTTTATTGGCTTGCAAAATACGTTTATGTTGACCAGATTATCCTTTGCGATTTCTATGGAATTTCAAAAGTTTTTGGTTTAGGGTTGAAATTTCAAATAATTATTGGTCAATTCAAGAAATGATCTCTATGTAGACATCAGGTATTCCGCAATGCCCTCAGCAGAATGGCACGGGTGTCATATTAGTTCCTTGTAATCCCGATTGGAATCCAGACACTGATAACTCAGGCTTTAGGAATATGGCAGAGGACTTTGTGTTATTTGATGAATAAATATACATCACTCAATGTAGATCATGATGTTGTATGCTTCAAAGAAATGTGTCTAAGGAGGCATGGTTATAATAATGTATGACATGTTTTATCATCGAGTTGTTTGATAAGTGTGCCTCGAAGGTGAGAAAGCCACATAGTAACATAAAATTTTAATGCTCCTGGTATAAGGTTGTATGGTCTGAGGTGATGAAATATATAGAGAAGTCGATCTCTCATTTAGATATGTGGAGTTGCAGGCTCAAAAGAGTAATTCATCGACAGTATTGGTGAAGGTCGGATGCCAAGCCAAATGAGAAAAGGCATCATGAGATGACTTATAGAATAGAATTCTATGGTACATGCATGCTTGGATCCCATTGTTATAATGCTGTTGCGGTGAAGGGTGAAATTGCTTTAAGCCCTGTATCATCAAAAAGTGGGCATGGGCTACTTTTGTTTGAAGCTCTTAGTAAAGGTTTGGGTGAAGAAATGGAGAGAGACCCTACAACTTACGTCCATGGAGAAGACGTGAGTCATTACGCAGATGCATATAAAGTTACCAAAGGAATGACAGAAAAATGTGGTGAGTTGAGAGTACTAGATATACACATAGCAGAAGATTCTTCCTCAGGGATAGCCATTGGAGCTGCTAATGACAGGCCTACGACCTATAATTGAAAGAATGAACATGGGTTTTCTATTATTGGCATACAATCAAATATCAAATAATTGTGGCATGCTTCGTTATACTTCTGCGGGACAATTTACTTTTCCCACTGTTATATGAGTTTCTGGAGGTGTAGGGAGGCAGCTAAGTGCAGAACATCCTCAAGTGCTTAAAACCACATTTTTAGTTTGTTCCTGGACTACACATGGTTGATTACTCAACACCATACAATGCAAAAGGATTAATGAAAGTGACAATTAGAAGTGAGAACCCGATCATCTTGTTTGAGCATGTGCTTTTGTACAACTTGAGAGAGAAGATTTCAGATGGAGAATATATATATGTTGTGTGAAAAAGGCAGAGATGGTTCGACCAAGTTCAGATTTACTCATAAAGAATTAATTTTAGTACTATGGCCCACTATTAAGTCTTAACGTTGCATTTTCCTATTCTAAAGTGGTGATTATAATGTAAACAACATTATAAGCATTAATAGTATGATAAATAAAGTGAATCTGAGGAAAAAAGGAATGTATAAAGACACGAGACTAAATAGAAAGGAGGTCATAGAAAATCTTTCAAGAATCAGTTACCAAAACTGAACAGTCACCGACATCAGGGAAGATAAATATGTTTCAGCAAATGCAAAAGGGGTTCCAAAACTTTTCCTTCTTCCAGATGGCAGACTGTGTGCTCCAGGCGGAGAGGGGATTTTGCAAAATTGTTTCATTTTCTTGAGAGGCTGTGAGAGGCGGAGCATGGGAAAATTTTCTTTTTCAAAACTGTGTGTCTAAGATGGAGATAAAATCTCAGTGATTAATGTAATATTGTCAAAAAATGTTTCTATTTTCTTTGAATAATGGTTAAATTGTAATGTGTGAAGGAGACTTTGTGGTCTTTTACAGTTAAGGAAGGGAGGCTGGAGGTTAAATGCATTAAACTTTGGTTATAATGTATTTTTCCTTCCACTGATTACAAACTTTGAGTCATTTTCAGTTTTCTCTAAAATTACAGTTCGATATCATTGTTTCTTTATTATGTTATCATTTCAAAATATCCTTCAAAGCTCTAATTTTAACTCCCTCAAGAAGGTGGAAGACATGGTTTCATTTTCATTACACAATGCAGTGTTTAGCAAATGAACTTTGTGTCATCTGTTGTTCTTTACTTTCTTTTCATGCAGTAGTATAGGTTTTTGCATCTACACTATATTTATGAATAGATGCTTGATGTCCTTTTGTGCTTTTTGGTTAAAAGCATTCATAATCAATTCATTGAACATCTCAAACAGGGAGTTGTACTCGATAAAATTCAGAGGAAGGTTATCAACCTTATGATAACTTGTCCAACTGTTGGTGTTGATTTGTCCTTTCACTTGGGCATTTAGGGTTAGATTTTCATGTAATTTCTCAAAGGACAATCTGTTCACTAACAGATTCCAATTTCTCAAACTTGTTCATCTGGTTGTCACTTAGTAAACATAACATTTACTCGAGCAACATATAACTCAGTCAATACTGACTCGCTTAGGCAACACTATGTTCTTTCCTTTATAATCACTCGACCAATACTATAATCACTTAGTGAATACAAACTCCCTTCATTAGCCTTGTGACTGTTAAGCTTGTGATATTCAATACTTCTCAACAATACATGATTGTAAAACAATCAAATGAATATTACATAGTCATTGTCCAACTCATTCAAGTACCCATTGAATACCTTGCATATCAACTCTAACTTCATCATACTTTCTTCAAATCCTCTTCATTAATCAAATCCTCTTCATGAATCTAATGATATGGTACTTTCCCGAGTTAGCATAATGTCTATCTAACTAAGACTTTGACATCAATGACAATATAATAATTGATATGACTCTTTTACATACATTCATAGCATCATGGCCTAACAATCTCCCACTATCAATTACAATATCATTTGGGGTTAACAACTTTTGCATCCCTGTGGTATCTTCAACTATGTTCTATGCTTGGGGTGAAGGAAGTTGTCCTTGGGGAGTCTCAGTGATGATTCCTTCCTTCCCTCTTTGTTTGTTTAGCATCCTTTTGTCTATTTTTGGAGTAGGTTTTATCTCATGTGATTTTCCCTATTTATCCATTTTACAAATATTTGGTTGTGTTCCTCATCAGGCCATGTTGTTGGGACCCATTTGTGCATTCAACATTGTAGTTTCTTTGCTTTTCTTGTATTGTTTATAGTTGCTTTGTTTCTCATCTTAAGGAGGGAGGAGGAGGGGGGGAGGGGGGCGGCGGGCGGCGTGTTAGAGTAAAGAATTAATTTAATTACATTGATTAAATTAACTTTACTCCCTTCTTAAGATTTCCCTTTATGCACTTGCATTACTATTTAATAATTAAATATTAATTATAAATGCCTTTTACCTTTTAGGTTTTATGATCTCCTTCTATGAGGATTGATCCATTGCATATTTTTGCTCATTCTTTTATTCTGATGATATATTCTTACATATTTACTATGTCAAACCCTTTCCTTTTTTTACCTTTGCTTCTCTATGATAGGTTCTTGCATGCAAGTGTTCTATGGGACATGTGGACTTGTCTTTCTCAAATCCTTCAATTTCAAAGGAGATTTCACATTTAACACTATAGAAGTTATCAAATTCAATAGTTGTATGCAATATCATTATTCCTTGAAGATTCATTTCTTGTTACTATTGTTAAAGTTATTTTCATGTAGGAGTCTTAGTCCTTTATTCCCTCTTCTTTCTTTTGGAGAGGTTTTTTTTTATTTGTAATGGGTCAAAGCCTAGATTAATTATTATGATTTTTTGAAATTAATTATAATTTTGTGTTAAGCTCAAGTATATTCAAACCCAAGACTTGCCACATGAGAGACTCACCAGTTATTGTTGTGTTGTAGGCTCTTTCCTTTTTAGAGAGGAGCTTTCACCCACTAAGTTTTTTTCCCTTTCTTTGGCTACAAGAGATCTTGTTACTTGTACATGGGTATCTAATAAAGTATTTAGTTGTTAAGAACCATTATTTGATTCCATTTTTAAATTTTATCCTTCTCCCATTGTTTCACTTAAGGAGGGATTTTAGAGGATGCATATTTGCATTACATATTTATGAATGTGCTTTCACATGTAATCTTAGCTTCAATTTACTTAGTGAAGATATATTTGAGCCTAATTTAACCTAGTTTAAAATAGTTGTGCTTTTCTAATTTTTTAAAATTTTCCTAATTTTAGAGAACTTTATTTCCATAAAATAATTATGTGTGTCATATTTCTCATTATATAATCTTTTTTTAATAAATATAGTATATCTATTTTGTTTCTCTTGTTTTTGGAAGGTGTTCTTGTTTTATTATTTGATCTTGTAGATATTTGTGTTACAAAATTCAATATGCTTTATTTGTCTATTAATGTCTTATATGTTTCCACATCTCCAATTATGATTATATTATCATTGTATGCAAACAATGTGACACAATTCTCCAAGACATTCTATCCAAGGGAGCCAATAGATTTAGAACCTTGAATGACAATTTAGAGTTTTATATCCATGGCGTGCAAGAACCTAAAGTATGAATATGATTCTTTAATGAACCTCAATAGGAAAACCTTGTAAGGTGCACTGTAGAAAAAAAGATTCAAAGATAAGAGAAAGACTTCTAGTGTCCAGGAATTAAATTTGTTAAGAAAGTGTGAGTAAAACTAAGATTAGAGTGCAAAACTAAGCTAAAATGAAATGCAAGAACAAGAGAGTTAAGTTAACAATGGTGTAGGAGCATTGATGATTTTAAACTAAAACCTAAGAAAATTTTGGCTTGTAGTGACCTTATCCAATTCACAAGAGAATAAGGATTAGAAAAGAGTCCCAAGTGTGTATGAGAGTCTATAGGAGATCAATCAATCCACAAGAAATTTTTTGCCAAGGTATGCCAAAGAGTTGCCTATAAGTTGTCAAGATAGTGCAACTTTGGTAAAAAGTCAAAATAACCTCAAAATTAGATATATTTGAGTGGAAATGTGTTAAATGAGTCTAATTTTTCTTTTGAATTCATTCTACACTTATTGGAAGGGTTCACGAGTGTTACAAAAGTCAAAATCCAAAATTTGCAAAAGTTGTTAATGACAACTTTGCAATGTTGTCTCGATAACATTAGCAAGAGTGTGCAAAGAATATGAGAAGTAATTGTGGGCTAGTTTTGAAAATTGAGGCATGATAAATGGATCTATTTAAGACCATCTAAGTTCTAAGATCAAGGTTAGATTTTTGTAAATACAAAGTTGCTTAATAAACTTGATTGGTTTTCTTGCAATTACTATCATAGTCACTTAGCAACTTCAACATCCATATGATAGTGGATTGACTTGAGATTTTTATTTTCATGGTAGGATATAGAATTTAATCTACTTAGTTTTTGTACTTTTTGAGGTTTAGATCTTTTGTTCTGATAGGTGTAATAAAAATCTTTCCTTTGTGACTGGTTCACTAGTCAATATAGAGCTGAAGACTTCAAATGGCCCTAGAATGAATTCTAATGGTGAGAATTGTATGAACTCCTATATATACTATGGAAATATATATACTTTGTACATATGGATTTATGAGTAAAATATACAGGTTTTCTATTTTTAACACCAAGCCCTAGGCTAGACAAGGTGTACCTAGCTAGGAGTCTTAGAATTTGTAGAGCAAGGATGGAAGGCTTAATGTATTGACATGAACAATCCAAGATCATGGAGGCATAGAGGGGTGTGTAAATAATTAGTGTGCAAGAGGAGAAGGCAGAGTGAATCCATTTGTGAGGTTTTTTACTCCTTTAAATTCCATACAACCCAAATAAGTTTAAAACCCTTAAATTTAGACCATATCTAGGAAGGGGTTGTACACATGGGTTGGGACCCTAAAACCTTCAAAATATTTGAGCCCTAAGGGTCTCACGAATGATAGTTTATTTGGGGCCTTCTTTAGAAAGTTTCATAGTTATTGCTCAAAAACTCAATTAAGAGGCCTCATTAGACCTAAAAGGCTTCTAGCCCTATTTCCAAGGGTTCCAAGAAATTAGTAGAAAATCCATGAAAGATGGAGACAAATTCCCATAAAAATTAGTTGAAATTTTAGTTTGGAATCCTTTCCATTTAAGTTGGTTATAACCATGGACATGATGTGTTGGGAGGTGCACTTAGTGAGTTGAGTCCTAAAGAAGGAGAGTGAATAGATTAAAGACTTTACTTGGTAGAGAGATCTTTAAGGAAAGAGGAGGTGGAGTAAGAGTCCTCTAGTGTAGGGTTATATAAATAAACCTATAAAGGTTAGGATAAGGACCTTGTAAGAGTCCTCAAGAGGGTAGGGCTCAAGAATAAAGATCTCCCTATCAAATTGGTATCACAGCCTAACAAGAGTTGCGCAAGTACATGCTATAATCTAGTAGTGAATCAATGGGTAAGATAACCATGGTAAATAATGAAAAGTTAGCAAAAGAAATAACATAGAAAAAGGAGGAGAATAAGCTCCTAAAAAAATTCCTAGAGGCTATGAAAAATAAACTAGATGAAGTGGTGGAGACAACTGATAAAGTCAAAGAGAAGTTGAAGGACAATGAAGATAAGGGTAAGGAAGTGGATGCTAAGGATGGAATCCCTCTACCTATCCCACCTCTACATGAGGAACCATTCCTTAAGGCCATCAAAGCATTTAGTGGAAAATCTTTTAAGCCAATACCCTTGTTTAGTGGAAATATGGATCTTGAGTTGGTGATGGAATGGAGAACCACTTTGAGCATGAAGGGATTACTAAAGCCTAGAAGGTGAAGGTAGCCAAGTCTAGATTGAGGGGACTGGCCTTGACTTAGTGGAAATATCTTCAAGAAGAAAGAGAAAAGGAGGTAAAGAAGCCAATGGCCAATTAGAAGGCTATGTTGACTAAGATAAAGGACAACTATTTACCAAAGGATTATGAGATCCAACTGCATAAAAAGAGACAAAATCTCAAACAGTGAGACATAGATGTTGCTTCTTATACATAGGAGTTTCAAAACTATTCCTTAGGTCCAACATTCAAGAAGAGGAGAGAATGAAGGTGGATAGATATTTGATTGGACTTAGATGGAGTATCCAAGAGGAAATTAGTCTCTTAACCCCTACTATTGTTTAAAGATGCTACCAGTTAGCCCTTAAGGTGGAAGAGAAGAGTAAAAATAAACAAGACACAAGTTCAAGGGGTAGGTGAAGAGGAAGACAATCAAGAGGGATTCATAGAGGTGGTTTTTGTGGTAGGAGTAATGAGGCCAAGAACCAACGTGAAACCAAGCTAACTAAAGATACTAGTGATTCTAGTGACAAAGGTAATTCTAATAGAGCTAGATGGTTCAAAAATGGTGGTAGAGGTAGATTTGAAAGATTTGGAAGAGGTTCTCGTTTGACAAGCATGGAGTGCTATAATTTTGGTCAATTAGGACGCCTTGCATAAAGGTTCCCTGATTAGGAATCAAGTTCACAAGGAGAAAAGAAAGTGGCTTATGCTAAAGAAAATGTTAGTAGTGCAAGAACTTCTCAAGTGATTCTTTATTTAGAGAGTGGTGAAAACCTCATGTTTAGAAGGGTATTTATCAAGGAACCTAGTAAGGAGGAATCCAAGAAAAGAAGGGTGTTATTCAAAGTAAAGTGAAAGATTCTTGGCAAGGTGTGTAGGGTCATCATTGATTTAGGATCAACAAATAACATCATATCAGAGGAGGTAGTTCAAAAGTTGAAGCTCGCCAAAATACCCATACCCATCCATACAAGGTCACTTGGTTGAACAAAGGGTAGAATGTCATAGTGAATGAGCAAGTGTGGGTTAAGTTTTCTATAGGAGAATATGAAGACAAGATTATTTGTGTTGTCTTTCCCATGGATTCTTTGCATCTACTATTAGGTAGACCATGGCAATATGATAGATATGCAATTCATCATTTGAAGAAGAATATGTACACTTTCAAGAAGAATGGAGTCACTTATAAAATCTAGTTAGTGGTTGAAGAATGACTAGATAAATTAGAAGACTCAAATGTACTCCTAATGAGTGGTAAAGAGTTCTTTTATGATCTTAGACATGAAGAAGAAGTTGGGTTTGCAATTGTCGTAAAGCCTAAAGAAGAGGAAAAACCAAAAACAACATTGCCTAAAAAGATCAAGCAAAAGTAGGACCAGTTTAGTGACATCATTAGTGATGGGGCATCATCAATCTTACCTCCATAAAGAACCATCAGCTATTAGATAGATTTCATACTAGGGGCATCTTTTCCTAAAAATAGTTGCATACAAGATAAAACCAAACCAAAATAAGGAGATAATATGGCAATTTAAAGAGTTTCTTGACTAGGGGTTAGTCAAGAAGAGTATGAGCCCATGTATTGTTCTAGATATCTTGGCACCCAAGAAGGGAGGTAAGTGGAGATTATGTATTAATTCTAGGGAAACTAATAGGATAAGTATAAGATATAGATTTCCTATTCATAGAATAGAATCGAAGACTTAATGGATTGTCTAGAAGGAGCTAAGTACTTTACTAAAATTGACCTTAAGGGTAGATATCCCTAAATTAGGAGGAATGAGGGGGATGAGTGGAAGAAAAATTTCAAGACTAGAGAGGGTCTTTATGAGTGGTTAGGTATTCCATTTAGACTCACAAATGAACCTAGTACATTTATGAGGTTAATGAATGCAGTGTTGAAGGATTACATAGGTAGGCTTTTGGTAGTTTACCTTGATAATATCTTCATCTTTAGTAAGACAAAAGAAGAACAAATGAAACACCTAGGGAAGAGTGAGTTCTTGAGAAAAAGATTGTGTACTTAGGTTTTTTAATCTCCCAAGCTGACTTGAAAATGAACCCAGGCGAGGAAGAAGCCATCCTTAACTAGCCCACTCCAAAGATAAGGACTAAGTGAAGAGTTTCCATGAATTGGCTCAATTTTATAGAAAGTTTATTAGAGTATTTAGTGAGATATGTAAACCTATACTAGACACTATCAAAGTTGGAATAAAGACCAATTTTAAGTGGATAAAGGATGCCAATGAAGGATATGAAGAGTTAAAACAAAAAGTGGCTACACAAACTATCCTAATGTTGCCAAGCTCTGAAAAATTGTTCATTGTGGAATGTGATGCAATAAATGTAGCCATGAGATTAGTCATAAGATAATATGGGAGGCATGTAGCATTTTCTAGTGAGAATTTGAATGAAGCAAAGTCAACGTATTCATCTTATGACCTAGAACTTCATGCATTGGTTCAAGCTCTCAAAAAGTGGAGACACTACCTTTTGCCCAAGGAGTTTGTAGTCTACACTAAAAATCAGGTTCTAAGCCTCATAAACACACAAGATAAGTTGATTCATAGACATATCAAGTGGATGGATTATTTGCAAGCATATACCTTTACTATAAAGCATACAAAGGGTCAAAATAACAAGGTGGAAGATGCACTCAGTAGAAGGTTAAAATCATTGTACAAGAAGTCCATCTACAAAGCATTGGTATTGAAGGGTTCAAGGACCTATATGAGGGGGATAAATATTTCTTAGAAGACTAAAAGGTATATGTTAATTTTAATAATCATTTTTAGGGTGACTTTGTTGACTACACTTTGCAGAGTGGGTTATTGTTTAAAGGGAACCAATTATGTGTACCTAAGGGGTTAATGAGGGAAAACCTTGTCCAAGAGAAGCACTTTGGGAGTTTCAATGGGAATTTTGGCCTAAAAAATGTTATATTTTGTTCAAAGGTTCTAGTACTCACCAAAAATATAGAGAGATGTAAGGAGGTACATTGAGTAATGTATAGTTTATGAAAAAGGAAAAAAGAACATCTTCAAATGTTGGATGATACCAACATTCACCTACTTATGATAAACAAGGGGGGAATTTCAGTATGGATTTTATGGTAGGTTTTCTAAGAAAAAATAATGGTTTTGACAGTGTCTTTGTGGTAGTTGATAGATTTAGTAAAATGAGTCTCTTTATACCTTGCAAAATGACTCATGATGCTAGTTATATTGCTCATCTATTTTTCAAGGAAATAGTAAGGATTCATGGCTTACCAAGAATCATAGTCTTTGATAGAGAAGTAAAATTCATGGGGAATTTTTTAGAAAACCTTGTGGAAAAGACTAGACACCCACTTAGCATTTGGTTCAGCATACCATCCACAAATAGATGGTCAGACATAGGTGATAAATAGAGTGCATTAAGTACTTACTCAAACTGAGTTTTCCTATAATGATACTGTGAATAGATATACAAGTAAAGGCCCATTTTTAGTAGTATATGGCATCCATCCAAGGGGAGTATGTGAACTCAATGAGTTAAAGAGCCATGAAGAAAGAAGTTGACATGTTGAAGACTTTTCTCAATCTATGAAGGAGGTCCATGAACAAGTTAGAAATACTATAATGGAGGTAAATCAAAAACTTAAGTCCAAGGTGGATGAAAGGAGAAAAGACCTATAGTTTGAAGAAGAATATTGGCCAATAATGGTGCATTTAAATAAATCCAAACTCTAAAAAGGGATCCCTAGTAAGTTACAAATGAGAAGAATAGGACCATGCAAAGTCCTATCCAAGTATGGGAAAAATGCCTACAAGATAGACCTTCCCAAGGAATTATCTATACAGATCTATTCAAGTATAAAGGTCTTTATGTAACATAAAAATAATATGGTACAAAATTTGTTAATGATGTAAGGGAGCTCAAGGTACCTATCCAAGTGGAGCCACTAGCTAAGAAGATCTTCGATTCAAGGGTTAAGAAGAAGACAAGATATAAAATCTACATGGAGAACCTTATTAAATGGAGAAATCAACCTAAATTAGAGGCTACTTAGGTATCATAGAGTGACTTCAAGAAGCTTGGCATCAATATGGAACTCCTAGCTCTAAGGGTAATTTGATCTATTTGGTGCAGGTGGAGAATGGTGCCGGAGCACTTAGGGTTTTAGGCTAAACCCTAAGAAATTATTTTCTTGTAGTGACCTTAGCCAAGTCACTATAGAATAAGGACTATAAAAGTTTCCAAAGTGTGTGTGATATTCTCTAGGAGATCAATCAATGCGTGGGAAAAAGTATGCCAAGGTATGCCAAAGAGTTGCCTATAAGTTGTCAAGATGAACAACTGACCTCAAAATTGGACATATTTGGGTGGAATGGTATTAAATGAGTCTAAATATTATTATGAATTCATTCTACACTCATTGGAAGAGTTAATGAATGTTAGAAAAGTCAAAATGAGAAAAATGCAAAACTTGTCAATAAGAATGCTGTCATGACAACATTAGTACAATTGTGCCATGAAGGTGAGAAGTGATTTTGGGTTGGTTTTTTTAGTTGAGACATGAGGCATGGATCTACTTAAGACCATCTAAGGTTTGACATCAAGTTTAGATTTTTGTAAACACAACGTTGCTTAATAAGCTTGACTGGTTTTCCTACAATTACTATCATAGTCACTTAGCAACTTGAGCATCCACATGATAATGGATTTACTTGAGATATTTATTTTAATGGTTAGAGAGATAATTGAATCTACTTAATTTATTTAATTTTTGAGCTTTAAATCTTTTTGTTTATAGATGTAATAAACATCTCTCATCTATGACTAGTTCACCGATTAATATAGAGTTGGAAGACTTCAAATAACCCTAGAATGAACCAATGGTGGTAGCTATATGACCTCTTGGAATATACTATGTAACTATATATAATTTTTACATGTGGAGTTTGGAGTCATAATTTGCAAGTTTTCTATTTTTAACACTAAGCCTTAGGTGAGATAAGGTGTACTCGACTAGGAGTCTTAGAAGTTGCAAAGAAAGGATGAAAGGCTTAATGGATTGAAATTGACAACCCAAGACCATGGAGGTGTAGAGGGATGTGTAAAGAACAATTGTGCAAGAGGATAAGGCATAGTGAATCCATTTGTGAGGTTTTGAATCTTTTGTATTCCATACAACACAAACAAGTTTAAAACCCTTAAATTTAGGCATATTTCTAGGAAGGGGTTGTACATAAGTGATGTGACCCTAAAAAATTCAAAATAATTGAGTCCTTTGAAAAGGGTATCAGGAATGGTAGTTTAGTTGGGGTCTGTTTTGGAAAGTTTCATATTTATTGCTCAAAAACTCAATTAGGAGGCCTAATTATACCTAAAAGGCTACTAGCTCTATTTCCAATGGTTTTAAGAGATCATTAGAAAATACATGAAACATGGGGAAAAATTTCCATTAAACTTAGTTGAACATATAGTTTGGAAGCCTTTCCATCTATGTTGGTGATAAGCATGTTCATGGTGTCTTGGGAGGTACACTTAGTGAGTTGAGTCCCAAAGAAGGAGAGTGAATATATTGGAGAATCTACATGGTAAAGAGATATTTAGTGAAAGAGGAGTTGGAGTGAGAGTTCCTTTAGAATAGGGTTATAGAAAGAACCCTAGAAAGGTCAAGATAATGACCTTGTAGGAGTCCTCAAAAGGGTAGGGCTCAAGAAGAAATAAATCCCTATCAAACAAGATGAGAAATATTACTTTCCTCCTATTTAGACTAGGTGATGTAAACTAATTCAAAAAGGAAACTAAGATATCATGCAATATTTAAACTACAATGAAAGTAAACTAATATGCAAATATGAACTAAATGAGAATGCCAACAAGAGTTATTAAGTGATCAAATAGCTCTAGAATGAAACATGAACATAACAATAACATTATCATGATATATGAGAGAGAGAGAGCCTCCTTTTAAATACCAATGGACAATAGAGATTAGGATGCAAAATCCATGGTGGAGAATTATTCTCATTTTGACTTTGGTGCACAAGATTCTCAAGAGGCAAAATCAATGCATGTGTTTAAGAAGAAAAATATGTGTGGAGGATAATAAGAGGCAAAATAGATTATATTTCCTTGGAGAGTGTGCATTCAAAGTGTAGAAAAAGTTATTTTTGTTTTAGTTTTAAATTAGGAAATTAATTTTTCATGTGCATACATAGGATAAAGGGGATTTTATTTAGTTAAAAAGGGACATGTTATTTCAATTAAATAAAGAATTATGATAAGGTGGTTAAACCATAGGATATAAAAATGAATAGATAATAAAATGATGTGTTGATCAAGGATTAAATGATTAATAAATTATAAAAATTTGACTGAGCATAAGATGTAGTCTAGCATAGAGATTCAAAATGTTTAAAGGGGTGTATAGTCTACTAGACCATTTTTGGGTGATTACATATTCTCCTCTTTGACTAATGCATAAGTGATATGAGAACACATTAAATCAAAGAATGGTGATGTTAAGATGGTTGAGATATCTAACTCAAAACTTGATTGAACGAAGCATAGAGAGATAACTAACCCCGAACCTGATTGAACAAGGACTAGAAAAGACAGAAAGATTCTAATGCACTCTTTGAAGCAAAAAATAAACACAAAAAATATTTATAGATAAGATAATATTTGACAAGAGATGATATTCCAAAGAGCAAGTAGATTAGATCAAGAGTCTATCCCAAGCAAAGAAAAAAGTAGATAGATAACAAAATCAATTTGTAGATAGATTATACTTGCTCCTTAGGGATTGAAATTGAAATGATGTAGAGGAGATGAAAAAATGAGATATATTTGATCAAATTGAGATAAGATAAGGTAAAAAATTATAGATAAGTGATTTAGAGAGAATAGAGCTGACTTTGACCACCAAGCATTGAGAATATGCCCTAGTTTGACTAGAATGATGAAACATGAAAATTAGGTCAAAGCAAGAAGAAAGGTGAAATGGAATGAAATGGATTGAATGATAAGAGAGAGATGAATATGATGGAAGAGATGAAAAGGTGAAGATTGACTCAAAAAATATTAGCCTAAAGGGTCAATCAATTACACAAAGAAGGAAGTAATTTTAAAATATGATTTTGACAAGTAAGATGAAATTAGATTTTGATTTCGATCCCAAAAATATATCCAAGACATAAAAATTAGGCAAGGCTGCAATTTTTGCAAAAAATGAGACTTTGAGAAATTAGGTCAAAATGTTATATAAGGGCTCCAAAACAATGGATAAATGAGATGATATGATTAACCACTTGTTATTGTATAATAGAAGAAATATGAAAGAGAAATGGTGATGAAAGACCAAGAAAGAATGAAGACATGATAGAGAGATAGAAGAAAATATGATTGAGCGTAATTAATGATGTGTCGAACAAGAGATGAAGGAGACTCTCTCCTAACTCAAAATGCAAACTATAATGAAAATCTAAAATGTAAGTTGTCATGAAAATGCAAAGTGAAATTTCAAGGGTCAGTTAAGGAGGTTCTTGTTTTTATCGTTGAGCTTTATTATGGATATTTCAAGATCATATATCAATCACTAGTGTGAGACTATGAAGATATTAATATAATTTATATCAGATAGGATGTGGGAACCCACCCTATGCATCAAGAACATAGAGGTCAAGATGATAATGTAGTTGGATTCCCTAGGTTTAATATAGAAAGATTACACTCACATCAAGAAAAAATGTCAAGATGGCCATAAGCATCATCTTGTAGAGCAGACACAATATAATAGACAAGGACATAGCCCCAATTCCCCTAAGTGTCCAAGGGGTCAAAGAGAGACACACCTAAGATCATCAAGACTACACGTTCAAGCATATGTTAAAGGAAAACATGCCCCATGCCCCCATCCTCTAGTTGAGTGACATCCCAAAGATACTAAGGAGGGATCACTCAATAAAAATATTCAACAATAAATACACAAATAAAATAATTCATAACATGTCTCACTTGTTTTTGTTTTACCATTGTGTGAAAAGAAAAAGATAATCACTGACATCACTAGGACTTGTGCTTGTAGATGAGAAATATTGCATAATCCTAAACTATATAAAAGCATCAACTTAAGATAGGATATCTGATGAGTGTTGAGAAACACTTGATGTCAAGGAAAGTGTTGAGAAACACATGTTTGCAAGTTTTTTTAGTAAGTTGATCATTTTTTTGAGATATTTTATAATTTTTCTAGGATTCTTTAGGATCATATTTGATTTTTTTTTGGAGTTTTCTCAAGATTGAATTTTTTTTAATCATTATTTAGAGATCATTGGTTCTCAAGAAATATCACATTGTTTTGTCCCAATATCTAGCAAGGTGTAGGACACGATGGATTAGCAAGCTAGTGGATAAGATGGATATCCAATTATGCATGGAGTAAGATGTGATCCTTAAGGACTATCTCCACAAGATTACCCAAGATAGGGATAAGGGTAAAATAGGCATACAAAGGATTTTTTGGATAAGCAATGGAAGCTAATGAGTGAGGTAGCATATACGATAATGACTCGATGTCATGAATGCATATAGTCCAAAAGAGTGGGCATGTCAAAAGGCTTCTAAGACCAATGTTTTTTCCTTCATTGTAATCAAGACCAAGGGGCCAATTGGATAGGATATTGATAACATAGAAAAATAAGGATGAATCTTGTTTACGGAGGCTATGAGTGAATGATTTAGGAAAAGAAAGATCATGGTAAGGTAGCTAATGGATAAGATAGCCTATGCTCATGGATAGCTCAACATTTTTCAAGATAAAAGGTGAAAGAGGGGATAGTTGGATGATGGAATAAATATGCATGATGCATGTTTCCAAGGTTTTCATTATGGAAATTTCCCAAGGTGCCACAAGAAGTGGTTTTCACCATAGGTTAGATTTAGGTCTTTACTTTTTCTACCAAGGTTCTTGTTTACTAGGTTATCACCAAGGCACTTTTTATCTCTCTTTCTTTCTCTCTCTTTTTCATTTGTTTTTCATTTTTCCCTATTATGATTTTTGGAAATAATTCAAGCCTTTTTTTCTTTACATAATGCTCCTCTTGAAATATATTTCATGATAGGCTAGGGCTAGCAAAAGGTATGTTCAAAGTTGTTGCTAGGGTGATCGAAGGAAGATGTTAGAAAGGTATATGCAAGATAAGTTTTTATGCTTTGGAAGGATAGAAGAAGGATGGATCCTAAGTAAATGTAGGCTTGAAAATATTTTAAGAGGGTAGGTGAGAAAGTGGGGAAGATCAACATTGAAACACACCATAGAGGTTGGTGGAATGATGGAGGAATCATGGATGAAATACCCTGAGGTTTTTATGTATGAGATCATAGGATACTTTTTGAACAAGATAGAATAGAAGTATTTGGAATCTTTTATGGAAGATGTTTGAAAGAAGATGGAGTGGAAGCCTTTGGAATTTTGAATGTCAACTTTGATTTATTTTCAAGATTCAAGTCTTTCAAAAGAGACTTGGGAATCCATATAGATTTTGAATTTTCTTTTCCTTTGGATTCTTTATATCACATTTATTTTATGATGGATTTAGGAACCCATATTTTCTTTAATTTTGTTCTTTGGTTAGTGGACCTTTTTGGTCTGTTGAATATTTTTTCTTTCTTTGTATTCACATGTTGATTAGATAGGATATAGTGATCTTCATTTTTCGATGGAATATTGTATTTATTCTTTCTATTTTGTACATCAAAATTACTTCCAAGAGACTTGGGATTTGTGGATGGATAAGGTGATATGATAGGTTTGTTAGAAAGTGAAGTCCACCAAGAAAATTGAGAGGGCGATGGGGGTGAATCAGTCATCCAACTATTAAAATATTTATCAACCTTATCAATCCTTAACCATGTGAACAACATAATTAGCAACCATAAGAATATATACATACACAATAACACTAGATATGTTAACTAGAGAAACCCTTGATTAGAGGGAAAACCCTAGTGGGGATGGTACCCATAAAATAATGTACTAATATAAAAGCTCCTTGTAAGAGGTTGGACTTTTTTAGGAGCCAATGAAATATATTATAAACATATTAGTCCCTATTAGGAGACTTTGAATTCTTTTTAGGAGATTTAAAACCCTATTAAGAGTTGTGCCAATCCTGTTAGGAGTTATAGAAGGTAAATGGACCCACTGTCCAAATAGCTTCAACGGCAAGATCATTGAACTCACTTTCTAATTGATTTTTATATTATACCTTGAAGAATAATAGAAATGAAATAAACTCAGCTCCTTCTCTGTTCTCTTGACCAAACCAAACCTCTTTTGACCTCAATACCATATCACCAACTTTACATCAAAATAATCCCTTGGATTGCTTACGTGCATTTACCAACTTTGCAGATTACTTGCACAATTCACACTTGCACTCTTGCTCTCATCAACTACATACTTCATCAAAAGGAAAATGACCTTCCTTTATACTATATCCTCAAAATAATTCCTTGAGTCTACCTTGAGGCTTTCCCAATAAATTATAATAGGATCTCATTAAGATATTACAAGACATTACATCTTTTCATAATTACAAGTCATTATCATCTCATAGTATTTACAACTTGTCACATGTACAACCTTTGACCTTGCACACTAGCTGACATCATCATCAGGCTATCTAGTGTCACTTTCTAACTACACTCATCATGATTTTATCTCAATTAAGAGATACAATCTAATCATCAAAAACTACTTATCAGGTACTCTGTCTACTCACTATCTTCTGTAATTCATGAATATCTTCCACATGTCTTCAACTCTCTGTACATGTAGTTATCTGCATCACTAGGACACAATGAAAAATACATCCTTAACTACACTTGATCTTATTATCAACACACAATCTATATGACCTTGTTCTCTGCCTGCTACTCTGCTAGTCTTTACAGAAACAATATTGTTGACATCAATGACAAACACAATCATGAATGCAATATGTCAATCATGTACATACTTTCTTGAATGCTTAGGATACACCCCCAAATTAATACCATCATTATTCATGCTAACAAGGTTTAGATGGATGGTTGGATGGAAATTTGTTAAGGATGGGTGCCTTTGTTGATCTTCGGGTATTATGGGAAAAGTGGATGATGAGCTAGGAGTGAAAGTTATAGGAGATGGAGGAACATAAGTACCAATATATGTGGAAGTTTTGAAGGATTTATATTTGATGGGAAAGGAAAAAGGATAGATTTAGAATATGCAAAAGGATAATGGATAGGGGTATCAACATCTTTAGATTGAGAAACATGACCAAGGCTCTCATCTTTAGGACACATATTTAAACCAATATGATTATGCATAACTTTGATAGAAGAAACATCTTTGTTAGGAGCATTTGAAGCTATAAGGAATTTATTCGTATGCATATAATTAGGAATAAAGGGGGATTTATGAGAAGTAGATCAAGGGGATGAGGAGATACTTTGATATTGACAAGTATCATTGGATAGCATAGGAACATAAAATTTCTTTATATTTTCAATAGGCTCACTAGAACCATGTAGAAATGGTATCTTGATCTTTCTTGGGACATGGAGGGATACATTATTCTTGAGATTGAGGGATGAAATTTTGGAAGAGATGAAAGGGTTATTGATCTTAATATTTCTTGATACTTGTTTCTTTATCTTTTTTATAGTCCTCTCGATGTGGAGACACTTTTAAGGACACGTTAGTATCTTGGGTTTGTATCATAGACTCTTGAAGAGGCAATGAAGGACTAGGTGGAGTAGGTATGATAGGCATAGAAGTGCATGAATACTTGAGGGTATGCATAGTTAGTATGAAAAGAATTAGGATCTTTTTTTGATGGAGTCATTTTGGAAAGCTTTGATATTTTAGAAGATTCATGAGTGTTAGAAGGAATAGAGGTTTTAAGGGTACCATCACTAGACATAGATTCATCAATATGATCATTCTCAAGAAATAGTATCCTCGTCAGATGAGTCTATAGAATTTGTGACAACAACTAACTCATCATAAATAAGATCTTGGACTTTATTTTTCAATTCTATGCAATTTTTAGTTTTATGACCTTTTTTTCTATGGTAGTCACAGTAATGATCATCATTCCACCTCTTAGGTTTTACCTCAGACTCATAAGGTCTAGAGTTGTCTGGTAAAGTGATGATCTTATTTGCAACTAAGGTCTTAAGCATTGCATTAAATGAATCTCCCAAAGGTGTGAAGTCATGCTTAGGTCTATATACGAAATTAGATTTTCCTTTAGACTCATTTGATTTGTTTGATTCACTAGCCTTTTAATCTTCCCTTTATTCATCAAGTGAATAGGATGCATCCATGTCTTCATAATCTTGGTCAAAGATAGGTACATCATAATATTGTAGCATAAAATCTTGATCAAAATTTGGACCTCTCTCTCTCTCTCTCTCTATGGTGTCTTGATTTATTTATAGATGTAGAGAATTTAGACCTAGAAGAAGTATATAGATGTAATCATGTGAATATAGAGAAGTTGAGGAAAAGTTATGTGATGGTGTCATTCTTTGTTTAGAATTTTCTCAAGTTTGGACTACATTTCTATTATGCGCCTAGTAAGATGAAGATAAGCATGATTATTTATCTCTTCTAGTTCTTTCTATCCAGTGTATAGGTCTTGAAATTACTTAATTACATAGAGAAATTCATGATAATATATACTTGGTTGAGGTTTAGTAGCAAAAGATTTGAATTCCATAGCTTTGGAAGAAAACTCAAGCATGAAGGAGAGTAGAAGAAGCCAATAGGAAAAATAGAGTTTCCTTGATTTTTAAACAAGGTATGTAAAGAGTACACTTGTCCAAAGTGATATTTTAAAAGAAAAGATAACTTGTAGCAAGATGTCCAAGCTGCGAGTAAATACCCTTTACAACACTTGTAAAAAAGCAAAGATAAGATAAAAGATCAATAAAAGAGATAATAAGAAAAAATATACAAGTCAACAATTCACTAACCAAGGTTGTAGTCAAGTAGCTGAAGCTAAATTTTTAGAAAAAGATAATCCTAACATGTTGAGACAAGACCAAAGGATAAAAGAGCTAAGCATGATATTGAAAAAGCTAGGTTGACAACATTTAAGTTTGGTTCAACAAGTTTGACCCCAAAGAATCAATTATCTTGTTGTTGTGGTGGTTGACAATTTTGAACATTTTGACTTGGAGGAAAATATTTTTTGTGTCTTTTCATTTATTTTGTATATTTTTGTAGTTTTATGATTTTATTTGTGAATAAAAAAGAAAAAAACATAATGAAACCATGCAAAAGGTAAAATTCCTAAGGTTTAATTTCATGTGTGTGTCCCTTTTTATTCTAGTGGGAAAGGTTGTAAAAGGCATCAAACACACCAACAACCTATTCAGGTTTCTACTAGGATGTACAAGCTCAACTAAGGGATGTTCTCCATATATGTAATGTACGTGCAACCCAAATTCATAGATAAAAGAGAATACTACCAAACAATTAGGAGGAAACGGTAACCCAATCTATAGCCTCACTTCCCAAAGGTATAAAGTTATTTGGGGCTTAGCCAAGATTGATAATATTGCTACTTGCAAGAGGCCTATCTTTAGATTAAAGCCCCGTTATTTATACTCCACCAAAACATGGGAGTTGAAGTTATCCCCTAGAGTGTTCACTTCTCTAGGAAGACCCCCTTAAAAATAAAAATCAAGATTTTGTATTTATGTTCCCCTCAAACTCCTTAACAAGGATGCAAGAAGAAAACATTAATAAGAAATTCAGGGATTAAAATACAAAGGGGTTCATTTTAAGCCTAAATATAAGTGTGAAAAAATAATTTTAAGCCCTTTTTTTTTAAATGTTGGGAAGACACACCAAGCAAGTTGACAAACGGAAAGAAATGATATTATGATGATAAAGAAGGAAATGATCACTATTTATAGTGAAGATAAAAAGGTACAAAACACATGCACCATGATTTCACGCTTGCCCATTTTTTTCATTTTTTTACTCATTTGACTTCCAAGTTTACCTTCACAAAGTTTAATAAAGTGCATGAAATCATGAAGAAATATGATGATTCAAAGAAAATACATTAAACTATTTTTATTCCATATAAAATGACAACACATTCATGCATTCAACTATGTGGAAATAAAGTGCAAGCTAACCATTAAATGCTCATTTTTTTTTTTGGCTTTTTGACCTAGTCAACAAGATTGGATCTTTATGCTATTATATTGGCCTCAAAAATAGGAATGCAAAGAAGAGTCCCCTACTAAAAACTAGAGAGATTTTTTTAAATGTAAGAATTTTAGAAATATCTCTTTATTTGTGCCCTAGAGATACATTTTCCTAAAATAGACCAATTTTAATAAATCAATTGATTGAGTCATGTTATGACATCTAAATAAAAAACACAAAGAAGTAACCCCTTGTAGAATTTAGAGACCTTTCCAAAAATGTTTTTTTCCCCAAAAACTACACTAATTTGCAACCATAAACAATTTTTTAATAAAAATAAATAAAAAATTATAACTCATAAAAATTGGACCAGGAACATTTGAATTTTAGATTGATGCATCTTTGATCTGTCCCCAAATTTTTAAAAAAAACATGTTCAGATCCAAATGCCAAGCCATTTTGGGGGTATGGTCAAATCTATCAAAATCCTAGGATTTTTTCCTTCAAGTCAATTTGCACAAGGGTTGATCCAAAAATAAGAACTGAATATGCAAGATTAATGGGTTAGCCCCACAGTGGGTGTCAAAAATGTGACACACTTCTCTAAGAAATTATATCCAAGGGCTCCAATGGATTAGGAACCTTGAATGTTCACTTAGAGATTCCTATCTATGACATGAAATAATCTAAATAGTATGAATAGGGTTCTCAAATGAACCTCAATAGTGGACCCTTGCAAGGCACACCATAGAATAGAAGATTCAAAGATAAGAGAATGAGTGCTAGTATCCAAGAATCAAATGAGTTATGCAAGTGTAAGTGAAACAAAAATGAGAGTGAAAAACTAAGCTAAAATGAGATGCAAGAACAAGAAAGAGAGTTAAGCTAACAATATGAGCAACATTAATTTTCTCCTATTTAGATGAGGTGATTTAAGATAATGCAAAAAGGAAACTAAGCTACCATGCAATATTTACACTATAATAAAAGTAAACTAGTATGCAAGTATGAACTAAATGAGAATTCCAACAAGAGTGTTCAAGTGCTCCAGTAGCTTTAGAATGAAACTAGCAACATAATAATAGCATGAACATAAGATAGGAGAGAGTAATGAGAGAGTTTTCTTTTAAAGAGCAATGGATGATAGAGATTAAGAGGCAAACTCTGTGGTGGAAAATGATTTTCATTTTGACTTTGGTGCACAAGATTCTCAAGATGCAAATCAATGGATGTCGCTAAGAGACAAAAGATGCGTGGAGGAGAATAAGAGGCAAAGTAGATTCCATTTCCTTGGAAAGTGTGCATTCAAAATGTAGTTAGAAATTTTTTTTCTTTTATTTTTAAATTAGGAAATTTTTTTTTCATGTGCACATATAGGGCAAAGGGGTTTTTATTTAATTAAAAAGAGGACATGTTCTTTGCATTAAATAAAGACTTAGGATAAGGTGGATAAAACATTGGATATAAACCAAATAGATAATAAAATTATAATTAGATTAGGTATTAAATGATTTATAAATTATACAAAATTGATTAAGCATAAGATGTAGTCTAGCATAGAGATCGAAAATGTTGAAAGTGGGCTTATAATTTACTAGACCATTTTTAGGTGATTATAATAATAGCATTGAATTTTTATTTTATATTTGTCTTTATCTTTATCTCTAGCCTTCATTAAAACATTAGAAATGTTTGTTTGTTTGTATATATACTCATTAAGAATACTAATATTTCAATAAAGTCAAGATAAAATTAAAAAATTAATCATAAAATGATTTTAATATGCATTTAGGTATCACACACCAAACTAAATGCTTCTAATTTTTATTGAAAAATGTTTCTACATCCTTATGTGAGTATAAAATGCCTTAAATGTGATAAAATGGAATACTTTTAAGGTATCTGAAGTATAAGAAAGTCTAATGGATAATAAGTTTTTTTAAAATTGTGAAGAGCTATTTTTTCAAAAAAAATTGGTTTGATGATAATTTATCCTAATCTCTCTACCCAATATTTTCTAAATACATTTTGTAAATAACTTGTTTCTAAATCACTTATTTAGATGTATCTAATGTTAGTATATGGTTCAAAATAAAATGAAATAAAACAATTTTCACATACCTCATTGTACACAAAATACAAATCCTAACTTCACAAACATAATTTGGGTGTTTGTAGCTCCTTGTTTCAATTTAAAGATGATGTGAATTAATCCTTAGTTGGACAATGGGAATCTTTAACTTTTAAGGGAGAATGACCTCTACAAAGAAGTTCTGATAATTTTCCACCTCTTGGAGTTACATTCTTCAAGATAATACTTATTTCTCCCAACCATGTTTATCCACTTAACCTTGCAAATTTTTTGAACAACATAACTCTATAAATATTTTTTATTATTAGGACACACAATTACATGAATTCTCCACTTTTAATTTCATTTCAGTTATGTCTTCTTTCTTCTTCTTGTTAGAGTAAATGGTTATTTTCCATTTCACTCTTCTATTAAGTTTACTTAGGTGAACTCATAAATTAGGAGGAATTATGTATTTTGGATATTATTATTGGGAGGATATTGTCAAGTCATCCTTTGACTCCAACTACTCCTAAAATGTCACATGTGGTTAATTTCGATTTGGACACCACCCTTCTAGATTGTAGGTGGTTAATTTTGTGAGGACTCTACTTCCTCCAAGTTGAGACAATTGTCTCAATCTTGTCCAAGCCTTCTACTAGCTCATGCCTATATAAACATGCTATCTCTTTGTATTTCATGTCTAACAGATATATGTCAAATATATCATACAATACATTAGGAAATATTGATGTTATTATGCCTTTGAGAATTTACATTAGAAATTGGTCTTATATTATTATTATGTCAATTTCATTTCTTGTTGTGTAATCTAACTCTTACAATATATTTTGAATTTTTATTTGTTTTCACAAATTCTAACATGGCATCAGAGTGGCTATTGAAATATTAGATTTTTTTAATGCTTTGGGAAAATCTTGTATGCTCTTCTCTTGTATTTCTATATGAACTAGAGAATCAGAGAGGATTTATGAAGACTCATTAATCTCTTTTGCATATATATTGTTTTTCTTGATCTAGTGATTGCAACACTTTGAAGGATTTAGATCTTGAGGACAACATGCAAATAGATATTTTTTCCTGTCAGTGGGGCCCACCTTCTAGTGGGGCCCACACCAAGCAAAACCCACATCTAGTGGGGCCCACATCAAGCAAGGCGCACCACTAGCTAGCCCATATTAAGTGGGGCCCACCTCAAGAAATGCCCATCTTCTTGTGGGGCTCACATCGTGTAGGGCCTTCTTACAGTTCTCAATGACAGTCCTTGTAAAATCTTGAATTTTGCAACTTCTGAGGCATCATTTGAGCTCATACAGTCACTTTTTCATGTGCTATTTTTTTTTAAGTGCATGATTTTTTCTATTTCTTAGCTTTGGTATCAATTCTGAGATATTATGGGCAAACATAATACTTTAAGAATTTCGTCAAAACTGGCCTAATTTGGCACTTGTACTCTATTAGAAACTTGAGTGATCTAGTGTCCTAATTGTATGAGTATCTTATTGATTCATATTTATAATTTTAATTATCAAAATTAGAAGTCCAATTTGGTCCATTTTGGCAAGTGGCAATTGTGCATGCACTAAATTATAAAGTGCCAATCATTGCATCTTGGGAGGGTGATTTCTAATCTAGTGAATTTGGGAGAGTGATCTTGTGTTATTTTGGTTTCATTGGTTCTTGCTTGTAGTAAAAATGGGAAGATCACAAATTGAACTCCTAACTCCATATAATTATGAATTATGGAAAAAATCAGTATTGAATTACCTAAGGGATAAGGGTTGCATAAGATATGTAAATGAAACTATTATTGCACCTACTAATGCTAATGCTCATCAAGCATGGGAGATCAATCGTGAGAAATATCTTGGCTACATTTGTTCATTAGTCTCTTTTGATTTAAAATTTTATTTGGAATCATTCAAGACACCTAAAGAGGCTTCGGACACTCTTGAAACTTTGTTTGGCAAAATTGACAAGATTAAGGGTTATCAAATTGATAATGACTTGATGAATATTGATCCAAAAAGTTTCAACAACATCCAAGACTACATCTCCAAGATTAAACAATTAACAACACAACTAAAGGATTGCAAGATAATTAAGCAAGATATACAATTGATTCTCAATGTGTTATCCAAGCTTGGTCCTAAGTATTCTATAATTGTTTCTACCTTTAACACGAATCAGGTTTCTATGAGAGCTACATATGTTGATCCTACTTTTGATGCATTTTCAAATCATCTAATCCAAGAGGAAGTAAAGTAATTCAAATGGACATCATCAAGACATCCAAGTCAAAGGCATTAATTTCTAGTAAGCCTAAGTTATAGAAATAAGTAGGGAATCCTTAACATAAACAAAAGAATAAACAAAACAAGTCACTAAGGAAATTTGAAACTTCTTCCTCAAATAAGGAACCATCTAAAAAGGAAAATCCTACTTGCACATATTGCAAGAAGAATGGACATGAAGAACATCATTTCTACAAGAAGGACATTGGTGAAATCATGAATATTCTTAAGAAAAATCAAATAAATCTACTTTCAAGAATGACTACTACATCCTCTTCTTCTCATTCCAATGTTGCTAAAGGAAAAGATCACAAGGCCAAAGATAAAGCCTTAATTAATGCTTCAAGTCATGATTCAAGGAGATGACTTCTAGATTCAAGAGCTTCTCATCATATGGCATCTTCACATTTTTGTATTCTTCATTTAAGCCTTGTAATGCACCACCTCTTTTGAGGGGCAATCATACTTACATGAATGTGATTGGGAAAGGAACAATTGATAAGGTTGAGGGGACCTTCAAAGATGTGTTGTGTATACACCACCTTACTCATAATCTCCTTTCCATTTATCAACTGACTAATGGGCCAACAAGAAGGACTATGGATTTGACTTCTATATTAGTTCTTATCAAAGAATTGGAGAATAGAGAGATCATTGCTATAGGAGTGGTTGATCATGCATCTCAAATATACTACTTTGCAGACTTTGCTTCTGATGATGATAATGATTCTTCAACATATTCAGATCACACTTCTAGTGTTGATTCACATCTTAAGGAGGACTTTGGTTGCTTGAACTTTGGTATTCTTACATGTGATCAAGTTCTTGAGCCATCCATTCCTTCTCCTTCTAGTGATATTGTATATATTGTAGTCATGATCACGATTGCATTCATAAAACCATGGGCTCACATGAATTAGTGCAATAATTGGAGGATATCACTTTATCTTCACATGAATTAGTACAACAATTGGAGAAGATTACTTTATCTTTAAAGAATAATCTCAAGTCTTTACAATATGTTCCAAATTCATCCTTAGTTGATCTTGACTTGTCTTTTTTAGCAGAGTTCCTAACTACAAATTCTCATGTGAATGAGTTACCATTGGCTCCTTGTTTATCACCTTCTTCTATTGGGCCTGATCATAATTTATTTGTGACATCTTCTTTTAGCCTTGACTTGGGGATACTTGAGAACATTCCAACAATTCCATATTTTTTGAGGTTTCTTCCTTCAAATTGGGGGGGCTTCATTGATGCACCTTTGGTTTTGTTTCTTCCTAAAGGGAGGAATGTTAGTATTCAATCACAATATAGTTTCTACATCAAACCTATAGCATCAACAACTGTTCTACAATCTACATTGAAGAAGAGCCATTATTTATCTCTTCTTCTATACTTATTGATAGTATATGCATGATGTATGTCACAATGAGGGGGTCTTGATTATACCTTCCATTCATACATCTTTTTTTTTTTTTTCATTGATGCACATTTGGTTTTGTTTCTTCCTAAAGGGAGGAATGTTGGTAGTCAATCACAATATAGTTTCTACATCACACCTATAGCATCAACAACTATTCTACAATCTGCATTGAAGAAGAGCCATTATTTATCTCTTCTTCTATACTTATTGATAGTATATGCATGATGTATGTCACAATGAGGGGTCTTGATTATACCTTCCATTCATACATATTTTTTTCTTTTTTTTTGTATTATTCTCTTTTTGGGGGAGGATTTTTCCCATGTGGTTTTCCCTCTTCCTCTTTTCTTAAAGAGATTTCATATTTTTAGCTGTACATGGGTACTATTGGCTATTTTTGCCTCTATTCAACCCATTATTGATATCTGATTAGAGAAACCTTCAATGGGCTAGATTCCTTTGTAGATGAGATCAATAGTTGTCATGTCTTTGTGTTTGGCTCAACAGGGTTTCGCAAAGATACGATACATTTCCATGCATCACCATTATGACATTTACTCATACTCCAATGCTTTCTCAAGGCTCTAAAATCTAGAATTGCACCACATGGTAGAGGGTCCCATCTCTGGCACTTAGGTTAATCCAATGTTCACATGTGAAAATCAATGATAGAGATTAAATGAAGGATTAAAAGATCACCATCCATTTTGTCAAATTCCAAAGTGTGAGATGTTGCCATGAATCATCATTTTGACATTTCTTCATACCCTAGTGTCTCTACCAGACACCAAAGCCCAGAATTGCATCACACTACCACATATTTCCATTCTGATGTTTCCTCACTCTGTAATACTTCTGCAAGGCTTTGAGACCCAAAATTATGCCATGTTGTGGGGATCCACACCTTTCATGCTATTAGCTTCTTTTGTTGGGGAGATTCTTACTACATCTGGACAACTCATCTCATGGGGAGGATCTATATTGATAGCTGCATTTTAACCTCTCATTAAGGATATTTCCCATGGCATCTGGACTATCTATTTTAAAGAGAAGACCTTCATTGATGGCCACCATTTATTTTGTGGGGAAATTTTATTCCCCCCCACTATCAACCTGACACATTGCAGGAAGATAACACATCCTATTAACCTTCCCCACATTTTTTGCTAGTGGCATAAATTAACTTATTGTGACCATTTCATGCCATCAAGGTCAATTCCTCAATGTTGAGCAAATTCTTGGGCCTTGTTTAAACAATGCCAATGAACTTCATACCTCTTTAATGCATGAAATGATTAAAGAT
This sequence comes from Cupressus sempervirens, assembly GCA_028749045.1. Classification (NCBI taxonomy): domain Eukaryota; kingdom Viridiplantae; phylum Streptophyta; class Pinopsida; order Cupressales; family Cupressaceae; genus Cupressus; species Cupressus sempervirens. The sequence goes on along the minus strand of CM053787.1, from coordinate 64,700,282 downwards.
TTGGTGATTGGATCTCTTTTATGGCTAGGCGCATTCATTTGGGTTTCTTTATGTCACTTCATGGGAATATTACACTTCATGATTACATTCCATTCTAATTCTTAGTTATTTCTCTCCTCTACAACTCAAATCCATCTTGGTTGTGGTTTGAACTTCAAGTTAGATCAAATTTATGCCTGAACTCTTTAAAAGATAGTTGTAAATATGTTTTCAGGGTTCTTCTTTGTCTGTATTTTGTAGCAACGTTATACTCTGCAACTTTTGCCTTCTATTAATGAAATAGCTCTATTTCTTACCTCTTCTTTCCATTCATTATTTTTTCATGCCTCTTGCCTTGTTTTGAATGTTTCTTTTCTATTTTTCTTGATTCATATGTTGTGTTAAGTCTGCTAGAAGATGTTGTATAGTGAAATATATTTCCTTTCAACACTTCAATTAGCTCCAAACCTACATGTGAGTTCTTTGAAGGTAGATTAGAGTCTAGATATGTCTATTAGAGTGTTTCATTGATGTTCTGTGTAGTTGTGGGTAGAGTTGAAACCATGTTCTATCTCGATGCATCACCCCCTTTCCCTTTTTGCATTTGATTTTTGTTCTCCTTCCCCCTTCTCCTCTCAAGCAGTAGTTTAGGTGCTCCCTGATAGTGAGGAAGTTGACCTTCTCCAGAGATTCAACCCTAGATCACAAGTCCCACACTTGGAGGTTTTTTCCATGTTATGCAAGGTCTCTTGAGGGTCATACCTCAAGCAGGGGTGTAGAATTTTGTGTCAAATTTTTCGGCATGCACTGTAGGACTCTATTCAAGTTCATTTTTGAAGTCTATCAATTGTTTGTGTCAATTGAAAGATTTCAACTAATATGCTAAGGAGATATTGCTACTCTTAGCATTTCAAGCTTTCAAGAGGCTCTCATTCAAGAACTTGGTGACTCCATCTCCAATTCTAGTTCTTAGACCACATTTGTTGCAATTAATGCCCAGGGTTCACACAAGGGCATCTTTTAGAAGTAAATTTTAGTTGACCCAGCTTTCTCTTTCAACCACTAGAAGAAGAAGAATTAGGATCTATCTTTCACCAATTAGAAGAAGTAACTCATATACCTACTAGGTCTCTTTCTACTCCTCCTACTGGTACAACATAGCCTAGAGTCCTATCCTCTCATTTGAATAGACCATTGTTCCACATGGCTAGAAATCAAGTGTTTTCTACCTTCAATGGAGGGAGTCCTCTCATCTTACCCTAGAGACATGACATACCAGTATCTACATTAAGAAGCATTCTTGACTTCATTGGTGAGACTTGAATTTCTCCTATTGGGCACATTCAAGAAATCTCCAATATCTGTAATATACATGGTATTACAGAGGATGATGTTGTAGTTTAAATTTTAGCTTATCACTAAAAGGAAAGGCTATACAATGGTATATAGACCTAGCTCCTAACTCTATCCAAAATTGGGATGAATTAGGAGAAGGTATTTATAAACACTTTGAGGATAAGAGTAAGCTAACCACCATGAAAAGGGCCCCTCATGAGTTTATGATAGACTTTAATTATAGATTCCAAAAGACATGGGATAGAATACCCAGTGCAGTAAAACCTTCCCCTGATATTACCTTCTTATATTACCAAAGAGATTCCAATAATGATATTGCTACTACTTTACAAACCATGGGAAGGGATACCTTACCATATGCATATGAGATTTTCATTAGAGTAGAGAATACTTTAATTTAAGGTGTGAAGTTAGTCTTAAGATCTCCAATGCCTCTATTTCTTGATATGCCTACTCATCAACCTTCAGTACTCCTTATTCCTACCCTATCTGCAAGCCAACCTCTTTCCATAATGCCAATAATATATACATCTTCTAATGATTTAGGAGAGTTGAAGAACATGATGAAAGCATTGATGAAAAATGTTGATAAAATCAAGGATCTAAACACTGATATGGAAAGGAAGTTTCAAGACCATTCCTTAGTGGTTCAGAAGATGAATAATAAGTTGGTAACCTATGAAAGTCAAAAAGCTCAAAACAATAGGCCTTTCCAACCTCATTACCAAAACCCCACATATAATAGACCACCAAATTAGGGTCAAGCACCATGGATGAAAAATAGATGTATGAGTAATACCATGACTGTAAATGCAAACACAAATCCAGTAAGGAGTTTAGTTCCTCAAAAATCCTTGCTCAAGAGTACGATTTTTGTCCTTCTTGCAATTATTTTTATGAGCATTGCATATTCTATAGGGAAGAACCATCTCAAGAACTAATCACACAAGAACAAGAAGCACAACATCAGTATGGTGTCAATCAATCCACTGATGGTTCTTGACCTCAACAAGTAGCAAGGGAACATTCTTTCATGAACCATCAGCTAGAGGAGCATTTCCATGTCAACCATGATAACCGTGATGACATAGTAATACCAGAAGCAAAAGAAGAGCTATAGAAGATGCTACACCTCCTCCATCAAACTAGGCTTCCACTTCAAGTACTGCTCCTCATGTTTTAGTTACAAGTGCACACCAAGTGTTACTCCCCAACAAAAGAAAAATCTAAGCAATAGGAAGTCTACTGAACCTCAAGCTGCTCCATTTCAGTCATCATTTCCTCGGGTTCCCAAGGCCCTAATCAAAGTAATTGGCATTCCTCTCAACATAGTAGATTAGATGAAGAGGACTAGTGTCAATGTTCATATGTGGGATGTTCTCACTATGCCACCACAACTTGAGCTACTACAACAAGAGCTAAAGAGTTTAAAGGTGCCAAGTCAATCAACTATTTTGGATGATGCAAAAAAATTGTACAACCTACAAGAGGAGATACAAGTAAGAAATACAAGCCTCCTCCCTTTTATGTCTCTTTGATTATAGGAGAAAAACTAGTTCATAATTACATGATAGATTTCGAAGCTAGTTGTTAAGTGATGCCTAAATGTATAACTGACCTCATTGGTATTAAATATTTTCCAATGGATAGAGGAGTACTATAGTTAGATGGTAGCTCTGTTACTGTAATGTACCCACTTTAGTAGTCAACCAAGTGTTTGTGTTAGCCTAGTTCTACATGGTCCTGAGGGCTAACGAGGGGTTTAAAGGGATCTTAGAGTGTTTTTCCCTAGTCATCTCTAGTTTTGGCCAAAATGGAGTTGATTTACTCAGTTTCAGGCATACTTACTATTTATAGTAAGTCAATAGGACATAGGGGAGACTAGTTTTGGTGATTGAATTTTATACTCCATGGCAAGAGCTTTCCAATGAGTTATCACTTCTATTATTTAGAGCTTGATAGATAATATATTTTTATGCCTAAAGTATTAATAAAGTAATAATTAATTTAGTTGTAAAATATTAGTGTTACTTTCATATTAAATTTTATGGGAATGTGTGAAAATCAAAAGGGGAGCCTAAGGGAGACATAAGTGATTATTTTAATATGTTTTATAGTGCACATATTTTATCCCACATTGCTCATATGAGTGGAATGGACCATTAGAGAAAGAATAAAAGGGAGTGTTAGTAGCTTCATTCAGTAGGTGGAATATGAGAAGAAAATTGATGTGTGAGTTGTAGATCCATTCTTAGCATTAAAGGATGTCTATCCTCTCTTGTGACATTCTAGACATGATTCTCTTGGGGCTCAGCCTTTGGAATTCATTTCTATTAGCTTCATTAATAGGCATATTGGGCACATTTCCAGGTACAAGTAGAATGGATGTTTTCTCATATCATTCTTGCTTCTTATCTAATGCTTATGCCATTGTGAAGGGATGATTTTATGAGGGTCTTAGACTAATTGAAGGAAAATTTTACTATAGTAGCACTATAGCATGACACTATTCATATTACTATAGCAGCAAGATGGGAGGTCATTACTGAAAAATTATTTTATACTACTGGAGTAATTAGTGAGTTGAAAAGTCGACTATGTATTTGATTTTATTAGTTGAAAATTAATATTATTTTAGTAGTAGTTCAATCTTTAGTTTGCATATTATTATAAATTCCTTCTTGTTCATGTTATGTGGTTTCAAATCTATGTAAAGACATAAAAGGGTTTAAACATTTAATGGAGAAATTAAGAGTTGGATGCAAATCTTCTGGAGCCATAAAAGGGTTTAAACATTTAATGGAGAAATTAAGAGTTGGATGCAAATTATTTGACTAAATTCCTATCAGTGGTTGGTTCAGTTTTTGGGCAATTCTAGGGTGTCCATTACAGTGGTATCAGCGCTTTAATTCTTGCCATCCTATGGAAGCCTTACAAGGAATTTTGAATAGTTGGATAAACAAAAAAGTATTTGAAAAAATGTCAAAATACTAAAGTTAGAAATAAAATAGGTTTAGAATGTATGTTTGAGCATGTGACAAAGGCCATTAACTTCTGCCATACTAGAGAAAGACCACAAAGATTCATACTTATAGAGTGATTAGTCTAGTTCATCCATGTAGGTGGACATAGAATCCAGTCATACAGACAAAGAGGAGATATTCTTTGAACAAGATAGAAGTATGGGCAACTGAGATGATAAGAATACAGGATTAGGTAGAGATAGGAATGTCAGTCTAGATCACGAGGAGGTAATGTTTAGATGGTTACTGGGTACATTAGAAGAGGGGTAGTGTGTGCAATAAGAGCAGAAAAAGTGAATAGATATGATGTTGAAGCTTATGGCTAGACAGATGGGCATCAATATTAATCTAGGTGATGCAAATAATGGAAATGGGGGAAAATATAATAATGGAGGCTGAGGCAACAATAATGGTCCTAATAATAACATTAACAGTAATAATAATAGACATGACAATAATGGGAATGAGGTTGATAACTTTAGACATGTTTCATGCCTAGCTTGAATAGTGAGCTCGAGACCTCTTCTACCAACCTTCCCACCGAGAGATCTGGTTCAGTCAGTAAATGAACCATAGATTACCAAGTTACAGGATCAATTCAACTGGGATTAGGAGGCTAGTGGACTAGAGTTTTAGGCAGATATTTCCCTTAGAGATTATATGGACTTGAGGATGAGACACATGCCTAGAGTAGGAGGGAGAAATCAAAAATTTGAGGTAAGAAAGAAAGTTGGGAAAATTTATTTACCTTATTATGATGCCTCATGGAAGATGACTACACAAGCTTGGGTACAGAAGGTAGATACATACTTCTAGCTAAATCTAGTGCCTAAGGAGGAGGCTATCAAGTATGCGACTATTCATTTGGATGGCCTGGGGCATGAGTGGTGGCACCATGGCATGGTAACCTTTAGGCATAATCAAATCACATCTTATGAGGAGTTCACTAAGAGACTCATAGAGACATTTAATACCAAAGATCTTGAGTTACAGTTTAAAGAGTTGGCATAGCTCAAGCAATAGGGATCTGCTAAGACATACATCAGTGAATTTCAGAGGTTAGTTGTGTTTGTTACAGATATTTTAGAGAGGAGATTAGTAGTTTTATTTATGGATGGACTCTCAGATCCCTTGAGGGGTTGGGTCAAGAGGCATGACCCAGCTACATTACAGGAGGCCACTAACAAGGCTCGTGACTTAGCACCTTCTTCTTTTAAGAGCAAATTTCAGCCTACGTATTCACATACGAAGAAGGATAAGGATAAGGAAAAAAAACCTTTTTACCAGGATGCATAACCAAAAAAGGATAATAGGAAGTTGGATAATGAAATCTTGAATGAGTTGAGGAGGAAGAAGTTGTATTTTTGTTGTAGAGAGCCTTGGGACTTATCTCATAAGTGCCCTCTCAAGGCTAAGGCAAATCAATTGGAGTATTTTTCAGTGGAGGAGTCACAGTCAGACAAGGAGGATCAACACTAATTCAGATGAGAGTAGCATTCTAGAGGAGAACATCATTCCTAAGGATGATAGGTCATTGTCACAATTAATAGGGGCTCAAAAGGCAATCACATTTAGGGTCAGGGGTAATATCTAGGGGTAGAAAGTGATCTCTCTCATTGACACTAGGGCTATACATAACTTCATAGATGCATGGTTAGTAGCCATGAGAGGTTTATAGATGGAGGAGCATGTTTGGTTTAGAGTCATGGTAGCTAATGGTGACAAATTATTATGCACTTAGAAGATATCTAATCTTCACGTTAGGTTTGGAGATGGCTAGAGTTGGAGGATGTGTTCTATGTAGTAGACATGGGAGACTATGATGTCATCTTCAGCATGACATGGATGGCCTCACTAGTTGAGTTCACACTCAACCTAGCAAAACAAGAGATGAGATTCTGACATGAGGGAAGAACTATTGTACTCAGAGGAATTTCAGATGTAGGGAGTTGCAAAGTAGTCTCCCTAAGGAGAATGTAGAGACTTTTTTGGCATAATGACATAGAGTGGGAAATAGAGTGTTTCATCATGCCAACCCCACAAGAGCCACAAGTAAAGAGTTATTCACAAAATATCTAGGAGATGCTTGATAGGCATGCCAAAGTATTTGGTTATATTCCACATGGGGTTCCTCCAGATAGGGGAATAGAGCATGTTATTGAGCTCAAGGAGGGAGCCAATCTGATCATGATTACCCCCTATCATCATCCTAAGAAACACAAGGATGAGATAGAGAAGTAAATTAAGGAGCTATTGGAGATGGGGCACATCAGGTCTTAGAAAAGCCCTTTTGCTTCAGTAGTAGTTCTAGTGAAGTAGAAGGATGGGAAAATGCACATGTGGATTGGTTATAGAGCACTAAATAATAAAAAATTAAAAATCGGTATCCCATTTCTAGGATTGATGAGTTGCACGGTGCACACTTCTTCACCCAAATTGATTTATAATCTAGATACCACTAAATCAGGATGAGAGCAAAGGAAATTGAGAAGATAGCCTTCCAATGTCACTATGGTCACTTTGAATTTATGGTCATGCCATTTGGGCTAACCAATGCACCTGCCACATTTCAAAGTTGTATGAACCAAGTGTTCAGGGGGCAATTGAGGAGATTCATTTTGGTCTTCTTTGATGACATCTTGGTTTTTGGTAAGACCTAGGAGGAGCACTTGCAACATTTGGAGGATGTGTTATCTATTATGGATAGAGAGTCATTGCATGCCAAGGAATCAAAATGTGAGTTTGGCATGACTGAGCTCATTTACCTTGGGCATATCATTAGTCTCATATCATTCTAGCTTCTTGTCTGATGCTTATGCCATTGTGAAGGGATGATTTTATGAGGGTCTTAGACTGATTGAAGGTAGATTTTACTATAGCAGCACTGTAGCACAACACTATTCATATTATTGTAGCAGCAAGAGGGGAAGTCATTACTGGAAAATTATGTTATAATTTTGGAGTAATCAGTGAGTTGAAAAGTCTTCTATGTATTTCATTTTATTAGTTGAAAATTAATATTATTTTAGCAGTAGTTCAATCTTTAGTTTGCATATTATTATAAATTCCTTCTTGTTCATGTTATGTTGTTTCAAATCTATGCAAAGACATTAAAAAAAAAAAAACATTTTATTTTTGGAGCCATAAAAGGGTATAAACATTTAATGGAGAAATTAAAAGTCGGATGCAAATTATTTGACTAAATTCCTATCAGCAGTTGGTTCATTTTTTGGGCAATTTTAGGTTTGTCCATTACATATACAATAGTAGGAATACTAAAAAATATGGAAATGGCATTGCATTCATGCCTTGGTTGTGTTGTCACTCAAGATATATCAATAGTTGAGTTTCCCCCATATTTTTCCATCTATCTTTCAAGAGACTTCACTATATAGATAGGTGGTTATATTGCATCAGACTGGTCCTATATGTTCTTTAGGATGAGATATGGGAAAAAAGTCTCCATGAGTGTAGAACATTTAGCTTTTAACCATGATGTAGAGACCTACACACCTAGCTCTATAAACATGAATTGTTCAGTCCATGAGATAGATGATGAGGGCATAACACCTGAACTTTCCACTTCCCTGACAAAGGTGCTTGATTATCTTTTAGATAAATGGGCTACTACTTTTCAATTTGATCTAGTACAAGAAGCTAGAGAAACAAGTCTTGGCACCTATTGTGTATTGGAAAAGAATGCTCCTATTCCTAATCTCATGAAAATATAAGAAGACATCAATGGGTTATGGAACATGTTTTTTGATGGCTCAAAAAATAAGAATGCCTTAGCTGTTAGTGTGATGCTTTTCTCCCCTAACTTGGAAATATATTATTTCTCTTGACAGGGTGAACCCACAATAATGTGTTACACTTTTTTGCCTAAATTGACACTGAACTATGAATTTTCAAGAAAACTTTCACTTTCAGATGCAAATTGCCATTTAACAATTAGGAATTTGAAGAAGAAGTAAATTAGAGTCTTTTAGGATTTTCTATGTAGAATCTAAATATATTTTTAAATTTTTTTAAATTGATTTGATTAAATTATTTTTTCTCCCACAAAAATTGGTATGTTATCAAAAACCCGATTTTTAAAAAGTGACATTGTTTTTGACACACATAACTTTTTTTCTACAGTAGATATCAATGAGATTATTTTGAATTTAGTTTGTTAAAATCCATACCAAAACCATGGAGGTAATCTAATATCTTTATCCTTAGTATTTCATATTTTATTAGAGTTTAAAGTTGACCTAGCATGAATTTGGACATACATGACTTTTCACACATGTAACTTATTATATATTTACCCGATTTCAAAAAAAAAGATTGAAAGAGGACTCAAATATGAAGACCATAGGTATTTTTCAAAAAAAATCAAATCTCTTAGTTACTATTTTTCCATGAGTGTCCAATATATAGGTTTATTTTTTATAACAAACATTTGTTCAATTCACATGCAAAAATGTATATCTAAAAAATTCAAAATGTAGCAAATTCATAGTCATTAGAGAGTTCATTCAAAGTACTTCTATCATGTAAAAGGACATGACTTCAGTGCTCCGTCTGAAACTGGTAATGGAGCCTGGAAGCCATGAAAACATTGTGAATCTTCTCTCACTTAGAAAAAACCAATAATTTACTAGTTTTGATAGAAACTAAGTTTCTATCGAAACTAGGAAACTAACCCATGTGGTTTAATGGGGTTGGTTCTAGTTTTGACCAAAACTAGAGTCAGCCCTTAGGGTTTTTTTTGAAAAAAAGAAATTCTCATCTAAGTGATATTTAAAAAAAAAATTCTAACGTTCAAATCCAATCAAATAATTTGCACTTCAATTAGGAGGGAGGAAATATTTTGCAACTTGTCTGTTTTCAATTTTTGGAAAATAATTTGCGACATAGGAAATAAAGGTAAAAGGGCAAGTAAATATTCACAAAGAAGAACTAACGAACAAGAAGAAGAAAATTGTCAAAAAACTTTAGCAAGATATTATAGGAAGCAAGGTATGTAGATGTGCAATATATTTTTTCCAATGCATATTCAGTTCATATAGTGTGCAATCGTATTGTAGACTTTTTTTTATGTATATAGTTAGGATTACAGTTTATCCAATTAGGAATATGGTAAATATAAACTTAGGCTTACTCTTAACATAATATTAAGGGTTTATTGAATTATGAATATTTAGCATTAGGTTATATTAAATTATGAATATTTAGTCTTATTAGGGTTTATTATGTATGGTTTTTAAATTATGAATGTTTAGAATTAGGGTTTATTATATTAGGGGTTTTTAATTATGAATATTTAGAATTAGGGTTTATTACACTATGGTTTTTAAATTATGAATATTTAGCATTTGGGTATATTTTAATTATGGTGTTTTAAATTATGAATTTATTTAGGATGTAGTGAAACAGGACAACCTACTGAGGTTGGAGAAGGTTCATCCCAAGTTCAAACATTTATGTATGCACACATCTCTCACAAGTATAATCTCTTTCTAGATTTCTACCTATGTAGAGATAAAATTTATATCTTTGATTTTTAATTTTAGTGATAAATCCCCAAGTACAAACTTGCTTGATTTTATTTATTATATCGTGCACAAGCAATAGTAGATGATGAAAATGTTGGACATGAGGAAAGTTAAGATGAAGCAACGGATATCAAAGAAGGACCATGTGAAGGTTAGATAAAATTATATTAAATAGTTCATTTGTTATGTATATACACATATGTGGACACTAATGAAAATTTGTGTCTTAAGTCTTTATTTTAATTTTTCTTGCAATCGGAGATCAAGCAACAAATGAGAATGTTAATCTAGCTCAAAGTTTGAAGAGAAACATTAATCATAGAAACATAGATCATTTAATTGAAATGGATGTGGAAAAATTGAGAGAATATGCTGGTCAACCTACACATACTACGAAGAGAAAATTGAATAAAAATTCTAAAGAAATAATTGCAGAATTTGAGAATCTTGATACAGTGGAGAAAACTCAACTATTATCAATTTCACTTCTTGAAGATGAATTAAAAGAGCCATTGAAACTATTGGGTATAGATACAAGTGTAAAAAAGAGGAAGACTTCTAAACTACAAAAAAATATTATTGAAAGTGTTAAGGAAGGGTTACACTCCATTGGGAAAAATCTAGATCTGCAGATAAATCCACTACATGAAGAGTGATACTAACATTTGTTTTAAATAAGAAATTATGGAAAAAAAGACAAATCTCTTCACTGTCATCTCATCTTGGGTATAGTCAAAATATGGTATTACATTATTTGAAAAGGAGAAACAATTTGGATGATAGTACATTAGAAGGAAACTGGATGCTAATGTGTAGAGTTCCTTGATCTGATAGGATTGTGGAAAAAATTAAGAACTTAGTTATTCAATTTTGGATTGATAATACTTGTCCTTCACCAAATAGAAGAGATATCATCAAGAAGAGGATTGGGCCTAAGGAGTATCTTCAACATGCAAAACATTGGTTGGATGTCACACAAAATAAATTGCATCTCTCATTTTGTAATTTAAATCTCGACACAAAGATTGGACAAACAATGTTTGAAAGATTGAAACCCTATTTTGTAAAGATAAATAGATCTTTTGAAACATGATGTTGTTGATATCATGTTGAATTTGATTTTTACTATCAAGGGTTTAGAAAGATGATAGAAGAAAGTGGTGGTTCTCAAAATGTTTTTCATAAATGACCAAGATAATTCATAACATCAAATCTTATGTGACAAATCAAATGATTGTGAAATATGTGAAATAGGTTGCATAAGAGGAACTTGTGAAACATGTTGTAATTTGACCAAATTTTCTTTGAGAGATGAAGATACTGATATGACAAGGATAGTGAAATGTAAGAGATAAGTACATAAAGTTAGAAACAAAAGTTGGAAAAGAATCAACAAGGTTGGATTATGTAGAGGATGAGATACCTGCTAGAGAATTTATGTCAAATTTTCATAAATTGATTCAACCATATACACATCATGCTTTTTTTGCTAAGTGGCAAGCAGAACAATTTCAAACACTAAGAGAAACTTTCCCACATGGGACAATTTTATCTGTTGTTGACTTTGTAGAGAATTACTCATTCATTTCTCATAAACAACTTCAAGCAAAATGCTACTATATAGAGTAGGTTACTATTATGGTTCAAGTTTCTTATCGATATGCACAAATTCATTTGGATGGTGTGAAAAGTATAGATCAAGCACAAGTCATTAAAAAGAAGTATCACTTTTACATTAGTGACAACAAATAACACAAAACACATTTTGTGGAACATTGTTATAAGACATTTTTTGATTATTTGAAAAACAAAGGCATAAAAATGAAAAAACATTTTGTATGGTCAGATGGATGTGCAACACAATTTAAATCAGCTAGACCATTTTATGCATTGTGTAGATATCATTTATACCTTACTATACCACACATTTGGAGTTTTTTGTAGAGTGGACATGGAAAGGGTGAGCATGATGGTGCAGGAGCTTGTATCAAATGTTCTTTAATAAAGTATCAAATAGACTATAAAGGATATCACATTAATAATTCTCATGATGTGGTTGAGCGGTGCAAAACACATTTTATAGTGCCAACAAATATATATAACACATCATCACAAGTGGAGCGAATCATACCATTCAGAGTGTTTTGGGAGGTATCAGGTATAAATTAATTTTCAAATATTGTAATTGAATCAATTTTATATTTAATACGTTATGTCATAACCAAATTATGGTACACATATTTAAAACTCATTTTTTATATGTATGTATCGATCTTACATTCAGGTGTTGATAGAAGATCAATGCATGCATGCAAGAGGGTAAAGAAGACACGATTGTTGCATTAAGTTATGTGTACAAATAGTAATGTGTGGTCATTGTACAAAAGAGAATACTCATGTTTTTGTCTTGATTGCATTGATGAAAACTATGATGGTTGCATTAATCAAGAACATGGATATGTGGGTGAATGGAATTTGGTGCCTCTAAATGTTATCAATATGAATGAGTTTGAGGATGAAAACTATGATGATATTCTATTGATTTCTAGTGATTATGACCATATTTTAGGATTGACCAGAGTTGATATGTATTTCATAATTTTTGTTAATTTATTTTACACACACACACTCATGTACATGACACATGGAATTTATATACATATACTTTGTGTAGGCAATATTTTTGCAGTCATGACAGAATCTAGAAAACATAGAAGGTGTTAGCTATTATTTATTGCATTGCACCATACAAAGAGAGAAGCTAACAAAGAATGAAATAAGTGATGGAATTATGTTTCCCACATGTTATTATATAGTTGAATCATGTACATGTATGTACATCTATGTTTGTTTATGAATTCAAATTTATTGACTTATTTGATTGACCTGTATGCAGGTTTTGTTGTTGTACAGGGAACATATCTGAAGCAAAATAAAGTACTTAAGAATGGGATTCATTTCAATGATTATCAACCTAACAATAAGGTATATCAGTATAGTAACCATGTTATTGTCACTGGTCTAACTCTTCATCTAGTCAAAGGATTTGTAATAAGTAAGTGGAGGCTCGATATTGATGATCATGGGAAAATATTAAATGTTATCTAGAAACTAGCTCACTCACTTGATACGAGATAGGAACAACTTGTTGAACTATTTGAAATCTGCAATTTGGTTGAACTATTTGAAATCTAAAATTTGGCTGAAGTATTTGAAATCTGAACTTTGGTTCAACAATTTGAAATTTGGTTGAGACTAGGACTTGTGTCTTAAGGGGAAGAAATTAGGACTTGTAACTAATTATATATTACTTTTACTCTTTCATTTAACTTGTGAAGTTTAAATTGTGATTTGTAACTAATTATAGTTCAATTAGGAACTTGTATGCAACTAATTAGGACATGTGCCTCGAGGGGAAGAAATTTGAACAATTGTCTTAAGGGGATCAAATTAGGACTTGTGTCTTAAGGCGATGAAATTAGGACTTGTAACTAATTATATATTACTTTTACTCTTTCATTTAACTTGTGAAGTTTAAATTGTGATTCATAAAACTAATTATAGTTCCATTAGGTACTAGTGTGCAACTAATTAGGACATGTGTCTCGAGGGGAATAAATTTGAACACTTGTCTTAAGGGGATCAAATTAGAACTTGTGTCTTAAGGGGATAAAATTAGGACTTGTAACTAATTATATATTGTTGGAGATAAAAATGCTAGACCAAACACAAGAAACAAATTAAGAAGTGAATCATCTTTGCTAAGCATGAAGGAACCCAAAATAGTGAAAGATGCATTAGAAGAAGCAGATTAGTACAAATCCATGGAAGAAGAGATTGAACAAATAGTGAACAAAACATGGAGTCTAGTTCCTAGACCAGAAGATAAGAATGTGATTGTTACCAAGTGGATATTTAGAAACAAGCTAGATGAAAATGGTGAAGTCACAAGAAACAAACCAAGATTAGTTTGCAAGGGATATGCACAAGAATAAGGAATTGAATATGGGGAGACATTTGCTCATGTTGCCAAAATAGGAGTAAGAACTCTACTTGCTTATGTTTCATACAAAGGTTTCAAAGTTTATTAGATGGATGTTAAATCTACATGTTTGAATGGCATATTAGAGGAAGAAGTTTACATAGAATAGCCAGAAGGTTTTGTTGATAATAACAATAAGAACATGGTATGTAGACTACACAAAGCTCTATATGGTTTGAAACAAGCACCAAGAGCTTGGTATGAGAGACTTCATACTTATCTTATGAAGATTGGATTTGAAAGGATTGATGATAACAACAATCTGTACATAAAGATAGAGAAAGGAAAAGGTATGTTTTTATCTGAAATATATGTTGATGATATCATATTTGGAGGACAAGATGCTTTACATAAAGATTTTGCAAATTAGATGAACTAAGAGTTTGAAATGTCTATGTTTAGAGAAATCAAATTTTTTGTGGGTTTGCAAGTCTATTAGATGAAGTATGGTATATATATCACTTTGTCAAAGTATGTCAAAGAAATCTTAAAGACTTTTGGATTAGAGGATTCCAAACTAGTCAGTACACCTATGGTGATAGGACACAAGTTGTCAAAGAATGGTGATTCTACTAAAGTGAATCAAACATTATATAGGTCTATGATTAGAAAATTGCAATATGTAGTACATAGCAGACCTTACATTGCATTATTTATAGGGATAGTTGCAAGATTCTCTGCTAATCCTAGGGAGAATCATTTAATGGTTGTGAAGAGAATAATGAAATATTTGAAAGGAACATAAGAGTTTGGTCTATACTACAAGAAGAACGAAAAGTTTGAATTGAGAGCATACACTGATGTTGATTGGGCTAGAAAAATTGATGACAGAAAGAGCACCAGTAGAGGAGCATTTTTCTTAGGCAAGAAACTAGTTACATGTACTAGGAAGAAACAAAGTTGTACCTCACAATATATCACTAAAGCTAAATATGTTGTTGCTGCTGTAAACTACACAAACATTGTATGGATCAAATAGCTACTTAAAGGAATGAAGGAAGAAATCATAGAACCAATGATACTTTATTATGATAATAAAAGTGCTATCAATATATCAAAGAATCCAGTGATGCACATAAAGGAAAAGCACATTGCAATCAAGTATCATTACTTGAGAGAGTTAGTTCAAGACTAAGAGGTGAAGATGGAATATGTTAACTCAAAGGAGAAAAGTGTTGATATCTTCACAAAAACATTACCTAAGGATTCTTGTGAGTATCTAAGAGGTAAAATAGGGGTGATACCCCTATCAAAGGCTATTTAAGTAATAGAAGAAGTTTCATACATCAAACAAGCTAAGGATCATATGTTACAAATTGATGCAAAGGATCTTACTTTAGGAACTGCCTAAAGTAAACACAGAGCTAAAATTACAAATCAGTCACAAGTAAGGTGATAGAGGGAGAAATTGAACAAACTACAAAATCTTATATCTACATATTTTAAGATGACAAGTTTTTGGTATATGTCTTTGGCATTGTTGTCAAAGAGGGAGAAAGTACATTAAATTGATCACCATTAGAAGAGGGAGATCTGCTGATCAGAAAGAGAGAAAGTACATCAAAGGGAGAAAGTATATTAGATAAAGATATCAAGAGTTAAGTCAAGAAAGAGAAAGGAGATATTGATCAGAGAGCCAGAATGTATAATCTCAGAGGGAGATATTCCTTATAAATGCTGAGGGAGAAAGTACAAGAGATTTTTGTCAAAGAAGCTAGAGAAGCTACTATTGATCTTAGAGGGAGATCAAATAATTGTTGATGTTGTTGATTAGAAGAGGAAACATGAATGATGTAAGAAAGAGGGAGAAATCTTAATCTACCTATTAAGAGGAAGATACAAGAAGGAGCTCAAAGGGAGTTATAAGAAAGAGTTTTGTAACCTAATCAGAAGATGAAAGTTTCTGATAGAGGGAAAAATCTTGATACAAGTTTTCTTTTTGGTATTGTCTTACTATTTTAACCTAGACAAATTGGTTGAACAAGATGTTCATCATTTGATTGACTTGGTTGATCAATTTGGTTTTCCATCAATGCTAAAGACGGAGATTGTTGAAATATGATTGAAAAGATCATTGTTATTGAAAGAAGGAGATTGTTGAAGAAGACAATGTGTTTCAATCATTGTTTTGTCATTGATGTCAAACTTGCTATTTTCTAGTAAGACAATTGTTTATAAGGTTCAAGTACTATCACTTAGTTGATTGATGAAGAGAATTTGATCAATAAGACGTAACAATAGCACCTAGAGGAAAGATTGAGTTATGATTATGTAATGAGGTACAAGGATCAGTTAAGATAGTGATGACATGATGTATTGATAATCTACTTAAGGTTATAAAATACTAGCTACACTAAAAAAGTTTAGAAGAATAAGTTACACAAAGTTTGTTTGCCAAGCTTGACCAAGTGGATAGTAGGTGTCGAGCTACGTTAGTGCAAGTCAAGCAGAAAGTTAGTTGGAGCTGAGTAAAAGCAAATTCTAGTGGATGTTGAGCAAGACAGTTGATGCCGAGTAAATTTTAGTTGATGTTGAGTATTAGTAAACTTTAGTTGATGTTGAGTGATTTTATAGTTGATCCTAAGCAACATAGTATGTGCTGAGCATCAGAAGGTTGGTAATGTCAAGCCACTGCATTATGTTAAAGATCGAAGATTTGTCGAATCTGAGCTGACAAGTTTATTTTCTTGAAACTTGTGAACAAGGAGGAAGATAAGGTTGATGAGCTGGTGGCACATAAATTGATGTAAACTATTTTTAGGCTAATTCTAATGGATTATAGGAGAAGTTTCTAAAAGAAATGAGATATGGGGTAGATACATTGTATCCTACCTAATCCATCTAAAACCCTAAATTGGACAATGGAAAATGAGCAGGAAAATATCCTAATTTTCTATTTATAGGAATGTCTGGTCATGAAGTAAAAAGTTGTCATGTGCGAGAACCTAAGGAAGAGGAGTTAAGGGTTTTGCTTCATCAAGTGACCCAAGAGGGGAATCTGCAATGACATTTTAAGAAAGAAGGCTTAAGGAGATGAATGCTTGAAGGATGAACAAGCTATCAGAACTACAAAGTATGAAGGCCAAGAAAACTTGAGGACTGAACAGAGATCTGTAATCTGCAAGAGAAGTTGTAAGTTGTATCAAATCAAAGCTTTACTATTACTCTCTAACAATTGTATTAGTCTAGGGTAAATCCTTTGGATTAAGGTTGACCTAATAGTCATTTGTAACTCCTTTAACTAGGTGACATTCCAAGTGAATGGCATAAAGTCCTCTAACAAGGCTCACTTTTAATAGGGTGATTGAAATCCCTTAACCAGGTCACATTTAACAGTGTATATTGTAACCTTTAACAGGGTTGACCTTTCATGGGGCATCACTTTAGAAGAGTGAAAATGAGTAGCATGTTACTGGTGATTTTTTCCAAATTAGGTTTCCACATAAATCATTGTGCCAAGTGTGTTGATGAATCTATTGTGTTTCATGCTTTACATTTCTGCAAGTTGATTTGACAATAACATATAAGTTTTAGTAATTGCATAATGGATGCATGGATGGGTATGAATGTTTTATGGGTTCAATAAGCTATGAAAAGTTTTATACATCTAGACCTAGGATAATTGATTCACCACCCCCCCCCCCTTGCCCCCCAAAGTTATTCTAAAGTATTCCAGTGGAATCATGATTGAAATGTTACATGGAAAGTTAATATAATGTTTAAGGATCTTTATAATTAAATGTTTAGGGTTAGTTTACAAATCTCTAGATTAAAGTTTTTACTTAGGAAATTCATAAATTAGCCTATTTTTTGGGGTTAAGAAGTGAGGATCGTGCTGCAAAAAATTAAAGTTAGAAAATTAATATCACATGGTTAGGTTTAGTGATAACTTTTGGGTTAAAATGATATAACTTCATGTTTAAAGGTTTATGTTTCTAGGGTAACTTAGATTTTATGGTTACATGGTTAGAATCAACCTGTCTTCATTCTAGGTAATTATATAACATGAACATTAGAGTTGAGATGAGGATTAAATTTATATGAAGATTAGCATTTTTTTACAATGTGACATTTCTAGGGTTAGGATTACACGATTATATTTATGTAAATTAGATTAGATTAAATCTAGTGAAGGTTTAATTAGAATTTCAAGATTAGGGTGAGGAGGTAGAGGTGAAGTTTATAAAATTAGGGTTCACGTGTTTGTGTGTGTGTGTGTATGATAGGTAACCCATTGGAACTAATGTTAAAGGGTTAATTCATTGAAATCAAATTATTGGAGGTAATGTGAAGATTTAAAAACACAAACACACACACATGTACATATATGAAATTAAATTTTAATAGATTACATTGTATGAACATGTGTACAATAAAAATTTAAATGTATGTGTACATATACACAATATATTCATGTATACAACATGTTACATGTGTATATATATAATGTTATACATGTATGTATACATATGTGCATGCATGTATATATACATGTACATATATGCATATATCATGTATATATATGCTATGTATTATACATGACATATATGCATATACATGTGTGTGTGCATATATCTACATATATTTACATTACACATATGCATATATATATATATATATATATATATATATATATATATATATATATATATATATTGAAAAAGTTTAAACAACATCCAAGAAAACTTGATAATTTGAAAATCAACCAACCCTCAATACTATACAAAATTGGAGGGAGAAGTTAAACCAACTATAAGACTGTATATAATGTTTCTAATATGAACATCTAAAACTGTATATGATATAAAAAAATTGCTCAATAGACAACACATGCACTAGAGAACTATAAATTCTGATATTCATGTTCTGGCTTATCAATATCATTAATATGTGCTGAAGTGGATCCAACACATGTACTTATCTCCATATCAGCATCCAGATGACATTTCTCCAGGAGATTGCTAAGCTCCTCAATTTTTGCTTGTGTAAGGAAACTTTGGTATCTCTCAATGTACTATGTAGCTTTAACTTCATCTTTGTAAATCAACAACATCTCATCATGCATCAGCTTCATGAATCTAGACTTTGTAATCTCCAAGCAAAAAGAAACCTATGACATGATGTAAAAATGTGTGAGTTTAAGGTTAAACTTAGTAGGGGACCTTCTCACATTTTGAAATATCTCCTTGCTCCTTTCCTTCCAAAGAAACCATAGTGTTTCACCAGTAAGAGCAAACCAAAATCTGGTAAGAGAAAGTCAAAAGATCTCACATAACTAGCCAAAATTTCACACCAAGAAAAACCATTTTTGTTTTTCCAATCAATAGGATAATGAAAGAAAATGTCCCAAATTTTAGATGCATAAATACACTTAAAGAAAATATGTTCAAAGCTCTCAAGTCTATTACACAGATTGTAGGTCACAGACTCAACATTAATGGATAACAATACTGACCCAACAACTATTTTTATATCAACAACAACCATCTAAAATGGATAACCTTAGGCTCAAATGGACCCTTCCAAAAATAATCAAAGAAAAATTTCCAATTTGAGAAAGGACAGTCAAGGCCCCAACAATTAACTATACACTGTAATATAGATTGATCAGCTTTAAACATATCATAAATATGTTTAATAGAGGTGTTGCCAATACTAGTGCCATCATTCCATTTTACATATTTTTTATAAAAGTATTGCTATCCATGAACTTACCACCTTACTCCTTGCATAAAACTTTGGTCAGAAGAGTATATGTCTACCTTTAAGAATTGGGGATGTCAAACTTCTTGGAAATCTCATCCCATGACCCAATCCTGTTATCAACTATTAAGTCACTGATAAGAGAAATACCTTTCTCATTCCATTTTTTACCTGAACAACTCTAAGTAAGAGCAAGAGGCTTATCATTCAAATATAGTCCCCACCAGATTGATCTGTTAATAACAATGTAATTAGGAGGACCCCTAGTGGAATTCCTACAAGAGATAAGCTACCTCACTTGTGATCATGTAGACCATAGGGAGGTGAATACTTTAGATCGAAACACCTTCATCTTAAAGTCTCCCATAATAAGATCCCAAAATGGAATGTTGGCCCAATGTTTACATTTTTTAATAATAGACTTTTCAATATTGTTTCTCACAAGAACTTTCCAAGGTTCATTCCCCCAAAATGCTTTGAAGATCCACTTGACTACAAGAGCAATACCTTGAGTTCTAATATCTTTAATTCCCAATCCCCCCAACTATTTAGGTAGGTAGCACCATTCCCACTTAACACAGTGTCTCTTCTTGGAACCCAAGCCATCTGACCATAGAAAGTCTCTGAGAATTTTTTCAAGCATACCAAACTAAACTTTAGTAAACAACCAAGCTGAAGCAAAAAAGATATGATGAGAAGAAAGGACCTTCTGTACAACCTAAACTCTCCCAGCCAATAAAAGGGAGTGAGTCTACCATCTAATATGCTTTCTATTAATCTTGTTGAACATCCACTCGCACATGTCAGCAAATGAAGGATCTAGGGAGAAAGGAATACCCAAATACCTAGTAATAGTCTTAGGTCCAATCTAATTCCAACCCATCTTTGACAACCAGTTAGGAGCTACATCCTTCTAACCCATAACATATGACTTATGGGGGGTCACTTTAGCTCTAGAATAGAGAAAAAAAATTAAGTCTGTTAAGAGCCATGGAAAATTTATCTTTAGAAAGTTCCAAAAAAAGAGCAGTATCATCTGCAAATTGAGCATTTATCTATTAATCTGCATTAGGGAGGGTGACACCCTTAACAGGATGCCCTAAAGAAGCATCCCTTAGAATGTAATACAAAGCATCAGTAACTATCACACATAAGGAGGGTGCAATAGGACATCCTTACCTGATAGATCTTTGAAGAATAATAGGTTTTGAAAATTCTCCATTTATCTCTATGACAATGATGAATCTTTAAACAGTATTTCAATCCATTTGCAAAAATAATAGGGAAATCCAAATGCTTTCAACATTCTAGTAACAAAAGGCCACTCAACCCTATCATAAGCCTTCTCAAAATCAAGGAGGATTATAGTCACATCCTTCCTACTAGCCTTAGCCCAATTCATAGCTTCCCAATTGGTGATAAGATTCTCCAATATATATCTTCCTTTTATAAAACTAGTTTGAGTGACTGAAATAATGTTCTTAGTAATTATAATCAATCCTCCTTGCTAACAACTTAGCAATAATTATATAAGACAAATTAAGTAGGGTGATGGGTCTCCAAATCTTGGCTAAGGATCTATCCCAAGCTTTAGTAAGCAATTTAATGATTCCCCTATTCATATTGCTGCCCAGAGAACCATTATCAAAAGCATCATTATAGAATAATAGAAGCTCTTCCCCAATCCAATCTAGATTATCCTTATAGAATTCAATAGGAAGTCTATCCATTACTGGAGATTTTTCATTAGCCATAGCTTTGATAGCCTCTTGAATCTCTTCTAGAGAGATTTTCCTACTCAACTTATTACTTTCACTATCAGAGACCTTCTTAAGGATCATCTTCAAACATTCTTCCAATTGCTTATGCTGATCTTGATCAAATTTTGAAGAGAACAATTTAGAATAAAAACTGTAAAATGCTTCCTTAATAACCTTTGGATCATTAATTTTACCACCCTTAATATGAATATTCTCAATCTTTTCTACCTTATGTTTTTCCCTAATAATGTTTTTAAAAAAATTTGGACCCTATAACATCCTCTCTAAGTCTATTCATTCTTATCTAAATCCTTTTCCCTTGAATCTTATATCTATGAAGAAATCCTAGTTGTTGCTTGATGAAAACAAAATTCTTCAGTAGCACTGAGTCATCTGGACAATTTTGAAGAGCAAATTCAGCTTCATTAAGTTTGAATTGAAGATCATTCTCTTCTTCATTTTTATCTTTGGCTACTTTTTTCCCAATAATCTAATAAATTATTTTCCAAGATTCCACTAGATTGCACCACTATTTAACTAGTCTTATAGACTGATTACATAATTTGGATTAAAAAGTCACCATTCTAATAGCCTCTTTAATACCAAGGTCTCTCAGCAAATAGGTATTTAACTTAAAACTTTTGCCTTTGTTACTCATTCTATTAACATTATCAACCTTATTTATTAGCATCCTTGCAAAAATAGGAGAATGATTTGAGATTGCAATAGGAGACATAGTAATAGGAGAATGACCCTCTTCAGTTTGGAAGGAAAAAAAGGAAGAATCACAATAAATCCTATTGAATCTACAATAAACTCTATTTTTCCCCCCTTGATTAGTACACCAAGTGAACCAAAGGTAATTAAAGTTCTCCCTATTATTCTACAATGGATCAATCAAATTAAAACATCTTTTGAATTTACACCAAAAAAATTGCTCATTACCTTTCCATTGATGTTTCAGACATCCTTGTTTATCACATCTGACTTCCACCATGTTAAAATCTCCTACAAATATCCAAGATGCTTTCAGAAAGTTAGAACACCAATCCCATAACACAACTCTATCCCTATAATCATTCGAGGCATAAATGTTACATACCCCAATTATATCCTCCTAATATTTAAATGTCACCCAATAGTGCTCTTTGACATCTTGAGCATCCATGTTGTAGGATGGAATCAACTCAATTGGGCCTAATTAACATGGCCACTCCACCTTTTCCTTTATCATGCTTAGAATGAAACCCAACAACTTTATCCCATAAAAAATTATTAATACAAGATGCTTGAAAACTGACAACTTTAATTTCTTGCAAACATACAATATCGTTATGTATTAACTTATTACACCACTTCCTAACAATATATTTCCTATCAGTCATTTCCAGACCTCTAATATTCTAGCTATGAATGTTTAACATCATGAAGGGGATTGAATAGAGGGAGTCTTTGGAGCCTTATAGAGCCTATTGAAACAATTCAGGATGGCATTCTTACCACCAGAGCTAGCTTAAATCAACCTTTTCTCATATGTTTTCCTTTTCCTTTTAACAACCTCAGCGAATTGCCCCCTTGAATTTGCATCTAGAGTTTTTGAATCACAAGAGAGGGAGAATTGATCTCTTTAGGGATACCAACCTTACTATTAATAACATTTGCCTTATCTTTAATGGATTTGATAGCAAGCTACTAAGCATTCAATCTGGTAGGGATCTCACCACTAGTACAAAATCAACAGTATATTACTAAATAAACTACTAAAAATTGTAGATATGTGACTAATTTTGATCATGTGACCAATGGTAGTTTATTGCCAGACATTTATCTCCCAACCAAATTTATGATTACACTATTTTAATCATTGATTAGGTCATTGATTTAGTCATTTATTGTTGTTATTT
Source organism: Cupressus sempervirens (assembly GCA_028749045.1). Classification (NCBI taxonomy): domain Eukaryota; kingdom Viridiplantae; phylum Streptophyta; class Pinopsida; order Cupressales; family Cupressaceae; genus Cupressus; species Cupressus sempervirens. The sequence continues at coordinate 64,676,972 of CM053787.1, read as the reverse complement.
GGTAGTTTATATGGTAGTTTATTTGGTAATTTTGGTAGCTTATTTGGTAGTTTATTAAGCAGTATATTTGGTAGTTTATTAGGTAGTATATTTGGTAGTTTTTTGGGTAGTATATATGGCATTATATTTGGTAGTTGTTTTGGTAGTATATTTGGTAATTTTTTGGGTAGTATATATGGTAATATATTTGGCAATATATTTGGTAATTTATTTGGTAGTTTATTTGGTAGCTTATTTACTCATTATTAGGGCACGATGGAATTGAACCACCATCCTCCTATGTATAAAGTAGGTGCTCTTCTATTGAGCTAGTACCCTTTAAAGAAAATGCAAAAATTTGACAAAGTTGTCTTCCCAACATTAGATCTACCATGATCATGGTCACTATAACATGATATACTCTTCTTAAAGAACACAAATTTTAGTTAGTATGAAAAACAATAATCTAAATCTTTATCAATACCAATTCAACAATTTAAAATTCTTCTATTCAAGCATTTTAAAATTATATTTCATGTCTAATACACTTCTCTAAATTATTGTAGTGATACTCTTATAAAGTATAATTTAAAGCACTTTGGCCACACACAAATATTGTTTCTTGTGCTAACTTCTTAGAAAAAGATACAAATGATTATGCAATTTATGTCAAAAAAATAGACCTTTGCATTAAATAAAAATATCAAACCCCATTAAAAAATTACATCTATTAAAAACTACAAAACACAATCAATTGAAACACTCACTTTTTTTTAGATATGTAGGTGCTAAAGGATTAGATATTTCCTCTTCCTTATGCTTAGGTGGGTGCTAAAAGTGTTCATTACACCAGATGTTGACATTTATTAACTATTTTCACCAGTTGGGACCTATCGAGTTTGGCATTTTTGGTAGACTTGATTTGCAACCATGTAACAAACTCATCAAGACATTCCCTATTTGTAGCATAACTATATTAGTCATGGTTTGATAGCATCCCCTCCCCTATGTCTCTAAAAATCATCCAACACATAAAATATATGAATTTGATTACTTGATTTATACATTCTACTCTTGTCTCAATAAGAGGAGCTATTAAAATTTAATAGAAATAGTAAAGTAGATAAAAACTTAAATCCAATACCATATATGACTTTCCAAATGATGTGATTGGATGAATACATCTTCAATCACATATCCAAATAGTGCTGAAATAGAGGTTTTTGTAGCTACTTGTAATATCAACTCAATTCGTGGATTACAAACTTTAATAAAAAGTAAATATTAGCATAATCCCTATTTTTGTTATATCATTGATATTTCTTTTGGTTTCTGTTGTAATTCAAAAACCTTATATCATAATAATAAAAATTACTAATATTATAGAACAGGTGCATAAAACATTGATATATACCAATTGTATGAAACATGAAATAATGTTAAATAATTAAAAGAACTTGATAACAATTGCCCCTGTGATGTACCTTGGTAGGACAGTAAGGTTCTACACTAAAATCTTACAGTCCCAATTGTAACAAACTTCTTTATGTTTATCATTTGTGTACTACTCTTTAATTCGTCACAATGAGTGTATAGTGTATGGAATATAGTTGAAAATTGTGTATATCATCATTGTTCTTGATAAATTAGAAAATGAAAGATGGATTGATACAATCATCTACTATCTCAATTATGTCACCATGTAATTCTTATATAATCCACAAGTTGATATTATATTTATACTGGCTATGATTATATTCTTATTGATTATGAAACTTCTAACAATTATGTTGTATGATCTGATGCCAATCCTCACATATACATAACTAGTGTACATTTAAGATATACCACTAAATCCTTTAGAAATTTATATGTATGTAATTCTGATTTTTATTCAAGGAAAAATACTATCCTCAAATACTTACAAAAGGTTATCTTTTGGATTCCAAAATTTTAATGGTTTAATTCTCATCAATTGCAATTGAGTATATTTCCATTTGAATGATATAAGATGCTCTTGTATTTTGTATTTAATATAAATTTGTTGTATAACTCCAAATTTCTATTTCTCATGGTGGATTGATAATGTGGAAATTAGTTTGTTTGTGCCTTACTTATGCTCCTTGTTGTTTATCTTTGGGATTTATTCAATCAACATTTATAAATATATATACCTTAGCCCTTTTCAATTGAATATTTTCATTCACGTTACTATGTTGGAATGGTTTGCAAACTCCCAAATAGAAAGAGAGTTGTTCTGGCATGGCGTGAGGCTGTTTGGGAGATGCACTAGAAATATAGGGAATTTTTCACCTAATAAAGTTGGGTCTTACCATTGTGGGGTACCCATCGGTATTGGCAATATGCATTAAAGAATGATCATGGTCTATGGTATTGGCAATATGCATTGAAGAATGATCATGGTCTATGGAATTGTGGGGTACCTATAGCAAGGTATTATGACATCGATTTAATTTTGAGTCCTTTGGTTCAGTGTCCAATGCTATTTGAGAATTTTTTGAGTGCTTGTGCTATTTAAATAAAGTTTCTCATTGTTTGGAGGAGAAATTCAAGCCTATCACTTCATTTGGGACACATGCTTATGGTGACAAAAAAACATTTAGTTATTTGTAGATGGATGTCCACATTAATAAACTACTGCAACAAGTCTATAACTAGTTTGCAATGCATCCATTTTCAAGTTATTCAAATGTGTTTCAGTGGGTTGTTCAATTCCTACCTCATAGTATTTCTTTTAGATGTATTTTACTTCAAATTTTGTAGTAGCAGAGGTTTATATAAATACAATCATGAAGGGAAAATCCTAACAACAGAAGTTCACTAATTGCAAATCAAATCTTGTAGTAGAAAACTCTCATATTCATCTCATTAATTGAGCCCTTGTTGTGGTTTCATTAGGACAAAAATAAAAAAGAAATATATAAGGAGGTTGCTCTTACAATTGATATAATACATAACCATTTATTAGTTTAATGTTTAGGAACAGTGGCAAAACTTCTTTCATTTACAGATTGTCTAATTTCATTCTACTTGTCCCAAGCTTCAGAAATAGAGTTTGATTTGTTCTATATATATATATATATATATATATATATATATATATATATATATATATATATATATATATATATATATATATATATATATATATATATATATATATATATATATATATATATATATATATATATATATATATATATATATATATATATATATATATATATATATAAAATTTATTTTGTGTTAATAACCAATATTTAGAGAATTATTTCTTAACCCAAATAGTTTAATGATGCCTTCGATGGGGAACATTGGGAAATTTAATTCATGGGAAACTGTTTGTGGCCTTGATCTCTAAAAAAAATGATTCTGAATTAAATTTGCTTGGATATCTCAATGTGCATTTCTTTAATAGTAACAATTATGTAAATTTATTTATGTACCAATCTAATAAACTATACTCTTGAAACCAATATTAAGTAGATTATTTAATATTTTTTATATCTTTTAGCTTCCATCTAAAACTTTAATTATGGTCTCCATGTGAGCATTCTTTAATACATGCCCATAATGTCAGAAAATCAATTATTCACAAATAGAAATAAAAATTTATTTATATACTAATCTAATATACTATACTCCTAAAACCAATATTAAGTGGAACATTTGATATTTTAATATCTTTTGGTTGCCCTCTCCAACTTTAATTATATTCCTAAAGTGTGCATTCTTGAATACATGCCCATAATGTTAGAAAATCAAATATTTGTTACCTTTTTCTCTACTACTAACATGTATGTTTTTTTCCTCGCACAAATTAAATTATGTAAGAGAGAAGAATGCATTGGTTTCAATGAAAATTTGGGAATAAATTATGGGTCCTACTCTAGACATTTGGAATTAAATATTTGTCATAAGTTCAAGAAAATATGGCCTAATTTCTGCCAAAAAATTTCTTCTTGTTCTAATAAAAATATAAAGGGGATTGGACAACTCCATTGCCTTTATTATATCCTCTTGTAATGTACTAGCATACAAAATTCTATTGAAAACTCACAACATGCATCATCAAATCTTTCACTTCCTTAATTCATTACTCTCAGAGCTTGGTGAGAAGACAAAGATTACTCTAGGGGACTAGTGAGAAGACAAATAGAGCATATATAAATGGTGCATTATAATGGCCCACTAAACTATCATTTTCAATGCTCAAAGATATCAGTTAGGATTTAGCAAATAAATTAAAAATCCAATATTCTTGTCGCATTAGAAAAATATCTCAAAGAGATGTACTAGTTGATCTAGTATTATAGAGCCAAGCAAGCAAAAGGCATTGCACTATGATGAGAGAAACAACATTCTTGATATCTTTTCTTTCCACAAGTACACATCACCTTAAATTCAAACAAGAAAATTGAGAAGAATTATTCACTTTATCAATTGAAAAAAATGTGAATGTTGTAAGAATAATGAACTTTGTTTGCTTATACCATTGACAAGAAGTTATTTTTCTTATAAATTGCTATGCTGCTTAGTAGTGGTTGGTTTGACTTTAATCTATTGTTAATTTAGGAATAAATATGTTCTTCTCATCTGCCAAGTTTGCTGCAACTTTACTATAGCAATCTGAGTCAAATTTACTATAGCAAAAGGAAGCATTTGCAACACTACCCATATGCAAGAATTGTGTCTAAAGCCAGATCAGTCAAGTTCTATTATCTATTTTAGACTTATGGTAGAACTGTTCTTCAGCCTCTACTTTAAAGCTAAAAGAATTCATTTATATGGACAAAATACATCTTTTTAAAGGAGGTTTTACTACACACACACACCTACGTCTCACAAAATGGATTAATATGTATAAGTAAACCATTCTTGTATAGGTAACTGATGGTGTTCTTTATCCTAGAGCCTCAAGGCCCAATTCACATCTTGCAGGTCTTCCCTAGACATAATGATGGATAATAGAGAAGGCATAAATAAGGAAAATATAACTAATTGTAACTCCATTTTATTGTGAGAAAAAAAATATACATAAATTTTTTAAGCCAATATATAAATATTACAATTTTTCCTACTAAAGATCAAACAAATAGTGTATGCCCAAAAAGAAAGCAATTCATTTGCCTATATTTTAAAACACAAAATTTGTGTATATGGTATGAACAAAATGTTTGAAATACCCATAGGCTAGAAAATACATTCCTAATATGCACAAATAAAACAAATACATGTTGAGCAACAAAATCATTAGGATGGCACATAATCATAACATGGTCTACGTTTAATATCTTCTATGTTGAAGAAATTTAGATTAGTGCATTTGTGTGTACATCTATCATTCACTCTCCTTAACATATTCATCTTAAAGTCCATAGACTTGGACATTTTTGTCTAGTCATAGTGTATACATTGATAGATTATGCATCTGAATATAAATACTTGCCCAAATACAACTAACCGACTATTTCAGGAAGGCATTATCCAATTTATTAGACTCTAATTTTTAATATTAAGAATATTAAATCTTATAAATAATAAAAATTAAGTTGAATCATTTGGAAGTTAAAACCAATATATATACAACTTAGATAACATAAACAGAGTTACAGATGATAAGAAAACAAAAAACTTTGAAATTGCTCAAGTAGAAAAAAAATATTATTCTCTCAAATAATTTATCATTCAATGCAAGTCAAAATAAATCATAAAAATGTCACTGCCAAGGAATAATAGAACCGGAAAAATGTCTCTTGCAAGTTGGAACCATACGACATTAGATGGTATTGCAAGGAAAGGAAAAAAAATAAAATTATATATATATATATATATATATATATATATATATATATATATATATATATATATATATATATATATATATATATATATATATATATATATAGTGCACTGCAAACAATATTAAAGGATCACCAGTATTTGTGCAGGGAAAGCTTTCCTGTTGTGTCTTAGAGGCAGCGAACTTATAGAAATTATTCAAATTAAAATAAAGTTTGTCATGAATGAGTACAAATATACTTAAAATGAAAAACCAAAAGGGTTCAACAGTAAAGGCATGTTCTTAAATTTCCAAGAAAACAATAAGATAAGCCTACAGCCTCTGGGAATGATGCAACCATACTATTAAGGGTTTGAAGAGTTTTCAATAGAGATCTCAAAAGTCATCATTTAAATACAAATGAGTACACCCAAATACCTTGTTTCCTTAAAATGAAAAATCACAAGGGTTCACGGTATAGGCATGTTCTTAAATTTCCAATAAAATCACTAAGATAAGCTTGCAGCCTCCAAGAATGATGCAACCATAATGTTAAGAGTATGAAGAATTTTCAATAAAGATCTCAAAAGTTAGCAATTAAATACAAAGAGTACACCCAGAGAACAAAGGCCAACCCTCATATATAAAAAGATGTATGTCAGATCACAAGAAATATGAAAACCCTCTTCTCTGATATCAAATTTTCATACATATAATAGCCAATTCTAAAAAAGTTAGAATGTAATGTCAACAAAGAATAAAGAAGTGTTCACCATTTTTTTAACACTCAAAAAAGTAAAAGATCTCCATTTTGTTTTATTTAACACACATAGCATCATGGTGCATTTAATAGTGTACAATAACATAAAGCCCTCAGAAAGCTCCAATATTCCAAGAAAAACCTTACACAGAAAGAGCCAACAAAGGAGGGCCTTTAATTTTTTTAAATGGAAGAACCCAGATGAGTAGGCAATGTAATCAAAACCAAGATGAAGAACTAATGGCACATAGAAAAATGAATTCACATAAAATTTAGTATAGAATGCATTCAAGCTACAAATATATGATGAATGTGGGTATTTTTGTAAAGAATTTGAGGCCAATGGTCGTAGCAAGGATTTAAGTAAAAGAATGAAGCTACAATTGCATATCTTTAATTGTAGAAAAAAAATGAGGCTTACCATTTTTGTTCCTGAGAAGGCCACAAAATCTCCATTCAAACTCCAAAACCCTCATTCTCGCATCGATGACGACCACCACTCCAGGAAAAATAGTCAAAAACGGATTCAAGAAACAAGACACTACATGTGGATCTCCATGTTTTTTTAAATATTCAGACCATTAATCAGACCATGCATCCAAACCCTATTGTGACTACCGCACAAAGTAGAAGCTTCCAGGAAATGAAAAAAAGAAATGAGGAATACTTTAGAAAGTTTGATACCCCGAATTGATAGTGAACTCCAAACTTTTATTAATTGGAATGGATACACCCAAACTTATGTTTTTTAATTTTAGCTTGTATGTTAATTAGATTTTTTTATTTCTTTAATTATTTATTATTAACAGTTTTTAAATCAAATAAAAGGCACATGATTTTTCTTTATTAACTTAGCTTTTAAGGATTGAATAAGATATAGTTTTAAAAATCTTAATGACATGAAAATCATATTAGACAAAATATTTATTAATTATTAATATTATTATGACCACCTTTTTTAATGTTCTTTTTTTTTTCTCATTGCCTTTCATTTTTTAACATTATTTCTATTTATTGCTTTCATTAGTTCTTTATTGTTATTGTATGTATGATTTATTTTTCATTTCAAGTGTCTTGTTCCTCTTATTTACTATTATTGGTTTTGTTTTTTTTGGTATTTTTAATTTTTCACTCTCTTTTTTAAATTTATATTTTGTTATTTGATTTGTGGTATTAATCTCATTTTACTATTGTTAATCTTTTTAATTATTATTATTTTAAAATTTAGGAAATATTTTCTTTTCTTTTATTATTATATTTATTTTTAGTATTATTTAAATTATGTTTATTTTAGTGATTTTTATTTTATTTTATCAATATCTTCTCATTATCTCTTTTTTCTTTGTGTCAAAATTTTATTTGTATTATTATAATTAATTTTTTTATTTTACAATCTTTTAGTATTATTTTTGTCTTATTACTATTATTTTTGTCTTTTATTTTATTTCCATTCTTCATGTTATTCTCTCTTTTATTTTTTACATGTCTTTATTGCTTTACTTTTGTTTTTATTTCTTCTTTCATGATTTTTAGATTTACCCCTTTTTATTTTTATTTTCTTTTCTTTTGGATCTTTCTCTTTCTATTTTCTTGATTTTCTTTGTCTTAGTCAACTTTTAGTCTTTGTAGGAGCTAAAACTTGATCAACTTCATTTCTCTTTGTGCCATGTTTCTCATCCTGATGATGGATTGTGGATTGTGATCCACAACATTGAGGGAAAAACTTACATAGTCAAATCTAAAAGAATGTTTAATTGCTTCATATATTGTGAAAATGGCATGACATTAATATAAGCCTATGATATTATGAAATGTTAGTATAAAAGAGTAATAACCATTCATTTAATCATCTTCATTTGGTTGACTAATTATCCAGTCACTTATTTGGTATTTATTTAGTTATTTTTATTTATGCAATCTTGTGATTGTATCTCATGACCAAATTAGTCATTTATTTTGTCATATAAACTTATGAATTGTAGAAAAATAATAGAATTTGATCAGTTTCAGTCATGTGACTAAACTGTTTAGTCACGTGGCTAAAAGTTTTAGTCATGTAGTCATTTATTTTCTCAAATTCTATGCCTATAATCATTCGAGGCATAAATGTTACATACCCCAATTATATCCTCCTCATATCTAAATGTCACCCAAAGTGCTCTTTAACATCTTGAGCATCCATGTTGTAGGATGGATTCAGCTCAATTGGGCCTAATTAACATGGCCACTCCACCTTTTCCTTTATCATGCTTAGAATGAAACCCAACAACTTTATCCCATAAAAATTTATTAATACAAGATGCTTGAAAACTGACAACTTTAATTTCTTGCAGACATACAATATCGTTATCTATTAACTTATTACACCACTTCCTAACAATATATTTCCTATCAGTCATTTCCAGACCTCTAACATTCCAACTATGAATGTTTAACATCATGAAGGGGATTGAATAGAGGGAGTCTTTGGAGCCTTATAGAACCTATTGAAATAATTCAGGATGGCATTCTTACCACCAGAGGTAGCTGAAATTGACCTTTTCTCATATGTTTTCCTTTTCCTTTTGACAACCTCAGTGAATTGCCCCCTTGAATTTGCATCTAGAGTTTTTGAATCACAAGAGAGGGAGAATTGATCTCTTTAGGGATACCAACCTTACTATTAATAACATGTGCCTTATCTTTAATGGATTTGATAGCAAGATACTAAGAATTTAATCTGGTAGGGATCTCACCAATACTAACCTTAGCCACCTTTGGGGTTAAAACAACTCGGGCTGTGGGATGAAATTCACCAAGAATATGATTGGCTTGTGCAATTAGAATCACCTCAAATTCTTTATCATAAAAAGGATTATCTAAAGTGACAAACCCACCACATTCCAAAGAGTCAGCTTCAGAAGAGCCTTTCGACGGCATGGACTAGTTAGACATACTGCTATCCAATTTTCCCTTTGGAGTAGATGGTAAACCATCCTTGTATGATACTTAAACAACATTAACCTTCTCTAGGATTTTTTCTTTAGAATTATCAACATTCACCTTAGCTTTCTCAAAATGCATATTATGAGTCAGAAAATTTTTCTTAATACAACCATTAAGTTTACAATGAAAACATGCATGCAAATTACCTAACAAAGAAACTTCCCAAGAGAATTTATCTTCTTCTAAATTTAAGGAGATATTATTAGCAAAAATCACATCTAGGTCTAGGGCCACAAGAAAATGCACAATTAAATGTGGAAAAGTGACCCTAGACTCTTCAATCTGCAAAACCGACCAAAGGGGTTTCAAAGTATGAGAAACAAATGGCCAAAATTCAGCTTGGAGATTCTTAATTTCCACCCAATTTGGCATGGATTTTTTTATAACTTCATCAAAATTACCATTAGATGACCATGAATATGCTCTAAATAAAGAATGACCAACATTCCAAAAACCCTTTTTTAATATTCTTTCCTACATATTATGGGATTTTAAACAAATAACGAAGAGCCCTTTTTGAATCATTCTGCAAAAGTTAACATGTAAATCAAATTTCTTTCCCCACACAACATTTAACCAATCATCAAAAAATTTAAGCAAAGGCAAAGCATTAGCATCTAAAAAAATAAAGAATATGGCAATAATTCTTAACCCGCTCTACTGTGGTCTAACAACTTTAACCATATCTTCATTAGGAGACAAGGTAAGGGTTTTCAAACTGTCAGAAGGGCTCCTACCATCTTCGTGTTCATGAAAAACTCCTCCACCATCTCTGACATCGCATCTATCTCCATGGGTTGCAATCCTCCCAATTCTATTTCAACACTCAGAAACTATAATCCTTTCAAATCTACTCTCGAAACAAGTCGTCTCAGGGAAAAGTGGCACTGAAATATCTATAAGGACTGCCTTATTCAAAGGCTTCTCACTCTTATTCTTAGAGCCACCATTTCCCATGATACCTTCACTAAAACCATCCTTTCCATCATTACCAAAGATCTATGGTTTATCATTGTTTGAAATATTTTCTTCCCTCAAACCTTCATCATTATCACACATAGGTTCACTCGGCAGCTCACTTGCCATGGCCACATCATTACCTTCCATCAACCCCTGTCACATATGCAAGCCAATGTCAAAGCCGAACAACCAACTCAAACTAGCAAAAAAAAATGCAAAACCACACACAATTTATAGGCAAGGGCACATAGAAAAAAAAACACAGGTTAAAGGCATACAAGACCAAAGATTCATGAAAAACCACAACAAAAAAAGGACATGATAGCTAATTTCATGCAACAGGGAAAGCCAGTAATGCCACACGAATTTGATGTGTCGTAATCATATGGAGTTGCAGATCGCTCAACCTTCTCCTTAATTTCACTTTGATATATATATATATATATATATATATATATATATATATATATATATATATGTGTGTGTGTACATATATACAAAAAAACATATATAAATTGAAGCAAAAAACATATAAAATATAACTAAAATCATACAAAAATAAACTAAAATTGTATAAAACCATACCTTTTTCAAAGGTCAATAAATTTAGATGCCCTTTCTCTTCTTGCGCTTCTGATTGAAAGTAATCGCCATAGTAAAAAATGACATGTGTGGTTGGGTCAGGTTGGGGTCTAGCCTTTTTCAATCTTTCATACTTTCAATTGAAACTATATTAAGTAGTTTTGATCGAAACTATATTAAGTATTTTTGATCGAAACTATTGTTGGCCAAATTTGCCTTCCCACCAAAATCACCACATTTGAATTTTAAAAGATAAACGACCACTTCCCATGCTTTTTAATTTTTAAATACCATGGAAATATAATATTGTGAGGTTGGGAGCTGGAAGTCAAGGGCCTACGATGCTACAAAATTTTGTAAGATTGCATGAGGAAAGTATGGAGTGTTGTGATGTTATAGTGGTCATAAGATCGGGAGCCCAAATTATGAAGGTAAGATGCTACAACATGGGGTCCACTGTAAGATCATAATATCATAATGATATCAAAGGTCATCTTAATATCATAAAATGAAAGGTAAGGTCGTCTGATATTACAATATGGCCTAGAATTGGTAAAACGAAACATAAGTTTTACGATGTTACGCCAGACTCGTAAGATCACAGAGTCGTAAGATCAAGGAATTGTAGGATCAAGAGAAGAGAGAGAAAGGCTTAAGATTCTATGTCAATTGGGTGGTCAAAAGCCTTAAAGGGCTCATTTGTGATGTTATAGTATAGGCCTTAACTATAGCATTGGGAGGGAGAAAGGTTAGTGATACGATGCTATGAAAGTCATATGGATAGTGTAAGATCAAGGAATCCTAGGATTGTAAGGCAAAAAATGAAGACATGAGATATTATAAAGTTGCTAGATTTTGTGAGATTATAAAGGGAAATTTTCTTGAGAGACACGTGTCTAAGGAGATAGTACTATAGTTGGCATTGGCAATTGGGTTGACATTTTTGTTAACTGGCACAGTTAAGTCTGAAGGAGGTGCAGTTAGTTAAAGTGATATGGTCAATTGCATGGAGACTTTGTAAGGTGGAAAAATGAAATTAGATTATTGGCCCACATGGCCCATCTTGGTTGTATGATTCGGTTGACCTATTGACTATGTTGGTTCATCGAGCCAACTATGAAGAAGAGATGTTTTTTGCACAATCTAATCTTCATGATCAATTTCAACCACTCTCCAATGAATGCCATGCCTAGTGAACAGTGGAAAACATTCCACCATCTCTAGTTTTATCCATCTACTTGGTCAGAATGAACTAATGGCACTGTTCTATCTTCTTAAGGCTCATTTTTGGCAAAATATTGGATTTCATTGTATTTGAATCTATACCAATATCATATTTTCCCCTAAACTATATGATTATTCTCTAAAGCATTTAAGATATATTTGGGGAGTAACTTCAGTTAGAAATATCTCATTTATGCCTAAGCTATAAAGGTAGATTTTGTAATCTTTGTAAGGGTTGACCTTTTTTTGATTCTCTAGTATTGCTTTCATGTGTCTACGGATGTACCCCTCCTCATCCTAATCAAGCTTCAATGTCAAATGTAGTGCCTCATGTACAAGTAGCAGATGATCAAGCCAATGCTCCTCTACAACAAAAATAGAGTAATTCTAGAGGAGATGTGAATAGTCCCCAAGTTGTTCCATCTCAAACTCCTACACATGCAGTTCCCAAGGGTTCTACCAAAGTACCTAATGCCTCATTTAGTGTGGTAGAATAGATGAAGAAGAAAAATGTGAATATTTCCATGTGCAATGTTGTTACTACTATACCCATGCAAAAGAGGCTATTGCAGTAGGAGTTGGAAAGTATTGAACCAAAGGATTAGCCACCTAGCATGGAAAGTGTCGCAAGCCTAATATAGCCATCAATGGAGGTAGAAACAAGTAAAAAGTTTATACCTCCATTTTATGTTTCTCTAATTATAGGGGATAAGCTAGTCCAAAATTGCATGATCGATTCAAGGGCTAGTACTTTAGTGATGCCTAGGTGTGTTGGTGATGCTTTACAAATGAAATATGAGCCCATTGTTAAGGATGTACTATAGTTGGATGGTAGTACTATCAAGACTATGGATCCTTAGAAATGTGAAAATGGCCCTACTATTAGAAACAATAGTCCACCAAGATAACTAAGAGGGGGAGGGTGTGAATCAGTTATCTAATAATTAAACCACTTATTTTCATTAAACATACTTAACCATTCAATCAGAGTAAACAACAACCATACAAAGATGCACATGGACAATTACACTAGATATGTTGACTAGGGAAACCCTTGATTAGAGGGAAAACCCTAGTGGGAATGATGCCCACAAGATGATGTAATAATAATATTCCTTGTTAGATGATAGACCCTATTAGGAGTTTGTTACACCATTTAGTACAATGAGTACCTGTTAAGAGACTTTGAATCCTTTTTAAGAGATTCTAACCCTATTAGGAGTTGTGGTATAATGTATGCAAGAAGAGCCCACTGCCCAAACATGCAATTTCAACTACAAGAAAAGCTCACTGCTCAAACAAGTAATTTATTGGTATCTTCTTCTTTCCTCAGTCCTGTCAACTGGACCAATCACTGTCAAACCTTGTAGACCAAGTCACAAACCTTTGATCCAAATACCAAACCTCAAATCACTCCAAAAAACCTCAGCAATGAAGTTTCCTTCACTTCTGCATCGCTTTGCTCAACTTCACATTATGTACAACTCTCCTATTTTTTGAACATTTCCAAGTTACATATTTTCATATCATGATAAAGGAAAATATCCTTCCTGTATACCGATTCCATAAAAAAATTCTTGAGTTGGTTGTTAGTCCTTCTCAACTAATTATTATGGGACCTCATTAAGAACACGTTACACTTAATGATAACATAAATCTTTCGCCTTGCAACTTGAATAACTTTCTATACACTCAATGTTATGATGAGCAAGCTTAGCCATGTCATCACCAACATGTCTTCTTCATGTCCTCGAGCTTGATCATCAAGATATGAACTTTGCTAAGAGATATAACTAGTTTACCATAACATGCCTCTATAAACTCTATCTCAGAACAGATATCACCAAAACTTACATAACTTCTTCTAGACTTGTCTTTTCTACTTCTAACATTAACTGCATATACCAGATACTCAAAAGTATATCTCACAATCTTGGGTGATTATTATGCTCAACTAGCCATCTGTACTGATTTAAACTTTTTGTTGTTCTTCTATCAGGTATCACAGAATACATCAAACATGCTATGTTGACATCAATGACAAACTCAGTCATGAATGTAATATATCATCATCAAACCAATCTTCCAACAATCTCCCCCTTTGGCATTGATGGCAACATAGATGAAAAACATCCAGTTCCAAGAATATTGACAAAAGATAGACATTCTTCAAATCCTCTTCATCGATCATACTCTCCCATTGATATACCTCAATGTGCTCTATACCAAACTGCTATTTCAAATTCATGCCACATTCTCCCATACTCATGCAAAACATCTTCTTAGCATAATGTTTTCCTGCAATACTTCTCCCCTATAGTATAATGCCAAAATTTTCCATAGTATGATGTTTTTCATGCCAAACTCTCCCCCATTGACATCAATGTCAAAGGTTTTTGCAACCAACATATCTACATCAAACTCTATAACAATTGGTACTTACTCAACTCAAGTGTCAAAAGACACTATTCAATAACATCAAAAACATTGATAAGAGTCCTGAGTGACTCTGTCCATCACAGATACTCCCCCATATAGGAAGCATCAGCATCTAATCCAGACACAATGGTGCCTTATTATCCTAGACTAATACACTCTTTCATATTCTTACTTTGACATAGGAAGGGGCATAACCCCAAGCATACCTCACAAATACTCAAAAGTATCTTTGGGAAGAGGCTTAGTGAATATATCTACAATCTGCTCTTTTATGCTCGCATACTCCAATTTGATTTCCTTTTCTGCAACTTTTTCTCTCAACATATGATACTTAATAGAAATGTGTTTAGTCTTTGAATGCAGTACTAGATTCATAGACATGTTTACCATGCTTGTGTTGTCACAATGTATAACAATAGGTTCATTGATTTCTATCCTTATATCCTTCAGCTTCATCCAAATTACTTGATTGCAATTATTTGCCACTACAACATACTTTTCTTTTTTTGTACTTTGAGATGTACAATCCTACTTCTTGCTTAACCAAGAAGCCAATCTTCCTCCAAGAAAGAAAGCTCCTCCACTGGTGCTCTTTTTGTCATCCATATTGCCTGCCCAATCTGTATTAGTATAAGCACTTCAAGTAAAATCATTAGATCTGTCATACCATAATCCAAATTTTGAATTTCCTTTCAAATATTTCAATATTCTTTTCACTATTGTATAACATGCTTCTCTGGGATAAACTTGGAATCTTGCAACAATTCCAACTACATTTGCTATATCTGGCCTTATGTGAGTCAGATATTGCAAACCTCCAATCATAGATCTATACTTCTTCTGCTCAACAGTAGGGGTCTCATCCTTTGTAGATAACTTGTGCCTAGTTACCATAGGTGTTCTAACAGGTTTACATGTTTCCAAACTAAACCTTTTCAGTATATCCTTCAAGTACTTAGTCTAAGAAATCAAGATTCCTTCTTTATTCTGTACTATCTACAATCCTAGGAAATATTTCATCTCTCCTATCATACTCATCTAAAATTATTTCTTTATTTCTTCAGAAAATGTCTTACTTTCTTCATCATTTCCTCCAAATATGATATCATCAACAAATATTACTATTCCAATACAGATTGCTATTTGTGATACCTTTGCTATATTTGAGCTTTTTCAGATGCTTATCCAACCTTCCATATGAGGTTCTAGGTACTTGCTTCAATCCATACAATGCTTTCCTTAGTCTGCATACTATGCCCTTGTCATCGATCAAAGGACATCCTTCAGGCTACTCAACGTATACCTCTTATTCAAGTTCTCCATTCAAAAATGCTGACTTGACATCCATCTGATATACTTTGAATTTCTTTTGTGTTGCATAGGCTAAGAATACTCTTACTCCTTCTATTATAGCCACTAGAGCATAAGTCTCCTCATAATCTATTCCTTCTTGCTATCAACAACCTTTACATACCAATCTTTCTTTATTTCTTACAACTTCTCCTTGCTCATTCATCTTGTTCCTGAATACCCATTTGGTTCCTATCACATTCTTATCTGTTGGTCTGGGGAAAAATACTCATGTCTCATTCTTTACTATTTGATCCAATTCTTCTTTCATGGCATGTTTCCAGTAATCATCTTTACATGCTTTAGTTGCATTCTTCTATTCAACTTGATATATCAAGCATATTTCTTCATTAACTCTGGTTCTTATCATCACACCTTACTCTTTGCTTTTGATGATCTATTTGGATGGGTGATTCTTTATCATGTTCTTTCCTAAAGTAGGAGTTGTTATCTCAACTCTTGGCTCTACTAAAGGTTCCAAGCTTTTTTCCTCCCTTTCCTCTCCTTCAGTCGGCAAATCATTGTTACTCTTAAGAAATACCTCATCATTCCTTGGCTTAGTAACAACATCATCATCTGAATTGTAATCAATTATTATATCTTGTATTCTAAACTTCTTATCAATTCTTACATTAGCACTTTCCATAATAGTCTTAGTTCTCTGATTATAACATCTATAAGCCTTGCTTTTCAATGAATAACCAAGAAATATGCCTTCATCATTTCTAGCATCAAACTTACCAATGTCATCATCTCTCTTAATGTAACACTTACTTCCAAATTTTCTAAAATACTTAACTGTAGGTGAGTGACTGAACCACAGTTTGTAAGGTGTCTTGTTTGTATCCTTCCTAACTTGAACTTTGTTCATAGTGTAGGTTGTTGTATTCACTACTTCTCTCCAAAATGTCTTGGATACATTATTTTATACTAACATGGCTATAGCTACTTTTATTACAGACTTGTTTCTTCTCTCTACAATGCCATTGTTTTCAAGTGTTCTTGGAGCTAATAGCTAGCTTTTAATTCTATTTTCCTCACAAAACATGTTAAACTCATTTGAAGTAAATTCTCCTCCTCTATCTAATCTTAAACATTTAATCTTTACACCAGATCCATTCTCAACTCTATTCTTGAATATCTTAAACTTGTCAAATTCCTCATATTTCACTTTAAGAAATGCAACCCACATCATTCTAGAAAATACCTTTCACCATAGAATCCTCTTGTCTTTGTAGGATAGCTAAGATATGTGTTTACAATCTCCAACTTCACTATAGTGGTAAACTTCTTGCTAGGAAAAGAGGTTCGGCTATGCTTTGCCAAAACACACTCCTTGCATATTGTGTTAGTAGGCTTTACAATCTTTGGCAAATCTCTAACAGCAAAATTTTTACTAGTCCTCACAATACTATCAAAGTTTATATGAAAGAATCTCTTATGCCATAACCAACTGTCATCTACCTTTGCAACCAAACATGTCATTTCAGTAGGATTCAAATTAAATACATTACCTCTAGATATGGTTCCTATTCCAATTACTTTTCCATCTTTATCTTTGATCATGCATGTCTTTTCTGTAAATTGTAACTGATAACCTTTGTCTACCAATTATCCAACACTTAAAAGATTGTGTTTTAAACCATCAACAAAGTATACATCCTTAGTATTAGTTTTACCATCAACAATTATAGATCCAATACCTCTTACTTGGCATGCTGCATTGTTTCCCACTCTAACAATTCCTCCATCCTAATTTTTGAAATTAACAAACTTGTTTATATCACCAGTCATATGATGTGAACAACCCTTCTCAATTATCCAATTAGATTTCTTCTCAACCAGTGACACCAAAGCTATTTTCTTTGGAATTTCCTCTTTAATTGCCACAAATCCAATTTCATCATCACTAGCACTTAATGCTTGATCATTAGAATCATTATCTTCATTTGTATACAAACAATCTCTATCTTTTCTAGGCTTATGACTTCCCTTATAATTTTTCTCCCTTTTTGGACACTTAGATGCATAATGACCATAATCATTGCAAGTCCAACACTTAAAGATTTTCTTACCTCCTTTTTCTCTTCTTACCAGAAGAGCTATTACTTCATCAATCTTTCTTTCTTCTTTAGATCTATTGTTGTAGCAAAATCTCCTCTAGCACTTGTGCTCCTTGATAGGTTAGGTCAAATGTTCAATGCACTTAACGTTGTTTCTATTCTAGTTAGTTCTCTAGACTATCTAAGTTCATTCTCAATTGCTTTATGTCTTCTGAGAAATGTCTCCTTTGTGAAATCTTTGGTACATGATATCAAAAACTGTATCATTTGAACTGTTGCCTTGAATGGTGGTGTTAGAGTTTTCAATATCTTCCATATAACCTCATCATCTTCATTGTTTCATCCTTTTCCCTTAATACCTCCAGTAATTTTTGATATCCTACCTATATATGTTCTTACAAATTCATCTTCCATCATCTTAGCATCTTGAAATGCACAAATCCAACTTTGTAGCCTCAAATTCTTAGAATCTACATCACCTTCAAAACTATTTTCCAAAGCTTTCCAAATCAAATGTGAAGTAGGAAGTGATTTTACCTAATTGTACTCAATTTTAGGAAGTGCAGTCAATAGTGCTTCTCTAGCTCTCATGTCACACATGAAAAGATTTCTTTCTGTCTTGGTGCAAGTTTCCAAATCTTGTTCTTCAATGATTGTCTTTTTTGATTTTTTCAAGATTCAATATCTTGGACCCATACACAAAAAATGTGTCTTCATCTTTTCCTTCCAGTTAATGTCATAGTTTGTTCCATCAAACTTTGGACTATCTTTCCTAAACATGTTCAACATGGATCTCCCAAAGCTATTAAACTTTTTCTTCAAGGACTTGATGCTCTAATACCAATTGTTAGAAAAAATAGTCCACCAAGATAACTAAGAGGGGGAAGGTGAATCAGTTATCCAATAATTAAACCACTTATTTTCATTAAACAAACTTAATCATTCAATCAAAGTAAACAACAACCATGCAAAGATGCACATAGATAATTACACTAGATATGTTGACTAGGGAAACCCTTGATCATAGGGAAAACCCTAGTGGAAATGATGCCCACAAGATGATGTACTAATATAAATATTCCTTGTTAGAGGATAGACCCTATTAGGAGTTTGTTACAATATTTAGTACAATGAGTCCCTATTAGGAGACTTTGAATCCCTGTTAGGAGATTCCAACCCTGTTAGGAGTTGTGGTATAATGTATGCAAGAAGAGCCCACTGCCCAAACATGTAATTTCAACTACAAGAAGAGCTCACTAGTCAAACAAGTAATTTATTAGTATCTTCTTCTTTCCTCTGTACTTTCCTCTATCCTATCAACTATATCAATCACTGTCAGACCTTGTAGACTAGGTCATGAACCTTGGATCCCCCTCAGATCACTCGAAAAAACCTTGGAAATGAAGTTTTCTTTACTTCTGCACTGCTCTGCTCAACTTCGCATTCCATACTGCTCTGCTACTTTTTGAACATTTCTAGGTTACATATTTCCATATCATTATAAAGAAAAATATCCTTTCTTTATATCGAGTCCATAAAAAATTCTTGAATTAGTTGTTAGTCCTTCTCAACTAATTATTATGAGACCTCATTAAGAACATGTTACACTTAATGATAACATAAATCCTCCACCTTAGAACTTGAATAAATTTCTATACACTCAATATTATTATGAGCAAGCTTAGCCATGTCATCACCAACATGTCTTCTTCATGTCCTTAACCTCAATCTTCAAGATATCAACTCTACTAAGAGATATAACTAGTTTACCAGAACATGCCTTTGTAAACCCTATCTCAGAATAGATATCACCAAAACTTACATAACTTCTTCTAGACTTCTCTTTTCTACTTGTGATGTTAACTACATATACTAGATACTTAGAAGTATCTCTTATAACCTTGGGTGGTTATTATGCTCAACTAGCCATCTGTACTAATTTAAACTTTTTGTTGTTCTTCTGTCAGATGCCACAGAAGACATCAAACATGCTATGTTGACATCAATGAAAAATTTAGTCATGAATGTAAAATATCATCATGAAACCAATATTCCAACACCTATATGCATGCCCTAGTTGTATTGTGACTCAAGATATATCTATTGTTGAAGTCAAGCCACATTTTTCTATTTGATTGTCAAGAGACTTCACTGCCCAAATAGGTGGTTACATATCTTTGAATTGGTCATATAAATTTTTTAGAACAAGATATGGGATCAAGGCTTCAATCATAGTAGAGCTTCTAGCCCTCCATCATATTGAACCCTACACCCCTAATCTCATCAATATGAAATACTATCCTAGAAATGGATGAGAATGACATAGTGAATGAGTCTGCCACTTCTCTACCAGAGGTACCTCATTTTCTCTTAGATGAATGGGATAATACATATCAATTTGATCCTATATTAGAAATCCTTGAGATAGGTCTTGGTACATACTATACGTTAGAAAAAGATGCTCTTGTCCCTAACCTTCTGAAAACCAAAGAAGATGTGAGTGGGATATGGAGTATGAATTATGATGGATCAAGGAATAAGAATGGATTAGGGGCAGGTGTGATGTTGATTTCTCCTACACAAGTAAGGTACTACTTCTCTTTTAGACTCCAATTTAGCTGTCCCAATAATGTGGCCGAGTACGAGTCCTTGATTTAGGGTCTTCTACTGGCTCACAAAAGAGGAATTCAAACTTTGAATGTATATGGAGATAGTGAGTTGATTGTTAATCAAGTGAGAAATCAAAATGTCACTAAGAATGGCTTGGTCAAATCTTATATACATAGAGTATGGGATTCACTTGAAAGTTTTGATGCATTTAATATTTAGAGCATCCCTAAAAAAGAAAATAGACATGCTAATAGGCTTGTAGTAGTGGATGCATCTTATGATGTACCAAGGAATTTTGAGGAAGAGAAGAGGCAAAAAATCAAAGTGGTAGTTAGGCCTACAATTCCTAGCAACAACACCAATTGGTAAGTTTTTGAATCTAATGCACAAATTGTAATTTTCTTGCAAAATGAGGTAGAATTATCAAAGAGAAACTAGTCTAGGTTACATAACCAGTATGGAGATCAAATCATCAATCTCAGTTCCAAAAAAATTTTGAAAGGTCTTATTACCTTAGAGTGTGTTTTCAACCTTGATGACTAAGCAAGAGGTAGAGTTATGAACTTAGCTATTGACAAAGATGATTAGACACTAGTTGTGGTTGCTAATGAAAAGACCTTAAACATAGGGAAGGTATGCTCTGAAACTGAGCAAGAGAATTTCATTCACTTATGTTAAGAATTTAATGATATATTTTCTTGGACATATGATGATTTAAAAGGTTTTGACCCAAGGTTGTTTCAGCATACCATAGACTTAATTGATAGTGTCAAACCAGTAAGACAAAAACAGAGGCTAGTGAATCCTAAAATTGAGCCATTAATGAGAAAAGAGCTATCCAAGCTTATTGAGGCTAATATAATTTTTCCTATCAAGCACTCATCATCGATAGAAAACCTTGTCCTTGTTAGGAAGAAGAATGGAGAGGTTAGATTATGTGTGGATTTTAGGGACTTTAACCAAGCTTCCCTTAAGGATCACCATCCCCTTCCTTCCATGGAATAGATTTTATCCAAGGTTAGTGGGTTGGACAAATTCTCATTTCCTAATGGATTCTTTGGTTACAATCAGGTACTAGTTAAAAAGTCTGATAGATACAAGACTTCATTCACCACCGAGTGGGGTTCCTATACTTATAGTAAGATGCATTTTGGGCTAATGAATGCAAGTGCCATGTTTCAAAAGGCAATGGAGATGGCCTTCAAAAACATAATTGAAAAGTTTGTATTTTTTACCTTGGTAATATCATAGTGTATTCAAAGAATGTAGAAGATCATTTTGGTCATCTTAGACAAGTGTTCATAAGGTGTAGAGAGTTTGGGGTATCCCTTAACCCAAGCAAGTGTGTCTTCGCTACCAATCAAGGAAAACTATTAGGACACATTGTTCCAAAGGATGGTTTAATTATTGATCTAGAGAGAACAGAGGTCATACTTGCTCTCTCTCTTCCTAGTCATACAAAGGGTCTGCAAAGTTTTCTTGGTAGAATAGATTTTGTGAGGAGGTTTATCCCTAATTTAGCTACCATGGTGAAACCTCTTACAACCATGCTTAAAAATAATATGTTATTTTTTTGGACCAAGGAAGGGAAGGTAAGTTTTGAAGAGATCAAAGCAGCAATAGTCTCAGCACCTACTCTTAACAATTCAAATTTTGAGAAGGATTTCATTCTTTATACTTTAGGTGGTGAGTCAAGTATCTCTGCTATGTTGACTCAAAAAAATGATAAGAATGAAGAAAAACCTATTGCCTTCTTTAGTGAAGGGCTTAAAGGATATGAAGACAAATATAGTTATGTAGAGAAGAAATTCCTTGTAGTCATCAGAGCCTTGAAGAAATTTAGACACCTTCTATCTCATAACAAGATCCATTTGTTGGTACCCCATGCTAGTGTAAAGGATTTCCTTTTGAGAAAAGACATTAGTGAGAAGAGAGCTTGTTGGATTGCTAAAGTAATGGAATATGGTGTTGACATCTAGATTACCAAGTCGATAAGAGAGAAGGGATTGTGTAAACAAACGATTTTGTCTCAAGAGTTAGATGAGGAAGTTGCCATGATATTGACAGAACAACAAGAATAAAGAAATGGTAATCCAAAGAATTGGATGAATGAAATGATGACCTTATTGATAGGAAGCAATTACCCTCAAGGATTGGATAGAACTAAAAGGAGACACTATAGGTTGTAGTCAATTTGATGTAACACCCCAACCTTGCTTCCAAACCCCAAGCTCTCTCAGGGTTACCTTAGGACATTCACTAGACCCACTAGGGCTTCTTCACACCCTATGCTTACTAGGACCTTGCTCAAGAGATCCTAATCCTTCAGTTGGGGGCACACCAACAAAGTAACATCAAATTTCTTACTAGCTAGCTCCAGTCCGCTACTAACTCTCAAGTCCATCTATAGCTCCAAGGGTACTAGTTCTTGATCCAGGGTTTTTTAAGACTCCTTCTAACATCCATGACCCTAAAAAATGCTTATTTCATAGTTGCATTCAATCTACTAGGGAAAAGACACCAAATTGCTCCAAAAAGGCTACTAGGAATTAGCCCTCCTAAATAGCTGGAAACAAGATTTCTTGAAAAAATCCTTAACAACCCTACAAAAAAATTACATTTATGGATACCCTTTTTGGAGTACTTCAAGATTCTATGATTTTTCAACCCCCAAACTATTTGTACAACCAAAGTACAGTTTTAGGCTAAAAATGAGGATTTCAAGAGCTTTATCGTTGTTGTGATGGAAAACCACCTTGGAAAATGTTCCAAGACCTCTCCCTTGGACTGAAGAAAAGTTAGACCTTCTCCTTACTTTTTGTGTGGCCAGATTGAGGTGTTTGTATGCTCAATCCCCTCCATAGCTCATTTTTCCAACTGTGATTCCTAGCCAAGTTGCATTTGGCTTGCCTAGGGCATCACTTTAAAAATGCTTGCTAATGCTTCCAAGGGCCCTCCTTCCTATTACATAATATACATGGACCTTAGTTCCAAATCTCAAAACACCAGAGGTTTCCAATGGTGGGAAGAGGCCCTGAGATCCCATTTTCTAAGTGCAACCTTATTCAGATCAACAACTTGGCAAGAACAAAAAGATTTTCTAAACTAATACAAAAAAATTGAAATGATCAAACCAACACTAAAAAAATATGAAAAACAATATTTCATAAATTTTTCAACACAAAAATCAGGCCATTCAATCCTCCTCTATTAAAAATGCCTTCAAATGCATAAAATTGGCAACAAAATACTTGCACAATTCGTACAAATGCAAAACCAACTTGTCCAACCCATGAAAATGGTTTTTCTCACCTTTTTAAAGTCTCCTCCATCAGTTACATAACTGTTCTAAATATTTAGGACATTGCAAACTCAAAAAATGCAAAAAGTTGCTTTTTGCAAGAAAATGTTGTCATGACAACATGACAACATTTTAGCAACTTTTGTTCTAAATGGAGTTAGACCTCCAAATTTGGAACAAAGATCAAGTAGACATATAATATGAATAAAATTACTTCAAATAAACTATTCAAATCCATTGGAACCTTTCTAGACCATTTTAGCCTTTACTGGACCTAAGTCACCTAGTTGACAATAGTCGGCAACTTCTAGCAACTTGATCACTTTGGGTCTTGCCAAGTCTCATAAACACACCTAAGAACCACATAGGACCTATTATTAGACTAGTGATGTGGCTAGCATCACTACAAGCCAAAAATAAGGAAATACCTAGGTTTCACACTTAGCCTGCCTAGGTGCTCCTGCACCATACTCACCCCTCCAAGGAGCTAAGAAGAACTTGATGGTATCAGGTCTAGGGGTATGCCAATATTCTTGAAATCTGCCTTAGCAACCCAAGTAGCCTCTAAAATTGGTTTTCCCTTCCACTTGATAAGTTGCTCCATATACACCTTGTGTCTTGTAGACTTCTTCACCCTTGAGTCTAATACCTTTTCTACCTCCAACTTGTTGTTTGTAGGTGCTGCAGTAGGTTCAAGATCTTCATGAACATCTAGATTGATCTGAGACGAGTCACCTTTGTATGGCACCAAGTCTTGTACATTAAAAATAGGGGATATGCCCAAATCGAAAGGTAAATCTACCTTATAGGCATTTGCTGCATATTTAGCCAATATCTTGCAAGGCCCTGCCCTCTTCATTTGTAGCTGAGTAGGAATACCTTTTTGAAGCCTTTCTTTTTTCAAATGGACCATCACATAGTCCCCAATAGCAAACTAAACATCCTTCTTCTTTTCATCCACCTTGGCTTTGAGTTTTAGAGTGTTGTCTTGAATAGTCTTCTTGACTTGCTGCTAAATCTCCTTCATAGTTTGTACGAGTCTTCAGCTTGACCACTAATCTAATCCATGTTTCCAAGACACC
The DNA here is from genome assembly GCA_028749045.1 of Cupressus sempervirens. Lineage (NCBI taxonomy): Eukaryota > Viridiplantae > Streptophyta > Pinopsida > Cupressales > Cupressaceae > Cupressus > Cupressus sempervirens. The sequence continues at coordinate 64,651,834 of CM053787.1, read as the reverse complement.
TTAGTTCACACACACACCTCTTGGATACATTCCATAAATAAATTCAAAAGGACTCTTTCCGGTAGTCTTATTCTTGCTATCATTGTAGGCATATTCTTCTTGTGAGATGATAACATCCCAAGTCTGACCATACTCCTTAGTTAAGCACCTAAGAAAGTTAGCTAAAGTCCTATTAACCACCTCAGTTTGAACATCAATTCAAGGATGGTAAGCTGAACCAAAAGACATGTTAGTGCCAAGCTTCTTCCATAAAGTCTTCCAAACGTGACTCATGAATTTCACATCTCGATCCGACACAATGCTTAATGGAAGTCCATGAATCCTTACAACCTCTTTGAAAAAAAATAAGCTATATGACTTGCATCATTAGTTTTCTTACATGGAATGAAATGCCCCATTTTACTAAATCTATCAACAACAACATAGATGCTATCATATCGTTGCTTATTTTTAGGCAAACCTACAACAAAATCCATACTTACAAAATCCCATTGCCGGTTCGGAATTGGTAGAGGCTGATAAAGACCTGCATTTCTCATTCCTCCTTTTGCCTTCATACACACCATGCATTGCTCATTCCTCCTTTTTCCTTCATACACACCATGCATTGCTCCACATACTTGGTTACATCTTTGACCAATTTAGGCCAATAATAGAACTTTTGCACTAGTTCTATTGTCTTGCTGATACCAAAATGCCCACTCAAGCTGCCATTATGCTTCTCTGGTATTGGGTTCTCTCTCATGGAACCTCTTGGTAAAAACAACTGGTTACCCTTAAATAGCAACCCATTTTGCAAAGTGTATTTTGAAAATCTGCTATGAAAGTGGTTTTCAAAGTCTATGCATACCTTATAGGCTTCAGCAAAGTCCTCATCATTCTTGTAAAGATTCTGAAAACTCTCCACTCCAGTGCTATGGAGTTGAATCTCTTAGACTGTTAAAACCCTTCTACTTAATGCATTAGCAACCTTGTTAATTTTTCCTTTCTTATGCTTGATTGTAAAGGTGAAGGCCTACAAATATTCCATCCACTTTAAGTTCTTGTTGCTCAACTTCTCTTGTGTGTTGATGTAGCTAAGAGCTTGATTATCTGTAAACACAACCAAATCTTTTGTCAACAAATAGTATCTCCATTTCCTAAGACATTGGACTAAGGCATAAAGCTCTAGGTCATAGGATGAGTACTTTTTCTTGGCCTTATTTAGCTTCTCACTATAGAAGGATATTGGTCTACCTTCTTGACTCAAAACCCCACCCACTGCTAAGCCACTTGCATCACATTCTAGGGTGAATAGTGTCAAAACTAGGCAATTGTAGTATGGGTTGAGTGGCTACTTGCTTCTTCAACATATAAAAGGACTTTTCAGCTTCTAAGGTCCACCTAAACTTAGACTTAACTCCCCCCTTTATGGTATCAAGTAAGGGTGCACAAATACCACTGAAATTTCTAATGAATTTCCTATAAAATTGGGACAATCCATGGAAGCTTCTTACCTCAGTGGTAGTGGTAGGTGTAGGCCAACTTAGGATAGTAGCAACTTTCTCCTTGTCCATCTTCAAGGTTCCCTTAGACACCAAAAAGCCTAGATACACCAACTCTTGCTTGAAGAAGTCACACTTCTCAAGGTTGATAGCTAGCTTCTCCTCATGGAGCCTCTTCAAAACTACTTCTACATGCTTGACATATTCCTCTTTGGTCTTGTTGTATATGAGGATATCATCCAATTACACCACCACAAATCTTCCTATGAAGTCTTTGAGCACTTCATTCATAAGCCTCATGAATGTGCTAGGGGCATTAGAAAGACCAAATGGCATCACAAGCCATTCATAATGACCATCAGTAGTCTTAAATGTTGTCTTCCATTCATCTCCCTCCTTTATTCTAATTTGGTGATACCCACTTTTCAAGTCCAACTTAGTGAAATACATAGCACCTCCTAGACAATCCATAAGATCTTCAATTCTTGGAATAGGAAACCTATACCTGATTGTAATGTGGTTAATGGCCTTTGAGTTAGTACACAACCTCCATTTTCCTCCCTTCTTGGATGCCAAAACCACCGGGACTGCACAAGGACTTATGTTCTTTTGGATCAGACCTTGGTCCATCAACTCTTGGGCTTGTCTTGCCACTTCAAGGTTCTAATCTAGAGTGAACTTATAGGCTACCTTATTAGGTACAAAGGCACTTGATACAAAGTCAATTTGATGACTTATAACCCTCCTAGGAGGTAGGGTAGCTGGGGTACCATCACTCACTATATCCTTATACTTTTCAAGAAAAGTTTAGACTTCAACTGGTAAGGGTTCCTTGACTAATTTTTCTTCATTAGTGGATTTTAGTATCACTGCAAATCCTTGGCTCTCCTTATGCTTAAGGTTTTTTACAAACTCTTTCTCTCCACATAGTAGCACACTAGGCAATTGGGATTGTGGTTCTTGCCCTTCCAACAGAGACTGAATTTTGAAAGTCTTGGCTCCTTTTTTGAATGTTATGGAATTAGCCCTACCATCATACACCACCTCCTATCAAATTTCCATGGCCTCCCTAGAAAAATATGACAAGCATCCATTGGCAAAATATCACACAACAATTGATCTTTATATCCTACAATTGAGAAGTCCACCCATGCTTGCTCATTCACTAGGATGCTTTGCCCTTTGTTAAGACATGTGACCTTTTAAGGGTTGTCATGAGGTATATTCTTCATTTTGAGCTTTGTAATAGCCTCCTCTAATATTACATTATCAGTTGATCTGGAATCAACCACCACCTTGCATACTTTTCCTCAGATCTTGCACTTGATCCTAAAGAATGCACTCCTATGTCTAGGCTCATTAGGAGCTGGTTACTTGATCAACACCCTCCTAAACATGAGGTTCTCACCTTTTTTAGACTCAATATGGTCTATATCAGCATCCTTGCAACTTTTATTATCTTCTTGTGCATATGCTAGCCTTTTATCTTGGCTTGAGGAAGAGGGTTTGTTCGAGCACCTATAGGCAGGATGGCCTAGTTGACCACAATTGTAACACTTCATTGTTGCAAAGTAAGAGCTGCTCCTACCTCCTCTACCCCTACTTGATCCTCCTTGATTACCTTTCCCTCTGTTATAATCACCTCTTGAAGAGTGGTCACTAGTTTGCTCCATGGGTTTGCTTTCTCCTTGGTTGTTTTGATCACTACCTTTTCCTTGGTAGCCTCCTCTTTGATTTTTCTGATTTATGCCTTTGCCTCTATCTTTGAAGTTAGAATATCCTTTCCTCTTGTTCTTTTCTTCTACCTTCAAAGATAGCTAATGACATCTTTTCACAGCGGTAGGGGCCCATAAGCTAAGCTCCTCTTGAATGTTCCACTTCAAGCCACCGAGATACCTTGCCACCTTGAGTGACTCTTCTTCTTGCTTCTTGGATCTCAAACACAACCTCTAAAATTATTCAATATAGGAGGTCACATCAAGATCTTTTTGCTTCATTCCTTGCCTTTTTTTATGGAGTTGGATCTCAAAGTCTTCAAGTAGGAAGTTCTCCTTGATTTTGCTTGCCATAGCACTCCAATTTGCAATTGGATTCTTGCCCATACTGACTCTTTCATCTTGTAAATACTTCCACCTTGTTAAGGCTGAGCCTCTAAGCCTTGACTTAGCCACCTTAACCTTATGTGCCTCTGAGATACCCTCACACTCAAAGTGGTTCTCCATACCCTCTAACCAATCCATAATTGCATCAATATCCATATTACCACTAAAAAGTGGAACTCCTTCCAAGGCTTTACCTCCCAAGGCTTTGATTGTCTTCAAGAAAGGTTCTTCTTGCAAGATAGGATCAGGTTCAGGTATGATGTCTTCCTCTGCTACCTTCTTACCCTTCCCATCTTCTTCTTCTTCCCTTTTCCTGGCTTCCTCTGCAACTGCATCCAGTTTTTGCTTCACCTCTTCCAGTGCTTCTTCAAGAAGCCAGTTTCTTTCCTTTTGTTCATTAACCTCTTTGGCTAATTGAACATTAGTCACCATCATGGATTCACCTACTGATTTTGTAGCTTCAGACATCCACTGCTTTTTCCCAAATCTTTAACTCGCTTTGATACCACTCTGATGTAACACCCCAACCTTGCTTCCAAACCCCAAGCTTTCTCAGGGCTACCTTAGGTCATTTACAAGACCCACTAGGGCTTCTTCACACCCTATGCTTACTAGGACCTTGATCAAGAGATCCTAATCCTTCAGTTGGGGGCACACCAACAAAGTAACATCAAATTTCTTACTAGCCGGCTCTAGTCCACTACTAACCCTCAAGTCCATCTATAGCTCCAAGGGTACTAGTTCTTCATCTAGGGTTTGTTTAGACTCCTAACATCCATGACCCTAAACAATGCTGATTTCATAGGTGCATTCAATCTACTAGGGAAAATACACCAAATTGCTCCAAAAAGGCTGCTAGGAATTAACCCTCCTAAATAGCTAGAAACAAGATTTCTTGAAAAAAATATTTACAACCTTGCAAAAAAAGTACATTTATGGATACCCTTTTTGGATTACTTCAAGATTCTATGATTGTCCAACCCCCAAACTATCCGTACAACCAAAGTACAATTTTAGGCCAAAAATGAGGATTTCAAGTGCTTTATCGTTGTTGTGATGGAAAACCACCTTAAAAAATGTTCCAAGACCTATCCCTTGGACTAAAGTAAGGTTAGACCTTCTTCGTACTCACTGCATGGCTAGATTGAGGTGTTTGCATGCTCAATCCCCTCCATAGCTCATTTTTCCAACTATGATTCCTAGCCAAGTTGCATTTGGCTTGCCTAGGGCATCACTTAAAAAATGCTTGCTGATGCTTCCAAGGGCCCTCCTTCCTAGTACATAATATAAATGGACCTTAGTTCCAAATCCCAAAATACTAGAGGTTTCCAATGGTGGGAAGAGACCCTAAGATCCCATTTTCTAAGTGCAACCTTATTCAAATCAACAACTTGCCAAGAACAAAAAAGATTTTCTAAACTAATACAAAAAAATTGAAATGATCAAACCAACACTACAACAAGATGAAAAACAATATTTCAGAACTTTTCCAATACAAAAATCAGGCCATTCAATCCTCCTCTATTAAAAATGCCTTCAAATGCATAAAACCAGCAACAAAATACTTGCACAATTCGTACAAATGCAAAACCAACTTGTCCAACCCATGAAAATGGTTGTCCTCACCATTTTAAAGGCTCTTCCATCAGTTCCATAATTTTTTTAAATAGTTAGGATGTTGCAAACTCAAAAAATGCAAAAAGTTTCTTTTTGCAAGAAAATGTTGTCATGACAACATGACAACATTTTAGCAACTTTTGTTCTAAATGGAGTTAGACCTCCAAATTTGGAACAAAGATCAAGTAGACATATAATATGAATAAAATGACTTCAAATAAACTATTCAAAGCCACTGGAACCTTTCTAGACCATTTTAGCCTTTATCGGACCTAAGTCACCTAGTTGACAATAGTCGGCAACTTCTAGCAACTTGGTCGCTTTGGGTCTTGCCAAGTCTGCTAAACACACCTCAAGACCACATAGGACCTATTATTAGACTAGTAATTTGGATAGCATCACTACAAGACAAAAATAAGGAAATACCTAGGTTTCACACTTAGCCTACCTAGGTGCTCCTGCACCATAATTCCTTATGTCATAGTTGATGGTATCCATTTTAGGAAATATTTTAATGGAGTCCTATTAAGATGCATTGAGACAGACCAAGCTGAAAGAATGACCAAAAAGCTTCATGATGCCCCTAATGGTGGCCACTTCTCAGCAAGGACAACTACAATGAAGATCATGAGGGCTGGTTAATACTGGCCATTCTTGTTCCATGATTGTCATAAGTATGGAAGGAAGTGTGAAAAATGGGCCTTCTTCTCTGGTAAGAAAAAGCTTGCATCACTTCCTCTTCATCCCATTCAAGTGGACCAGCCTTTTGCTTAATGGGGATTGGATTTCATAGGCCCTATCAATCCTTCTTCTAGCTCTAGTCACAAGTGGATTTTAGCTACTACAAATTACTTTACCAGATGGACAGAATCAATAGCATTAAATGATGCCACAAAATATTCTATTATTTAATTCCTTGATGGAATTGTGACTAGGTTTGGTGCCCCTTCAACCATTATTTCAGATAATGCAAAATCTTTTGTAGCAGCTCAAATTTGTACATGGGAAGTTGATCATAATATCTACTTAAGCACATCCTCAAACTACTACCCTTAAGGAAATGGATTGGTTAAGTCATCCAAAAAAAACCTAATTAGGATTATGAAAAGGACTATAGAGGACAATCATAAATGTTGGCATCAAAATTTAAGGACAACACGGTGGGCTGATAGGATAACACCTAAGAGGGCCATAGGAAATTCACCCTTTATGTTGGTATATGGTAGGGAAGCAAGGATTCCAATTTCATTAGAGTTTCCATCCCTAGAACTAGCTCATCAGTTGGAGTTAATGGAAAATGATGCCATGACAGAATAGCAGAATTGATGGAGCTAGAAGAGAAAAGGAAACAAGCCATGTGGACCCTAGAAACAAATCAAAAATAGGTGAAAAGGAGTTTTGATAGGAAGGCTAGGGTCAAAGTTTTCAAAGAAGGTGATCTGTTATTAAGATGGGATGCAAACAAGGAAAAATCAGCGAGGCACTCAAAATTTGATACACTATGGAGTGGTCCCTATGTGGTTATCAGTTGCAAACAGGCCAATGTTTATCAATTAAGTAGGCCCGATGGTGAAATTATGCCTATTTCAGTTAATGGAATATATCTTAAGTCCTGCTTCTGAAAAAGGATGAACACTTCATGTATATAATTTAGGATAGTTTCCTTTCTTGTTTCTTATTTTCCAAGAAGTGCATGAGCACATGTGTTTTACAAAGTTTGCAGAAGATTTTTGGTTCCTGGTTCCAATTGCAAAGAGGCAGTTTTTAAAATTCTTGGGTATGTTTTCTATGATTTTTAGGGTTTTTCTAGGCGAATTCTCATATTTTTATGACTCTGTAGCCCAATGGATACTTTAGGCCACTTGTCTATGCATAGTTGGCTTGCATTCCCTCTAAGCTGCTAGAATTGTTGACCAAATTTGTTTCCAGCCAAAAACATCACATTTGAATTCAAAAGATAAACGACCACTTCCCATGCTTTTTAATTTTTAAATACCATGGAAATATAATATCATGAGGTCAAGAGCCAAAATTCAAGGTCCTACAATGCTACAAAGTTTCGTAAGATCACATGAGGAAAGTATGGAGTGTTGCGATGTTACTGTGGTCGTAAGATCGGGGAGCCCAAATTATGAAGGTAAGATGCTATGACAAGGGGTCCACCATAAGATCATAATATCAAAATGATATCAAAGGTCCTTGTAATATCATAAAATGAAAGGTAAGGTCCTCTGATATTACGATATGGCATAAAATTGGTAAAGTGAAACATAAGGTTTATGATGTTACACCAGACTTGTAAGATCGAGGAATTGTAGGATCAAGAGAAGAAAGAGAAAGGGTTAAGATTCTATGCTGGTCAAGTTGTCAAAGGCCTTAAAGGGCTCATTTGTGATGTTATGAAAAAGACCTTAACCATAGCATTGGGAGGGAGAAATGTTAGTGATACAATGCTATGAAAGTTAGAGGATATTGTAAGTCTAGGGAATCATAGGATCGTAAGGCCAATAAAGAAAACATGAGAATTTACAAAGCTGTCAAATTCTATGAGATTATAAAGGGAAATTTGCTTGATTTTGATCTTATTCTTGAGGGATATGTGTCCAAGGAGATAGCACTGTAGTTGGCATTGGTAATTGGGCTGACATTTTTGTTAACCACCATGGTTAAGTCTAAAGGAGGTACAGTTAGCTAAAATGATATGGTCAATTGCATGGAGACTTTGCGAGGTGGTAAAATGAAATTATATTATTGGCCCACATGGCCCATCTTGGTTGCAAGATTCAATTGACCTATTGACTATGCTAGTTCTTCGAGCCAACTATGAAGAAGAGATGTATTTTGCACAATCTGATCTTCATGATTGATTTCAACCACTCTCCAATGAATGTCATGCCTATTGAATGGCAAAAAACACTCCACCATCTCCATTTTTATCCATCTACTTGGTCAAAATGACTTAATGGCACTATTTTGTCTTCTCAAGGCTCTATTTTGGAAAAATATTGGATTTCATTGTATTTGATTTTTTACCAAGATTAGAGTTTCCCCATAGCTGTATGATTATTCTCTAAAGCATTTAAGATAGTGGTTGGGGAGTAACTCCAGTTAGAAATGCCTAGGCTATAAAGGAAAATTTTGTAATATTTGTAAGAGTTGATCTTTTTTTGATTCTCTAGTATTGATTTCATGTGTACTACTATAATTTTTTATGCCTCTGAACCATTGTAATCCTTTGTTGAGTCTCTTTTAGCCATTAACACACTGTACAAGGTTCCTTGCCTCTGGTTAATGTTTTTGTCTATGTTCTACAATTTGCATGATTGTATCTACTTTTGACATTCAAATGATATTAAGTGGAGTTTCTTCCTATAGAATTCTTTTATTGTCTGATCTACATGTAATTTTTGAATTAAAAAAGGTCTGAATCTATATTCTTTGAGGTTACAACTGGTTGACTATGCATTCATGGGCAGAGATAAGTTCAAATACTTTATTTTGGTGTATCACCCCTTTAGGTTAGAGTAGGTATATTTTATTTCGTGCATCCCTTCTCCCTTTTCCTCTCCAAGAGTAGTTAGGTGCATCCCGGTAGCAAAGGAAGTTGACCTTCTCTAGAGACTCAACCTCATAGTTCAAGTCTAATAGCTTGGAGGTTGTTTCCATGTTTCACAAGGTTTTCCTAAGGTAAAAACTTTGGACAAGGGTGCAAACTTTTGTGACAACAACTACTTAATATAGTTTTGATCAAAAGTAGGAGCCCAACCACGGTCGAGCTTCTTTGTTCTGATCAAAACTACCTTAAAAGTTTTGATCAAAACTTTTAAGGTAGTTTCAATCGAAGCTCGAAAATGTTGATAGTTTTTATCAAAACTTTGTGCTTTGTTAGTTTTGATAGAAACTAATTAGTTTCTATAGAAACTATGATGTGAATTTTTTGTGGTCATATGATTTTGGAGGATTTTCTTCCTCCAAAAAAGTGTTACCCACTATTGTGGCTTCACCCTCAAATCATATAGACATAGAGTTTGGGACCTTCTTGAAGGATTCCAAGCATTTAACATCCAAAGTGTCCTTAGAAGAGAGAACAAACATGTTGATAGACGTGCAACAATAGGTGCTCATTATAATATACCAGAGTAGGTTGAAGACAAAAGAGAGCCACACATCAAACTCATTGTAAGGCCTGCATTTCTAGACAATCACACTAATTGATAGGTGTTTGACTGTGATGTACAAATTGTCAACTTTTTGCAAGGTGAAGCAAAATCCTCTAATAAGAATCAGTGCAAGCTACAAAGTCAATATGGAGATTATATCATGAACCTAAGTTCCAAAAAGTTACCTAAGGATCTAATCCCCTTAGAGGGTATCTTCAATTCAGATGATCAGGCAAAGAGAAAAGGTTTGAACCTAGCTATGAGCAAAGATGACTAAATACCTATTACCATTGCTGAAGGGAAAAATCTCGACTTGGGAAAGGTTTTCTCTAAATTTTAACAACAATATTTCATTAAACTATTTTAGGAATTCAATGATGTAATTGATTGGACACATGAATATCTAAAAGTATTTGACCCTAGCTTGTTTCAACATTCCATAGATTTAAATGTTTATGCAAATCCTCTCAGGCAAAAGCAGAGACCAGTTAACCCCAAGATTGAACCTTTAATGAGAAAATATCTATCCAAGCTTATAGAGGCCAATACCATCTTTCCTATTAAACATTCCTCCTAGGTAGCCAACCTTGTTCCTATTAGGAAGAAGAATGGGGAGATTAGACAATGTGTAGATTTTAGAGATCTTAATAAGGCTTCCCTCAAAGATCACCATCCTCTCCCTTGTATGGAGTTTGTTAGTTTGTGGTGACTGATCAAGAAAGTATTGTACATACTTCATAAATTCTTTGGGGTTCGAGGCATCACCCTGGAAATTTTTTTTTGGATCATGGCCGATGTTGTGGCCGACATATGGCCAACATGTTGTTACCCTAAAGCAACATAAAATTACTTGTATAAAAGGGCTTCTAGGGTTAGGCATTTTCATTAGGTGTGATGCAAAAATTGGTCCTTGTGGTGATATTGAGTTGTAAGGGATAAAAAATTGTAACTGGGTTGTAATCACTGGATTTTAATAATATTGTACTTGTTGTTTCGTGGACATAACCCAGGGTTTGGGTGAACCACATTAATTCTTGGTGTATTGTGTTCTTTTTTGTTTGATCTATTATTTTTCTGATATTGTTTATATTTGCATGTAATTGTTATTTCTTTCTAAGGTTTAATCCTAATAGAGTTGTAAACATGAAAACCTAACCTGTCAAAATCATGTGTAAACAAGAAAACATCAATTGTACATGTATATCAAATATCTAAGTAAATTGAAATACAACTCATTCTACTTGAGTTTTAAAACTTAATGCAACTGAAAAGAAAGATTCCTCATGCAACCTTGGATCAACTCAACAAGGGTACCCACAAGAGGCCTTGTCGGTGTGCTCAATCATGAGGGATGTGGATGTGTTCTCCTCAAACACAACTATTGAATCCCAAGATGATGAATGATATGCAATGATGAGTATGAAACTATGCTAAATGATCAAGAATATTTGAAGAGATGGATATGCAAAATGATCATTCTTGAGGGTATTCAAGGATGATGAGATGGATGTAAGAAATAAATCTAAGAGTGAAATTCTACCATGAATATGAAAAACAATGCAAGAAGTAAACAAACTACCAAAGGGGTTAGTACTAAAATCTCTAAAATCACTAGAAAGCTCTAAACATAAACTAACATGATCATAATGCATATGGAGGAGATGAAAAATTCTTGAGACAAGGGCTCTATTTATAGGCTCGAGAGAGACCTTAAGGAGGTGGCATCTATGTGGCATCCATATAGGTGCCACAAGGGAGACACATGCGCTAAAGGGACAAGTCATGCAAAGGTCAACATAAGCCTTTTATGATTAAGATGGCTCAAGGTGTGCTCACACATGTGTGGGAAACCTTGGAGAAAGAAAAAGGGGACAAGTGTGTAAGAGTGTAAGAGGCTTTTGGAGGAATTAATGAAAGGGGGGCTTCTTGGGCTTTGAGTTGCTCACACATGTGTGAGCAAACACTTAGGGGCTAAAAGGTGTTTAGGAGAGTATTTAGGATAATAAAGTAGGATTAATTAGTGGGTAGGCTTAGAAGACTGAGAGTGATGAGTGGTAGACTAGGTTTTAGGTGGGATTAGGATTAAATTAAATAGGATTTAATTTAATCATAGGATTATAGAATTTAATAAAGTTGAGGGAATTAAATAAATTGGAATTTATTTAAAAGGGGATTTATGGATCACTATGCATTAAATAAATTTAACATATTAGAGGGAAGTATTCAAATTAAATTTAAATACATTAGGGAATTTATTGTAGTTTCACAACGCACACCCCATTTCAAGACCCCTAGTCTAGGGTCTAAGTCTTTTTTTAGAACTCTACATGGAGTCTAGGTCAAGCCCTAGTCCTATCTGAAAAAACCCAAATCTCAAAAACTAAGAGTTTTGGAGGAAAAGTGATTTTTCTATGCTAAGGTGCGCACTAGCGCACCTAGTGCACATGCACACCATCCAAGGAGCACAAATGCACTAAATGTGCTAATGTGCTCCTATCTCCCTTTGGAGATGTGCACATGTATAGGCGCACACCTCCAAAGGGTGTGCATTATCCTACGCCTATATAAGCCTAGGACCAACCTCCCCTCTTCTCATTATCTTTCTCCAAGCTTCCATGAGCACACCTCCACACCTTCAGAGGTGCACCAAACTCCTCCAACCTACACACCCAAAACAAACAAGTTTAAAAACATGAAGGTGTGCACATGCACACTTGTCCAAGGTGTGGATGTGTTCACCATTACCTTACATTTGAAACCTTCAAAGTATAAGAAAAACTCACCTAAGTGAAAGGTGCGCATAAGTAAAAAATTGTAGAATTTTTAATTTTGAAGTTATTTTTTCAATTATAAACGGTAAGAGGCCCTCCTAGTGCCACTTCTACTGAGCTATCATTTTTCACAATGCTTAATGGTATTAATCCTTTCGAACTCCTCTCTTGAAAAGTTGATTTGGGATCAACTCCAAAGTTCTAGGAAATCTTGTGACCTACTGGAATCTGCTCAATTGAAGTTAAATGTATTTGTTCATAGGGAGGCCTTTTCTGGTTCGAACCAATTTCAAATAAGATTTTCAAACTACTTGTTATTTTGAAATTAACCACCAAAGAGATATACTTTTGATATTTTCTATTTTTTCAATGAATGCAATCTAACAATGCAACTATATGAATTCCTAATTTAACCAAGGGTTAGCAAAGAAAATAACGAAGATAAGGTAACAAGAGATGAAAGAAAATAACATGAAAGGGAAATTCCTAATAGACATAAACCATAGTAACAACACGTCTGTGAGTTGAATCATCAAAAAGATCGAGTAGGAAACCAATGAAAATAGAAGCAATGCTTCTTGATATCCACTGATGCAATTGTCAATGGAAACTTAGTAAAAATGAAAGATGTTTCACTTATCATCAAATCATAAGGGCATGGAAAGTGCACTCATACAAGACAAGAAGCCATGTAAGAACAATAGGGTGATCTCCTCTTCAACTCAGAACATCAGCAAAATTTGTTAATAAATGCAAACATCAGAACTAAAATATTGCATAATCAAATCAACACAAAAAAACTATTGACTCCATTATTACCATGAACAAGAATCCACAAAAATAACATACTCCAGTAAGAATAACTAAAATTAGAATGAGAGCATCAATAAAATATATTATTGCATCAAAATAATGACTCAAAATACATGTTACATTCCTGAATTTATAAGAAATCATCTCCTGAATTTATGTTGAGAGTGAGAGATCTCTAATGCAAACATATGCTTCTAAACTAATAAAAAAAATATAATTATGTACAAACTGACTCTCTAAATGGTGCTAAGTAGGACTCTACCCTTGTTTTTATCAATTAATGGGTGCATGAGCCTTTACACATCTTCAAACAAAGAAAGAAGCAGTAGATAAGAAGAAGTAGCGCTAGAAGGAGGGCCTCTTACCATTTAGAATAGAAAAAATAACTTGAAAATTCAAAATTTTGCATTTTTTACAAGTTCAAAAAAAATTGCGTTCATCACTATCCAAAGGTGTGCAAGGTGCACAAGGTACGCCATATTTTTAACAAAGTATACTTTTGCAAAGTTGCACTTTTTCTAGAATTGATACAAATTGGAAGATCCCAATCCAACATCCCTGTTTTAGCAAGCTTTAAGATCTTCAGATAGTGAACTAGAGTTCTTAAACGCGGTCATTTTTGTCAGCCTCACAGTGACAAAGGATTTCCCATAATTCTCTCACTTACATTCAACATTTTGTTGTCTTCCTTAGTTCTACCTCCAAACCAACCACCCATCATTCCACCAAATCCTCCATCAATAACATTTTTTGAAAATTTTGTAGACTCACCAATCAACTTGATAGGAGTACTCAATGACCTTCCTAAGAATCCTAAGAAATATTTCCCAAGGTTTATCTATGGAGAGATACGAACAACTAAAGATCACATCAAGGTATTCAAAGAAATTTGCAATCGAAAGCAAATTGCTAATGAGAATGTGGATCTTCACTTATTCCCATACTCACTAGGAGAAGTTGTCTTTAACTGGTATGTCAATTTACCACCAAGATGTGTCAGAGATTGGGATACTTTCAAAAAATTGTTCTCAGTCCAATTCAAAACTTTTATCAACCTAGAGGTGATACATCATCAATTCATATCAGTCAAAAATGAAATAGTTGAAAGTCACACTTCAATCATCACTTTCATATGGCATATCACAAGCTGGAAACACCATACACTAAAATGGTTGAAGCTGTGATTTAGATTTACCTGAATCCTATGGACCATCTCACAACTATTTTCTTAAGAAGACTTCTTGCTACAAATATCGACACATTGGAAAAAGTCTTCTTGGAAGCAATTACCTTCATGAAACAAGCCAATCTTAATGGAGGAGGATTGATGCCCCAAGATCAAGCTATTAACACAATACCAATGTATCCTATTGGAGCACTACTGATACCTAGCCAATTCATACCAATGAATCTGATTCCACTATAGTAGGCACCCACTCCACAAGTTCCAACTTTAACATACCCATGATATGAACCTCCAAAAGCTACTTTCTTTGAGCAAAAGGCAACAACATCCATTGAAACAAAGAATAGCATTGCATCTAAGCTTGGTCCAATGATAAAGACCATGTATCAAATTACCAATGAGCTGACCCATTTGAGGTTGTCACAAGGACAAAATAACAACTTTCGAAGAACAAATCCTGGTCCCTACAACAATAATTACGATCAGAGCTACAATAATAATTTTAGTAGAAATAATAATGTAGGAAATAACAATGTGGGAAACAAAAATGGAGGAAATAATTCCAATCCTCTTGATCGCAACAACAGTTTCCAAAGATAGAATTGACAATAGAAGCATTCTTGTAGATAATAACAAAAACAATGCCCAATATGTGGACACCAATCAGTATGATAGTAATCAAAATATACTTAATGGTGATGGCTCATATTACAATGGAAATAAACAAGTGAATCAAAATTCAATGGGCAATAGTAATGAATCCCCTATGCAATTCAATGCCATGATGCTAGAATCCTGTGATTCTTCACTGAACACGAGAATAAAACAACTAGCCAACAAAGAATTTTCTTTTCCATTTAGTTAGGAACTAGATACTCAACCTGAAGAAATGCTTATCTTCTAGAATGATAATCAAAATACCTACAATTTGCAAAGTTAGAAAGAACCCATGACCAATGGTATTCCTCCTACACTACAACCAACTCCAGATCTGAGAGAAAGTAACAATCCAGTAACTATCAAACCCCCATATAAAGGAAAACAAAATTAGAATCAAGGAAATGTTCCTACAATCTTGAAAAATCTTGCATGGTCTACCGAAAATTATAGTGCAGTGGAAGATTTGAAATGAACAAAGGCCAACATGTCCATGTTTGATATGCTACGAAATTCTCCTAATTAGCAGAAAGCACTGATGAAAACTCTTGATCATACGAAGGCACTCCATAATGTGAATATTGTTCCTCAAAAGACAATATCGCAACATGTCAATGCTTTGGAGGCCATGCCAATAATGTTTAAAGACAAGGTTGACGTGCCTCCCTTTTTGCTTAGCATCAAAAATATGGAAAGAATCTTCACAATTACCTAATTGATTCAAGAGCTTCTTGTAATGTTATACCACTTTTGATAGCACAAAGATTGGGAGTCACTCCTCAGCCATCTAATCAAATAGTGATACAACTCGATGAAATGGAAGTAAAGGTTATCATTGTGTTGAAATATGTTTGGAAACAATTGACAATTGACCCCCAAATTCAAGACATCGTAGATATACATGTGATTGAAATTCCTAAAACATATGGATTAATACTAAGTAGCAAGTGGAAAAAAAGCTCAAGAGGATGGTTTTCAATGGATTTTACTCAATTGTGGTTATCTTGGAAAGGGATGAATAATCATATCAAGATTGATGTAGAGCCAAAATTGAAAATGATGATTACAAAATATAATGCACCAAACAAGGTGGTATTTTTACAATCTGATTTAGGCTCTTACAAAGTGATGGATTTTGATACAACTTCAACTAAAACATTAGATGATCAAAATGGAAGATTCATGATTCTGATCCCAAAAGAAGAGATCATAATCCAGTTCATAGATAGCATGGTGGCCAACTTACAATGTTTAGGTGAAGAAGCAGACCCAAGTGTGTTGCTCCTTCCCAGATTTTGCAAACTTCATAAAGTTAGTCATTTAGAGTTTGAATGTTCACATTGCCAAGAAGTGGTTGCATGGTTATTCACTTAGATAATGGAAATAAAGAGTGGTCACATTCCAAAAGAAGTACCTAAGGAAAATCCAAATTCCACATACATATTTGAAGTTGTGGGGAAGGATGGAGAAGAGGTAGAAGATCTCAATGCATCATACAGTGATACCTCTTTCGATGGTGGAATTTTATCTTCTCCTCCACCAGGAATGATTAAGATCCAAAGAAGGAGACATTTCATAAGAGGCCAAGGCTGGACTTTGTTAGTCATTCATTCTAAGCCTAAAGTTGACAAAATTATAGAATTGATTGGGGAAATTCAAGATCAGAAAGATAAACATACATTCCCCATATCAAAGATAACAAATGAAAAATCATCAAGCCCACCATAGGAGAGATTATAATGGATCCCAAAGAAAAAATCCTTTAAAGTTCAAGTAAAAGAAAAGCTACAAATGAACAAGCATAAGTAAAGGAAGCCTAAAGAAGAACCAATCTAGACACTTTGATTCAATGATTCTAAATGTAAATTAGGAGCCGATGTAGGTATTGAATTAATCAACCCAAAAGGTAGGTCCTTTTATGCAGCATATCAATTATAATTTAGACGTACTAATAATGTTGTAGAGTACGAAGCCTTGATTCATGGACTTTTCTTTGCATTAGAGAAGGGAGTCAAAGCTCCATAATTCAAGGAGACTCCCAATTGGTGACTAGACAAGTGAAATCAATTTGTTCTTGCAATGATAGGAGATTACTCCTTACCAAAAGAGAGTATAGGATCTAATGGATGACTTTGAAGTTTTAAACATAAGGTCCATCCCTAGAAGGAGAAACATGGTAGCAGATGCCCTCACAATTTCAACTAGTGCATTACAACCCATCAAGAGAACAAAATTGAAAAGATTTTTAGTAGAATGGTTTCTACCTCGTCTATCCTAGACAAGATTACAAACTTCCAAGTTTTCTAGGATGACCAACACATACTTGATTTTATCATGTACAATGGCCATTTTAAGGGACAAGAGATTGACAACACCCTGGATGAAAAATCTAAGAAGAACTTGAAGATGAAGATGGGATTCTCAATTTGAAAACCAACACTATCTCTAAGGGTATGGCCGAATTGGAGAAATTTTTTTATCATGATGAATCAACACTTAGCAAGAGAATGATCAAAGAAAAAGGGATTGAGGAATGTGATTCATATAATTTGGGTACAAACCAAGATCCTAGAAAGGTAAAAGGTGTACAACACTCAAGAAAGGGAAGATATGCTTCAATTACTTAGGGAGTATAAAGATGTGATTGCTTGGAGTCATGAAGAACTCAAAACATATGATCCTAATATCACACATGATATTCTATTGAAACTAGATGCCAAACCTTTCTAACAAAGGTAAAGACCTATTAATCTCATTATTGAACCATATATAATGAAGAAAGTCAAGAAATTGCTTGATGCTAAGATTATATTCCCCATTCACCATTAAATGGGTGGCTAACTTGATCCCAGTGAGGAAAAAGACTAGAGATATCCACCTTTGTGTGGATTTTCACAATTTGAACCTATCATCTCAAAAGGATAACTACCCTTTGCCTTCACTTGATGAAGCATTACAAATTGTCAATGGATCAAAAATGATGTCTTTCTTTAATGGATATTTTGGATACAACCAAGTGATGGTTGATGAAGAAGATAGGTTGAAAATTGCTTTCACAACAAAATAGGGGACTTTCGCTTACAAAAGAATGCCCTTTGGGTTGATCAACGTAGGGGCTACATTCCAATGAGCCATTGACAAAGCTTTCAATGGGATAATAAACAAATGTATAGTCATCTACATCGATGACTTAACTATCTTTTCAAAAGATTGAAGCACTCACATTACTGATTTAAGGTAGGTATTCAATAGATGTCAAAAATATGGCATATCACTTAATCCCAAGAACCATTTTTTTGGGGTCACTAAAGGAAAGCTCCTAGGTTACATTATTTTCAAAGCTAGAAACTCCATCGATCTTGGGAGAATTGAATCCTTTCTAAAGTTGTCAACTCTACACAATCGTAAAGAACTCAAATCTTTCTTTGGGAAGATAAATTTTGTGTCAAAGTTTATAAGTGGATTTGCTAAGATAGTGTGTCCCCTCAATGATTTTCTCAAGAAAGGAGCGAAAGTAGAATGGGTTCCAAAAATTAAGAACTCATTTGAGGACATCAAAGTGTCTATTTCTATAGCTCCAGTACTTATCAATCTAGATTATGAGCTGCCATCTAAAATATACTCTTTTGCTTCAAAACATTCATGTGTTGGAATTCTTATGCAGAAGAAAGATAAACAAGATGAAAGACCCATTTCTTTCATGAGTCTTCCTCTAAATAATGTTGAGTTGAACTATTATAATCTCAATAAATAGTCTTTTGCTTTGATAAAGGTAGTCAAGGAATTCTACCATTATATACTAAGGAGTAAGGTGTATGTAATTGTGCTTGATCTTGTGGTTAAGACATTACTAATGCAGAATGAATTGGGTAAAAGACAAGGAAAATGGATGGTGATACTACAAGAGTTTGAGTTAAAGATTCAACCAATAAAGTTGGTGAGAGGACAGGGATCAACAAAGATGATAGCTAATAATGAGATCAGAAATGAGAATAAATTTAGGTTTGATGATGAAATCAGCACAAAAGATCAATAAAATAAGATTATAGTATCTCAAGTTGATATTGATCAAGTATAATAACAAATGTTTGGTATTAGGATATTGTTTACTATCTTTCATAAAATCAATACCCCAATTGGATGAATAGTTCTGAGCACTGAGGTCTCAAGATGAAGTGTGAATCTTATATGCTGCAAAATAGGAAATTGTATAAAAGGAACTACAAATGAATCTACCTAAAGTGTTTGGGACAAGAAGAAGTAAAAGAGGTTTTGGAGAAATTTTATGATAAGTATGGCACAAGACATGGTTCAGTAGAAGTTATGACCCATATGATTTTAAGATCGGGCTATTTTTGGCCTATAATATTCAAGGATACTTTTGAACATGTACATACTTGCCACATTTGTCAAACTAGTGCTAATAGAGAGAGAGATCTAATAATGCCATTACAACCAATTTTTGAGGAATGCCCTTTTACAAAGTGGAGGCTAGACTCTATTGATCTAGTAAACCCACTGTCATCAATAGGACATATGTTCATTCTAATAGCTACAGATTATTGCACACACTAGATAGAAGTTGAGACTTTCAGAAATTGCATGACAAAGGTGGTCACAGATTTCTTGGAAGAACACATCCTTACTAGATTTGGGATGCCTTTCTTCCTAGTTTGCAATAATGGATCATCTTTTGCATCAATATTCCTTACCTAGTGGGCATTGCATAATTAGGTTATAATCAAGCTCTCTTCAAATTATAATCTGCAAAGAAATGGGGTGGTTGAATCTACAAATAAGAACTTGATCATGGTAATAAGACATTTGTTGAAGGAAAATCCTAAAGACTAGTATACTCAACTCAAATATGCATTATGGATGGACTGAGTAAGGGTCAAGAATGCTTTGGGAATATCCCCATATTTGGTCATCTATGGACAAGAGCAAGTGTTCCCACTTAACCTTAGGATTCCTATTTTGAAATTTATGAGTGGGTATGCTGAAGATGTTGACAAGGTTCAAATAAAACTAATGAATCTCTAAGAGATGAATGAGAAATGGACAATTGCTTTAGAGCATATGGAAAAACATTAGGTTGTCATTAAAAGGTGGTTCAACAAGTGGGCCACAATAAAATCTTTCAGAATATCTAATCTTGTTCTTCTGTTGGACAAGGCAAAAGAAAGGGTGGGCAGCCACACTAAGTTTCAATTCTTATGGATTGGCCTTTATCAAATTGTAGAAATTTTGGGAGAAAATAATTTTAGGTTGAGTTCCTTACAAGAGGAATTGGTTCCATTTCTAGTCAATGGGTAGTTCTTGAAACATTACTTTGAGCCCTAAAAGCAACAAAAAAAAAATATTAATGCAAAGTGTATTTACTTTCTACAAGTGTGTTTGCTTTTAGTTGTGTTTTTAATTTTAGTTGCATGTTTTCTTTCAAAGTTATGTCAGTCTGGGGGTTAGGTGCAATCAAGATTTTATCTTAACACATTTCATAAACTAATTTTCTTGGTTTTGACTTTTGGAAAGAGGTATTTCTTTGTCTAAGCATTTAGATGAATTTGTTTCTTGTACCAACTAAAGAAAAAATGTTACTCACAGTAATAGAAGACTGTCAGTCTTCAAATTAGAATTGCAAATCAATAGTTCTCAACACTTTGCAGATTTAAAAGATTGACTATCTTGGTGTTTTCAAATCAAAGTTAGTGGAAGCAAGGGACAATCTTAAGCATACTAGTCCAAATAGAAGGTATTTTCAAGGAATTTCTAAGGTCACTATTTGGCATGAGAGTTTCCATAAAGTTCTTAAAAGAGGAACACATAGGTTATCAACTAAAGAAAGAACCTAAGAAGTGACACAAATACCTTGATCGTACAGTCTAAGCGAGGTTAGGGTATAGAGAAAAAAGAAAAAGAAAAGGTGGTGTTAAACATGAAAGGTTCCAAATGGTTTGAGAAAGGTAATCTAACATTAGGGATATGTACTCCAAAATGGTTATCTAGTATCTATACAAATTGTTTCATCAAAGAATAAAATGGAAACATGTGAGCTACATGAATCAAAATTCAAAAGATTACCCATGACCTCAAATGTAAAAGTAATAACTCATAAAGAGCCCTGAGAATGGATTCTCCCATCTAGTCATATAAGTGATTGATAAACATATTTTACGAGAAAACCTAATGAATGGACCATTGGGATAAAAGATTTTCTCCGAGTTGCTAGAAGGTCATGATCGACTACATCTAAGATATTAAAGGAAATGAATAAACTCCACACAAATTGAGCTTGAAGATTCAAGATTTTGAAGTTTTGATTATGAAGCAATTCAAAATATGCTTGAAGTGTTAGGGATTCAGTTGGTATTCAATACATGTTTGAAGAATGCTTGTTGATGAAGCAATGTCTTTGTCATTTCTTCTCTTTTGTTGGGGCTATTTGTTGTGGTTTCACAATGCATGCCCCATCGCCTACATTTCTTGGTTATCTTTGTGTAGGGTTTTTCATGCATGTTTTTTGCTACGCTTTGAAATTCATTTGAGAGTTATTAAGTTCCCAATCTCTGTAGCTTAGAGTCATTTTCATCTCCTCTTTAGTGGGTTGGAAATCTTTGGTGTTGTGAGATTGGTCTTTACATGGAGGGTTTATGAAGATCCTCCAATGGTCTTTGTCATCCATTGGAGGATCATTAATAATTTTATGTTTTCTTCTAGTGCTATATTAGTGTTTTTGTTGCATGAGAACCAAATAGACATGCAAAATCAATCAAGTGACATCTCTATGTGTCTACCCATTTTTATTTAACAATTTTATACATTTTATGATATTTTGTTCGATTGATATCAATATGGAATGGAATGGTTAGGTATGTGTGAGAAATTTGATGCCCTTGTTGGTTCAAGCGTGAATTTTCTGAGTGTGTTTTGACAAAAATTGGGTGTTGTTACGGAGGTCATATCTCCCTAACCCATGTTGGATTTTTGCAATTTTTTGATAGTTTTTTATAAACCTAATTCTTTAGACTTTCATTAGATGAATTTTGAAAATATGTTTAGGAACAAAAGTTGCAGGTGTCTAATTTGGGTACTATCAAAACTGCCAGAACAACCATGAGTTGATTTTGTATATTTTAAGAGTGCCTGCAATTGTGGGTGTATTCTATAGATTTATCGATGTTTCTTGGATTATTGAAGGTGTTAATTCATTTTCACTAAAGAATGAAATCATATTTTAGATCTATAGATGGGGTTGTTCAAGGAAAATTGTTGGTTCACAAGGATGTTGAAGAGTTTGAAGATTGTGCACTATTGGTTTTGTAGATTTTTAGTATGATCTTTTTTTTTAGTTGCATGATATGGGCTATTCTATTTTGATTTATGTATATAAAAATAAATAGAAATTTTTTTTAAAATAACTCCATAGTCAGACATTCATTTTGGGGATTTTTTTGTGATGCTAATCAAAATGTTTGTTCACAGCATTTCAGATTGGAACATTCTAGAAACAACTAACCATGTGTCTCGTAGGTTTTCCATAAAAATTTATTGCTCTTCGGAATGAACTTGAATGCTTAAGCACTTATCTTTGAATGCATATTGAACTTAATTTTATAAATCAAACACACTCGTGAATGACTAAAGTTACAACAAGAAAATCCAATCTTAAATGCATAACCAATTGAACAAAACCGTTCTTTTGAATGAATGTTGTTAAAACACAATCTTGAGTGACTAATAAATCTACATGATTTCATTCAAATGAATGATTAAAATAAACAATCTTGAATACCTAAAAATTAAAGAACATTGTGGATCAAACACTTCAAAAAATTAGTGCCTATAAAGATGTCACAATCTTGAATGTTCTAAAGGAAAATTCACACTTATTCCCATCCTTTTCAAAGCTTTCACATGAATGATTTATTATGTTGACTTGATTTACTATGTTGACCATCATTGCTAAGTTGGAGTAAACCTTTTATGATAATCATGAGTGTTTTCAATTATCTAAATAGGAAGGACACATTTAAAAGCTTCAAAAATAGAATGAATCAAGTGCCTTGTATGTCTTGAGATCATGCCTTTTAGCACATCTTTGACTTCTCTATTTCTTGCAAACTAGGACCATTTAAATACATGACACATGTACTTGTTGAGCTGTCATTTTATAAAATGCTTAATGAAAGGAATCCTTTCAAAATCCTCTTTTGAAAAGCTGATCTGGGATCAACTCCAAGGTTTTGGGTGATCTTGCGACCTACTAGAATCCGCTCAATTAAAGATAAATGTGAGTGTTCATGAGGAGGCCTTTGCTGGTTTGAACAATTCAGATGAGATGTAGAATCTACTTGCTATTTCAAAAGAATAAAACACGTGTAAAAAAATAATATATTTTTGTATTTTTTTATTTAATGAATGCAACTATATGAATTCCTAAATTAACCAAGTGTTTGTAAAATCAAATAACGAATAAAGGGTAACAAGAATTTTAAGCAAATAACATGACATTAAAATCCTAATGAACATAAGCCATAGAAATAATGTCTCTACAATTTAAGCCTTCAAAAAAATTAGTGGGTAACCAATGAAAATAGGAGCAACGCTTCCTTAATTCCATTGATGCAATTCTCGATGGGAATTTAGTAACTATAAGATGTTTCACTTTTCATCAGATTTCAAGGCCATAGAAAGTACACTCATGCAAGACAAAAAGCTATGTAGGAACAATATGGTGATCTCTTATTGAACTAAGTATGTCAGTAGAAGTTGTAGACCCATAGCAAACACCAAAATTAAAAGATCACACAACTACAACAATGCAATAAAACTATTGGCTCAATTATATTCCATGAACATACATCCACAAAATATAACACGCTTAGGAAAGAATCACTACACTCCAAATGCGAGCACCAATAGAATATATTATTGTATCAAAATAATGGTGGCCTGGAATACATATTACATTCCTGAATTTATAAGAAATCTTCTCCTCAATTTGTGTTGAGAGTGAGAGATACCTTTATGCAATCATATGCTTCTAAACTAATAAAACAAATCTATTAATGTATAAACTAACTCTCTAACTAGTCCTTAGTAAGACATCATCCATATTTATATCATTAAATGGATGCATGAGTCTTTACATGTCTTAAAACAAAGAAAGCATGAGAAAATAAGAAGAAGAAAGACTTTAGATGATGTAGGAGTGTCTAGAAGTGCCAAAAATAGAAGCTCATCTTCACTAGGTGTTTGTAGGAGTTAAACTATCATCAGAATGCATTTCTGATACATGGAAAGCTCTAAATTTAGAACTGGCAATTAATTGTCGGTGCACCTCTAACTTCTTCAAAACTTTTGGCAAACCTCTGAAAAGTGCACCTGCGCACCTAGCACACCTACACACCTCAAAAGAAAGTTCAAAAAATGCAAAATTTAACACAAGTGTCAAAACTAAAATTTTGGCTTCTAGGTTTTGTTCTCCTTTATACCAGAGCTATGCCTGGGTATTTTCCCTTAAATTTCTCAATAATCTTAGTGACTTGAGCTACATCTGCGAAATCTAAGGCTTCATACTTATCCTTCACTTTCTGCCTATAGTTGCCCACCTCAATGCGAGTCTCTACAAAATCTTTGAGTTTCACATCCAAATCTAATAATGCTTCCTCCATTCTGAATGCTTATTTGATGTCATCATCATTAGAAGCTTCTTCAAAAGTCTTTTGAAACTGCTCAATAGCTGTTTCCATAGGTATCAATTTGTCCCTACAATCATCTTCAAAAATGTCTAAACACACATCACTATAATGTTTCTCTGCCTCTAAAATTTGATCTTGGGTTTGATCCTTTTGCTTATGAATCTCTGCATGTAATGTTTCCATTAGTTTATTGTCATTCACAATCTTCTCTATCCAATCATCAATCTTATCTAACTCTTTTTTTTTATATACATCCATTAACATCTAATACCTTTGGCCTTTCATTGCACGTAGTGCTTGCAAGTCCTTTTCCTAGGTACATACTTCATCCATCAAACCAAAATATTGATTCAAAATGGCCACCAACCTATCCACATTATCCTACATATGGTGTAGAAACTTAAGATTTCCTTGTATAATTTGTATACCGTTCTCTTCAAAACTTTCTTATCATTGCTAAAAAGCTTTCAAAAATGGGTCTAGCTATATTGTCCCCTTATCCCTTCTCTCTAGTGTTGCATTCAAAGTTTCCTTTGGATTTGCAAGATCTAAAGGACCAAAAACTTCATTCAGATATCCTTTTAAGATCTCATTCTATCTCTGAAGTGTTATCAATTATGCCCCATCCTGTTCTAAGTGTTTAAACACTTCTTTAATTCTCGTTGTCACCATCAACTTAGCTATGTCCAATGTAGGTTTCCCAAGCATGACCTCCTTGATTTGATAATCTCTTGGAGTCAATTCTTCAACATCTTCATGTGAAAAAGGGATAGCCACATGAGCAAATAAATCTTGGTTCTAATCACTCATAATGAAGGCTAATGCTCGTGCATCCTTTGGTGGTGACTCAAGTTTCCTAAGAACTTCAATCAATTCCATCCTATCCTCTTCCTCAGTAGTGAATTGTTGTCTTTTGTTTCTAATGAATTCTTTTCTCAACCATCTTGGAACATGCTCTATTAGGGATTTTCCTTTTGAAGATGAAGGAGTTTGCTCTGTTATGCTCTTCCCTTTATCACTCCTCTCTAGAGTCTTCTTCTTTACTGAGAGATACACACTAGGAGTCTATGTATCTGTGGAGTCCATAGTTCTTACCTCTGTGTCTTGGGAAATCTATTTGAGGATACTCACTTATTTTTCATTCCTCTGACACTTCATTGGCAGATACTTGTTGTGGCTCTTCCTTTTCTCCTACTTGAACCTATTCTTCTTCATTATTTGGAGGAAGAGGAGTGGTTGATCCTTTATCTACACAAAATGTGACTTGAATTGGAGATGGTGGAGCTACTTCAGGCCCTTGTGGCTTAGGTGACAACTAACTCCAATCCTCCCATTGAGGTTGATTAGTTGGAGTGTCCCTTATTTTTTCTCCCACCAATTTGGTGCCAAATGGCATAAAATCAAAATTTGACATCTAAAAACATCAGTGCCTTGGCCCTCCTGCTCATCAATTGATTCTTGTAGTTCATCTTCTAATGTAGTCGATAGAATAGGCTGCTTAGGAATGGATGGTGGTGTAATTGTGGAGCTTCTTCTCTATTCCAACTCTATAGCTCTAGCAAGTTGAGTCCTCTAGTTCAAAGGAAGGTTATCCACTTCATCCTCATCATCCTCTTCTTCCTCTCCTTTTAGGATAACTTCTAAGATTGATGGGAAATGGATAACTCTCCAAATCACTTTATTTCTCCTCTTGACCTAAGTCTTAATCTTTCTTCTTTTAGGAGTGGATGGGGAGGCTTGTACCTCTTTTTGAGGTGGAGACACCTCTTGTACTTCCATTTCAACTCCTCATTTCCCTTGTTTAGCTGGCAACACTTGAGGATTTTCCTAAGCTTATGTGGCTTCCACATTCTCTGACCCTTGTACATTTTCTTCCCCAGGCTATAGAGTTGCTTGATTTCCTTCCTCTTTTGGCTTAGCTTTTTGGGCAGAAGTTCTCTTCCTCTTTCCTTTTCCTTTCTGAACCTGATAATACCCAACTTCTCTATCAAGTTGGTGTACTATTTATGGCCTCACAGGGGACTGTGTTGTAAATGTAGGCACTATTACCTTAGCTCCTTGACCTCTTGCTGGGTGGGCTTGAGCATGGAAAAATACCACTTGAGGAATTGGATCAAGTTTGAAAGGTCTCTTGATCCAATCCTTTGTTAGTTTGATGACATGCCTGGCCTTATGATTGATATCTGAGTTTTCTTCTTTGTCAATCTTAACATTCATAATAGGTCAATCACCAATCTTGTCCCTATTGAACAATAGATCAAGAAAAACCTTAGTATATTGTTGCACTATCTTCAAATAAATCCCTACTAGATAAAGAGTCATCCTACAATAATCCCTTATTCGAATGTCGTAGCCATCTACTGTGTTCATCCAGTGATCCTCAATTTTACCTTCATGCTGAAATGTCTTACCAGCCAGATACTGTACCCTTCTAATGTTATCAAAATAGGGTCAAGGAGATTTATATTCATCCAAAGGATATTGATCCCACTCAGACTCAAAATATGGAATATCTTGTCTCCGAACCACACTAAATGGTCCAATAGTAACGGGCCACACCCAGGTTGTTTTGTGTTGCTTCCTTACTATGTCGTATGTAGACAAGAGTTTTCGAGCAATCTCCAATAGTATAAGTTTGTCATTGGGATACCTAGGGAGCTTCTTGGGATTGAGAGTGGTACCCAATACCCTTAAATAGGTGAATGTTTGATATTGGATGTAGTAGGCTCCAACCTTTGAAATCTTAGTTATTGCCTCCTCTGATATCCTCTTCGCATAATCCCCCTCAATGAACCGGATTATTGAGAATATAAATGCATAGTTCACAATCCTATATTCCTTTTTGTGCTCAAAAAGCTTTTTCTTTACCAGCTAAGGATATACTATATAGCGCCATGCATTTACATCTTGCATACTGCCCCTTTTGTAGAGTCATGGGTAATTTGTCGCCCTTGCAGCTAACAAGAATACTAAATATGATGTGATGTAAAACTTATGGTTATTCTTAACTACCACCAACTACTCACCTAAGTTCTCACAAAGAATTGAAGCCCAATCAATTGGCATCTTCACTATCTTGATAGTCTCAATAAAGTGCACCATCCATATATTCAGGTGTCCTGATGCTGGCAACCCCATGACTCTGCTCAAGAGTATTATAGAATATCCAATATCTTCTTTCATGTAACTTCTTGTCATGTCAAATTTTCCTACATTATTCCCTAAATGAGTCTTTTCAATGAGGTACAATGACTGGATGATTTTAGATGCTTCATTTGCATGTTCCTTGTACCATCTTTCTTCTTGGTGATAGGTTAATTTGATAAATTGATCTGCCCTTGGAAGATGGAACACTTTCTCTATGTTCTTAGGTCCGAGATCTAGGATGATCTCTCTAGTTATACTCTTCACGACCCTTTATTTAGAAATATAATTCTCTGCTAGTGTCATGATTAGCTCTAAGGAATGTACCAATGTTGGATGTGATGCTACGCTAACAAGTCTTGATCAGATCAAAGCGGATATCATTTTGGGATCTTTTGGTGGGTCTTTTGTACAATGCCAAGAATGTGCTCAAGTCTATATGACCAAGTTTGGTGTCTTGGATCTTTGAATAATCATTTTGGAAACATGACTTCGCTGGAACACCTTGAAAATTGAATACCATGGGTTTTGGAATGATCTTTGTAGCGAGGGAAGATGATGAAGAATCTTTTGAATATATAAAAAAAATGACATCTATTAGTCTACACTCAAAGAGAAATCAATTAAATAAAACCCTAATACTGACATGAGAAAAACCCAAAAATCCTAAGTGATGAAAACATCAAAAAACCTAAATTTACCCCTTAAATACAAAAAAGAATGCACCTAGCACACCTCAGAGGTGCATGAGGTGTGCCTTTATCCTTAACTTATGTTCATCAAGGGTGTGCATCTAGTGCACTTGATGGGTGCACCAGATGTGCACCCTATGAAGACTTTGAGTGCAAAGGGTGTGCATGTAGCACACCTCATGGGTGTGCTAAATGTGCACCCTTTTGTTTCTTGTTAAGGGTTGTTTCTTTGTTAAAGGTGTGCAGTAGTGCACCTAAGTAGGTGCACGAAAGTGCACCTTCAATAGGTGTTTTTACTTTTGAAGTTAACTTTTTAAAGTTTTTTATCAATAAAAAAGGTGTACAGTTGTGCACCTTTTTGGTGTTCTACTTAAGAGTTGTTTATTCTTTGGTGTGTGCAGGTGGAATATCCAATATCTTCTTTCATGTAATTTCTTGTCATGTCAAATTTGCCTACATTATGCCCTAGATGAGTCTTCTCAATGAGGTACAATGACTAGATGATTTTAGATGCTTCATTTGCATGTTCCTTGTACCATCTTTCTTCTTGGTGATAGGTTAATTTGATAAATTGATCTGCCCTTGGAAGATGGAACACTTTCTCTATGTTCTTAGGTCTGAGATCTAGGATGATCTCTCTAGTTATACTCTTCACAACCCTTTCTTTAGAAATATAATTCTCTGCTAGTGTCATGATTAGCTCTAAGGAATGTACCAATGTTGGATGTGATGCTACGCTAACAAGTCTTGATCAGATCAAAGTGGATATCATTTTGGGATCTTTTGGTGGGTTTTTTGTACAATGCCAAGAATGTGCTCAAGTCTATATGACCAAGTTTGGTGTCTTGGATCTCTAAATAATCATTTTGGAAACATGACTTCGCTGGAACACCTTGAAAATTGAATACCATGGGTTTTGGAATGATCTTTGTAGCAAGGGAAGATGATGAAGAATCTTTTGAATCTATAAAAAAATGACATCTATTAGTCTACACTCAAAGAGAAATCAATTAAATAAAACCCTTATATTGACATGAGAAAAACCTAGAAATCCTAAGTGATGAAAACATCAAAAAACCTAAATTTACCCCTTAAATGCAAAAAAGAATGCACCTAGCACACCTTAGAGGTGCATGAGGTGTGTCTTTATCCTTAACTTATGTTCATCAAGGGTGTGCATCTAGTGCACTTGATGGGTGCACTAGATGTGCACCCTATGAAGACTTTGAGTGCAAAGGGTGTGCATGTAGTACACCTCATGGGTGTGCTAAATGTGCGCCCTTTTGTTTCTTGTTAAGGGTTGTTTCTTTGTTAAAGGTGTGCAGTAGCGCACCTAAGTAGGTGCACGAAAGTGCACCTTCAATAGGTGTTTTTACTTTTGAAGTTAACTTTTTAAAGTTTTTTATCAATAAAAAAGGTGTGCAGTTGTGCACCTTTTTGGTGTTCTACTTAAGAGTTGTTTATTCTTTGGTGTGTGTAGGTGGAATATCCAATATCTTCTTTCATGTAACTTCTTGTCATGTCAAATTTGCCTACATTATGCCCTAGATGAGTCTTCTCAATGAGGTACAATGACTAGATGATTTTAGATGCTTCATTTGCATGCTCCTTGTACCATCTTTCTTCTTGGTGATAGGTTAATTTGATAAATTGATCTGCCCTTGGAAGATGGAACACTTTCTCTATGTTCTTAGGTCTGAGATCTAGGATGATCTCTCTAGTTATACTCTTCACGACCCTTTCTTTAGAAATATAATTCTCTGCTAGTGTCATGATTAGCTCTAAGGAATGTACCAATGTTGGATGTGATGCTACACTAACAAGTCTTGATCAGATCAAAGCGGATATCATTTTGGGATCTTTTGGTGGGTTTTTTGTACAATGCCAGGAATGTGCTCAAGTCTATATGACCAAGTTTGGTGTCTTGGATCTCTGAATAATCATTTTGGAAACATGACTTCGCTGAAACACCTTGAAAATTGAATACCATGGGTTTTGGGATGATCCTTGTAGCAAGGGAAGATGATGAAGAATCTTTTGAATCTATAAAAAAAATGACATCTATTAGTCTACAGTCAAAGAGAAATCAATTAAATAAAACCCTAATACTGACATGAGAAAAACCAAGAAATCCTAAGTGATGAAAACATCAAAAAACCTAAATTTACCCCTTAAATGCAAAAAATAATGCACCTAGCACACCTCAGAGGTGCATGAGGTGTGCCTTTATCCTTAACTTATGTTCATCAAGGGTGTGCATCTAGTGCACTTGATGGGTGCACCAGATGTGCACCCTATGAAGACTTTGAGTGCAAAGGGTGTGCATGTAGTACACCTCATGGGTGTGCTAAATGTGCACCCTTTTGTTTCTTGTTAAGGGTTGTTTCTTTGTTAAAGGTGTGCAGTAGCACACCTAAGTAGGTGTACGACAATGCACCTTCAATAGGTGTTTTTACTTTTGAAGTTAACTTTTTAAAGTTTTTTATCAATAAAAAAGGTGTACAGTTGTGCACCTTTTTGGTGTTCTACTTAAGAGTTGTTTATTCTTTGGTGTGTGCAAGTGAAGGCAAGGAGTGGAGATGCAGAGTTGTGCACCTGATGAGGTGCGGTGGTGCAAAATATGAGCTCGGCAAGGAGAAAATAAAGTGAAGGTGGATAGGGTGGTCTAGGATTTTATAGACTTAGGGACCCAGTGCACCTCTTTGAGGTGCATAGCTATGTAATTGTGTTATTGTGCATTTCAAAGAGGATAATGTCTTCTATTTTAATTTTGAGTGCACTAGCACACCTGAGGAGTTGTGCTAGGTGCGCATTTTTCTTTGCAAAAGATGACTTTTTCTCTTAGGATTATGCTTCCAGAATTTGGGTTTTTTAATTGAGACCCAGATCTGACCAAAGACAGTAGGAAAAACCCTAGAAAAGACTCAAACCTCAGACTATGGATCCGAAAAGCCAAAAAAATGAAGTAGGGGGTCCCCATTTCCAGGTGAAATGGGGCATGTGTTGTGAAACCACAACAATACTGAAAGTTGTTACCAAGATTATCCACAACAACCTAGGAGTGCTTCTAGTGAGTTCATCATCCTCTAGGAAGTGTGTCCCCTTTGGATAGAAGCTCAAACTGATAAATAATCTGGTTGGTATATATATGAGTGAAAGGGTAAACCTTCTTGCTCCATCAGGAAAGTTTGGGCAGTGTGTTTCTTGGGGTAGCCTAAGGTGGGAAAACTTTCCCATGATTTTAGCATGTTTGGAATAGATTCTTAAGTGGATGACATACATAACAACCAAATGGTTGACTCCATAGATCTAATTATGAACCAATCTAGTAGCTACCCTTTTAGCCTTACATCAAATACAAATTGACCTTAGGGATAAAGTGTGCTCAAAATGACCTCATAGAAAACATTTGTTAAACATACACATCTATCAAAGGTGGTTATCAAATCTCCTTTTTACCAAAAAGATATCCATTACTTATCTCCCTTAAAGTTGCTTTGTCCTTTGAGGGATTTCTTGTTCACTTGATCCAAAAACATTGTCTCAAAGTCAAACTAGGGCATACTTAGCATAGTCACTGCCTCATCATAGATTCATCTGAGCTTCCAAAAACATTGTCATCCTAGTCATATCCATCATATGTTGTTTTCCTCCAGTATCATAATTTCTAAAGTCTTACATCAAGTCCACCTTTTCTCTCCTTATCCTAACTAGTCAAGTTTTTCTTCTTCATTTCCCACCCCATTTCCATAGTCTTTAGGTTTATTCCTTCCTCCTATCATGGACTTAATCTAAATCTCATTCTTAGCTTACTTTTTATCCTAATCTGAGCTTTAGTGTTCATCCATATTCATCCTTCATCCCTACCCAAATCATCATCAACACATGATGTCACAACTCTATTATGATGAGTTTCGTCATCCCCCCTATTCTCCCACTCCAACCTATTCCAATGATGATGAAGGTCTTGTTGACTATGATGGGTATCTTGAAAGCCTTACAGATCTTCCTCCAAACATCCTCCAAAATCCAAACATTCCTCCAAACTACTCCATCATGCATCTATGTATACCTGCTAGTACTCCTTGTCATACCTTTGATAAGAGAAATCCATTATTTTCATCATCCACACCTCCTTCCTATATCATGCCCACATATTCCCCTCATACATCGGTCATGTCTCCATCTTCCTCCACCTTGATATTCCAATCTCCACCCTTCTAGAGCTATGCTACTAGCTAAACCCCTAGTCCAAACCGACCATCTCAATATCCTCCAAACCACTTTCCAAATCCTCCAACCAATCCTAGTTATACAATGGATCACCTTAATCCCCTTACTCTTCCTAGTCCAACACATACGTCTCCAAGAAGTTCTACAAGGAAAACAATAGAAAATCCATCTCCCACATCCATCATTCCTCTTCCATCATCCCATTGCTACCATCCCTATTTCATCCACCCCACTTATCAATCCCCTTCCATCTCCTACCTCCCATCCATCGAATCCCTCCAAATCCCATCCATATCTCCTTCTCCTAACATTACCCAAATCCCATGTAATAAGCCTAATGATTCCATCTCCCATCAACTCATCCCCATTGAAGAACCTCTCACCCATTCATTTACCTCACTCAAAGAAACCATCCATACATATCCTATCACATCACCCACTCCAATATAATCCTATCAAGATCTTGTCCAAAAGCATGTTGAAATATCCCATGGCACAAAAGAAGATCCCACCATCCCACTTATTACCCTACATGATCCACTTTTACCATTCACTCCATCCAAAGACCAGTCACCATCTCCTCCATATCAAAATCCTACCCTTTCATCCATCACTCCACTTCAACATCCTCTTGTTTCCTTCATCCCTCCAAGTCAAGATCCATTTCCATCAACACATCAAAATCAAGATCATATCCTTCCATCCCCTCTAATTCATGATCATACATACCCTATAATCCTTGGTGATAGATCTATAGAAGAAGAGCTAACTATCATATGCAAAACTTCAACTCCTTCACCTACTCATGGACTCATGTCTTGTATTCCAAATAATGAACATCATATATATTGAAGAAAGAAATAAAAGTGTGTCTCTAGATGTCATTATCCTTTCTATTCCCGGATGGTCCCAAGTCCTTCCAACTTCACCCCAAAGTTCCCATGCATCTTATTCCACATCTATTTTGGGTCCTTATCCTACTACTTCTTTCCATCCCTCTATTTTGGGTCTCTATATCCCTTATCTAAATCCTCCACCCTTCCCATCCATTTTTTGTGCTTATATACCTAATCTAAATCCTTTATCTCCTCCATCTATTTTGGGACCTACTCCTTCCTTGCTTCCATCTATTTTAGGTCCTTATCTTTCATTCCCATCCATTTTAGGCCATTATATACATCCATATCCTATATTCTAATCCATCACACCATCCCTTTATATCCACAAGCTAGATCATCAAAGGCATGCATCCTTGAATTCCTTCCAACCTTCAGCCTCTATCTTTCCATCCACAATCCCTCCATGCTCTTGTTCCCATACATTGGCCAATAGAAGCAAATTGGGTGCCAAAATTAAAAAGCATAAATCCAAAAATCCACAAAAATCCAAGCATCAACATGTCCCCTCCAAAGTACATGTTCAAGAAGAGAAGCATTTGATCTAAATAAAAGAAAGGGTCAAAAGGCCACAAAAGCCCAAGCTGAAAAAGTCAAAAATCACGTGGATACCTAGGATTCTCATTAATGAAATGCATCTCAAATAAAAACCTCAAATGGCATCTATTCCGACTACTCAAAAAGCCTCATCCATTCATAGTTTATCCAAATCTCCATATACACTCCCTCCCCCCAATTCACTTTTCATCCTTATGCTTCTTATCCCACAATTCAAATCCTCCATTTTCCAAGTTTACTTTTGGTACTTATATTTCTCCTACTCCATTTTCTCCTTAATCTCATTCAAAACCATCTTTCCCGCTACTTCATCCCTTTTCAAGGTGTGTGCCAAAGTTGACCTTTTCATTTTCCTCATCTATTTACCCATAAGTCTTATGTCTTCCCATCCATTATTTTTCACCTCCCACCCTTTATATATATATATATATATATATATATATATATATATATATATATATATATATATATATATATATATATCCACTGGTGAAAACTTGGAAAACAAGCATCATGTGTAATCGCTGAATCCAAGTGCTCTACACACTTGGGGACAAGTTCTAGCACCCACCATACCCATCTCATCCCACCATCCCAAACACATATTACCTATTTCACCTATCATCCTCCTTTAGATCTTGATAAAAATAAAGGCCACCACTAGATACATGCTTTTGGTCATCCTTTTGGTCATCCTTTTGGACATCCCTTTCCCCATTGCCAACTTGTATCCACTTATCCATTATTCACTTATCCTTTCATCCATCAAATCCCTCCGCCAACCTCATCCACCCATCATAGTTACCCTTTATCTCCTTCATCTTTCCCATTCTAGCTTCCATCTACCTCATCATGCTCTTATAATCAAACCTTCCATCCTATCACAGCCCTCATAAGACCTCCTCTTGCATGACATATAATAAATGGGGGCACTCTATTCCTTGGAAGTTGTATTATGTCCATCTTTCCCTCCCCCCATTCTAGTCACATTTCCATCTAGTCATCCCCAACACCATTCATCTCCCAATCCCTATCTTTTCACATTCCTCTACCCAAATCCTTCTATCCACTATTTCTATTTTCCTCTATCCTTACACCTCCCTACATCTCTCCATCTTTCCATCACCTAGTACATCCCTTGTCATTGGTATCTTGCTCTAGGCTATCCCCATCTCCCCCAATGTTATCCATTCATATCCTACTACTCCTAGAAATCTATCATCAACTGTACCATCTCATTGCACATCTTCCAACTTATCCAATGACATTCTTAATCTTCTACCCAGCCTTGTTGCAAGTATTTTTCACAAATCCAATCATCATCATTGGGATGCATCCTACCCACTCCTTGTCTTAAGGTATACATTTCCCTTATCCACATCACCCTATCCACCATCAATTCATGTTCTATCCATTGTCTCTTCATCTTGATCTTTTCTATCCACTATCTCTTCTTGAGCTTTTCTATCTATTGTCTCCTCATCCTAGGATTTTCATCCTCTATATCCTCATCCTGGGCTTTTCCTCTATATCCTCATCCTAGGCTTTTCCTCCTCTATCTCCTTATCCCAAGCTTTTTCTACTATCTTCTCATCTTGATCTTTTCATCCACTATCTCCTCATCCTTAGCTTTTTCATATGCTATCTCCTCATCCTAAAAAATTTCATCTGCGATCTCCTCATCATAAGTTTTTCCTCCTCTATCTCCTTATCCTGCGCTTTTTTTGCTATCTCCTCATCTTTAGCTTTTTCATTTGCTACCTCCTCATCCTAAGATTTTTTCATCCGCTATCTCCTCATCTTGATATTTTCCTTCTCTATCTCCTCATCCCAAGCTTTTCCTCTATCTCCTCATCCTGAGCTTTTCATTCGCTATCCCCTCATCTTGAGATTTTCATCCTCTCTACCTACTCATCCTAAACTTTTTTGCTATCTTCACATCCTGATCTTTTCTTCTACTATCCTATCATAATGAGTCTTGTATAGTGATCCTTGTATATATCTTGGTCCATTTATTATCTATCCCAATGTCAGTCCTTTTCTTCATCCTTTTCTGATCAAAATATGTATTTCACCTAGCTATGCATTTCAGAAAGTCCTCATGTGAAATCCTTTGTCATCTAGGCATTGTCCTAAAAGTCTCTATTTTCCTAAATCCTCTCACCCTTTTGGATACCACTGATAGATCCTTATAGGATATAGCTTTCCTCTCGTTGAATCTTGGTCTATGTATCTCCCATCCTACCAATCTGTTTGGAAAAAGTTTATTTTCTATGGATTTACTCTTTCTTTTGATGTTGGACTTCACTTTTGGTTCTTGATTATCTTTTCAAGCAGTTGAGTTGTTCCCTCCTCAAGGTCGCCATGATCTTTTATATCATCATGCATGACGAATGGGGCAATCAGAGAGCAAGGTCTTGATCGGGTCTTTTTCTTCTTGTGAGTCAGTCAGATGTGACCCTTTCATATTACAAACATGTGATCACTTGTGGTTACATGGTGCACTTGGGAAATATCATTTTCTTGTGGATTACCTAGTATTGTTTCCACTCTGATTCCTCTAGGATTCATGTGTGATGTTGGGGAAATCCTTGCATGTTTGTTTTGAGTCAATCCTATTTAATATTGGTGAAAAGGCCTTGATGTTCTTTGTAACCTTGGCATGAATCCAATATTCCTATATCAAAATAAGTGCTCAACTACGTGGTAGTGCTCCCCTTTGGAACACTCCCACACTCAAGCTTCAATGGATTCCTTCCCCCTCCATTCCACAAAAGCACAAGCCATTTTTCCATATTGTATCCAAGCATCCCATCCAATCAGTCCTACAAACATGATCCAACAGCTCTATCCATCACTCTCATAGTATCTATAACCAATCCCTCCCCATCCCAAACCTGAGTTCTTAACCCATGGTTATTCTTGTGTACATGGTTCTCCCTAGTTTAGTGAGAGTATGAGTCCTTGTTAATCCTCTCTTAACCAATCTAAGTCCTTTCACCTTCCTCAGATTCTTGTACATTTCAAGAAGTTGTCAGGTGTCATCTTCTCTCCTCACCACCTTCTCGAGGGGGCATCACAGAATCTAGTCTCTCCTCTTTCTATTTGAGACTAGGGCAACGGTGTTGCTTTAAAAATCTTCTTTGTGTCTTCTATCTTCAAACTTCTTTGAAATAGTATTGTTCCAACACTATGTCAAAGAGGAGAAGAATATAGACACCTAAATTTGATTACATTTCTAAGTAATCTCATTTAGTCATCTTCTAGGATATTATTGATTTAATATTTTATATTTAATTAATTAATTGTCATCCCCTTAGCCCTAGTTAATTAATTCATTTAATTAACTATAGTCTAATTTATAAAATCAAATGATAACCCAAAAAAAATTATGAATTGAATCCCTATTCCTCTATTAAATTAAATAAATGCAAACATCTATTTAATCTAATCCGACATCCCCATTTATTAAATAAAACATTTAATAAATCAATCCCAAAATCCTAAACCAATCCCAAAACCTTAAACCAACTCATTCACCCATACTAACCTCACTTAGCCAACTAACTAACCAATCCCATCAATGTTAAGCCACTTACCTCCTAACCCCCCTCCTAAGATAAGCTTAATCCCCCTCCTAAACATGTGCACAAATTTAAGAATGGGTTAAGACTTTCTAACCCAAGCCAAAGTCAAAAGTCTTCCCTCACCCTCTTACATTCCTATCCAAGAGCATCAATGGCTCTTACATGCCTTAATGGCCCTTAAATTCCTCTTGCATCCTTCTTCCATGCTCTTCCTCCCTCATAACTCCCTTTGATCCTCCACTTTGACCATCCAATCCCCTTGTGACACTTGCCATAAGGCTAGGGGTTTGAAGAAGCACAATCCATGTGCTCCCCCTTCCTTGCATCCTAGCCCTCCCTCATCAAACCTCCATCCTTGCATTATAACCCTCCATCTCACTACCCCTTGGCCTATAAATGAAACCCTTTCCCTTCACACATCATAGTCAACTTCCATGCAAACTCATAATGTCCCTTTGGAGAGAAAATCACTAAATCAAACCCGTGCCATGCAGGAATCCTTAGTCACCCCATACAACATACTTTACCCATTCGAAGACCACTATCCATTGAAATCTTGAAGCATGCTTGAGCACACATACATCCATACTCAAACATATTGGTTTGCCCACCTCAACGTTGTTTCCTTTGTCGTATCATAAGGATTGCTAATTTACTTAGTTTGTGAATGTTAGCTTAATCCTTAATGTTCTTTGCACACTAGTTTAATAGCTCTACACTTGTAAATAAACATAAAAAATAAATTTTATGCATTGCCGATATCACACATTCTTGTTATTGTAGCTAAAATAAGTGAATTGAATATTGGTATAAATAAAGAAAACCTTTCTATATCCAATGGTGTGTAATAGGGTGTAATGCAAGTGTAATAGTGTCCCATGAGTAGACATGTTTCAAATACATGTTGATACATAATACATAATGCTTATAATTTGTGTGTGTTGAATAAGTAATGAAAGTGCAAAGAATTCAATCAACAAAGAGATGCAAACAATTCTTAACTAGAATTTATAGAGGAGTGACACTATACTTTGATTTCACTCTTCATTTTTTTAGCAATGATCCTTATATCGACAATGAGCCTTTTCTATATTCAAGGAGTGGCTATTTAGGTAGTTAACCTACCAAAAGTACCATTTTTAAAGGTAATTAGCCTTCTTGTAATAAGTCACATGTTCGGTGTCACCTTTACTAGTGTTATCACACATTTCATGAGAATTAGCTCCTTCATGGATTTTCCATGTATAAATTAGGTGTTCATTGTGTTAGTGTACTTGTGCTTATAATGCTGTTGTGATTTAATTGAAAGAACATAGGTAATATTTGATGTATGTTAAATATTCAACAATAGGTGGAAAACATTTATTTATTGTACAAGAATAATTGATTCACTCCCCTCTCACTTATTTGGTCTATTCAATAGTTTCTTAGTTGACTTTTGGTATGAGGAGTTATAATGCCTTACCCATGGTAGAAAGATCTTGAGGAGTTTTAGAAAGGTATCCATAGTGTCTAAACTCAACAAGGATGAGAATGACAATGATGTTGATTTTGTCTCTTAGTCAAGTGATGTTTTGAAATCAGCACCAAAGTTGAAGCCTATGTGTACTAATGCAAAGAGCAACAATGAATCTTAATTGAGTCTAACAATAATTGTGGAAGTTTTGGAGGATCCTATTGTGTATGATGTAAAGTTTATAATTCAAAATGTCAAGACTATCAAGAATGGGTTCAATTCCATGTTTTTGGCCTATAATAATGCAATTGTGTTGCTACCAATGACCGATCTTGTGTATGGGACTAAGAGGAAGTATCACATTCAAATTTATGTAGAGCACAATGAGGTCCCTGGAATTTATCATCTTTCTCTTATATGTGTTGATACATCTTCCACTCTCAAGGATATGTACCATAAGAGTGAGCTTGGAGGGTTTGAGTTCATGATCAATCCTTTGCCTACTTATTATAGTCATTTATAAAATAAAGTCACTAATGTGTTGTGGAGAATGTTATCTTTGTTGAGAGGGAATCTCAACATCAATGATCCTTGCTAAAATGCATATTTCTCTAGGATAGAGAAATATAGGTAAAAGCTTGTGAAAGATGTTTTTCTTTTTACTCATGGGAGTGACCATGGTGGACTTCAAGTTGAGAGACTCCAAGATGAGATCACATTGAGTGACTCTGTGACATGTATGTGTACACATGCTTCGTTCCATATAAGGGAGTATTCATGGTGGGTGTCATTTTGAGAGATTTTATGATGACAACATGTTGAGCGACTCTATGATGAGTACTTGTGCACATGATTCTTTTTATACATGGGAGTAGCCATGGTGGGCATCATGTTGTGTGACACCATGATGTTAACATGTTGAGAGATTATGTAATAAACTCTTTGTCACAAATATGTGTATCCATTATGGGTGTTTTGTTGAGTGACTCCATATGTTATCACATTGAGAGATTTTACAATAAAATCTCTTTCAAATTTGGGTGTAGCCATTGCAGGTGTTATGTTGGGAGACTCCATGACATCAATATTTAAAAATACACCTCCACAGTGAAGAGGAAATGTTGATGCTATAGATTCAAGAGTTATCTTTCTCTCTTGTATTTGGAATTAGTAAATATATTGTTGAATCCAACTCAACACATACCATCATATTCTTTGTAATTTCAAGGCAATAAATAGTCAAGATAACATAGGGTTTTCACTTTTTAATAGAAAGAAAATGAAGGTGTTAGATAACTGAGAGGCAAGGGGTGGGGGTGAATCAGTTATCCTCAAACCCTTTCAGATAATTTAAGACACTTGTAACAACTTACCTTATCAATAAACCAACTTTGTAATCATTGAAAACTATTGGAATAACGAAGTGCCCGTACGATGTAGCCACTGTAGGGTGAGTTCATTGTACCGTACAGTGGAGGTAAGTCACCATATGGTGATAATATTTATTTTTAATGGAGATGTAAAGTGGTGTACGATGGATGTGAACACCATACTGTATGGTGGTGTCAAACAATACAGTGGTGCTAGACACGGTGAATGATATTGTGTGACAAACAGTACAATGTATGAGATGAGTACAATAAGTAGAGTCCATCATGTAGAGCATCTGCATCACTAAAGGAGTGACTAAAGCATTTGTGCTCACTGAAGGCATCCGTGTGTGACAGACGGTTAGTAGACCATTTTGCCTGTAACCATTTGTGGTATTTTGTAATGAATTTGCAGGGTGTTTTAATGGTTGCAAGAATTCATTTAAATGTATGTTGATGAAATCAGGTTGATTGTAAAGCCAGTTTGAGCATGTAAAAATCTAGAGTGTTGTATGTAAATTTTGTTTACTATAATACAAAAGTTTGCTTAGGGTTTTGGGTAGTGGGCTTTTTCCTGGAAGGGCTTCCAACGTTAAATCTATGTTTTCTCTGTGTCTTGTGTCTGATACATTTTTGATAATTTATTAACCTACACATCTTTGTAATTTTGTTTATGCTTATTTCCCTATCATTGGGCATTCAAAATGCATTTTCGCACCGTTGCTTTCCTAACAAGTGGTATCAAAGCCTGGCCAATTGTGTTATCCTTGTCAAGTAGGTTTTGGTTTTTTGTGTCAATTTAGTTTCAATGGGAGTTTACAAGTTTTTTGCTTGTAAATTGAGATGGCAAGTACTTTAGAACAAGTAGACTTTGAAAATTTCAATGGCATAAACTTTAAATTATGCAAACTTAAAGTAGAAGATTTGCTAGTTGATCAAGACCTATGGAGTGTCATGTCAAGCACTAAGCCTTCAGGCATGAAATAGGAAGATTGGGAACTAATGGATCAAAAGGCTAGAGGATTGATAAGACTGAGTCTTGCAAATTTAGTTTTATTGAATGTCCATGAAGATAAGACTATCAATTCCTTGTGGAAGAAATTGGGAGACATTTATCAAGGAAAGTCCTTGGTAAACAAGATTTTCTTGAGAAAGAAATTGTACTCCTTGAAGATGGATGGAGGAATAGCTATAGTGGATCACCTAAACTCATTTAATATGGTGATTGCATAGTTAACATCTATTGGTGTGTTTATTGATGAAGAAGATCGGTGCATGTTACTATTATGCTCATTGCCTAATTCATGGGATCATTTGGTAATGACCATCAAAATTATGACTACCAAGTTAAAAATGGACAAAGTAGTCATTGCACTTCTATTGGAGGAGATGTGAAAGAAGTCCTTTGAAGTGGCCAAAGAAGCCCTGAGTTTCAGAGGAAGATCTAAGAAAAAGAGTAAGAAGAGGGACACGAAGTCAAAGTCTTAGGAGTGATCTGCCACTCCTAGAAAGAAGTCCAAGGTGAAGTGTTGGAACTGCAAGCAGAAAGGTCATATTCGAAGGGATTGCAAGGAGGAGAAAAAAAAGAAGAAGAAATTTACTTCTAACATTGAATCTTCTCAAAGTGACATTGATGCCTTTGTGGCAACCTTGGCACTGCCTGCGTTTGACGACGTATGGTTGGTGGATTTGGGAGCATCATTCTACATGACCTCTTATAAAGAATGGTTCTCAAAATATGAACTATACAATGGTGGAAAGGTATTCCTATCAAGTGATTCCACACTAGAAATTGTTGGTAGAGGAAGAGTTAGAATTTAGTTTCCTAACAACAGAATAAAGGGAATTGATGGAGTGCTTCACATACCCAGTCTGTCTCAAAACTTACTGTCTGTTAGCAAGTTGAACAATGTTGGAGTTCAGGTAACATTTGTCCATGGTGGTTGCAAGATGACTAGGGGTTCTATTATTTTAGCTAAGGGTGAACACATTGGAACATTGTATAAGTTAGATGTCAAACCTATGTGTTGTAATAATGTCTCTATAAAGTCTGGTAGAAGTAATGACACAACCCGTGGTGCAAATGCTATGGAAGTTAAACTTCCTA
This sequence comes from Cupressus sempervirens, assembly GCA_028749045.1. Lineage (NCBI taxonomy): Eukaryota > Viridiplantae > Streptophyta > Pinopsida > Cupressales > Cupressaceae > Cupressus > Cupressus sempervirens. The sequence continues at coordinate 64,609,300 of CM053787.1, read as the reverse complement.
CTAAGAAAATAATGCTCTAGCATCATAGGCTTGGCCATATTGGTGAGAAAGGTTTAAAAACCTTGAAGACTAAAAATCTAGTTGAGGGGTTGATTAATTGTAACCTTGAATTTGATTTCTGTGAACATTGCATCTATGGAAAACAAAATCGTGTTCAATTTTATTCCAATTCTCAAAAATCTTCTGGTTTGTTGGACTATATTCATTCTGATATGTTTGGTCCTGTGGATGTTGTGGATGTTCCTTCTCTATCTAATTCAAGATATTATGTATCATTTATTAATGATTATTTGAGAAGAACATTTATTTATTTTTTGAAGAACAAATTAGAAGTGTTCGGTCAGTTTAAGGAATTTAAAAGCCTTGTTGAAAATCAAACTGGAAGAAAGATTAAATGCCTAAGGACAGATAGCAATGGAGAATTTTGCAATGTAGATTTTGACAAATTTTGTGTAGATCATGGCATCAAGAGGCATAAGACAACACCTTATACTCCACAAAAAAATGGAGTAGCGGAAAGGATGAATCAATCATTGATGGAGAGAGCAAGGAGCATGTTGGGAGGTGCTGGTCTAGAACAAAATTTTTGGGCCGAAGCAATGGTAATAATGTGTTACTTATTGAACCATTCTCCTACAATAGCACTAGTTGACAAGACACCTATGGAAGCATGGTCTAGCAAGAAGCCCTCATTAAGACATTTGTGTGTCTTTGGTTCTGAGGCATACACTCATGTACCTGAAGTGAGTAGGACAAAGTTGGATAACAAAGTTGTGAAGTGTATCTTCATCGAATATGGTATTGGTGTGAAGGGATACAAATTGTGGAACCCTCTCACTAAAAAGGTCTTGTATAGTAGGAGTGTTATCTTTCATAAAATGAAACCTAACTCACTTGAGTAGCTAGAGAAAACTGGGAAGAGAAAGGAAGTAGTTCAAATCCCTTTAGCTTCCAGATAGGAGGTATGTCAGACTCCAAATGAAGCTAAGAATGAGAATCCAGAAATACTTGAGAATGAGAATGAGGAGAGCTCGAGTGATCATACAAGTGAAGAAGAACATGATCTTGAACCTCATGATGAACCTCAAGAAGTTTTACCACAAGTAGTGGGGAGATCTACTTGGGAGAGGTGACAACCTAATAGGTATGGTTATTCACCAGAGAGATTTAATTATTCCATGTTGAACGTTAATTGTGCCTATGCTTTGCTTATGGATGTTGATGAGCTTAGGACTATCAAAGAAGCAATTAATATGTCAGATTCAGATTCCTGGTTGTCAGCCATGAAGGATGAAATGAAATATTTGGAAAAGAACGAAACCTAGGATCTAGTACCTTTTCCTAATGAGAGGAAACCCATAGGATGTAAATGGGTCTTTAAGAAGAAGTACAGTCTAGATGGAAGGATTGACAAGTGCAAGGCAAGATTGGTTGCGAAGGGGTATTCTTAGAAAGAAGGGATTGATTATGGAGAAATATTTTCTCCTATAGCTAAGCTAACATCCATTAGATTTTTGTTGTCACTTGTAGCAGCACATGAATTTGAAATTGAGCAGATGGATGTGACAACAACATTTCTGCATGGTGATCTTGAAGAAGAGATCTATATGTCCCAACCAGATTATTTTGTAGAGAAAGGTAAAGAGCATCTGGTATGTAAACTAAGAAAGTCTTTGTATGGTTTGAAATAGTTGCCTAGAATGTGGTACCAAAAATATGATACATATGTTTTGTCTTTGGGTTTTACAAGATCTAAATTGAATCACTGTGTATATTATAAAGCTAAAGGTGATTGAATACTTATAATTTCTCTATATGTAGACAATATGTTGTTTATAGGCAATAGTAAGGAAATGATTTCAAAATTAAAATCTCAATTATCCCTAAAGTTGGAAATGAAAAATTTAGGGTTGGAAAATTTTATTTTGGGGATGGAAATCATAAGGGACCGAGAGGCAGAAAACTTTGGCTCAACCAAAGAAAAGAAAATATATTACCAATGTTCTAGAGCAGTTTAATATGACCGACTGCAAGCAACAGGTTGTTTTAGTGTTACATGGAACCAAGTTGTCGATCAATGGTAGTTCAAAATATTTTGATGAGATTGAAGAGATGAAGCAGGTACCTTATGCAAGTTTTGTTGGAAGCCTTATGTATGCAATGGTCAATGCGAGACCAGACATTGCACAAGTAGTGGGAGTATTGAGTAGGTTTATGGCAAATCTGGGCAAGTCACATTGGGATGTTGTGAAAAGAGTTTTGTGATATTTGAAGGGTACATCACATTACGCGTTATGTTATTAAAGTAATTTAGTGGGATCTAACAGGTCGATTAGCATTCAAGGTTATGTTGACACGGACTGGGCCAGGGACATTGATAGGAGAAGATTTACCAGTGGATATGTATTCATGGTGAATGGTGGTGCTATCAATTGGATGAGCAAATGACATAGTGTAACTACATTGTCAACAACTGAGGCAAAGTACATGGCATCTACTTGTGCATGTTAGGAGGCAATTTGGCTTAAGCATTTATGTTCAAATATTGGCTATGATACAAGAAGAATTACAATTCTTTGTGATAGTCAAAGTGTAATATGTTTGGCAAAATCCTACTTTTCATGCTAGAACAAAACATATTGATGTACAATACCACTTTGTATGTGACATGGTCGAAGATGGAAAGGTAAATCTTGAAAAGGTTGATACTCAAGAGAATGTTGTAGATGCATTGACAAAGCTGGTGAACACAACTAAGTTTAAATGGTGCACAAACTCCATGGGGCTTAATACACCTAACTCTTGTTAGCCGTATTGAGTATTTTTGCACTTTGTCAAGTGGGAGATTGTTGGAATAACAAAGTGTCCATACAGTGTAGCCACCGTAGGGTGAGTTCACCATACCGTACAGTGGAGGTAAGTCACCATACGATGATAATATTTATTTTTAATAGAGATAGAAAGTGGTGTATGGTGGATGTGAACACTGTATTGTATGGTGGTGCTGGACAGTATGGTGGTGCTAGACGCAGTGAATGATATTGTGTGATGAATAGTATGATGTGCGAGATGAGTACGGTAAGTAGAGTCCATCGTGTAGAGCATCTGCATCACTAAAGGAGTGACTAAAGCATCTATGTTCACCAAAGGCATCTGTGTGTGATAGACGGTTGGCAGATTGTTTTGCCTATGACCGTTTGTGGTATTCTGTAACAAATTTGTAGGGTGTTTTAATGGCTACAAGAATTCATTTGAATGTATGTTGATGAAATTAGGTTGATTGTAAAGGTAGTCAGAGCCTATGAAAATCTAGAGTGTTGTATGTAAATTTATTTACTATAATACAAAAGTTTGCTCGAGGTTTTGGGTAGTGGGTTTTTTCCTGGAAGGGTTTCCCACGTTAAATTTGTGTTTTCTCTATGTCTTGTGTCTGATACATTTTTTATAGTTTATTAACCTACACATCTTTGTAATTTTGTTTATGCTTATTTCCCTATCATTTGGCATTTGAAAGCGTTTCTGCATTGTTGCTTTCCCAACAAAAACTTAGTCTTTCAATGCATCAAATAGATTTCACTTACAGTACCGACTATTAGTAACATTAACTAACTCATAGAAATAATAACAATTTCAATATGTAAAAGAAAATAACATGCAAAACATCCATACACATGTTGACATCATGTTTTTTAATGTGGAAACCCAGCTAGGGTAAAAGACACCATGGACTAGTTACCCAAAATATTTTCACTCTTATGAAGTGAACTCAGTTAAGAGCCAACCATGTTAAAGATTACAAACATACAACTAGGAGTGACCTAGTTAGGGGATTTTCACCAAAGATCATCTAGACCTTATCACCCCTCAATAAGTCGTGTGTTTAAAGGACTTGCAAACATTCAATGAAATGACACCTTACAATAAGGTTTTACAAATAAAAAGGTTGTTAAGTCCACTTAGTTAGGAGACTTTTTGTTACAATGGCTAGAGAGTAACAATGAAATGATCTGATAAAAATGCAACTCACTTTGCTTGTTTAGATCTTCATTCTACTTAATATCTCTGCTGGCCATCACATTCAATTATTCACTTTACTTCAATTTACACTCTTGATCTGTGTGGTAGGATCTCCTTCAACTCCTTCACATCCAATTAGCTCTTCACTAGACCAACAACATTTCTATCTTGGTCTCTTCCTTTTATAGACACATTTTTTCCACTTCACCTCATGAATTAGGGTTCCCATGAAATAATCTCCTTTACAAAATCTCAATTTCAATGTATCTGTGACAGATTTTGGATCTTGCCAATTGTATCTTCTCCTTAGAACTTGTACCTTTCTTGAATCTCAAAACTCTTCTTATTTTTACCATTAGATCTTCCTTGAATTTCTCTAGTCATACATCTCTCTAACAAAATTCATCCTTATCTTGGAATCTTCTAGAATAGTCTCAATATCCACTTTATATTGTCCCTTAATTATTTACTCATAAATTATTTTCCATTTAACGAACATTGTTCTTCTTTCACCAACCTTCTTCATACTTGGTTAATACTACACTTAGTTAACACTAGATATGCTCGGCTGACACTTGTCTTTCTCTGTCAATATTATTCTGACTTATATCACCTTTCATCCTCTTCATTTACTAGCCACTACCCCCAAGTATACCTTATCTTTTCATTCTCCAACTTCATTCTTTCTCTTAGTGACCAAACTAACTTACTTATACATGATCTAACACTTCATGAAATCATGTAAAACAATCAAACCAACACTATATTATCATAGATTGTTTCATCAATTACCCAATTAGGTTCACATACTTAACATCACTTCTTCATTCTCATTCTCATACTTTGTCTTCAACTTTTTTAATCCAACATCACATCCTTCAGATGATTGCAACTTACATGAATTAGTAACATGCCAAATAACTTGACATCATTGACAATATAACAACTGATATGCCTCTTTCACATATACTTTGCAACTCTGATCTAACCTTGATCTTCATTAGCTTTACTCATGTCCAACAATCTCCCCTTTACTTTCATCAGCATCAGATGTGTCCAACAGAAGGGTCAAGATAATTTTATACATTTTTCAAGGAGGAATTTGTATGGTGTTATTGATAGCTTTTATTTTATGAGAGATTAATACTAAGGAATTTTATTATGGCATGCATATCAATAGATGCTACGATCATCACTTCATATTAGCCTAGGGCTTGGGCAAATTAGAAAGCAATCTTTTGCTCTTTCAAATTATATATAAGTGATATATTTGTGATTGGGTTTTTCTCCCTCAATTTGGAGGGATTCCCACGATAATTCATTGTGTCTTATTGTTAATTTTTTTTGTTTGTTGTTTATCTTCATTTTTTATAAGAAATATTAACAATTTCATTCTATAATACTTTCTTTAACAATTTCATTCTATAATACTTTCTTTTGAAGAATAAACAAATTCTTTCTTGGTGCTCTCCTTGTGGAAGGTTATTTGGTTTTGTCATTTGATCTTTAAAAATACTTGTGAAGTTTATCAATTGTAACAATTGAAATATAGAAATTATACTCTATTCTCAATATATATATATGAATTTAATTTGCACATATCAATTATTCAAATTAAATGCTATAAAATCATTATGATTTGATTGCCTAAAAATAAGATGTAACAATTGATAAGTAGGAGATAATTTCCATAGCAAGTCAAATTGTGATATTGCTATCAGGATTTAACTGTGTGATTTTTGACTCAATGAGTTTGACTCAAAAATCACACAGTTAAATCCTAATAGCAATATCACAAGATGTAACAATTTTACTCACAATAAAGATAAGTCTAAAATACTATAGATTACACTTTTGCCTCTTCTCGCTATTCACCAATACTTAAAAGATGTGTGTATCATTTTCAATATCTCTTCTTTTATAATTATTATTGACTTAAAAAATAAAAATAAAATATGCATATATTATATTAAGCTACTAAGTAAGAGTGATATTAAGCTACTAAGTAAGAGTGACTAACTCCTAACTCCTGTCCTATAATTCCATGATTGCGGTACTAAAATATAAGCTAAAAGATAGCATATGATATTTTTAATAGATAAAAAAGATTACACTATCGCTAAACACTAACAAAAAGGTTACATGAAACATTAAAGAATTGCAAGCACAAGAAAATGAGAGAATTGAAAGACTTGACAACCACTAAAAAGACTATATATCCGAATCCAGACAAAGTTAATATATAAACAATTCATTGATTATGACTGTGAAACAACTTATAAGATTAAAAAAAAACATTTAACTTAATTTTACATTCATTTTCCTCTTGTAATGATTTTTTTATTATTATTGTACAAAGCTGTGACTAACACTAATATAATTTTCAAAAATACTATATTTAACACATTTTACAATCAAGAGTATGAATGATAACAATTTGTTGACAACTGCGGCCAAACAACAAAGCCCTTCAGCTCGAGTTTCAACTTCGCTCCACGTCATCAGACAACAATGGAATTATTCTCTGCTGTCAAAATGTTTTAAAAAAACTTAAATAAATAAAACTCACAAATATTCTTTCTTGAACCCCACGGAGCAGAGTGAAAGATAATGGAATCCACCTTCAATGGATATTGCACACCAAAAGAAATTTTAAACTTTTTTAATTTAACCTTTTTACATTCTCTTATACCACCGCTATTGCTGGTCCTCCGTGACATCATCATTTCCATGAAAACTATGTCTTTTAATGCTCATTCTGGCTTACGAAACTCACAAATATCGCTTCGGCAACGCTTTCCTCCATAGATTTGAGTTGGGCTAATCACAATTTCTTAATTATTATGAAGATCAGTGCGTATGACTATCAGTGCATTGGAACAGGTATGGATGTGTACACGAGCAAACCGCCTTTGAAAATTTTGGTGTGGGTTATCATGATTTCATTTTTATCTTTTGTACTAGTAAAATCTTCAAGAACCATCATTTGGGAATCATTAAATAAATCCATAATTCTCAGTAGCAAGAAACTTTAGAAGACCTAAAAGAGAATTTGTGTTTTGGATTGTCCAATGGCTTCGTCTATTGCTTGTGTAGGCCATATGTAATCATTTATACTGTCCAAATATTCATTAGGTCTTGGTAATCATGTCTGGGTGTCATAAAATGAATCTTTGGTCCTCAAAGCTAGTTGTATTTGATCAAATTCCGAATCTCCAGAACCATTTTTGAGTATCATGGAAATCAATGGTGTTTTTTTGCAGGAAATTGTGAAGCCATGGCAGCTTGTTTGCATTTTTGCAAGTATAAGCTCAATTGTTTGGGTTCCGGTTGTGAAGATCTCTGAGTTTTAGCATGCACTCAGTTAAATCCAGAAAAATCAGGGAAAGCGAGGCCGAATCTTGAATTTGATGCCGGTTGGATTCAATCCGCCATCGCTTCTACTTCAAATGCATTAACATGTTGCAGAATTCAAGCTCAATCTAGGAGCAGAGTGTGTTCATTTTTGCGATATAATCGAATCCGAATCATGGGTACTTCGAACACGGGGTTTCTGAATAATGAATTGTCTAAGAAGACTATAATTTTGGGTTTAAGATTGTGGGTTGTTATAGGGATTGGGGTAGGAGCATTCATAGTTCTGATACTATGTTGTTTATCGATATGGTTAACTTCACGGAGGAAATCTAGGAGAATGCCAGAGAGGTACCCATCCAGGGCAATGATACCAAAAGTGTCAAAGGAAATTCAGGAGGTTAGGGTTGATGCGATGCAGAGCAGTCATCGCCATCATAATGGAACTACAAATGCAAAGGATGACATGGAGAAGGCTATGGTAGTGCATATGGGGTATGGACAGCGTGCAAATCCTATTTATGACACTGAGAGAGTGAACAATGCTAGGGCTGCTAATAGAAAGCATTCAACACCAGGGGATGAAATTATGGGCAGGGCTCAACATCGCCAACATCCAAGGGCAGGTGCAATTCCCGCAGAGGAAAGACGTGAGATTTGTGTTGAAGTGGGCAAAGATCACAGGATTATTAATCCCCCTGAGAAGCCTTCTTCACATGGAAGTGGTGAAACTCGCTCCTCTGAAACATTATCTCCTTCTGTACCGGAAGTTTCTCATCTGGGTTGGGGCCATTGGTACACTCTAAGAGAACTTGAGATTGCGACCGATTGCTTGTCAGATGACAATGTTATTGGTGAGGGCGGGTATGGGATTGTCTATCGTGGCGTGTTAGTGGATGGTACATGTGTTGCAGTGAAGAACTTGCTCAACAACAGGTAATTTTTTAGTATCTTTTGACTGTATCTAAATCTATTTTCTGATTGTGATTTTGTTGTTTCAAAAGTTCAGTGTTTTGTTTTTATAATGCTAATATTATCACCAAAACATAGGCTGCATGATAGCCCAGTATAGTTTTCCCCAAACTTGGTGTTCATGACAAGCTGAATTTGTGATGGAGCAATTGATGCAAAGATAATTCTATCAACAGAAATAGGTAGTCTGACAGCCTAGGATAGTTTCCCAAATTTGTTATCCATAACTAGCGAAATTCACCATGGGGAAACCGTGATTTTCAATACATTAGCAACTCTGCCACATAGTCCCCATATTTAACTTAACATGGCCATATGGAACCCAACTAATGCACTGCCCATTGACAAAGGTTAACTCTGATAGCACAAGTGCAGTTGCACTAGAGTTATCAGAGTTGCCTTCTGTTCAATGGCAAGGGATTCAGATCCTTTATGCACAGTCAATGTCAATTCAATGCTAAGTACATTTGGCCAAAACACACACACACAAAAAAAAGCATACACGATCAAATCCAGAAGCAAACTTTGAATATTAGTTTTATTCAATTCTGGGCCTGGACGCCCAAGCTAAGATTAGTTGAAATATTATAGATGATATTCTGATAATGTTCTACATAGGGGTCAAGCTGAAAAGGAGTTTAAGGTTGAGGTTGAAGCAATTGGACGAGTCAGGCACAAAAATTTGGTGCGCCTGCTTGGTTACTGTGCAGAAGGAGCATACAGGTATGGATCTGGTTCTCTTTATTTTTCTTTGGAAAGAGAAGATGTCCATATTGACTAGACTAGGCTTCGTTCAAATAGGGCTCGGATCCGTCCTACGGCTAAGAAAAAGATGCATATACTTTGGTTTCAGGAAAGAAAAAGCAGTTTTGGCTTTTGATGAATAAGAAGAATTTTAGTATAATGGTTATTATTCCTAATTAAGTAATAAGAGTCTTTAGTGAGATTGCAAATTTAAGTTTATAATCTTTGAGGGTCACTTTCAGGATGCTTGTCTATGAGTTTGTAGACAATGGTAATTTAGAACAATGGCTTCATGGAGATGTTGGGCCTTACAGTCCTTTGACATGGGATATCAGGATGAAGATCATTCTTGGAACAGCAAAAGGGTACTTAATCTTAATCTTGGAAATAACTTCTATCCTTTCTTCATGGAAAATTGTTAGAAATTCATTCATGTTACTCTTTCTTTTGATAACTTCAATGCATTACATCTTACTTGAATTGACAAATTTTAGGTTAGCATATCTGCATGAAGGCCTAGAACCAAAGGTTGTTCATCGTGATGTGAAATCAAGTAACATACTCCTGGATAGGCAATGGAATTCCAAGGTGTCAGACTTTGGATTGGCTAAACTCTTGGGTTCTGAGAGAAGCTATGTGACTACCCGAGTGATGGGAACTTTTGGGTTTGTTGTGTTTCTCCATCAGCCTCCCCCTTGTGCAAATTTTATAAATCTTATGTTAATTAGCAAGCAATTTTTTTTTTGTTGATGTTAAATTCTACTTTCTTGTCATCTTTCTTGCAGATATGTAGCGCCTGAGTATGCCAGCACTGGTATGCTTAATGAGAGGAGTGATGTTTACAGCTTTGGAGTGCTTATCATGGAGATAATTACTGGCAGAAATCCAGTTGATTATGGGAGACCTCCAGATGAGGTCAGTACAAAGCATTTTTTGTTGTCATTTTGAAATTTATTAAAAAAAATCTGATTTTTTCTCTCTTTTGGAAAATTATCAGGTCAATTTGGTGGATTGGATGAAGACTATGGTGGGAACTCGACGCTCTGATGAAGTAATAGATCCAAAAATGGAAGTGAAGCCATCCTCACGGTCTTTGAAACGAGGCTTGTTGGTTGCTCTTCGTTGTGTTGATCCAGATTCTCAAAAGAGACCAAAGATGGGTCATGTAATACACATGCTTGAAGCAGATGAATACCCTTTTCGTGATGTAAGTTTTTCTTTCTCTTAGAGCTGATGTGGAAGAAATGCATGTAGGTAACATGAAAATATTGTGATATTTGATTTATAAAGCAGTTTTGTTTTATACCTTCCAATTCAAACTTGGATTCTGTCACAGGATCGTCGAGTGGGACGAGAAGCTGCTCGAGTTCGCCGTGAGGATATCCAACAAGACAGAAATCTCAAGCCAGGTGATAAACATGTTATGGAGATGGATGACAACAGTGATCAAGAAACAGGAACAACTAGTAATGCTGATCATAGAACAAGGTGGAGGAGATATGAAGGATAGACAAATCAGAAACTCTGTGCTAATAGTTCACGCTGATGCTGCAGTTTTGCAGAGCATTTTTCACAAGGCATGTTGGGGGATTTATAGATATTATGGAAAAGAAGAGAAATCACCAACAGCACATTTCTGGCATATTGGATATTAAAGGAGGAGCTCAGTCTTCAGATTGTTTGCATTTTTCAGCTCTTTTATGTTTATTTATTATGCACACGTAGGAATGTGCAAGTGATAATGGAAAGAGCCATTTAGTTTGTAATTGTATTTTTGTTAATTTCTTGTTTACAAGCGAGCTTGTAACATAAAGAGGACCAGTGTATTTATTTAAAGGCTTAAAGGTGAAATTTATAGCTTTTGTGACTTGTGAGATTTTTAAATCCATTATGTTCCTCATCCATAGACAACCAGCTTCCCTTTCCAGGTTCTGTTCAATCTGCTTTGAAATTTTTGGTCTGTATGCTTCTTTTGTATATCTGTTAATTGCAGCAATTGTCAGAAAATATTTTATGGAAAAGTCACTGAACCAAGTTCCTACTAGGTTTAAATTGTCCATGAGTTGTCATACTGCCTGGGACATAATTAAATGCAACAGGCTACAACTACCTGAATTCTAAAATTACTTCCTCTGCCATCAATAGCACTTGTATGTTGAACATTAAGAAATAACTAAATTCCATTTGCATTGATGTTGAAATGGTCCTGTTTTACTTTCCCACATACTAGAAATACAATAAGATTATTTTGGCGACTGGTATGTTTAAACAAATCTGATTCTGCATATGTTGAAATGGTCCTGTTGTACTTTCCCACATACTAGAAATACAATAAGATTATTTTAGCAACTGGTATGTTTAAGCAAATCTGATTCTGTTTATGCATGTGTATTGTGAATTTAGTTGAATTCAACCTCTTCTAGATACTACAAATATGGAATTGCTGATTGTCATCTACATTGAGTGTTCATACTGGCATCTCGCTCACGCTATATAAGTCAGTGGAACCAGTTTTAGAAGCAAGAATATTTTAACATTTTCAGGAAGAAGTCTCATGCATGAAGCAACTTTACACGAGACCGTTGTTTCCCTAGAAAAGTCTCATCTTTTGTGATTGTATTTAAGTTACTGGTCACAATTTTGTGACTAATTTTAAGCACACTGCTTTACATGGCGATTGAAAATGAACCATTGGTACCAACTGTGGATTAGTTTTTTCAATAATCTTGTTTATTAATAAAGTCATGTTGCAACTTATTTGATTTGTTGCTTGATTCCAGGTTTAATGAAATGTTAAAACTGGATGTTCTGAAACATGTTGAATATGGAAAGTGCAAGTAGATATTTTGTAATGCTTTCACCCAAGCAAGTTTGACATCTGATGTCCACATGATCGTCTGACATTTAAATAAACATATGGGATATTCGCATTCAAATCATGATTTTAAGCAGAGTGGTACTACTAGACGTTTTCCACATGGTGATCTGACAGACTAGCAGTAGCACCAAAGTTCATTACAGATTGCACGAAATTATGTTTTAATCCTATAAGGATTCTTTATGTTGGAAACTTTGTGTAAGTATAATATTACCTCAAATTATTGCCCCTTTGTGCTCTGATATCCGTGGGACCAATACAACAAGAGGCAGCTGGAGTGGGGTTAGAAAGCTGTGTCTTCCAGACTCTGTCCAGTATTCGCCTAAATTTGTCTCGCCTGGGTTATTAAATTTGAGAGCTATTACATTTTTTTAGCGGATGGTTTGTGCTACATCTTTTTCTTTCTTTTAGAGAGTTCAATCAGCTCAGTAATAAGAGTTTCGCGGGGAAGCACTTTTGAACATCTTTTACTGAGGTCCCCGTGTCTTGTATTCAGTTTATCTTTTGGTATATAAGAAAACAAGTGAAAAAGTTTTGACACTTGTCTGTTCGAATGTGGCCCAGCATTTCATGCAATATCAGGGGGCATGCTGATGAAAAGTAGTATTTAATATAATGAAAACATGATTGTCTAAAATCTGGCTTGTCAAGAATAACGAGAATAATCTGACACGGTGACTCAACTAAATAGATCTGCCGTTATGCTTGGGGTTATGTAGACTGCCGTTATGCTTGAGATTATCTAGGGAAAAAAATTGGTGACGCTGTTTGAAGCCAGAGGGGCTACAACCAGGAGGGGACTCCTTCCCATGGCATTATCATATTCAAACTAGAAAGCTTAATGACCCAGTGACAGTTTGAATCATGGTTGCAACAACATTAGTATCTAATAATCGTTGAGTTGTGCCTAATTGAAAATCTATATATATGATGTTTAAAGGAAAAAACATGTTTTAACAAGTAACATAATTAAATTATTAGTCCATCATACTCGGCCAGATTACATGGGAAGTCCTTTTTGTGGTTTGAGTTGTAGTATTTATATGCTGCAAGTATACATTGTTGTTCTAGGCTTTTGACTCGTAGAAATGTGTATTCTCCTCCCTTGCTCAAACTGGTTTACAATGCTGGAGTATGTAGTGATCACTGGATGATAAGGATGGATATATAATCATTTTAAGGGAATGTGCGTGGTTTTAACCATTAGCATGTGATTTAGCCTTTTTCAAATGTATAAACTATGATACATCCCAACAGGTATCATAAAGATATTCATTGGACTTGCCATACACATTTGATTAGCACGAACAAATTTATATCCAATTAACCTAAGATATTCAATGGACTTGCCATACACATTTGATTAGCACGAACAAATTTATATCCAATTAACCTTTTATAATTGGAAATGTACAATTGTATAATTTTCCCTTTACATTGATCTCCTCACCTATCGCTTTCCATAAGTTTGAGAGCAATGCCTTCCCAAAAAAGCTACTGATTGTACCGAAAGGCACGAAATGATGTAAACAAATGACAGATTAAGGATATGAAATGTCCATGGTCCACAAGAATGAGGTGGAATGGTTTTGGTTTGTTGTTTTTTTATTAATCTTTAAGGGAGAATTTTTTGAACCAATATTTCAAATCACATTTTATGATCTATTATTAAGATAATATCATTTCAAATAAAGAAGCAATAGTGACCTTCAATCCAAAATCATGATCTTCTCAAAAATATGTTTGTTGTCCCTGCAAGAAATCTTCTAACAAGAAGATGCACATTTCTATATGGCTCTTGAGCAGTTACCCGATACATGAGCATGGGCCAATGGCTGAACCTCTTTGGCTAGGAGTCAAAGATTAAAAGGTATCCATCTTATACGGCCTCATTGCTTTTTATCGTCAGTGCCTTATACTCAACAAGACCTGATCTTCATAGTCTCTTTAATAACCTTTAACTTCACCATTAAACAAAGGATTCATTAACACACACATAAATTTTATACTTATATCCCGCCAATTATAAAACTATAAAACTACATTGAACTCAGCCATAAAAGAATTACCGATGAATACCTATTCATTCAATAGGTGTAATCTTTTTGGGGACAACAGCATCCATTAGGTCATTTGAATTTAAATCATGGTCACCATTGTCTCCAAAAAGTGGGCTCCGCATGTCAGTCAGAGACGTAATTAACTACCACAAGCCGGAGTGGCACTTACATTTTTGAAAGTAGAATTAACGACTCACACAAATAAGAACTACATACTTAGAGAGAAGCTCTGACTCTGCCGGGAGTAGTACTAAAGAAAGGAGGGTGGCAACAGATCAATCCAGGGACTTGTTCCCCAATATGCCACTTCTACATTACTTAGACCAAGACCAACCGTACCACTTTGCAAGACCTTGCAGAGTCCAGACTGCCACCCATATGCTTGAAGTTATGAAGTATGCAGTTCACTAGCATGTATAAATTCCACAGAGTTGGATAACAAAACGCCCGATAGATGATTTCAAAGACACAAACTTTTTAATCATAGCTACCCAACAAAATATCCACAATGACCCAGATACGTTATCTATTTTTTCCTGTCAAACATGACTTAAATTTGTTGGCAGCCCAGCTGCGATGTTAACAGTTACCAACAAATTTAATGTCAAAAATGCGCATCCTATTTCCACTCCATTGGAAACGAGGTTTGGCTATCTTTTAGACAAAATGGTACAATAGTGAACCTATACAGTGGCATGACTTAAAAAGTATTTCTATTGATTTCTTATATTTTTACAGTATTATGAAAACATATTACAAAGATCAAAACTGTGAAAATTGCACAAAAACCTGTCCTACACAAAATTGAATTTTAGAGAGGAAAATACTGCATCCTCGACTTACGCATACATTAATGGAGTATTTGTACCGTCCAGTAAATGACACTGGCATCAATATAATACTGGAGCAAGGGACCGAGAGGAATCAGGTACAATCTGGCTGACATCTTTTAAGGTCTTAAAGTATTTGAATTACCGGCATTTCCATCCAATTCACGGCATTCAAACTCCACATTTAAAATGTTGTAAATTCCAGAGTGTAAATTACTTGGCTTACCAGCGTTTTCATCTAATTCACGGCATTCAAACCCCACATTTAAAACGATATAAATTACGCAGTCACAATGGTGAAAATTGGATGCACATGCTTGACGCTTATCATGCATAAAAGCTGTCAAGTGTTATAGTTTCCCATGATTTCATTTATTATATAGAATAGAGTTGGCCTCGGCCTGAAACTCATAATTTCCAAAATCGACTTAAATCAAATCTTGACTATTCCCTCTTATTAATTGGTGACTGTTACATGAGAGATTTTTGCAGAAGTCTGTGTTATTTAAGGATACGATATTATAAAGATGGTCATATCCAAAATTCGTTATAATGTCTAGAGGCTGCCGCCACAGACGCAACTCTTCAAGTCGCCGCTCACATACTCTGCATTCCCAGGTTCCCTACCACCGCTCTTCCAGTGGTGGCGATGATGGATGGAGGTAGCACTCAGTTTCCTTGCTTCGTGGTGGCACTAGCTGGTCCCCGGCTCCTCCTGGCGCTTGGCGAGTGGTTTTTGGGAAATGGCTTTTTTGCTTAGAACTGGCCATTTCACCTCCCCGGCCTAATATGAAGGATGCTAACCAAGCCATGATGGCTGGACTATTCTGAGTCCGCCTCCCAATCCCAAGGATGATTGGGGTTTTCATGATAGAGATGAACCACCTCCCTCGCACTGCTTTAGCCTCCTGAGGGTTGTTTATGTTTTTTTTAATTTTTATGAATAGTTAATGTTTCCAACTTCGGTCGTGTGAACTCTCGCGGGGTGATCTTGTATCCTCGGGTCTTTTTTTGTGAATTGTAATCTTAGTATATTATTTATTAATAAAAAATGACTATTCATAAAATAAATAAAAATCGTTATAATAAATCTTATGAAAAATGTAAGAAACTAATTCTGCTAAGAAATGAGGATACCTATAGTAGAGTTATGATAGTGAATTGTGTTATTATGATACCTATTTGGACAATATTATATAAATATAAACAATATAAATGAAAAATATATATTTTATTTTGTGAACATTGTGTGATTAAAATGATAGTTAATGACATTGAGGACTAATATAGAAATTATCGTATCTACCCAAAGAAAATTGCAATTAAGGAAGAGAAGGATAAGTTAGGTCTATCCTAAAACAAAGGATTAGTTTCAAGCCAAAATCATCATTTATTAGGAACTTTTCCTTTGGTCTTAAACATCACACCAAAACTATATAAAAAGAGATGTAGAATATGACCATCTAAATTAAAATACCAATATATCTATGGATGTTGGAGAGGGGAAGATTTTGTTGAAGTATAATTCACATTGATAAGAAAATGAAACATAATAAATACAATCGAGTAAATCCTATTGCATTTAACTACAAGGAGGTTGTAGAGCCTAAGATTCTATATACACCATCCAAGATAGAAATAGTATAGATGGGTCATATATATATATATATATATATATATAACAAAGTGGGGATGTGTGATGATGAAATAAAATAGGTGCAAAGGCAATCACTAAAGTGGACCAACAAAATAGGAAACTTACACCTAAATTTCTCTCACACATTGGAAAGAATCCAACCCCTTAGAATCAAGGAAGCTCAGACCCTGAGGCAATGCAAGTCGGTTACAAGGACTTTACTTAGTGAACATGGATCATAGTGTTAGTCCCAACTAATAGTGTAATTGGTAATGCTATGAATGTATGTAAGAGAGTCATATTAGATGTTATGTTGTCATTAATGTCAAGTCTTAGTTGGCTAGACATTATGCCAATTTAATAGAGTGCCATATCATTTGATTGATGAATAGGATTTGAAGAAAGTGTGTTAAAGACAGAGCTGATAAGTATAGTATTCAATGGGTACTTGAATGAGTTGGTCAGTGGTAATGGATGTTGGTTTGATTGAATTACAATCATGTAATATTATAATGTATTGAGCTACACAAGCTAAACCGAGTGACAAGGTTAAAGAAGGAAAACAATATTTGTCGAGTGACTACGGTGTTCACTAAGTAGTTGGCAAAGTTAAGTTGGAAATTCAATACTACCTGAGCAAGTCTAGTATTTGATCAAGTGCTAGATTATCCGAGTGAAATGTTATGTTTGCCATGTAACAACTGGAAGAACAAGATTGAAAAAATGAAATTTGAAGCCAACTTTTGATGAAAATATGCAATGTTTGAGATGTTCAAAGGTACAAGTCAAAGTTTGTTTTAAGATCAATGACTAAGAAAATGCAACGAAGACCTGATGATGGAGATTGAAGAAGGATAAGGATGAGCACAAATTTCTATAAATGTTCTATTTGTTGAGTGTCTAGATTCATTGTATTTGGTATGACTCTAAGATCGACGATTATGATTAAGCGACATCATTTGGAAGAATTTGGAAGCATAGAGACAACTACTTAAGGAGATATTTAAGACAATTGTTTTTGTTGATTGAATGCTAATAAGGTTGTTATGAATGTGAATTATTGAAGGAGTTTGAGAAGAAGATCATAACAAGTTAAATCGAGTAGAGCAAAGGGAAGACAAAAGTAGATATGAACAAGAAAGATAGTGTTATACCTAAATAGATCATTTATATTGTTACTATCTAATCATTGTAACAGAAAATCTTGTAGATCGAGTGGACCTAACAATTCTACAAAATCCTATATAGTGACATTGATTAGTGGTGTTTGTAAGTCCTTTAGAGCATACCACTCTTTAGAGAGGATCAAGGAGTGATAAGGTCTAGATGATCTTTTGGTGTAAATCCTCTAACAAGGTCACATTAATAATGTGCATGTAACTTGTAACAAGGTTGGTTCTTAGCCAAGCTCACTTCAAAAAAGTGAAAAATTTGGGTTGCCAATCCTAGGTGTTTTTTCTGTTTACAGAGTTTACATGTTAAAAATCTTGGTGTCAAATGTGTGAATGTTATTATGTAACAAGTTATTTTTTATGTTATTTTAATTTTATTGCAACACGATAGCAACTAAGTTAATGGTCGGTAACTAATAAGTTTTATTTTCAATTGGTTATAATAGAATAGTGAATAAACAATTTGGAATAAAGTGATTAAAAGAGTTAATTAAGAAGTTGAATGAGTAAACCAAGTTATTTCTTATGATGATTATGAATGTTATTTGGTACTGAAATTGTTGGAAGGGATTGTAGGATAACTAGAGATAATTGATTCACCCCCCCACCTACCACCTTTTCAATTGTCTAAAAATTGGTATCAGAGCACAGTGCTTGGAGAAAGAAGTTTAAAGGAACTTGAGCTAAAGATCACAAGATGTATAAGAAAGAGACATCAAGGATGAACAAAGATAATTTCTCATTATGGAAAATACAAAATGTTCTATCTATCTAGAATTTGAGATAATGTCACGCACTAGAACTGGAAAATGAATATGCTACCCTAGCTAGTCCTCTACCTATGGAGCAAATGAATGAGAAGAGGAATCAAAATAGCCTGATGATTGAGATTGCATTTGAACTCAATGATGTCAACTTTGATGATATCAAGAATTGCACTAGTGCCAAACAAATGTGGGATAAACTGAAACTTGTACATGGAGGAGATGATAATGTGAGGAGAGCTAAAGTTGAAAGTCCTAGAGGAAAATATGATGACAAAAATGAAAGAAGGTGAGAATGATGCATAGTATGTAAACCAAATTAAAGAAGTGGTGAATGCAATCAAAGTTGTTGGAGGAGCTATTAGTGACACTTAAATGGTAAGTAAATTTCTCGTGACTCTTCTACCTACTTATGCTATCAAAGTTTCTACAATTCAAGAAGTGAGAGCTATGTCTGATAATTATTAACACTTAATGGTTTAGTTGGTCACTTGATTGCATTTGAATTGAGAAATTATGAAAATAGTATGGTTACAATTGGACATGCTTTTAAATCTTCACTAACCATTGGAAGTTCCATGAAAAAAAGTAAAGTAAAGAAGAAAGTGAATCTAAATCTAAGGATGATTTGGATGAACCTGAAGCATTGCTTGCAAGAAGGTTGTCAAGAGGTAAAGGTAAATACAAAGGTAAATTGCCCCTACTTTATTTCAAATGTAATGAGGTTGGTCATTTTGCTGCTAAATGTCCTAACAAAAGTAAGAGTGATAGAAATGACAAGAAATATTTCAAGTATAGAAAAAATAGGGATTACAAAGAAAAAGGGAAGAAATCATGCTACATTGTTGAAGAAGAGCACATCGAGTTAAGTATCGATGAAGAAAAGGAAGTAGTCGAGATGGTATATATTGAAATCAAGGAAGATTTGAATGGAGAAAGGTATGAAAGTGAAATTTCTCTTATTTCACATGTTCGAAAGAATGATTCATGGATTATAGATAGTGGATGCTCACACCACATGACTGGTGATAGAAGTGAGTTTGATAAATTTGAATAAATTGATGGTGGTGGAACTGTTAAGCTAGGTAATGATGTTCCATGTTCAGTGAAAGGCAAAGGATCACTAATGTTGAATGATAAGATCAGTTGTGATGATGCATATTGGGTATAAGGACTAAAGTATAAGCTTTTGAGTGTTGCTCGATTGAATAATTTAGGTCAGAAGTTGGAGTTTCAGAATAGAAAGGTCAGAACTAATGAAGATGAAGGTAATATAATTGGAACTCGAATACAAACAAGAGGTAACTTATTTTATCTTGATCCTACAGTTGAGACATGCTTATTTGCTAAAGTTGAGGATGTATTCTTATGGTAGAAAAGGTTGTGTCATGTAAACTTTGAGAACATGGTGAAAGTCAGTAGAAAGAAAACAGTAAGAGGCTTACCAAATCTAGAAGAAATAGAGAATGTTATGTGTAAAGAATGTCATCTCGATAAAATAAAAAAATCTCATTTTTCAAGAAAATCACACACTTCAAATTATATCCTGGAATTGGTGCATACTAATCTATGTGGTCCAATTGGTGTTGGTAGTTACTATGGTGACAAATATTTCATATTGTTTGTTGATGACTATTCTAGAATGATGATTGTTATGTTCATGAAGGTGAAATCACATACTTTTGATATGTTCAAATAGTATAAAGCTAGAGTTGTTTAAGAAACTGAAAAATCTATGAAATGTTTAAGATATGATAGAGGTGGAAATTTTATGTCTATTAAATTCACTAACTTTTGTGATGAGAATGGTATTAAAAGATAGTTATATGCACTAAGGACACGACAAAAAAATGGAATTGCTAAGAGAAGGAATAGATCAATTGTGGATTGTGCAGGGACATTGGTGATTGAGAAAGAGGTTTCTCATATATTCTAGAGAGAAACAGTTAGCACTATTGTTTATACTCTCAACCGAGTTTAGTTGAAGAAAGGAATAGACAAGACACCCTATGAAATTTGGAATGGTCATAGAGAAAATGTAAGTTATTTCAAAAATATTTAGAAATAGGTGTTATATTCACAAGGATGAAAGGAATGGTAAATATAATTTTAAAGGAGATGAAGGTATATTCCTTGGTTATTTATCTAAGATAAACGCTTATAAATGTTTGAACAAAGCTACTAACAAGATAATAGAAAGTAAAAATGTAAAAATTAATGAATTTGTAGACAAGAATGATGTGGAAAGCAAGAAAGAACCTTAAAACTATAATAAGTGTGTATATATCTATGAAGAGGCACATGATACACTATCTGAGTTATAAAAGAGATCCACTGAGCATCAAATAATAGCACTCAAGTTACAGAATGTCGTACTTGAGCATCAGATAGTTTAACCTGAATAAGAAGTTGAACCCCTACCAAGTGGAGAAAATGTTGACAATCAAAGAACTAGACCTGTATTGGAAAAATATGTGAGAAAGAATCATTCCTCTGAACAAATTATTGACAACAAGATTGTTGGAGTACAGACAATAAGTAAGTTAAGAGATAGTACATGTTTGATTGTTGATTTTGAACCAAGAATAGTTAAGACTACATTATATAATGAGGATTGGATAGATTCTATGAATGAGGAGATTGATCAGATTGTGAAGAACAATACCTGGACATTAGTACCGAGACCTACTAACAAGAATGTGATAGTAACCAAATGGATTTTCAAGAACAAGTTGAATGAGAATGGAGAAGTGATAAGAAACAAGGCAAGAATGGTTTGCAAAGGTTATGCACAAGAAGAAGGGATAGATTATAGAGAAACTTTGCACTTGTGGAAAGATTGGAAGGATTAAGAACATTGTTGGCTTATGACACCTATAAGAAGTCCAAAGTTTATCAAATGGATGTCAAATCTACATTTTTGAATAAAATACTTAAAGAGGAAGTATACATTGAACAACCTGAAGGATTCATTGAAACTGATCAAAGCAACATGGTTTGTAAATTGAACAAGGCATCATATGGATTGAAACAAGTATCAAGAACACGGATGAAAGGTTACATTCTTGTTTAATTAAGATTGGATTTTCTAGAACAAGTGATAACAGTAATCTATATTTGAAATGAGAATATGAAACTATGGTGTTGATTGCTGAAATATTTGTGGATGATATAATTTTTGGAAGAAATTACATGTTACGTAAGACATTTGTTGATCGAATGAGTACAAAATTTGAAATCTCAATGCTTGGAGAGATCAAAAATTTTATTGAATTAAAAGTTCATCAAACAAGGAAAGGTATATATGTGACTCACTCTAAGTATGTAAAAGAAATCTTGAAAACATTTGGGATAGACAAGTCTAAGCCAAACAGTATGCCTATGGTAACTGGAATGAAATAATCGTAATTATCATAAGAAGGCACTACTGGAGAGGTAAATGAGACTCAATATAAATCAATGATTAGTAAGTTATAGTATGTTGTACACAGTAGACCCAATATTGTACATGTTGTTGGTAGGTTTTCATCTAGTCCAAAGGAGACACACATGACTGTTATGAAAAGGATATTTAGATATCTAAAAAGAATTGAAGACTATGGGCTATGGTATAAACAAGATGATGACTTTAGTCTTAAAGTCTACATAGATGGTGATTGGGCTGATAATATTGATGATAGAAAAAGCTTAAGTGGTGGAGCTTTCCTTTTAGGAGAAAGATTGATAAGATGGATAAGTAAGAAACAAAGTTGTATTTCACAATCTACAGTTGAGGCTGAATATGTTGTTTGTGCAATAAATTATTCTAATATTGTATGGATTAAGCAATTTTTGGAAGGCATGCAAGAAGAGATAACCGAGCATGTTACTATTTATTGTGATAGCACTAGTGTAATAAATATTTCAAAAATTTTGGTGATGCCTACAAAGACAAATAACATATCAATTAAGTATCATTATATGAGGGAACAAGTACAAGAGAAACAAGTAAGGCTTGGATATGTGAATTCTAAACAGAAAATTGCAAACATATCTAATAAGCCATTGCCTAAGGATTCTTTTGAGTATCTAAGCGGTAAATTGGAAGTCCTTCCCCTATCCAAAATTTGCTAGGTGAAGATGCATGTTGCATCAATGCATGGATGAAAAAAAAATATCTTTGTGGAGTTGATGCAAGAGTTGACTCTTTAGGAGTTTCCTGAAGTTATGAAGATGACTGTGATGAAACTAATGTAAATTTTACATGCAAGGTACAAGGATAACTACAAGGTTTTATGAGTCTTAGATTGAAATTTATAATGACCTTTGGCATTGATGTCAAAGGGGGATATATATGTCAAAAGAAAAGAAGATTATCAAATGGAGAAGTATAAACAAAGATGGGGAGAAATGAGATAAAAATGCGAACCAAAGCGAGAGATGAGATAAATGCTGATAAAGATTGTTGTTGCTGAAGATACAGATCGAGTTACACATAACTTGATGATGAAGACAAAGAGATGAAAAGTTATATTATTTTCAATGCATACATTTGATTATTGATCTAATTTAGGATCTATAAGTTGTATGACTTAATCCAAACAATTAGGTATAATTTCCCAATCCAAGCAGTAAATGTGTGGCTATGTATTTAAAACTATTGAATTTACAAAGAAGAGGAATCTAGGACTGATACAGAGGAATTCTAACCAATTATGTAAAGTTATTTTAATGCTTTTACTGAAGCAAATTAATGTAATTGAAAATATAGAAAAGAACAACACATAATCAACTGACAAAAAAGAAATGAGTGATAAGAGGTACAACACAATTTGATCTTGGAGTTCGCCCTATCCAGACTACATCTCCATGTCATGATCCAACTGGTGGACTGATTCGATTAACTCCAAAAATCAATTACAATGTGTTACAATATCAACCACTTTAAGTACATTAGCATTACTCTGCTTTGATGTACGAGACTAAAAAAATGTCCTCTACAATTTTCTCTCTCCTCCTTAGCACTTAGCCGTCCTTCTGGTTCCAAAATAATCCCTGTAGAATGCCTCAATTCAAATGACTGAATTCCTAATTTTTAATAATCTCCATCTCATCACCTAGATGATTTTTCAAAGGACTAATGCCTCCTTTTATACATAAAATTTAGCCAAAAATGGGCTAAAACAATTAACCAACATAATCCCCCATTTTGATTACAAATATTCAAATTTACCCCTTTAGCATTTTCTTGTTATGATCTCTCTCCAAAATTAAGGGTTTGTTTTTAACAAATACCCTTATTTAAATAACGGTTGGGCAGATTTGTTGTGGGTATATAACAACTCTTCCTCTAATATTAAATATACCATAAATAGCTCATTGGTTGGCCTTATTTTTAGGAGGGCAATGGTTGGGAGTTCAACTCCCACCATCTAATTCCTTTAATTCGAATTAAATAATCATTTTAATTTGAATTTGAATTTTTCTCTCTTTAAGATTTTATGATGTCATGCTGACATCGTCAGAATCTGTACTTTTACCTGAACTTCAAACCGTCATAACTTTCATATTCGATCTTCATTTTTGACAAGACAAACGTTATTGGAAAGCTTTTGATGAGCTCTTTCATTTGAAATTCATTGTTGACCACTTTTGAGATGATTGTTTTCACCTTTTTACGGCCTTTGGTCTCGGATTGACCAAACTTTGACTGGTCATAACTTTGTCATCTAAACTCTAATATTTTTCTCATTCAAGTTGCGTTGGAGTTAGAATTGTGAGGACTTCAACATTACTAATTATTGAAGTTTTGGAGATACTTCAAATTTCAGTGAAAATATCCTCCAGATCAAGCCTCCCCACTAAAAAAGAGCTTTTGGACCTCTGAAAGTTTATTTTTACATAAAATGAAAATGAAGACATGTTTGCCTCACTTGTCCAATATCACCTATACAAACTATTGGAATTTTGAATATCTGAACCATCAAACACATTATGAAGAATGACATAACACTGCTAATACAATCAACCATATATCCACCAATGTTCATTGTTACATCCATCACCTACATAGTACCAACTAGTAGAAATAGAAGCAACAAAACTAAAATAACTGATGAAATGGAAAAAGTATCAACATTTTGGACCTCTCATATAGAAACATCATTAGAAAATGAACCTTTCAAATCCTCTTTTACCATCATTGGTTGAAGAATTGATTATTCTTGCATTTGATCCTCACTAGTTTTTGTAGACATGAGAGTCAGTTTACTGCTTGCATTTACTGTCATTTTCAAATGTCCTATGTTTATAATTGATCCTTCATTCTTCATGTGATGAGCTCTTATAAGGTATTCAATTCCATTTTTAAACAAGTGATACCTATTAAGTTCCCAGAAGAAGATAGCTTTCAAATCATATAAATATGGGCTACCCAACACAATCCTATAGATATCAAGTGGAACCACATCAAATTCAACCTCATATATGAACTTAGATATTATTGCAAATCTTAACTTACATTGCTTAGTGACTTGCAATCTGTTATCATTGCACACCTAGCCTAATGGATAAGGTCTCTTATGTGGCTTAATTTTCAATCCCAACTGTTTAACAACTTCCTCTAAAATTAGATTAACTTGGGACCCACTATCTATCAATGTGTCAATTTTAGTGTTCTTAGAAATCACCCTTATATGAAAAAATTCACACCTTTTACTATCTTCAGGAACAACATGACTTTTTGAAGTGGAAGCATATGAAACATCAGTGGTAGAATCAAAAAAAAGCTTTACCTTTCAAACCCACAGCCAATATTGTTGTCTCATCATGAAAATCTGATCCAAGATCGTGAACAACAACTGTAGACTTTTGCTTTCCTTTTTTATCCTTCTTAAACTCCTTTTGTTTCAACTCTGGATGCAATTTCCAACACTTTTCTTTTGTGTGCCCTTTCTTCTGACAATGTGAACAAGTAGGCTTGTCACCTTCCTCTTTCTTCACTGTGGCTAGTTTCTTGCCCTTCTTATGTTCTTTAGGAGGAACAAATTCCTTCTTTGAACTAAAACTTGTGTTTCCTCCACTTGCTTCAATATGAGTTGCTTGAACACATACTTCATCAAAGTTAGAAGGACTAAACATCAATATTGTATGCTTCAAATATGAATGCATTCCACCTATAAAGAGGAATTCCAAGAGTTAAAGCCTTCTTCCTAAACACCTGTGTATGATCTTGCACAAACTACCCTTTACCTTGTTTTAGATTTTTCGAGTCCATAATGGCTTGTTGCATATAACCCAAAGGATAAAATTGTTTCTTCAAAGCAAAAGTAAATTCATACCAAGATGAAATGATTTTATTGTGTGTAGCAAGACCATCCTGGATCTTCATCTCTCACTAGACTAATGTAGTGCCTCCCATCCTAAGAGTAGCTAGCTAGATTTTGGAAGAATCATCCAAAATATTTTGAACCTTGCAATACACTTCAATCTTCTTAAGCCAATTATTCAATTTTTCAGCATCCAATTCACCATTATATATAGGCAAATCAAACTTTAGGTCAAGCTTTAACAAGGAAGCCTTTACAGAATGTTTATTTTTAGAAGCAGTAGATAGAGAAGAAGAAGACAATGAAGAAGATGAAGAAGATGGGGATGGAGGTTCAAGAGGGCCACTACCACCTCCTACTCCTTTGCCTTTGTCATCTTTTGATGAAGATTTAGCTTCTTCTTTCTTCCTAGTCTTATCTCCATTTCTCAACTGTGCCTCTCTTGGAGAAGAATGTCCACCAAACCTTTCAACTCCACAAAAGCTCTCTGGAAGGCTTTTGTATCAAATTCAGAAATATTTTGTTTAGATTCCATGACTTGTGAAAAAGTTCTTTTTTTCCCAGTCTTTGGATTGAACTCTACAATTTCACCTTCTCCTTGTTACGACTTCAACCTGGTTAACATTCACCACCTGCAATTTCTCTACAAAAATAGGCTCTGATACCAAACTTGATCTAGTTTAGGATCTATAAGTTTTATGACTTAATCCCAACAATCAAGTATACTTTCCTGATCCAAGCAGTAAATGCATGGCTATGTATTTAAAACTGTTGAATTTAAAAAGAAGAAGAATCTAGGACTGATACAAAGGAATTCTAACTAATTGCGTAAAGTGTTGGATATAATTTTTAATTGTGTATTGTCTTTGATGTTACACAAATGTCATATCAGCCATCAAACAGAGTCTACCGAGCTCAGATGGTTAGCAAAGCAATTTATAGTGACTACCAAGCATTCCTGAACATTACACAGTAAGTTAGCTCTTACCGAGCTCACTTGAGCATCAAAGGATTTTGTAGTAGAAAGTTAATGTTAACCGAGCTCCCAAGGTTAACAAAGGGAAAGTCAATGTCTACCAAGTTCACTCGGCCATCGAAGAGAAAGTTAGCTTTTACTGAGCTCACTCGGTAAGTGAAGGAAGGTCAGTGTTTACCGAGTTAACTCAGTCTCCAAAGGAAGTTGCAAGGTTTGCAGTGTTTACCGAGCTTCACTTGGTTAACACTGGGGAAACCATTCTGGAGCAGTGGTCATCGAGCTGGGTCGGACAGCGAAGAATTTTGTTGTTCTAAAGAATTAAGTTTAATTGTTTTGTGCAATGTTTGCAGCCGATTGATTTAATGTTTTTTAGTTGTTGTAACTTGTAATTGAGTTGACTTGACAATCTGTAAGGTATATATGAAAGGTTAAGTTGTGAATTCATGAATATAAAAAGTGTGGATGCATAAGAGTGCGAATGTATGGATGTAAATGGAATGAGCGAATATTGAATATATGAGCAAATGTTGTGGAAGGATTAGATATCCTTATGGAGCTGCAAAGTTGTATTCGATCAGTGAGGATCTAGTGAAGCAGAACAGAGATCTGTATTCAGCAAAGATAAGTTGCATATATTTCAGATCACTTCATTGTTGCTTTCTAATCATTGTAACAATGATTCAAAATCTCTTAACAAAGTTGGTTTAACAACCATTTTGTAAATCCTCTAACAAGGTGACAATTCAGTTGAATTGTTCTTAAGACCTCCAACCAGGCCACTCCTTATAGGGTGATTAAATCCTCTAACAGGGTCACACCTAACAGTGTGTTTTGTAACCTTTAATAGGGTTGGCTCCTAACAGGGCTCACTTTAGAAGAGTGAAAATTGGTGACTAGTTACTTGGTGGTTTTTCCCATATTGGGTTTCCACGTTAAATCTGGTGTCTCTTGTGTTCATGTTATTTCTTTTATGCATGCATGTTAATCACTTTAAATACTTAATAAGTTAACAGAACATCTATCAAGTTTCAGCATTTATTTGTGTGGTTACTGAGTGTCAGTAGCAACTATATTTTGAGACATCTAAGGATCTATGGATTTATTTTTATGGTAACTGATTCACCCCTCCCCTCTCAGTTACTCCATCTCTATTTCCAACATAAAGTTGTTTTAATTCTTTTATTGAAGCAAATTAACATAATTGAAAATGCAGAAAAGAACAACACATAATCAACTGACAGAAAAGAAATTGGAGATAAGAGGCACAACACAATTTGATCTCGGAGTTCGCCTTGTTCGGACTACATCTCTAGGTCCTACTCCAACTAGTGGATTGATCTTATCAACTCCAAAAATTGATTACAATGTGTTACAATATCAACCCTTTCAATTACATCAGCATTACTTTGCTCTAATGTACGAGGCTGAAAAAAAAAAAAAGGTCCTCTAGAATTTTCTCTCTCCTCCTCAGCACTTAGTCATCCTTCTAGTTCCAAAATAATCCCTCTAGAATGTCTCAATTCAAATGACTGAATTCCAAATTTTTCATAATCTCCATCTCATCACCTAGATGATTTTTCAAAGGACTAATGCCTCTTTTATAGATAAAATTTAGCCAAAAATGGGCTAAAACAATTAACCAACATAATCCCCCATTTTGATTACATATATTCGAATTTACCCCTTTAGCATTTTCTTGTTATGATCTCTCACCAAAATTAAGGGTTTTTTTTTAACAAATACCCTTATTTAAATAAGGTTGGGCATATTTGTTATGGTTATATAACAACTCTTCCTCTAATTTTAACTATACCATAAATAGCCCATTGGTTGGACTTATTTTTAGGAGGGCAATGGTTGGGAGAACTCCCATCATTTAATTCATTTAATTCAAATTAAACAATTATTTTAATTTTAATTTTAATTTTTTCCCTCTCTTTAAGATTTTATGATGTTATGTTGATGTCATCAGAATCCACACTTTTACCTGAACTTCAAACCGTCATAACATTCACATTCGATCTCCATTTTTGATGAGACGAATGCCATTGGAAAGCTTTTGACGAGCTCTGTCATTTGAAATCCATTGTTGACCACTTTTGAGATGATTATTTTTTCATCTTTTTACAGCCTTTGGTCCTGGTTTGGCCAAACTTTGATTGGTCGTAACTTTGTCATCTAAACTCCAATTTTGCCCCTTCAAGTTGCATTGGAGTCAAAATTTTGAAGACCTCAACATGGTACTCATTATTGAATTTTTGGAGATACTTCAAATTATAGTGAAAATATCCTCTAGATCAATTATCTACATAATGTTTTGTAATATAAATCATATGTTGTGTGTTGTCGTCAATGCCAAAGGGGAAGATTGTTAGTCCCAACTAATCATTTAATTGGTAATATTATGAATGTATGTAAAAGAGTCATATTAGTTGTTATGTTGGCATTGATGTCAAGTCTTAGTTGGCTAGACATTAATTCGATAGAGTTCCATATCATTTGATTGATGAAGAGGATTTGATTGATGAATAGGATTTGAAGAAAGTGTGTTGAAGACATAATTGATAAGTATGGTATTCAATGGGCACTTGAATGAGTTGGTCAATGGTAATGCACTGTTGGTTTGATTTTTTTTTAATCATGTAATATTGTATTGGATTGAGCTACACAAGCTAAATTGAGTGACAAGGTTAAAGAAGGAAAATGATATTCATTGAGTGACTAAAGTGTTTTCCAAGAAGTTAGAAAAGTTAAGTTGGAAATTTAGTATTACCGAAGCTAGTCTAGTATTGAGCAAGAGCTATATTACCCGAGTAAAATGTTCTATTCATTGAGTAATAGCTATAAGAACAAGATTGAAAAAATGGAATTTGAAGCTGAATTTTGATGAAAATATGGAATGTTCGAGATGTTCAAAGGCACAAGTCAAAGTTTGTTTCAAGATCAACAACTAAGAAAATGCAATGAAGATGTGATGATGGAGATTGAAGAAGGATAAGGATGAAAAAAAAATTCTATGAAAGTTTTATTTGTCGAGTGTCTAGATTCATTGTATTTGGTATGAATCTAAGATCGACGATTATGATTAAGTGGCATAATTTGGAAGCATAAATATGACTATTTAAGGAGATTTTCAAGACAATTTTTATTTTTGATTGAATAGTAATAAGGTTGTTGTGAATATGAATTATTGAAGGAGTTTGAGAAGAAGAATAGAGCAAGGTGAACCAAGAAAAGAAAAGGAAAGACATAAGCAGAGTTGGTGAAAGTTTAAGTGTGAATCAACCAATGAGAGATCAAAAAAAGATAAGAGAAGAAAGGAGATCTGAATAAGAAAGGTAGTGCTATACCTAAGACGATCATTTATACTATTACTTTCTAATCATTGTAGCAGAAAATCTTGTAGACTGAGTAGACCTAACAAGTCTATGAAATCCTATACGGTAACATTGATTAGTGGTGTTTGTAAGCCCTTTAGAGAAGACCACTCTTTAGACATGATCAATGAGTGATAAGGTCTAGATGATTTTTTGTGCATCTAACATGTAACAAGGTTCGCTCTTAGCTAAGTTCACTTAAAAAGAGTGAAATTTTGGGTTGTCAATCCCAGGTGATTTTTCCCTTTACAAGGTTTCCACATTTAAAATCTTGGTGTCAAATGTTTGAATGTTATTTTGTTGCAAGTTAATTTTCATGTTATTTTCATTGTATTACAACACAGTAACAAAAAAGTTAATGGTCATTAACTACTAAATTTTATTATTAGCAATCAATTATTAAAAAAATGAATGAATAGTTTGGAGTAAAGTGATTGAAAGAGTTAATTAAGAAGTTGAATGAGTACATCCAATGATTTCTTATGATGCTTGTGAATATTGTTTGGTGCTGAAATTGTTTGAAGGGACTATAGGATAATTGGAGATAATTGATTCAACCCCACACCCTCGCCCAAGTTATCTAATACATAATACATGCATTCATTTCATACTAAAGAATCCCCCTATTTTTGAAAAATACTTCCCCAAGATCCTTTTGTTACTTCCTTCAATATCCACCCAATACCCCCTATACTACTTTTCTTATATAAACCCCCATGCCTACCCCCTCGCCCTTCCCCCAAAAAAACCTCTCCCCACTTTGTAGGCAATGTATCACCCCCTTTTTACCCAACTTAAACACCCCCAATAAGAACCCACTAGTATTGTGTTTCCTCTTTAGTGAAGATCCCACAAAGTGGGTTTCCTTCACTATAGAGTTGAAATGACTCCCCAAAATATGAATGGAAAATGTGAGTATGGTTAGAGAAATGAAAATTTTAAGCATGTAATTAAATATGAACTATAAGTCTTAATTCACAATCAAATCCAAAAACTTATATAGTGACCAACAGGTGATCGGAGTTGTATTTTAGAAAAATATGTATGAGGTTCCTTTGAAGGTTAAGGATGAGAATTCTAGGTAAGGAATGAGTTTGACTTTCCTTATATCAAATAAGGTCATATGTGAATTTAACTACCTATAGTTCTATGTGCAACTTCTTTGATACTACATTCACACACACACACACAACCTTACACTTATACTCGTAGACAAAAAAAATGGGAAAATGATTATAGAAATGGGTTTTCCTTGATCAAGCCCTTGTTTAAGAATCAAACTTGAAATTAAATTGGAAGTGCTTGAAAATGGAAGAAAATGTGTTGTTAGTAGCAATGATTTGATCTAAGAAGGGTGAGAAAGAATTATGCTTTGATACAAATGCTTCTTGAAATTATATTATAGGTGTCGATACAATAGTATGACTCCACAAACATATTAAAGGCCATAAAATAGTGTTGAACAGATTGAATAACTAAGAGGGGGTGAATCATTTATTCCCACACACTTACTAAAAATTTTGATTTTTGGGTTAATACTTAATCAAAAACCACCACTGAAGCTTTGCCAATTATATTATAATAACTCACTAATGTAAAGATAAGCATGAAAGCACAAAATACCAACATAATCAATACCAAGTTTTATGTGAAAAAATCAAACTGAGAAAACTCATTCAGAATTTAATTCTCATGAAATGAAAAACATCAATTAAGGTGAGTTTTACAACAAGACTAATTGCTTGAAATGTTCATTGCAATATGCAAAGGGTTTTATTAGTAAGTTTAATTATTAAGATGGCCACACCCTAGAAATGCAAAAGGCTCACTACCAATAGAATAAGAGTCACTATCAATAGGCTTACAGTCAGTAAATTATAGATGAAGCATGAACTACTAGAAAATAAATTTATTGAGCTACTACAATTCCAATTTACAACTATGTGCACCTCCTTGAATCGGCTAACAGAGTAAGTTTGTACTGCCACCACATATAGCTCACATATAAGAAACAATATTGTATGAATTGAATAACCAAACTTGAATTCAAAGACTTGCATCCATACCTCTTAAAATAATCTATATATATTGGATTCATGCCATAAAATGCCCTCTAAAATAGATTTGAGGTAGGTCACACCTCCTTGATAAATGCAACAATCCTTGAGTACAATACCATGCCACAATAAACATCGGTGTCCAATGATTATGACTAAATGTGATAGGGATATCTATTGAGACCAAAATTATACCACATACATCACAAAGGATCAATTCAAAAACATGATCCACTAGACCAATGAAAGCCATCACCAAGACACAAAACGTTAAGACAATTGATGTTCAACCAATAGTAGCAGACATCACCTGATATAAAAAAATAATGAAGAAATATATTGAATATGAAACCAACCAATACACCACACAAGCACCAATTTGTTAGTACATACAAACTTGTCATCTAAAATAGATATGGGATAGGTCACACCACTTGGATAAATGTAGCAATCCTTGAGTACAATGACATGCCACAAAGATCATCGGTACCAATGGTTATGATTGAGCATGCTAATAATAGTTATCAAGATGAAAATCGAACCACACGCGTCACAAAGGATTGACCCAAAAATACAATCCACTAGAACAATGCAAACCTTCACCAAGATACAAAATAGTAAAATAACTAATGCTTACCCAATAGTAACACACATCACCTGATATAACAAGACAATGATGAAAGATATCCAATATAAAACCAACTAATACAACACAAGTATAAAGTTGTTAGTGCACAACTAATGACACTTCATAGGTTGAGATAATGTTAAGATTAATGAAAACCATTAACCTCACATTCTAAATATTTCCTCCTTTGTTAGTGATGACAATGATAATCAATAACAATGAATACAAACAAGATCACCAAAAGCTCTCCCCCTTTGACAAGAATGACAATGGTTTAAGAAGAAATAACAATTTCTCCCCCTATCAAACACACTATGCTCCCTTTGAGAAGAAGCACACCAATTCTAATCCAAAAAGATATAGATGTGAAAAACTACCAGACCAATGCACACATTGTTGCACACTAATGAGCACCAAGAGGGACAAAATACCCAGCTTCCATCTAAGATACTCAAAAGTACATCCTTAGACAAAGGCTTTTGGAATATGTCTACAATCTACTAATTTATCAGTACTCCAAGTTAACTTCTCTAGCCTCAGTTTTAACTTTGATAAAGTGACATTTGATGTCAATGTATTTTTCATCCAATTCATTACTAGATTATTTGACATAAATATAACATTGGTAGAATCACAATATAGGAACTAGTTAAGAAAAATTGATCCTTATATTCTTCAAAGACTCCTTTATCCATAGTGCTTGAGTAAAGAAAAATTATGTTGCAATATTTTTTTGATTCAATAGTTGAAAGCATTATAGAATCTACTTTCTTGCTCAACCAAGAAATAAACTAAGAGCCAAAAAAGAAGGCTCCTACTAGCACTTTTCCAACCATCCAAAGATCCTACCCAATCAACACCTATGTATGTTGTTAAAGTGAAATTTGATCCTTTTGGATACCCAAAACCATAATCTTTAGTCCCTTTCAGGTACTTGAAAATCTTCTTTACTTCCATCACATGAGATTCTTTTGATTATTGCTGAAATTTAGATTCCAAACATACTACATACATGATATTTGGTCTAGATGTAGTCAAATACAAAATGTCTCCAATCATTGATCTATACAGACTAACATCTACTTTCAGTGAGTCATCATCCTTAGTCAACTTGAGACCACTAATAATCGGAGTACTTACTGGCTCTAAGTTTTCTAAGTCAAATTTACAATCTAAGGAAGAAATTAATTTCACCCATCATAGATATATCAAATTCCATCTGCATATCTTAAAAAAACTTCTTGCACAAATCATATTTTTCACCAAAGATAATATCATCCACATTAACTAAAACAATCATAATTATGTCAATATCTACTGTGAAAGTATGAATGTTTTTTTCCCAACCTTTTTGAAAACCTTGACTGATCAAATATTTATACAACTTACCATGTCAAACTCTAGGTGCCTATTTAAGTCCATATAGGGCATTTCTCAACCTATAATATGCATCTAGATTTTTCTCTGACCTAAAACCTTTAGCTTTCTCAATGTAGACTTCTTCATTTATCTTACCATTCATAAGTTATGACTTGACATCCATTTAATAAACCATGAATATCATGTAAGAAGAAAATTCCAAGAATATTCTAATGACCTCCATCCAAGCAACAAGTGCATACATCTCATCAAAGTCAACTCTTCAATTTGAGAATATCCTTTGTAGACACATACAGCCTTGTTCCTCACAAATTTACCATTCTTGTCCAAATTATTCTTGAAAACTCACGTATATCTAGAATGATCATCAATGAATAACAAAATGCACCCTTCACATAGTAGACCTCTTTTTCTTAAAAGACCACAAATGTTGGTGTGTACAAGATCCAATACATTGGTAGAAGATTGATATTTAGCTTTGAACATTTATCTTCTCTTATTTTCTTCTTGAGATCCTTTTCATATCACACAATATGGATTGCTTAGGTTAAGTATCTAACAACTTTAGTCTCACTTATCCTTGCCAAGCTATCAAAACTTATGTGACACATTCTCAAGTTACAAACCCGACTATCATAAACTCAGGATATCATGCATCCTTTTGTATCTCCTTCTAGCTGATACATATCTCTTTATATTCTCCTTTAAATTGTAATTAATGCTCTTGATTTCACAACCTTCAATCTTGAAAATAATAGCATATCCTTTCTTACACATTTTTCCAACACTCAACAAATTTTGATACAAACTCTTCACATAATAAACATTGTCAGTATAAGTTTTATCATTACAAGTAATTGATTAGTTCCCAACAATATATGTCATGTTTTCATCACCAAATATAATAGGGCCACTATCATTCTTATCAACTAAAAAAAATTTACTTTTGTCTCTAGACATGTGATGAGAAAAACTAGTATTAGTCAACCATTTATTATTTATTCTTCTAACATATAAGGTGGTTTCAATACCATCAAGATTAACAAAAATGTTTGATATATTAATATCATTTTTCATGACTTCTTCCTCATATTCTTTAGCATAAAAATAATCCTTACCTTCTAACTCATCATCATAAATACTAGCATCTTCATTCCAAAAAGAAGAATTTTATTTAAAAAAATTCTTTTGTCTACGACCTATCTCTGAACATCTACTAGCCAAATGACCAACTTTACCACATCGAAAACATTTTAGAGGTAACATAGTTTTATGCTTATTGGTATCTTTCTTAAATCTTCAAGAAAATTTAGTTTCCATCTCTTTTTATCATCACCATCAGATTCTTGTTCAGCTTTGGTTTCTTTGAAAGCCATTCCATATCTTTTCTTGTCATTTTCAAATTTTCTCAGCAATTTTTTATCAATAGTAAGTAAAATATGCATAGTATAGCAATAGTACATAGCACTTTTGTATGATCAGGCAAATTGGCCTAGGTAATTGAATTGTTCAGACCATTCAATTGCTTGGCAATATAGAGATGACATTTTAAATGTTTTGATTAAGTAAAAACAGGTTTTAAAGGACCCAAAACCTTTACAAAATAACAAAGTCTAGAGATAAACAAGAGATGTAAACATCAAAGAAAAGCAGCATAGGACAACATGAAATAGACCTCCAAAAAGAAAAACCATGAGGTTACCCAAGATAGAGTTGGAAAAGATAGCAAAAGAACAGGAAAAGAACATCAATCAACCAGCTAAGAAGTCTTTATTAGGTCAATAGCCTAATTTGCCAAAATATGCATATTATCATAACCGGCCTTCACCTTGTCCTTCTTACTGACATCCTCATTCTTCTTAGAATGAGCTCGGGTACTTTTTCTTGGTCCTTGACTCTCTGGCACCAGAGGGGAGTCCTGCCCTTTGTCATTCTCATTCCTCTTCAAGAGGTTACCCACATTGTTCGCCATCTATTTGAACAATTTTTTCCAAATTGCCAAGTTTAGTATCCATTTTTGACACCTTCCCCTGAATACCACTAATCTCTTTATCCATCATGCTTTGTTCGGCATCGAGTAGTGGTATCTTATGCATGAGGTTTTTAACTTCTTCTACATTCCCAATAACCTCTGAAAGTTTGTCTATATGTTGGCCCAATGTATGCTCACCTCTAGCAGTTTTGCTAACTTGCTCCATTTCCTTGCCCAGCAACTACATTTGATGCTTAAGGAATCCAATCTCCTTTAGAATTGAACTAGGGTTACCAAAAAGAGCCTTGGACGACCTGAGCCCACCTTCACTATTATCATCCAAATCTGGAATGTGTCTCTGTTCGCCAACATTCTCATTATTTGAGTCCCCATTCTTCCTAGTTTTTAATCTATCCTCCTACCACCTTAGAGATTTTATTTGCCTTTCTAGCCAGTGAACTAGATGCTCATCATCAGAAGGAGGAGAAACCCAATCATCTTGAAATCCCTTACTACTCTTTCCTTTACCTGCACTCCTCTTATTATAGTGGTCTCTCACTAATTCCTCCATGAAGTCACTCTCCTGGTCAAAATCACCTTCCTCAACAATCTTTTTCTTCTTTTTGGAACTGCAACCCAAGCCCTTTTTCAAACTACCCAAACCCCCTTCAGCTTCATCTTGGGTATCAGAATCATAGCCCTTATCTGGGAGACTCCCTTCTACATCTTGATCTGCCCCTTTCAAACTACCCCTAGGTTTCACAATCTTTTTGGACTTTAACACATTCATTATCAAGACCATAAGACCCTCATGGAAAACATGCTCACCACTCGGGTCCTTCTGAATAGCCTAAGTGGAAATACTAAGAGATTGGAATAAATAAAATGGAAAATCGATCCTAATATCATGCTAAAAGTGATTTTCCAACATGAAATGATATCCATATAGCTTAGTGAATCTCCCACCTAAAGTTAGATATTCCATTATCACAAAAAGCACAAATCGCCATCATCAAGAAACAAAGGCCGAGTTGTAATACAAATTACCTGTTTTAACC
This sequence comes from Cupressus sempervirens, assembly GCA_028749045.1. Classification (NCBI taxonomy): domain Eukaryota; kingdom Viridiplantae; phylum Streptophyta; class Pinopsida; order Cupressales; family Cupressaceae; genus Cupressus; species Cupressus sempervirens. The sequence goes on along the minus strand of CM053787.1, from coordinate 64,572,118 downwards.
AAGTGACTTTTCTCCTGCTTTATCTCCACAAAATCATCGATGGCATTGTCTGAGAGCTTCCTCTCCTAATAAAAATTAATCCCATCCATGTCTAGCCCTATGGCCTCCGCAATTACTTCTTCAGTAACATCCATTTGTTGGTTACCAACCATCATAGAACCATCCTTCTAGGATTTGATAAACTGGTGCATAATAGCTAGATTGTTACCTCTAAGATGTTTCATATACCCTATGAAATTGCCTTGCCTTAGAATATCCCAAACCTCTATCTTGTTCCTCCACTCCGAACAGCTTGCCAGCTCCAACCTTTTCCTTTTTCCTCCCATATTCTCTGCACTAAATTCGCTATTTTTCATTCTCTGAAAACCCCAAATTGCTCTATAACTAAATACTACATGACAAACATAAAGAGGAATGGCAAAAACTGCCCAGAATTCGTGCAAAATGCTCGACTTTCTAAACATCATAACCCACCATGCTCCAAACGAGTTCACCTCATAATTAGAAATCACTGACAGCATCATAATTTTAAAAAAAAAATTCTTAGATCTCAATTTATTATACTTGACAAGTTGGCAGCCATCTGGAGGTAAGGACTCATAAAAATCCCAAATGATTTTATGATCACTAATACAAGCCACATTTGCAACCCAATCATTAGTATGATTGGCTTCTCTAAAATTATGAGTTATAATGCAAATTTGAAAAGAATTTATAATGTTAATATCCTTGAAGATAATATTGTTGATAGTCCATGATGGTTTAGTAATTTTATTTAAACAATTAATAATGTTGAGGGAGTCACCTTCCACCCATATGTTCCTCAAATTCATACTTTTGGCATAGATAAGACCATGAAGAGCAGCAAAGGCTTTTGCAACATGATTAGTTTGATCCCCTATCAGAATAGCCATACATTCCATATAGTCACCATTAAAGTTTCTAATAACAACTCTGCATCCTGCTTTGCCCAAGTTCCCTTTTGAGGCCCTGTCAAAGTTTATCTTAAACCAATTCACCAAAGGATAGTCCCATCTAGCATTATCCCTTGTATTAGGATCCTTAATATTCATTCCCATACTCCTTATATTCCAACTATTAAGCACCCCTTCTTCCCACTCATTACAAGGTTGTTGTCCAGAACCAATAATTTTAATATTTTCAATCATAAGGACCTTAAGAACACCTGATCAGGACTAGATTCCACTCCTCTGAATATCCTATTGTTGTGCTCCTTCCAAATGCCCCAACACAGATAAGGAGGAATGAAGTCCCACAATTTGACAATCAAAGCATTCCTGGAAGGAGCCATCCAACTAGTAAAGAACAATTGGATGGTACCATGGAAAACCCAATCCACTTTTAGTAAGCTACAAACTTTATCCCAAAGCTTCTTAGTAAAGGGACAATGCAGGATAATATGATTCACCGATTCCCCATCATTCTTGCAAAGAACACATCGATTAACAATAATGAAACCTCTCTTCTATAGATTATCAAGAGTTAGAAATTTATTCTACAAAAGAAACCAAAAGAAGATATTAACTTTGGGTGTCATGCCTTTCACCCAAACCTTGGTTCATCATGATCATCAAAAGAGTTAGCATAGGTTGAGGCAACAGAGTACATACCACTAGGGTCATTTTTCCATATCAAAACATCCTCTTCATGGTTTAAAAAGAATGCATTCAAACACTTGCCAAGCTCAACCAAGTTTTGGTCCACACTATGAAGATCCACCCACATATCATCCTTCCAATAATCACCCACAAAAGTACCAAACTGATTCTTGCATTGCTCCATACACCTATTCCACCTTGGATCATCACAAAGAGGGTGGTCCAAGATCCAAATGTCTTCCCAAAAAAAAAAAATTTCTACCATTTCCCACCTTCCATTTAATCCCTTCCCTTAAAATATATTTGAATTTCTAAGCATTCTTCCATATCAGAGATCCCCCTTGTTCTAAATCACTATTAAGGAAATGATGAAAATCAAAGTGGTCCCTATTATATCTAACAACCCAAATATTCTTCCATTCCCCCTCTTCCTTGTGCCATCTTCATAATAATTTAGCCAATAAGAATTCATTCATTGTGGTAATCCTTTGCAAGCCAAGCCCTCCCTTCCCCCAGGGCATACAAACATTTTCCCAAGCAATCAGAGGGAGTCTTTTTTTAGTCTCCATACCAGTCCACAAGAAAGTCTTCTAAATTTTCTCAATAGCAAGAGCAAACTTTCTTGGAATTTTGAAACCACTCAAAGCATAAAATGGAACACTTTGTAGGATAGACTTCAAAACAATAACCTTACCAGCCTGACTAAGGAGAGAACCTTTCCAACCAGCAAGTTTCAAGTGGATTTTACCAATGAGTGAGTTCCAAAAGCTATCAGGAGGGGCTAAACCCAAAGATAAACCCAGATAGGTTCCAAGCAAAGAACCACTCTCACAGCCAATAATCTTTTTGATCTTATTTTGTCTTGCCTCACTAACATTAATAAAGTAGATCACACTTTTGCTCCAGTTAATGATTTGACCAGTGGCCATCCCATAGTCACCCAAAGCCCTCTTAATGTTCCTAGCATTTCTCACCAAAGCCTCCCCCATAACAATAGAATCATCTAAAAATTGTTGATGAGAGTAAACTAGAGCAGAAGATGAGGGATTAAGGCCCACAAAGTCCCCTTTCACCACCATATTATCTGCAAATCTCCCCAAGTATTTAGCCAGAATAACAAAAAGAATAGGAGAGATCAGGTCCCCTTGTCTAAGACCCCTAGAAGCCTTAAAGAAAGAGGTAGGGGGACCATTAACAAGCACTGAGAAGGAGGCCGACAAAACTAACATGAAGATAAGGTTATGAAATCTCTTATTAAAGCCAAATGCTTCCAATCCACGAAGGAGGAAATTCCAGTCCACTCTGTCATAAGCTTTTGAAATATCAAGCTTAAGAAGAAACCCTTCCTTCTTCAACACTGCAAGAGAATGAATATTTTCATGAACTGAAATAATGGAATCCAAGATCTGTCTACCAAGAACAAACCCATTTTTCTTCCTTGAGATGATAGTCGGAAGAAGGGATAGAATTCTAAGAGTAAGAACTTTAGAAATAATCTTATAAAAAGAATTACACAAGCTAATAGGCCTAAAGTGATTCAATCTATCAGCACCTGGCTTCTTTAGAATAAGGGCAATAAAGTTTCCTTTTAACTCTCTAAAGATGTTTCTAGTACCAAAAAATCCCTTCACACCATTACAAATATTAACACCAATGATATTCCAATATTTATGAAAGAACAAAAAAGGAAACCCATTAGGACTAGGGGCTTTGTCACCCTCGAAAGAGAAAACAGCCTTAGAAATCTCATTCATAGAAGGAATGGAACTGAGGGACAAATTTTGAGCCTCAAATATACAAGTTGGAATGCTCTCCAGAAACATATTTTGCTTATCCAAATTCAAATTGGGTTGGGTCACCTTGAAGCAGTCTGGTAAAGAACTCCACAGCCTCCCTTTTGATAATCTCTTCATTATCAGTCAAACCTTTATCCATATTAAGTCTGAAAATTATGTTAGCCATCCTATGCTTTAAAGCAGTCAAATGAAAGAACTTAGTATTTCAGTCACCTTCCTTCAAAAAGACCTTTCAAATGTTAACCCTTGGATGACATGGTAATATTTTTCTTATTTGAGTTTGTCCTACATGTTTTTTTGAAAGATTTTTGTAAGTCAAATGAATAAAGAATATTGAAGGGTATAAAGGAAAGTTTTATTTTGTATGGGAGCATGGACAACAATGGGATATGATGCTATGGTGATGGTTTTTTAATGATACTATGATATATGCAATATTTGATGTCGGATTAGATCATATGCAAGCTTTGTTGAAGACTAATCAGGCATTGTAATGTCAAGTATAGTCACTTTCTATTGTAATACTTCCATTATAATTGGGAAGTGAATCCATAAGCTAGATTTAACATTAATTCTTGAGCTTCTGTGTTCTTATTTTGCTATCAACTCCTAACAAGGTTTGAGATCTAAAAGGTCTAGTCCTCTAACAAGGAATAGTTTACTAAATGATATGTAACGACTCCGAACAAGGTCAGACCTCTTAACAAAGAACCTTCATATTAGTGCATAGTTGTGGCTACCATCCCCACTAAGGTTTTCCCTTGGCTAGAGTTTCCCCAAAAATAAATCATGGTGTCATGAGTTTTTTTATTGTTCTCTGCTTTTATTCATGTATTGTTATTTTTGGATGCTTATGGTTAAGTTGTGAAGTGATAAATTGGTTTGAAAGTATTTCAATACCAATACTAGAATAATGCAAATCATCACTAAGACATAGAATGGTAAAATAAATGGTTAGGATTAACCATAGACAAAAATAAAAATTACATGTAAATATAAAAAATATTAGGAAATTATAAATCTCAAAGAAAAGAATACAAGACACCAAGATTTAACATGGTTCACCCAATCCTTGGGCTATGTTCACTAAACAACAAGTCCAATATTATTATGATCCAATGATTACAACCTGAGTAGAATTTGTAATCCCTTATAGCTCAATACTACCACAAGAAGAAATTTCACATACACATTATAAAAAGATACCTAACCCTAAGCCCTTTTATATAAGTAAGAAAAAAGTGCTTCCCTGATCAATCACTACAAACTAACATAAATAATGCTTAGCCAATGGTAATACACATCATCTAATACATACATTGGTGAAGGAAGATTCCTAATATGTAACCAATTGGTACACACACAAGAACAAAGCTTCCAGTAAAAAGCTATTGGCACTCCAAAGGTTGAGATAAGGATTTTGACATTAATGACAAAAACCAACCTCACATTCTTAAAAAAAGACATGCTTGAAGAGTTATTGTTGAATCCTTTTCATAAATGAAGGATGAAATGCCTTGGTTTCTTCAAATGCATGAATGCTTGAACCTTGGATTATAAAATGGAAAGATTCATTATTTATGGATCCCAAAATGAGGGAGATAACTTTGTATTTATATCTCACCTAGGTAATTTGGAGCATGAAATTCAAAGTGAGTTAACTACAATAAAAAAAGCCCACAAAAAAATGGGAGAAAAACTACCAATCAAATTTCCTACAAGCTACAAAGCATGGAGTAAATTTCTAGGTATAAGGTGAGTTAAACTTGCCCTGTATAAAAAAAATCACCCTTTAGGATTTTGAAAATGTACTCAAAGTTGGAGGTTGAAATGAAGATAAATAGAAAAGGTCATCCATAATTTAATAGGGCCTATGCATGCAAGATGAAATAAATGATGAAATAATTAAAGAGGCACACCTATAAGTAAGAGTACTTTGAGAAATTAAATTCTGAGAGGAACCAGAATTAAATATTTATTAATTAAATGTATAACAAAGTTCTATAATACATAGAAAAATGACCACACACAAAAATGAGTGTTAAATAAGTATAAATTATAAACCTTATCAAAGTGTTTGAATTTTACGATTACAATGTATGTACATATAATAGTGTGTATATGAGTGTCAAAGAAGATATATGATTATGTAGATTTTGTAAGGAAGTATAAGGATAAATAATTTGACTTGATTAACATCAATAATATACATAAATATATATATATACACACATATATATATGTATATATATACATATATATATATATGTATATATATACATATATATATATATATATATATGTATATATGTATATACATATATATATAGATATGTATATATGTATATACATATATATATAGATATATATATATATACATAGATATGTATATATGTATATATATATATATGTACATATATATGTATATATATATATATGTACATATATATGTATATATATATATATGTACATATATATGTATATATATACATGTATGTATATGTATATACATATATATATGTACATATATATATATATATATGTAGATATATATGTATATGTATATATATATACATATATATATGTGTATATATATATATATGTATATGTATATGTATATGTATATATGTATATATATATATATACATATGTACATATGTATATATATATATATACATATGTACATATGTATGTATATATATATATATATACATATACATATATATATACATATATATATGTATACATATATGTATATGTATATATATATATACATACATATGTACATATGTATATATATATATACATATATATTCATATATACACATATATACATATGTATACATATATATATATATATATGTATATATACATATATATGTATATATACATATATATTTATATATACATATGTATATATACATATATATGTATATATACATATATATTTATATATACATATGTATATATATATATATATGTATATATGTATACATGTATACATATGTATATGTATACATGTATACATATATATATGTATACATGTATACATATATATATGTATACATGTATACATATATATATGTATGTATATGTATATATATACATATATATGTGTGTGTGTGTGTGTGTGTGTGTGTTATGCTATAAATTCTTTTATGTTCAAAATAACTAGTTAGTATTATGTCCAAATTAATTTGTTTTGCTCTTTGTATAGCTAAGTTTTTGGTATATATTTTATCATTAGAAAGTACTTGGGGGTTACAATGTCAATTTGTGCTCCCCATTTATTTGCTAACATCATTTCCATTTTTGGGACCTTAACTAGGTTGAAAAAATGACAATTAAAAATATATCAAAAATTTTAAAAAAATAAAAGTGGAGATAAGAAAAAGGAAAAGGATGGATCTTTCTTTATAATATGTGGCACTATCACCTTGGCATCTACCTTGTAAGAGGAGGTTAGGCACTAAGGGAATGGAGAATATAAATGGGGAAAATTTTTGAAAGGAAACCATAAACATATGTGACTAGTAAGAAAAGATACCATATAATTACATGGGAAATATTAAAGGAGTAATGTAATCCCAAAACCATAACACCCATATCCAAAGGAGATAAGAAAAATACAAAAGAGATTAAAGAACAATTTGAGTTAGCAAATAAAGTGAACATGACCATCTCAAATGGAGAAGAAAGGGCATGTAAATAGAATGTTGAAAAGAGGAAAGACATCACAAAAGATTGGAGATACAAAAAAAAAAAGAGAGAGAGAATTGAGTTGACCAATGAGGGTGTTGTTGAACATGCCAAGGAGGTTGTTGTTGAAGATAAAATTAAAGAAATAAGAGAATAATACTAGAAGACCTTACAAATATCAAGTTTTATATGGAAATAATGAAGGAAAATTACTAACCAGTTTGGAGATGTACCTAAATGACTGATATGGAATTTTTGGAAGGTGGTTGCTAGGATATTACCTTAGCACAGAGGCTACACTCCTACCATTTTTTGATGTCCCCAATGTGATTTTGGCCCAAGGTGATTTTAGCTCAAGGTGATTTCAGCCCAATCATAATATCAACTTGAAAATGATCTTGGTCCAAAGGGAAACTAGACCCAAAGGTGGTCTTGACTCAAAGAGAAATAGGGCTCAAAAGTTATCTTAACATGGAGGAAATCTATGCTAGAAGCAAAACTCATCCCAAAGGTGAACTTGGCTCAAAGGGGATCTTGACTTGAAGGAAAACTTGACTTATATCCTATCCCATCCCAAAAGGAAACTCATCCTGAAGGATGATCTTAGCCCAAAGGAAATCGCGACCCAAATGAGATCTCATCCTAAAGGGAATCTCAATATAATGAGGATCTCATACCAAAGGCAATCTTGAGCAAAGTGAGGTTGTATTATAGGCCCTCGTTATGATGTATGTATGTCCTTCATAGTACAATAGGTCATCTATGAAATGCATTGTAGGCCCTATATTGTATCAAGCCCTCTTTATGATGGATCGTAGGCTCTCTTTATGATGTATCATAGGACTTATATTGTATTGTAGGACCTCTTTTTGATGTACCATATGTCATTAATGCACTCATAGATGAATAAAAAAGTATGCAAGAATGATCATATACCAATTACTAAGTTGAAGCGTCAAAGATTCAAAAAGTCTGCTCATGTAGTTAAAGAAATGTGGATTCAATAATGATAATTTTCAGATTATATCAAATAGATCTTCAATATATAAAAAATTGGATGAAAATATGAATAGAATTTGTCTTCAAATGAATCCTTTCACCAACTTGATGCAAAATGTGAAATATTTGAAGGATATCTCCAAATGTAAACTAGGGTGATGAATATCTCCCACCAAAATTAGGATCACAAAATAAGTAAGATATTTCATCTGTAAAACTTTGCAAGAACTACCTTCAAGATCTATTCTTTGGAAATACAAAGAAGAGTTAAGTAACATCTATGATGATTTACAATGCCTAGTCATCTACTTTTGAAGGCCTCCAAGATGTATCTAGAGGTTTAAAATAGGTCAACAATGTTTAGGGGGGAAGTGGAAACACTTTAATAGGATAATAGGTCTCCACATATTTGAGCCACTAAGCCATTCAACTATGTATGTGAGGGAAAGAGGTGAATTTCCAAATATGATTCCACTTAGGATCCAAATTAGATTACCTAGAACCCAAAGGAAGAAGGGTGTTAATGCCAAATTCAAATTGTAAAGGGGAATGCAATAAAATCAAATACACTCTTTGGTCATTATAAGATGATGTGTATATAAAATTGAACCAATTACTTAAATAATGTATATCCAGATGCTATGTGTATACAATTAGACCAATTAAGATATAGATCTAGGGTAAAGATATGAAAGTACGTAGAGGAAGATTTTTTTAGCTTCATAAATTGTGGATATGAACCTATTTTTGAATATCTGACTATGAATTCTTGAATGAAATGTTTAAAGGAACAAAACCTAGAAATTGTCCAATAAGAAGGCAAAAAAGACTAGGTCAACTTAGAGGAAGGATGCCTTCTAAGTGATTGACAGAGTCCAGCGACATTGCAAAAGACTTCTCTAGAAAGCTCTCGTATAACTATTTCCATATTTGTATGTGAAATCATGGTGTCCTTCTTCTACACACATAAAAAGAAGGGATTTTGTTGTTGGGATGGATGAGGGCTTGCCTTGGTCAAGCTCTAGGTTAAGGAATTAACCATAAATTGAAATATAAATGATAAAGGAAATGCTTGCATGCAGTAGATCTGAATAATATCAAATGAAAGATGCAGATACCTTTAAAGATGCACTTGTATTTGATATATGATCAAGTATGTAGATGTAATAGCCTTAACTCAAAGAAACCAAACAGGAAATAAAAGAAGATGAAATATAATGTATGGAAATGTATGTGACATGCCATGGATGAATAATAGAAGAAATTGGAAGGTTTGGAATGATAGATCTTCTCCTTAGAGCCAAACTTCACTACCACCTTGAAGGAAGAAGCTTGATGCAAGAAGGTGATGCTTAAACTTGAATGTTTTAAGGTGTTTTCTTGAAAAAGAATGCCTAGTTTTTAGGCAAAAAAATAATTTAGGCTGACTGGGGAATTAAATAAACTAATTGGAAAACTCAAGGACTTTTAGGCCCCAAACGCCACAACCACTGTAGACTAGGTCGACATGGTCGACTTGGTCGACTTGGTCCTATACTAGGTCAACTTGGGGTCAACTTAAGTTGACCTAGTCCCAGAGGAAAGGATGAGAAAGCCATAGAAAGCTCCCAAAGGAGGTGCAAGTGAAACTGAAAGATAATAGACTGATCAAGAGATATGGTCAATAAGGTAGAAAAGTGACATCTAAAAGACCCTGTTGAAAATAAAAACATGATGAAGAAGCATGACATGAAAGAGGACAAAAAGAGACCAAAATCATGAGCTAAGAAGGGCTAAAAGGTCTCAAAATGAAGTGCATCCATTTTAAGATAGTACAAACACTATTAATTTATTTATTTATTTTATAATTTGGGCTTTCGTATTTAATGATTAAATTGATTAATTAAATAAGTCATCATGATATTATTTTATGTTTTGGTCACTTAATTAATTAACCTAATTAAGATGCTTATACAAATTGAGGACATAAAAAATCCTCATCATCCAAAGCTTGCTTGTCCTGAAGAAATTTGTTAGCAAATAGATTATTTGGGAACCTCTAGGATCCCAAGCCAAATGTGGATTTTGGTTGCAGTTTATATTGAAATATCCATGTTTCTTTAGGATCACATGCATATAATAGCATTTCATTGAGACGAGTAAACCACCACTAAGATTTTTCTACGTCATTCTAACATAAGCATTTCCTTGTCTGGTCAAATCAATAGGATCCAAAGAAGTCGATCATAAAACACATTGATGCTCTAACCCAAAGCCTTCATGTCATCATTCTCATCCCTCTCTTATGGAATCTTGTAAGTCTAGAAGATCTTGTTTTTTCTGTGAGGAATCCCTTCTCATGAAGAGTTTGCAATCATACATGGCTCATGCCCAACTAGAGGGTAACTTGCATAATCAACAATTGTAGGTATTTATTTTGCAAATGATCCTTGGTAAAATCATCATCGCCATGAGGTTGGTTAACTACTAATAGAGATGAATTAATTAGAGGTTCATTGATAGAACTCTCATCTTCATCAATTTTATCAATGAGTATTGGATCGATCAAAAATTTGCAGTCATCTTCTTCACCTTTCTATTTGTGTTGAAGGTTTAGGTATTCTCCACTTGAAGGATTAAATGTTGTCAATTTCTTGTCTATATGTGTGAGCATGTCCTTATTATATTTATGATTTAAGGTGTCGTGTACTCACTTATCAATCTTCCACTTCATATTATTGTTGTGTAATATTTTACCCTCACAGGATGAGTATTTCACTCATATTTCTATATAGTCTTGGATAGATATGTTTGTATGTCATCCCCCATCAACAAAATCTTGCTTGATTTACTTCAGTGATTTAGTCAAAGTGAGTGTAGGTATTTCCTATTTCTCAATCTTGAGAAGGAAGGTCTAGATATTTGACTGGTGTTGAAGCATAATGAATCTCTCTTTTTATTTTATTTTAAAAAGAGATTGAGTATCTCCTCCATCCACTAGAACCTTCTTTTGAGGGTCTCATAGAGATTTTGTTAACTTTTTCTTCACTGCCTAAATGCATCTTCCCATCCATCAATCAATGCCATGATTTGATCTAAATTACCAAAGGTTAGAAAGACGACCAAATATGATACCATTGTGATGCCTCTAAGGTGGTTTTAGCTTGAATGGAAACTCGGCCCAAAGGTGATCTCTTCTTGAAGGGAATCTTGGCCTGAAGGGAATCTTGACCTAAAGGAAAACATGACCTAAAAGTGATCTCATCCTAAAGGGAAACTTGGCCCAAAGACAATTTTGGCTCAAAGGGAAATCTCGACCCAAAGGGAAACTTTAACTGAAGATAATCTTGACCCAAACATTATCTCATTCTCAACCTAAAGGGCAATATGCAAGACACCATCAAATCTTCTAATATTATCATCTAAAATTTTGACATCAACACTTTCATGACCAATAATATAAAGAAAAGAGTTATTACCATTTTAAACCTTACCACCATCAAACTTTTTATACTTACTAAATTAGTTTCTATTAGGATTCATGTGAAAAGATGCACCTGAGTCTACCAACAATGCATTGTCATGTGTATGAGTAGCCAAGGATGCAATAAATGCATCTACATATTCCTTCATGAACTTAGAAGCAAAATCTTGCTTCTTCTTCCTCTTCCTCTTCTTTGTCTTCTTCTTTTCTTCTTTGCAGTCCTTTCGAAAGTGATCAAGTTTGCCACAATTCCAACAAATTTCCATTGACTTACTAGAGGATTTTGATCTCCCCTTATTCATCGAATAAGAATAGCCATGTTGATTTCCATTATTTCCTCTTTGTCTTGATCTTCCTTGAACACTCAAAGCCTCATTATCATTAGAGAGATATTCCTTCTCATCTCCTCATAAAGTAGAGAACCAACAACATCCTCCATTTTCAAGACAATTTTAGTGCTCCCTATGGTCATCATAAGAATATCCCATGAGTCTAGCAATGAACATGGAAAGATTTGACTCCTTTCTTCTTTATCCATTAGCACCCCTGCTAAGGTCAACTAAGTCACCAACATATTAAATTTTTCTAGAAGTTAAGATATTCATCTACCTTCTTCCATTCTAAGAGAATACTCAACTTCTTCTTCAATAACATCTTATTCACAAGTCACTTTTCTTTGTATATCGCACTTAGCTTCTGCCAAAGCTTCTTTGAAGTAGATTCTTCACAGACATTTATCAGAATTATGTTTGCAAGACACAATCTTATGAGACATTTATCTTTTCTATCAATTACATCATACTTTGCAACTAAATTTCGGTCCATAGGCCTCAGGATATTTTCATCCACCGCTTCTCATAGATCCCAATCAATTAGCAAATCTTCCATTTTCAACTTCCACATTTCAAATGTTGTGCTAGAAAAAATTTCCACATCAATCCTTCCCGACATGCTTGCCATCTTTACTATCATGCAATAATAGGAAATGAAATACTCTATACAATCTCTCACTCAAACCTCGATTAGTTCAATAAAACCTTGTACCCAAAAAATAGAGCCAAAACTAGCTAGGCTATGATACTATTTGTAATGATGCAAAGGTTAGTGGAATCACTTCCTACACTAATCTTGAGAAGACTAATATGACATTTTTTAACTTAACTATTACAAGGATTTCAAGAGACAAGTAAGAGTATGAATGAAATAAAAATAAACACATAACATAATGATTATCATGGAGAAACCCTTATGAGAGAAAAACCCCACAATATAAGACTTGCATAATGTATTATCAAATCAATGGAGATTATAACATACTTTCAAAGCTAGTTATTGTTGAAGTTGATTAAATATCAACCCCACAACTCCCAAGAATCACCTGCATACAAACACGTGTCATAGAAGAGAGAAGCAAAAAGCTATGGAGGCTAGAATTGCCAGATCCACAGATGAGACATTCTTGTAAGGAAAATTGCAATAAAGAATATAATTGCTTCCACATAACCCATAATAGATCTGAAATAAACACGGAATTAATATCCACATGCAAGAGAATAGACAACATACCCACAAAAATGTGACACAAGATATACCCTAGGAAACCCACATTGAGGGAAAAACCCAGCCTCTAAAAGCATTTATCACTATGTATTATTCAGCAAAAAAGTATCATTGCCATACAACCATGGAAGCCTTCAAAGCCATAGCCACCACCAAGAAATCTATGTGAACAAGCATGAATCCACACATCCCATGCCATGCTCCAAACCTTCACAAATGCTCCCTTGGCTAACCTGTCAAGCCTTGTCCTGCTCAACTCTTTTATTTTTGCTCACACCAACAACTATCCTTGCGGTTGCTTATATAGTAGCAAGTCCCACAAAAACCACCAAGTGGTATTACATAAACCATGTGCTAAACCCATGTGCTACCTAACCCATTGACCCCACATTTAATATTGAAAATTTAATTATTTTTCCCAATATTAAATAATTACATCAAATATTATCACAATGTTGCAATACAACTCATCAAGTATATCCCATGGGAATTTTTACATGTTGCACATCCACCTAGGCGCACCATTACATAATAAAATAAAATAATAAAATATAACAATATTATGCAATGTGTGCAACACCCATTATCTCAACAATCTCCCACTTGTTGTATACATTACATAGGGTCAATTCATAGCCACATAAATGAACAAGGGAAAAATCTCTCCCAGCACATCCACCATCAAGGATCAAAGTATGCCAAGTGCTCCATCTTAGTACCCACAACAAAATCAAAGTATCCAGCATCTCAAACATGAATGATCTCACCTCCTATTATGCCACTGCCACCAAAAATACATAGAAGCCATCCAAAGAGAAAGCCACCCAACATGTCGCATTAGAAGATCATAAAATGTTGTACCAACTAAAATGCTAAGCACAAAAGCCTGATCCAAAGGTAATCACATGTATCTGTAGTTCTGAAAATATCTATAGCTGAAATAGCACCCATAGCAAGTGCTAGACCCATCCAACTATCCATACCTCAAAAAGTATACCAAGTGAATCTCACAGCATCAACATATCCAATCTAAAACCTACAATCACAAGCCTCAAGAGCAATACTTGCCACATATATACCAAGAAGCTCCCACTACAAAAGATAATGTCAAATCTATAACCAATCCACTCACAACATCTCAAAGAAGTGAATCCATGTAGTCTCAAGGACATCCACAATACATAAACCAATAACTTGCAAGAACAACTCTCATAAAAAGTCTCCAATGCTCTCCCATGTTCTCCACAACCAACAGAGGAAAGAGATAAAGGAATAATTATGTCATCTCTCACATGACATACATAAGCACAAACTAGTGATCACAATCTCTAATTAATCTCAAACCCAATGTAAGTGAAAATTGAACATTCAGGAAGATAACCAAGACCAGAGAAATAATGCAAATCATAACCTATATCATGTCTTTCTACACACACCTCTAGATGTAAACTATGCAAGTATGATCTCCTCCATAAAACCTTAACAAGAAGCCTCAACAACACCCAAACCATATCATATAACTAAGCATGGATGTAAGCCTCTCATAAGAAGATCAAACTCATAAACCATTCCTACTCCAAAGAATATGCCCAATATAAAACCATCTCCCAAGTTCAACCAACATAACAACATATGCAAAAGGAGATAACCAATGCTACACCATCTCTCAAATGAAACCTCCAGAACTAACTCATGTACTGTAGCTCAAGATCTATATCTTTAAAAGACAAGCATAAATATAATGCACTTGAGAAAATAATAATGGGCTATACCTCTTAAGTAGAAAACTGCCAAGTAGACCAAGAGTGGGGAATGAGAATGCTCATCAAGATATCCAAGTCTCCAACCAAGACTCATCTAAGAACAATCTCCTCTCAAGTCCATATCAAGTGACTGCCCCTCAGACTCTCCTGCTGAAACCATCAACCATCCCAACAAATACTTCTTTAATCCAAGAGAAATTAGCATCACCATCATCTCTAAGTATCCATGAGAACCTATAACCAGTCAATCCATGCCAACTTCAAATGCAACATAGCAATATCATGAAGTATCCAGCTTATGATCAGTGTACTCAATACCAAGAAACTAAACCAAGATCAATGTCAAAGTTCCAACCATGGCCTCAGGAACATAAACATGACAACATGATCTTACCATCTCATCCAAAGAGATAACGTGCTCCATATGAACATATTATAACATGTCACAGCTCTAAACATGTATCAAGAGTATACCATGACATTAAAAATGAAACCATCCTCACACCAAGGATAGCATGTCAAATGAAAGCATAAAACCACATCTTTACCAAGAACCTTGTGAGTCCTTAAGATGCAACCATCTCCACACACCATTAAGATAACCAAGAACTCCATGAGTCCTCAAGATCCAACCATCTTCATACACCATGAAGATAACAAGTACACCATGAAAATGTCAAAGAAGCTTCTACAGCAACAGGATCTAAGAAAAAGCTCCAACATCTACAAACACTCAATAAATATACCAATATCAACAACTCCCACTCAACTGTGGTACCAAGTCACCTATGGCATCATAACATACATCTCCTACATGAAGATCCTCTAGGTCTACACTCACACAACCAAAGTGTCAATACCAAGTGAAACCAAGATCTCCAAACCAAGAAGATATAAACCAAATCAGGAACTAAGCCTGCACTATCACAAGCTTCCACTAAACTATGCATCCAAGCTATCTATGACATCATGATGAAAATACCATCCTCTAACCATGAGAATCAACCAAGGCATCAAAGCATCAATGAACTCAAAGTACACATCATGAGCTCCTCAAAAGAAACCAAATAACCATGATCCTCAACCAAGAAGATATACCACCATAACTGAATCAAAAATCCAAGCTAATAAACATCAAAGATATACCTATATATATCCAATCATGTCATGTAAAAATCTATGACACCATGATCACATCCATGAACCGAGCAACTAACTCTCAATATGTCCAACCTATC
The DNA here is from genome assembly GCA_028749045.1 of Cupressus sempervirens. Classification (NCBI taxonomy): domain Eukaryota; kingdom Viridiplantae; phylum Streptophyta; class Pinopsida; order Cupressales; family Cupressaceae; genus Cupressus; species Cupressus sempervirens. Next base: position 64,555,981 of record CM053787.1, on the reverse strand, counting down.
AGTATAAAATAGTTAACTACAATACTATGCCCTGATTGTACCTTGTTAGTACCCAAGGTGGTCTCAGTTTTAAAGCTTTCAATTTTAGATGTTGAACCACTTCGAACTTTAGTTTGAAGTAGTTCAAAATAGTTCAGAATGGTTTGGTGGTTCAGATAATTCATCCTGTAGGTTCACTACAAGCGAAGTTCAAATTTTGGATTCGAAATGCAAATTCATTAATTCAAGAAAGGTTCAGAATTCTGTCTCAATGCATTTGCCAGGTTCACTTTGTTAGTTCCATGACTTCAAGAAAGTGCAAGGGTGTAGATTAAGATGAAGTTCAGATGCATTAGTTCGAAGTGTTTCAAAAATTCAAAGTGGCTCATTGGTTCAATTTGTAGATCTGGGGCCTGGCTCAAATTGTCAAGTTTAACCTTACAGTATAGAAATCTAGAGATTATGGCTTAAAAATGCTCCCCAACCAAAGAAAGAAATATTATCATAGTGGATCTTCAATTTTCTCTTCAGTGGTTTAGAATGGTTCAATTTGTTTGAAGTCACAGGTTCGAGTTCTTGCTTTAGGATTTTCATCATCCAAAATGTTCAAGTTAGAACTCGAAGTCCAAAGGTTGAGAATATGGTTCAGTTTGAAAAAAAAGCTCAACAAGTTCATGCAATATGACATGGGATATATATCTTCATGTTTTATTATTCCCCAAAGGGCTCAAAAATATGAAACAAAGGATCCTCTAGTTTGGTGCATGAAAGTAAAGTGTTAAGGTTGCAAGTAGTAAATCGAAGTGATGAAATTAGCAATAAAGAAATAAAGGCATGTTCTAATTGAAGTAGAAGAAAATAAAACCTTGGCTACTATGATCTTAGATAAACTTCATGCAGATTCACAGTTGGGATACTCATAGATATGTGAATTCCATGCAAATGTCATGATCAGGCCAAACCTCGCATCAGATAAATTGAGATTTTGACTTGCACATTTTATGTAGGTTTATCAACTTAATGCTAAACAATGGGAGGTGATGAAATCTTCCAGAATGAAATGTTGAGAAATTCCCATATGCACATATTATGAATTGCAGAAGCACGAGTCATGAACTTTGCAAATAAAGCTGATGCCGAATCATACCCATGTTATCAAGACTTTAAACCTTCATGAGATGCGATAGTCATGTCCATATGGTAACGGAGGAGTGCCTGATTTACAAGGAATTGCAAATGATGATCACGAAATTTAGACGTAAAGGTGCATTATAATGGTTTAACAAAGCGATTGAAGGAAGCTCACATAAATATGCGAGGAGAAGAAGCCAACCACATCCATCCTTATTTGTGGGCTTACATCAAAAATTAGGTAAACTGCCGCACAGTTGGAAACCCGTAGGCCAGTTACATAGAGAATTCAATTTTGAAATCATGCAAATAAGGTGCCTTTCAAAATGCATGGGCCATGCCGTGGATTTGTAAGAAAGAAGAAATGAGTAAAGTCTGTGACTAATTCAGAGTTTCCTGATCTGCAAGTTATCAAAGATTTAGTTTAAATGATTCCATTGATTCCAGAGGTACCCGATGTCAAGGTAATTTTTGTAGTCATCAGATGTCGTGTTTAAGAAAATGCTTCATGTAGTGGTGATATTCAAAACTATTGTACAAGAATAGTCTCAAAGCTCGCAGTTGATGTTAATGTGACTGGGAAACCTCATGAAAACTACAACCTGGATTCTGAGGCATGGGTATCTAAAATAATAGTACGCGGTGCCTCCTCTGTATCAAATTGATAGTGTAAATTGTTAATATCAACAGCATCATTTTTGATTCCTCACAACCTTACATAATGGCTCGATGCTAATCATGGGAGATGCAATTCACCCGATGGTCAATACCACTCAAATATGACAGGATAAATTGGATGACCAAATCTCATTGGAATGTCTCCTCAAGTGAAGATTACGCAAGAGTTATCCTTCCTTAATGGGCTTTAAAAAGAAAAGAACTGAGCTTACATGTCTCGAAGATTAAAAGCTTGTCTATGTAAAAGAGATTATATGCGATGCAGAATTAACATCTAAAGATATGGGCTTTCTGAGTGAGGAAAATGTGCCAGATTTTCTTGAAGATCCTGACTTGGTTGACAAAATAACCATCAATGACAGGTGTCTCCTATTAAAATAATTTCATTGCAAAGGTTCCCTGAGGAATAATAGGAAAGGAATATATATTACGTATTTATATTTGAGAATATGAATATATTATATATTGCACCAAGATATATTTTCACGTACCCCAGGCCTCCATTCAGAATAGAAAAGAGAGAAGTTTAAAAGGAGGAGTTTTTCTCCCAAGAATCAGTTATAGAAACTGAACAACCACCGGCAATAGAGAAGGATAAATAAGCAACAACAAGTGAAGGAAGGGGTGACGAATTCTTCCAACTTCCAAAACTGCAGACTTTGGGCTTCAGGCAAGGAAGGAGGAAATTTTGACAGAACGTTTTCATCTTCTTGAGGGACAAAGAGATACAGAGCATGAGCCTTTCTACCTCTTTTTTAGAACTTTGTAGCTGAGAGAGGGTTGCAGTCTTTTGATGTTTGATGTAATATGGTAGAAGAATTTTGTTTGGTTTAAATGATGGTTGGATTGTAATGTGTAAAAGAAGCTTTGTGATCTTTACAGTCAGGGAAGGGAGACTGGAGGTGAAATGCATTTAACTTTGATTACAATGTGTTTTTCCTTCCACTGAATTTGAACTTTGAGTCATTTTCAGTTTTCTCTGAAAATTACAGTTTGATGTCATTGTTCTTTTGTTATGTTATCATTTCTTAATATCTTACAAGGCTTTGATTTTAATTATTTCAAGAAGATGAAAGATACAGTTCATCCTTGTTACATGATACAGTGTACAACCAATTAACTTTGTGTAATTTGTTGTATTTTGTTTCCTTTCTTTTCAATCCTTAAGTTTCGCATCTATTCTGTGTTTACGGATAGATTCTTGATATCCTTTCGTGCTTTCTGGTAAAAGCACCCACATTTAATTCATTATAAATCTTGCACAGGGAGCCATACTCGATAAAAATTCAAAGGAAGGTTATCAATTCATGATAACCTATCCAACTGTTGGTGCTGGTTTGTTCCTCTGACTTGGGCATTCAAGGTCGAATTTCCACATATTCTCTCAAAGGACAATCTGTTCACTAACATACCTAGTAACATCTCATCTCTTCTACATGAAGAAAAAATCAGTAAATCATGTGACATAGGGCATAGACAATCCAAATCCAAGCTACCAATTTGAATATGCATCAATAATGAAATATCAATGGGAAAAGACAACCCATAACCAAGCTATAAATGCAACCTGTAAGTATAGACTGCTTACAACACTGAACAACTTGTAGACCCAACAAGTCATCATACATATTCAAATCTAAACACTAATAACCATATCATCATAAGACCAATCTAAAATATGAACTGAGTATAAAATGACATCAAATCCAAATCTCCAAACATACACTGGCATAAACTCACAATGTTACCATAGTCAAAATATAACATAAATTGTTCAAATCAACATATCACCAAATAAATCATGTTAAACCTACACCAATTCTGAACCAATGTGTAGAGCTCTCCAAGAGCTTTCCATTGACTACTCGAAATCCAAAATCTGACTCCATATGCCCAAGTTATACCCTAATTTGTTCTCAAAATAAATAACATCTAACTTTAGGGTGCTTAAAACCTAAAAAAATGTCAAAAACATAGAACCAAACCTACAACAAGTTGTAGTTCTTTGTATTAGCTTTCTAACGCTTATAAGAACTCTGAAATCTAATATCTTGAGAGAAAGTTATGGTCATTTTACTATGACAGACTTTTTACCATTTTCACTGTAAAAAAAAAAAAAAAATTGATGAAAATTTTGATGGGATTAAATTTGACGGCCATCACGAGCTGAAACTAAAAAACTCTTTCATTTTCACTGAACATGGTCAAACTAGGGCATAATATAAATCAAAATTTATGAAAATGTTAGCTTGGATCCAATGGTGAGGTTTGTTTTTACCCAAGAGGTCATTTTTGCAAGCTATTGCCTAAAAAATCTCATTTAAATGAAACATCCAAAAAACTCTTTTTTCCAACAATTTCATGTGCCCAAAATCTACCAACATCTCATCATAACAACAAACTTAAAACATTGAGATCTGTAATAAACAACTCATATATCTTGCCCTTTCTTTTATCCTCTCATGCATTCCCATGGATTTAATCTAGGGTTACAATAATAAAAACCATAGCTCTGATACAACTTGTAAGGAAACTTGCAATAAAAAATATAGTTCTTTCCACATAACTCATAATTGATCTAAAATAAATATAAAATTAACATCCACATGCAAGAGAATAGACAACATACTCACAAAAATGTGACACAAGATATACCCTAGGAAACCCTCATTGAAGGAAAAACCCAACCCTCAAAAGCATCCATCACCATGTATTATTCAGCAAAAAAATACCACTGCCATACAACCATGGAAGCCTTCAAAGCCATAGCCACCATTGAGCAATCTATGTGAACAAGCATGAATCCACACATCCCATGCCATGCTTCAAACTTTCACAAAATGCTCTCTTGGCTAACCTGCCAATCTTTGTCCTGCTCAACTCTTACCTTTTTGCTCACACCATCAACTACCCTTGTGGCTACTTATATAGTAGCAAGTCCCATAAAAATTACCAAGTGGTATTATATAAACCATGTGCTACCTAACCCATTGACCCCACATTTAATATTGAAAATTCAATTATTTTCCCCAATATTAAATAATTACATCAAATATTATCACAATGTTGCAATTTAACTCATCAAGTATATCCCATGTGAATCTTTACATGTTGCACGTCCATCTAGGTGCACCATTACATAATAAAATAAAATAATAAAATATAACAATATTATGCAACGTGTGCAACACCCATTATCTCAACAATCTCCCATTTGTTGTATACATTACATAGGGTCATCCGTAGCCACATAAATGAACAAGGAAACAATCCCTCCCATCATATCCACCATCATGGATCAAAGTATGTCAAGTGCTCCATCATGGTACCCACAAAAAAATCAAAGTATCCAGCATCTCAAACATGAATGATATCACCTCATATTATGCCACTACCACCAAACATACATAGAAGCCATCCAAAGAGAAAGCCACCCAACCTATCGCATTAGAAGATCATAAAATCCTATACCAACTGAAATGCCAAGCACAAAAACTTGATCCAAAGGTAATCACATGCATTTTTAGTTGTCAAAATATCCATAGATGAAATAGCACCCACAACAAGTGCCAAACCCATCCAACTATCCATACATCAAAAAGTATACCAAGTGAATCTCACAGCATCAACATATCCAATCTGTAACCTATATTCACAAGCCTCAAGAGCAATACCTGCCACATATATATATATCAAGAAGCTCCCACTACAAAAGATAATGTCAAATCTATAACCAATCCACTCACAACATCTCAAAGAAGTGAAACCATGTAGTCTTAAGGACATCCACAATACATAAACCAATAACCTACAAGAACAACTCTCATAACAAGTCTCCAATACTCTCCCATTTTCTCCACAACCAACAAAGGAAAGAGATAAAAGAATAACTATGTCATCTCTCACATGACATACATGAGCACAAACTAGTGATCACAATCTCTAATCAATCTCTAATCCAATGTAAGTGAAAACCCAACATTCAAGAAGATAACCAAGACCAGAAAAACCATACAAATCATAACCTGTATCATGTCCTTCTACAAACACCTCTAGATGTAAATTGTGCAAGTATGATCTCCTCCATAAAACCCTAACAAGAAGCCTCAACAACACCCAAACCATATAATATAACTAATCATGGATGTAAGCCTCTTACAAGAAGATCAAACTCATAAATCATTCCTAATCCAAGGAATATGCCCAATATAAAACCATCTCTCAAGTTCAACCAGCATAACAACATATGCAAATGGAGATAACCAATGCTAAACCGTCTATCAAATGAAACCTCCAGAACTAACTCATGTACTGTAGCTCAAGATCCATATCCATGGAAGACAAGCATAAATATAATGCACTTGAGAAAAACAAATAATGGGCTATACCTCTCAAGTAGAAAACCACCGAGTAGACCAAGAGTGGGGAATTGGAATGCTCATCAATATATCCAAGTCTCCAACCAAGACTCATCTAAGAAAAATATCCTCTCAAGTCCATATCAGGTGACTGGCCCTCGGACTCTCCTGCTAAAACCATCAACCATCCCAACAAATACTTCTCTAATCCAAGAGAAATTAGCATCACCGCCGTCTCTAAGTATCCATAAGCATCTGTGACCAATTAATCCATGCCAACTCCAAATGCAACATAGCAATATCATGAAGTATCTAACTTATGATCAGTGTACTCAATACCAAGAAACTAAACCAATATCAATGTCAAAGTTTCAATAATGGCTTTAGGAACATAAACATGACAACATGATCTTACCATCTCAACCAAAGATATAGCATGCTCCATATGAACATACTATAATACGTCACAACTCTAAATGTTTATCAAGAGTATACCATGACGTAAAAAATGAAACCATCCTCGCAAGAAGGATAACATGTCAAATGAAAGCATAAAACCACATCTTTACCAAGAACCTTGTGAGTCCTCAAGATGCAACCATCTCCACACACCATGAAGATAACCAAGAACTCCATGAGTCATCAAGATCTAACCATCTTCATACACCATGAAGCTAACAAGTGCACCATGCAAATGTCAAAGACACTTCGGCAGCAATAGGATCTAAGACAAACCTCCAACATCTACAAACACTCAATAAATATATCAATGCCAACAACTCACACTCAACTATAGTACCAAGACACCTATGGCATCATAACATCCATCTCCTACATGAAGATCCTCTAGGTCTACACTCACACAATCAAAGTGTCAATACCAAGTGAAACCAAGATCTCCAAACTAAGAAGATACAAACCAAACTAGGAACTAAGCCTGCACTGTCACCCTATCACTATCACAAGCTTCCACTAAACTATGTATCCAAGCTATCCATGACATCATTATGAAAATACCATCCTATAACTATGAGAATCAACCAAGGAATCAAACCATCAAAGAACTCAAAGTACATGTCATGAGCTTCTCAAAAGAAACCAAATAACCATGATCCTCAACCAAGAAGATATACCACCATAATTGAATCAAAAATCTAAGCTAATGAACATCAAGAATGTACCTATATATCCAATCATGTCATGCCAAAATCTATGACACCATGATCACATCTATGAACCAAGAAACTAACTCTCAATATGTCTAGCCTGTCAGCATAAAATAGTCAACTACAATCTTCTTCCATGACTACCTGGTAACAACATCTCATATCTTCTACATGAAGAAAAAATCAGTAAATCATGTGACTTAGGGCATAGACAACCCAAATCCAAGCCACCAAACTGAATATGCATCAATAATGAAAGATCAATGGACAAAGAAAACTCATAACCAAGCTATAAATGCAACCTGTAAGTATAGACATCTTACAACACTACACAACTTGTAGACCCAACAAGTCATCATACATATTCAAATCCAAATACTAATAACCATATCATCATGAGACCAGTCTGAAATATGAACTGAGTATACAATGACATCAAATCCAAATCTTCAAACATACACTGTCATAAACTCACAATGTTACCATAGTCAAAATATACCATAAACTAGTGTCATTTGATTTCCACAATCCATTAGTAAAAACTGGTTCGTACTTCTGGAATTTGATTGTGTTTTAAGTTTTTTGCATCTTTATCTTTGCATCTTTTTAGAAAAGCCAAGTCTGCCACTTTCTTCATGAGCTTAATTCTCAGCACTTCGAATTGTTTACATTTAAACCAAATTTCCTTTCCATGAAGGGTATAGATGAGTGTCATTTGATTTCCACAATCCATTAGTAAAAATTGGTTCGTACTTCTAGAATTTGATTGTGTTTTAAGTTTTTTGCATCAAATTAGATGCAAAAAACTTAAAACACAATCAAATTCCAGAAGTACGAACCAGTTTATACCATAAACTGTTCAGATTAATATATCGCCAAATAAATCATGTCAAACCTACACCAAATCTGAACCAATGTGTAAAGTCTCCAAGAGCTTTTCGTTGACTACTCAAAATCCAAAATCTGACTCTATATGCTCAAGTTATGCCCTAATTTGTTCTCAAAATAAATAACATCTAACTTTAGGGCTCTTAAAATTTGACAAAATTTTAAAATCACAGAACCAAACCTACACCAAGTTGTAGTGCTCTAAATTAGCTTTCCAACGCTTGTAAGAACTCTGAAATTCGATATCCTAAAAGAAAGTTATGGCCATTTTACTATGATAGTCTTTTTACCATTTTCACTACGAAATTATTTTTTGTCACGAAAATTTCGACGAGATTAAATTTGATGATCATCATGGGCTCAAACTGAAAAACTCTTTCATTTCCACTAAACATGGTCAAACTAGAGCATATTATATATCAAAATTTATGGAAACATCAACCCGAATCGAATGGTGAGGTTTTTTTTTACCCAGGAGGTCATTTCTGCAAGCTACCCCCTAAAAATTATCATTTAAATGAAACATCCAAAAAACCCTTTTTTTCAACAATTTCACATGCCCAAAATCTTCCAACATCTCATCATAACAACAAACTCAAAACTCTAAGATCTGCAATAAACAACTCATATATCTTGTACTTTTCTATCCTCTCATGCATTCCCATGGATTCAATCTACTGTTACAATAATAAAAATCATAGCTCTGATACCACTTGTAAGGAAACTTGCAATAAAGAATATAATTATTTCCACATAACCCATAATTGATCTGAAATAAACACAGAATTAAAATCCACATGCAAGAGGATAGACAACATACTCACAAAAATGTGACACGAGATATACCCTGGGAAACCCTCATTGAGGGAAAAACCCAGCCTCCAAAAGCATCCATCACCATGTATTATTCAGCAAATAAATACCATTTTCATACAACCATGGAAGCCTTCAAAGCCATAGCCACTACCAAGCAATCTATGTGAACAAGCATGAATCCACACATCTCATGCCATGCTTCAAACCTTCACAAATGCTCCCTTGGCTAACCTGTCAAGCCTTGTCCCGCTCAACTCTTGTCTTTTTACACACCAACAACTACCCTTGTAGTTGCTTATATAGTAGCAAGTCCCACAAAAATCACCGAGTGGTATTACATAAACTATGTGCTACCTAACCCATTGACCCCACATTTAATATTAATTTTTTTTTTTCAATATTAAATAATTACATCAAATATTATCACAATGTTGCAATACAACTCATCAAGTATATCCCATGGGAATCTTTACATGTTGCACGTCCATCTAGGTGCAACATTACATAATAAAATAAAATAATAAAATATAACAATATTATGCAACCTGTGTAACACCTATTATCTCAACAATTCTTGATAAGCAAAAAGAGAGATTGCTATTATCAAAAGTGTATCAATAATTTACAAAGAGATCAATCCTTATAAAAGGAGATCAAAAACTTAATAGGCAACTAATCTAGGTTGCATGATAATAATTAATAAAAGAATTAATTATGATATGCCAAAAGTTTAGCTTAAGTGAAGTATAGTTAATATGATCTAATTAATAAGTAAATACTTTATTACTCTAACACAACACCCCCCCCCCCCCCCCCCCCCCACATAAACTTTGGGACTAGCTAAAAATTTAGAAACTACTATTGAAAGGAAAATTGGGTCCTGACAATAAGGCCTAATGAGGTACCCAAGCACAACCAAATCTCTGAAAAGAGGAGAAATAGAGAAAACCACACAGGAAAAACCCTACTCCAAAAAGAGATGGAAAGAATGTTTCAGAAGATAGGAACAAAAGGATGGTCATGAAGAACACCACTAAAGCATGAAGCTGCAAACATTGTCAAACTGTTGATTTGAAGAACCTCCACTGTATAGAATATGACCAAGTAGAGAAGACTAAGTCTGAAGAATTGATAAATTGAAGATGAAAGGTATCTTCATGGCCTCCAAAAATAGGAATGAAAAAATTTATATATGGTAAATGATTCGTCTCACCAAAATGCATAGGTATCTAGCTACTACAATCACCTAGTACGTAGGATCAAATATTGAATACATAGCTCACTCGATCGAACCAAGAAAAAAATAAAACCAACATAATCCGCCTATAATGTTGAGAGGTAAAACATGAAAACTGAAACTAAATGCAATATCTCTTGCAGAAAGAAGAACCAAGAACATCAAGAGTGCAAAAGAAGTACAAACACCCATAATGGCACGTGTCATCGACACATCATAAGGCTAATGTCATGGAAGGAACACTCACTTGACAAAGGAAGATGGTGAATATGGTCAACATGAAACCCCCCAAGGCACTTTATGATGTATTGTAAGTACAATAAAACACAAAGATGTCCAAGATCTCAAAATGCAATAGAGTGGCACTTTATCTTAGTGTGTTTACAAAAATACTATAAAAGGATGTCAACAAAGATCAAAAGAGACATAATACTAATACAATAGATAGTGTAACCCATGAAAAATCATCTAAAACAACAAAAATGATTCCTAGACCTGAAACAACCAAGATATTCATCAAAATGCAGAAAAGAAAAAAACTAAATGAGATGTGCCTGGAGCAGAATATGGAAATTAGAATGTCTCAAAATATGTCTCCCGAAGTGCAAAATAGAACTCCTAAATTTGACAACCAAAACAGCCATATAAAGGGCACCAAAATTGAAAATAACTTGCACCACTAGAACAAAGTCGAAACTAGCTTTCTTGTGATGTCTCGTTTGCGAAAAGTGGAGTCCGAACGAGCAAGTTATGGCCAAAAAATGACATGTAGGTCATAAAAGCACTGGAAGGGAAAAAAATTAAAATATTGCCTTGGGATCCATGCTAGAATGCCTCAAAAAATGTGCCCAATAGCACCAGGAATTACATCAGGAAGTATGTCGATTTGTATCAAAATTATCTTGATTTGCATATAAAAAATTTCATTCGCATGCCAAAAAAATCTTGATTTTCACACCAAAAAATCTCGATTTGCATGCCTAAAAAATCTTAATTTTCATGCCAAAAAATCTTGATCTACATGCCAAAAATCAAAAAATTGTCACCTTGGGTAACATGCCAAATCTGGAAGCAATATTATTTTGCTTCAAATTCCAACCGTGTCCAAATTAAACAAATTTTATATAAAAATAGGGGTTTTTGAGCACTTTGAGCTCAATGGTTATGTTTGTTTAGGCTCAAAGTGACCCAAAAATCAGTGACCCCTAGATTCAATGCAAAATAACTCTAAAAAATGAAACCCTCTAAAAGAAAAAGCATAGATCTAAAAGCCAAGTCAGATCTCTCATAAACAAAACAAGGGCATAAAGATATGAAGCTCTGATACCATGTTGAAGTTGATGAAAGATCAACCAAACAACTCCAAAGAATCAACTACATACAAACACCCATCATAGAAGAGAAAAGCAAAAAGCTATGGAGGCTGGAATTGCCAGATTCACACATGAGACATTCTTGATGAGCAAAATGAGAGATTTCTATTATCAAAAGTGAATCAATAAATTAAAAAGAGATCAATCCTTATAAAAGGAGATCAAAACCCTAATAAGTAACTAACTTAGGTTGGATGATAATTATTAATAAAAAGAATTAATTATTATATGCCTAAAGTTTAACATAAGTGAAATAGAGTTAATAAGTGACTTAATAATTAAATCAATTTGAATTAATTATTAAGTAAATACTTTATTACTCTAATAGTTATTACAAGACTACCACCAACTCAAACTTAGAAGAACTTCACAAGCACCCTTCTAGCACTCAATCTTACAAAACAATACTCAATGCTCAAACTCCTCCCAAAGCCTTTCTTTTATAGATTTTTCACAAGCTAAAAACCACTTGTGGTTTTACGATACCATGTGCAAAGTCTCCTTGACACGTGTTGTACATGCTTGACTTGTGTTTCCCAAGATAGGTTGAACCAGGTTAAAAATAATATCTCACATCCAAAATCTTTTCCCGTAATTTTTACCTTCATAATCATCATGACAAGTGTCATATAACATCAAGAAATGACCCTCCTATATTATATTATGGATGGGGCATCTTTTGACAGCTCATTTTACCTTTTCCAAGGCACCCACATGTAGAAAACTTCCCAACTACTTTTAGAACTATCTAAAAAATATTGTAGGATTGAGACACGTGTTTTTTCAACAAAGAAAATTGGATATCATTTGTCTTTTCGAAAAAAGAGATCTGAAAATTTTCTTTAAAAATGTATAATTATTTTGTTTATCTTCCTAGCCTATAATAGAGTTATATAAAAAACTATACTCGAGGAGGCATTGCAATTATCAAGTTCTCTCTTTAATCCTTTGCATTTTCTTCTCAATCTTCATGTGAAAGATGACATCATCAATAAAAATTAGCTGGATTTGGTGATCATATTGTTGCTTTCATACAATATCATAGAAGCTCAAATAGTATAGATGATTTGACGGATCTAGTTACTTTCACCTTGCAATAAGAGGGAAAGAGTTCACTTTCTCAAGCATATATGATCAAAGGAGTACAAAGAATTGAGAACATAGAAAGGATAAATGAATCTGCCAGAATAAACAACTACAAAAGCTTGGATTTCAAGTTCCTCTGTATCCTCTAAGTATTCTTTTCAACAAAGGCCGCCTAAATTATTCAACCTGAAATTTAATTTGATGTTCTATATGATGGTGTGAAGCATCAAGAATTGAGAACTCTAAAGTACACAATTTGGTGCCTTATTTGTGTGTTTTCTTATCTCTTAGACTTATGTACCTCTAGTAGGCATAGATCCTTAGCTTCCAAACTGACTTAATGGAGGCTAACTATATTAGTATTTGAAACAATCCCAAGATAAAAAATTTAAAAATCTCTTTGTATGAATTAGAAATTCAATTGTTTGTAATAACCTGATTTTATTTCATCAACATTTGGAACCCAACATTTTTCTATGTAGTTCAAATTTCCCTACCTACTTTCAAAGGACAAATATCTTAAATTGTTCTTTTTCCATTGGGAATTTTCGCAAAAAGAAATCTCTCATTACTGGTAAATGGTATTGCTCCTAGTTTTAATGTCATGTTGTAAAATTGTAGATCTATTTGTGAAATTATTGCACTACATTTGTAATCAGTTCATAGATGTCATTTCAGTTTATCATATCATTTAAAACATTCGATTACTACCATAGCAATATTTAGTGTTGCCTTATTCTTCTATGTTATCATTTACTAGAAATGGAAACTGGCAACATAGTTAGTTTTTTTTTTTTCTTTTTTTAAAAATCAGATATATCTTGAAAATTATAAAAAATGCCATATAAGTTTATATTACTTTAAAACAAATGATGGTAGCATGATGATTATGTTGTAGTATTGACAAAGGTTCACCACTGAACTCTAAATAACTGCTCAAGGGATCAATATGAAAACATCCAAGTTGTTGTTTTCTCATAAAGTGCCTTCATTTTAATACGTCAATTTAGGTAGAAAACAAAATAACCATAGACACGATGGTTTTTTGTTGACATTGACGATCTATTGATTTAAGAAAATAAAAATACATTTTTTCTTCTCTTCGTGATGACTATTTGGTTGGTTGTAGAGTGTATAAGAAATACTTTTGTGATTTTTGTTGTAATTAAAAACTCTCAAATTGTGAACTTGACAACAATATAATTCAAAATCTAGTAATTGGATTGTCACTCATATAGCAATAGTAGTTGAGAGTTAAATCAATACACTCTTATGATTATGTACAAAATAGAAAGACTAAATTAGGACTCTTATTTGTGGAATTTGAAATTTATGTGAATTGATCTGGACTCAAATATATAAATATTTGATGCCAGGGAAAAAAAACAAGGTTTAATTATACTATAAAATGGAATTATGACAAGTTCTTGAGTTTTGGTGGCTATGTCATTATGAGTTAGAATTACTTGTAAATGTGAATTGAGTCAAGCATAATATCAAGTAAGAAATACTTACCCATGCCTTAGATTTATCTAAAAGATTTTTGATGCTTTTATGTTGCTTATTGGTAATCATATGAATGGATTAATGGTTTAGCATCGAGATTAAATTGGATTGTATGTATTTTGATACAAATTTTGTGATAATTTATTTACTTTTCTAAACAAGAACAATTGAGAATGATCTGAGTTTGATATTTGGATTTAATCAAGTAAAATTTGATGCTTATGTTGGCATATTTATTACATGTTCTTATTGTATGCCCTTGATGTTTTTGTACTAGCTAATGAATTGTTAGTGCATGAATTCTAGTTTTCATTAAATTTACCTTGTTAGACTACTTCAAAGTTGGGTCATGAATCTTTCATGTCAAGAAAGAAGTTTCTGGAGAAGCATAACTACTTCATAGTAGGATGGAAATGCACTTCAAAAATATTCTCTCCCTTGGTGTTTTGCGTGTAAAAGGTGTCTGGAATTCCTATCAAGGAGGTCTTCATATTGGTGTTTTATGACTTCATTACAATTAACGGAATGGTCTATTATATTGATACTTGCATTATACTAGATATTTGAATGCTCCTTACAAACCTCGATATTTAATATACATTAAGTCCTTGTTTAGTCTATTCTTATTTTAAATATCTTGATCTTTTTAACAAGTTGGTTGAAAATTCTTTAGTTCTTGTTATAGTTATTCTTCAACGGATGGGTCGAAGTCTCTTCGTAGATGTTGTTTTCAACAAGATGGTTAAAATTTTTAATGATCATGATGTAATATTTCATATTGGTATGAAAAATGTGTGTTCTTCTTTCTTGGTTGGCACAATGCTCTCTTATTATGTTCGACAAGTTGGTTGAACCATGTGCTTCATCATAATTTTTATGGAAATTGGTTTTTCCTATCAATATATAGATTTGACCTTTGAATGAGTTGATCAACTTCCTTGTCTTCAGTTAATTGCTTATGTGGCATTAGTTTTTGTAAAGTATGTCCTAGCAAATTATCTCAAAACTGGGTATAGAGTTGCTTCCAATAATGATGATTCATTAATAGATGTATTGCTATTGCTAATGAAAAATAATATCATGACATTTTAGTTCAATTGCATTCTCCATGTATTTTCTAATTTAGAAAGATCTTAAGTGGAAAAAAGAAGAAGTGAATTTTGAGTTATAGAAAAATGATTAGCCATATCAACAGTGAAATGGTTGATGCAAACAATAGAAAATGGGTCGCACAACTGGTAAGTCAAGTGAATTTTTAAATTACAACACACAGCTTCCAAAATATAGTAGTCCTTCATATCACCAAATTAAGAAGAAATAATATGGTAAGAGTTCAACAATTTCAACGTTAAACACAACAATAAAATATAGTGCACGCTTTCACGGCTAGTCGTTGCTTCAATACCCAAAGAAATTCCTTTACCCAATCTCCATAGTAATCTTAGAGGTTATTGTATAAAGATCAAAATGGTGTATAAAGATCAAAATGGTATCTCCTTCCAAAGCCCACTAGGAGATGAATAGGTCGTGTGTCCTCATTTGCTTCTTTCTATCATTGATACTCCAACATTGTATAGCTATTTTCTTTTCAATATCCTTTTCAAAGTTTTTAATACAATAAGAAAATATTGATTAAATTTTTTTTTAATTGGTTGTAACTAAATTTAGGGAAACTTAAATTCACTACTTATATGAGTTGTGACAACAGTAATGTTGAATAAAGAAGTTAATTATGTAAGAAAAGAAAGAGAGGGTCATGTCATTAATAAGGCATGGTGTCCCACCCATTTAGGGTAATTTAAAGGTGAAGGAAAATAGATATGGAGTGAAGGGTAGACTAAACATCGTGACCTCATTAGATCATGCTCAAAGATTAAAAAAATTAAAAGGAATGTAAAGAAAAGTGTAGAAAGAAAAATAATACCTTAGTGAGTGTAGGAGGGCAATTGGAAGTAGAATGACTATTGGGAGTAGTTATACATAGATTTTGACATAAATAGTTGGGTGTATGGTTTATGATCTAGTTCTTATGATTTTTTAGCTGTCTCAATTTTATAATTATTTGACATAATTAGACTTTTTCTACCATAAATTTTGTATTTAAATTGTTTATTTTGAGTAGTACTATGGATCTTTCACCATGTACTTTTTCTTTTAGAGGAAAGTTTTCTTGGATGGGTTCAAAAGGAATGAGGTTTGAATTCAAAGTAATCTATTTATTGTCAAAGACAAAGAAGGAAGTTATGATCAAGTTGGTCTTAAACATTATATTTTAGATGTTACAAACAACTCATCCATTATGTGGTACATTTTGGATTTTGATTGAGCTACTTAAGTCATAAATATAATTGGTAGTTGATATTTGATGGGTTAACATTAGTAGCATTTACACAACAACTCTAAGTCTAACTAAAATTTTATGTTATCATTCTAGACTTTATACATGCAAAAATTCTTCTATCTGAGTGCTCTCTAGTCTTCATTTTCAAGTATATGTATCCCAACTATAAATCCACTTGTGGAATTCCTTCCATATTGAAGGTCTTTCATTAAATAATTCATTAACATTATCCATAGTTAGTATGAACAATAATCTAGAAACTATTGAACCATTCTTACTAGTAGTGTCATTTTTATAATATATTTTACTTATTGTATTGAAACCTACCAATGAAGTTCTAAATACAATATTAAGAATATTAATATCATTGATACAAGGAGAGGATGAAAGAAATGTGGAATGTTTTCTCTTAACTCTATTTACCCAAAAAGATGGTATGAAAATAAAAATAACAAAAGATGCTTTATGGCTCTTGTAGGAAGGAGACAGATCACAATTCATCAAGAAGCCAATAATCCATTCAGTCGTATGTAATAGGCCTTAGGAACTTTATCATTGGGCTCTTATGGACTATAATATTTGAGGTATCTTAAAGGAAAAACAATGCAAGTTAGGTTAGACAATCTAATAGAAAATAGATTCTACTAACATGATGCTCAATTAGTTGTCCTCCATTTCTCAGTTATATATTTTTTTGTAGTTCATTTTTCATAGTGACATGCTTATAAGGAAAAAAACTAATGCTAATTTTCATTGGTTGTGAGATGAATGTCACTCAAATTAGAAATGCTTTGGAATAACTAAGAGGGGGGTGAATCAGTTATTCAAGGTTCAAATGTCCTAATAAAACTTTTTCACCAAGTAAAGTGAGCCCATTAAACTAAACATCCATCCAAGATTAAACTTTACCTACTTAGAAAGCTACTATAAAATTAGCATGCAAGAATAATACATGAAGAATCAACACATAACATAGTGATTTACATGGAAACTCAATTTGGAAAAAACCACCAGTAACATGCTACTCAATTCTCACTCTTCTGAAGTGATGCCGTATGAAAGTTCTGCCCTGTTAAAGGCTACAACACACTGTTAAATGTGACCTAGTTAAAAGATTTAACCACCTTATTAGAAGTGGTCCTAGTTAGAGGACTTTAGAACATTCACTTGGAATGCCACCCTATTAAAGAAATTACAAATGATTGTTAAACCAACCTAAGTCCATTAGATTTTATCCTAACGGATACAATTGTTAGAGAGTAACAACAAGGGCTTTTGACCTTATACAACTCACAACTTAACTTGCAGATTTCAAATCTTGATTTAGCTCATAACATTGCCTGGCTTTCAGTCGTTGTAACTTTGACAGCTTGTCCTCTTTTCAAGCTTTGTCTCCTTGAGTCTTCATGCTCGATGTATCAATGCAATCTCCTATATGACCACTTATCAAAGCATAGTCTCTTTGCTATGTTATTCCTTCTTGATGTCTTCTCCTTAACACCCTTCAACAACTTCACAACTTGAAAACTCAGCAACTCTTGCTTCTTGACCTGTGACTCCTTGAATAGAAGTTTGGAATACTCTTCCAGCTCGAACCTTCCCACTCTTAATTTCAGTTTGAATGGATTAGGTAGGATTCAATGAATCTACCCCTAATCTTGTTCTTTCTAGAAAAATCATGAAGAATCCTCCTAAATTTTCTTTAAAATGGTTTACCTAAAATTTTGTGCCTCCAACTCATCATCCTTATCCTCCATCTGGTTCACAAAATTCAAAGTAACAAATTTGTCGGCTCAGATCTAGTGAATCTTTAACTTTTCAAATAATGTAGCACCTCGGCACTATTGAAATTTTGGTGCTCGGAACATATTGTGTTACTCAGCACCAACTGCATTTTATTGACGCTCGGCATCTACTATGGATTCACTCGGCATCAAGTAGATTTTACTGATGCTTGGTACCTATTATTTGCTCAGCACTGAACTTGCTCGGCTCCTTCTATTTCACTCAACACACACTAGATTTTGCATTTGCTCGGCACTTACTGAAAATTTTCTCGGCATGAACTAGCTTGCTCGGCACCCACTAATGAACTTAGTCAAGCTTTACAAATAGCTTTGTTACAATTTATTCTTCCAGAGTTTCTAAGTGTAGCCAACATCTGTATCTTCAAGTATATTGTCAATTCATCATTTTATCATTGTCTTAATTGATCCTTGCACTTCATTACAAAATGATAACTCAACCTTTCCCTTAGGTGCTTTTGTTACATCTCATTGATTAAATCCTCTTGATCAATCAACTAAGTGATAGTACTTGGATCTTATAAGAAATTGTCCTTTCAGCAAATAGCAGGTTTGACATCAGTGACAAAACAATGATTGAAAATATTCTTTATCAACATTCTCTCTCTTTGCAAACAATCTTCTTTCTTCAATAATGATCTTCTCAATTAGATTTCCAACCGTCTCCCTCTTTGGCATTGATGGCAAACCAAATTGATCAACCAAGTTATCAAAATGCTAACTAGGTTAAAACAATAAATCAAATGTCAAAAAGAAATTTTGTTACCATTGCTATTTTCATCAGCTTTCATATCTGCCTCTGAGTTGGTATTATCTTTTCTCCTTCCTTTCTATTGTTGTTTTATTATTTCTCTCCTATTATTTCTTCCTCTTACATTTTGATCCTTTAAACTTGTTACTTCTCCCTCTGATTTCTCCCTCTGCATGTATTGATCAATTTCTGCTATTCTAGTATCATCTCTTTCTTTTGATTAGTTTAGCTCATCCCTTTATCCATTTGATTTTGTAGATTTGATCAGTTTCTGCTCTTTCTCCCTTTTTGACAAAAATTCCAAAGATATACTATTTCAGCATCTTATTGTGCAAGTGGAACATTTGCAAGAACTCAAATTTCTCCCTCTGTCACCTTGCTTGTGACTTATTTGGTAGTTTAGTACTTTGATTACTTCAAGCAAAAACCATAATATCCTCTCCATAAATTTGTAACATTTCAACAATCAACTCATTTAACCGCTTTGGTAATCTAATTTAGCCATCTCTAAAGGCATCATTAATTAAATTCCTATTTAATTAATCCTTTGCCATCCCCTAGCTGATTAATTTAATTAATCATCTATAGTCCTAAATTGATCAATCAAATAACCTATCATTTATCAATTAAATCATATTCTTCTATCTAATTTCAAAAATCCCCATTTATTAAATAAGTCTATTTGATAAATAAAATCCTCAAATCCAAAAACCCCTAACTTATCCCTAATCTTTCATTTAGCCTAATCCACCCCATCCACCCATGCTAACCTAGCTTAGCCACTAACTAACCCACTCTCATTAATGCCATCCACTTGCACATCTCTAACATCTCTAATCTAATCATAAACCCAAGCCTAATCCACCCCCTAATGTTGTCACGTTCCTTAAACAAGTTTAAGACTTTCCTAAACCAAACCAAAGTCTCCCCTCAAAAATCCCAACCACCAAGCCATGAGTGCTCTTACAAAACATAAAAGACTCTTACAAGCCCACTCATGACTCTTACATCCATCTTCCACATTCTTCTCTCTTCCACACTCATTCCTCTTACATCTCTCTTACATACTCAACCCCACTCATCATGCCTTTAACCAACCCTTTACCCTACCCTCTCACACTCATCCTCTTTGTGACAAGTGTCACCTTCCCATTGGTGCTAAACAAGCACAATCCATGTGCTCCCCTTTGAGTGCATCTTAGCCCTCCTTAACCATCTCCCCATCCTTGCATCTAAGCCTTCCATCCATCTACCCTTTGGCCTATAAATTGAATCCCATCCCAAGCCATTTCATCAACAATCTTTGAGCTAAAGTTACCATGCTATTTTGAGAACCAAAGTCATCAATCTTAACCTTATAATGCCAAATTGAAAGCTCACAAAGCTACCAATTTTCCATTATCCATCTCCACCATTGAAGCAACTTTGAGCATCTTGAGCATACATCCACATCAAAGGACGCATCTACAAAATCAAGAAAAGCATGGAGTGTTTTCTCCTTTGAGGTTTTGCACTTCTTGTTTGCTTTCTTTGTCTAAGCATATATGTGAATTAAGTTATAGTTTGTGAATGTTTCCCTTATTGCTAATGTTCTTTGCATACTAAAATCTTGTTCTACATTTTGGCACGCCCAGTGGGACCCCGCTATGGGTCATTTTTTATTTTTTTCATCCATTTCAATCTACATGTTGTTTTTAAAAACTAACAATCTAATGGTTTATGTTGTTTGAAGTTGTTGCAAGATGTGTTTGCTTGTTTTTGCAGGTTGAAGAATGCACTAAAGAGAAGGACGTACCTTTTAAAATTCAAAAATAACCAAGAAAACAAAAAATTCTGGAAAAAATCCGCATTCGTCGGTTCACTTCGCGCAATGTCGTCTCCACAGTTTGGCATCTCTGCCTGTCGTCTCTGCAAAACGTCATCTGTGCAAACTCAATCGTCGTCTTCGCAAGCTCAATCATCGTCTGTGAGAAATAAATAGTCGTCTGCGCCAGCTCAATCATCGTCTGCGCTTGCACAACCATCGTCTGCGCGAGCTCAACCGTCGTCTCCGAAAGCCCAAACTGTCGTCTGCAAATTTTGGCGTCTCTGCTTGTCAAACTGTCATTTCTGTCGTCGCAATCTTTCAACTGTCGTCTTCGACACCGCCAGCTACTTTCTTCATTAGATTTTCGTCTGCGTAGATCAGCGTCTATGCAAATCAGCGTTTGCGCAGATTGGCGTCTTTGCCTGTTGTATTGTTTTCTAAGATTTGTCGCATAGGTTTTGGTTGTCTTGTCCAAGTCATTTTTTTTGCATGCTTTCAAAACTCTAACAAATGAACCTGTATGTTTAAGAACACCAAAAATCACTAAAAAAAAATTTATAAAAAAAAAAAAAAAAAAAACAAAAACAAAAACAAAACCAAAAGAGTATAAATCAAGATTTGACTTTTAGTGGTTCCGTAGGATTTAGACCATTTTAAGCATTTTTACACGTAGGAAAAACAGCAAAAAAAGTTTTTAAAAAAAAAATTCCATAGTTAAGCTCTCATTTTTGAAGAATTTAGGTAACTAACTAAATTGCTTTTTTTTTGTCTCATTGCAGGTTGGAGCACATATGGAACCACTAACCATGTTTCTTGCAGGTTTTCATGTTGCTAAAAAATGAACTTGAATGTTTAACCATTTGTCTTTGAATGCATGTTGCTAAAATGAACTTGAATGGTTAAACACATTTTCCATTGAATGAATGTTGCTCAAAACACATTCTTGAATGTCATGGATTAAAATCGACTTTCCTTGGAATGCATGCTTAAAACAACAAATCCAATCTTGAATGTCAAGGATCAATTAACCATTGCAATATCAAACACTTCATTTGGTGCATTAAAAAGAATAAACAAATTTCTCTTTTGCATGCAATTTGGGCAAAGTTTGATTTTTGGACAATTAAGAAACTTTGTTAAGTTAAATGCAAATTTGCAAAAAATCAATTTGAGTAGTTCTTTGGACTCACCTCTTTTCTAATCACCCGTCAATTCAACCATTGGTTGCAATCTCAGTGCCATTTATGGGGATGGGTCTACTTGAAAAAAGTGTTAAATGTTCCACAATCTAACTAACTCACTTGGTCTTTGAATGTTTGCTTTAACTTTATCAAAATTCTTAAATGACCAAAAATCTAGATTAAATCGATCACACTTCAAGTTTGGGCACTAAAATTGAACAACAACTGACGTGGAGAGCCTCCGGGCGCGCGCTTGAAATCAAATCTCACACACTTTTGTTTTGGGCTTAAAACAAACTCACACTCAATCTTGAATGCCTTAAAGAAAATCAATCGATACTTGATGTGGAGGGCCTCCGAGCACTCGAGTTTACTTTTGTTGACCCTAACTCTTCTTATTGTTTGCATTTTTCGATCGATTTACTTTTGTTGGCACTTCAAGTTGGAATTGAACATTGTCTCTTAAACATGAGTGCTTGCAAAGTCTAGATTAGCACACATAAGAGTCAGTTGGTAAAAGAACAAGCGTATTTTTTAGCCCAACGTCATCCAAGTCTTCTCTCCCCTTGTTGTCTTACGAGGCCATCTTAGGTGCATAAGATTAGGATCCAAAACCTTGTTTCTTTTTAGGAGGCCTACTTGGGGATTTCATCACCCCTTGGATGACCTCAACTCCAGCGTTTTGGCGAAGTATAAGAATCGGGAGATGAATCGAAAGACACCTCTCTTGGGATCAAAATTTTGTCACTCGAGCTAAGCCTCAAGGAACTTTATACCCTTGAGAAGTGAAAGAGGAGAAGTGGGTTACCGCTCCTCTCAGCTGTGTGACATCTTTTTGGTCTCATCTACGGATTTGGGCCTCACGTACCTTGCGTATATCGAGGACTCCCTAGCTAAACCAACTGTCAACCTTGCAAAAAACCATTTAGGGTGTTAATGTGTTTGAAGTGACTGATCGAAACATTTGTAGAACATACACACTCCTCAGCGCAAGTATCACATTCTGAGAACCACAAACTTCTATCTGGGTGTTCCTATCTATTGTTTGATTTTATTTTACTTGTTGAATGAATGTTTGCCAAACTTGGTCAATTCTAGCTTAGGGCACACTTAGCGTAGTCACTGCCTATTTTAGAAGTTGAACAACTTGAAGCAAAACAACCAGAATCTCCCAAAGCCAAGCAAATTTAGGAATTTATGTCGGAACAACCCAAACCCAAATAGAAGTTTCACAAAGTCAAACTCAAGCCATCTCTCGCATACCAAGAACTTTCAACCAAGAGAAAAGAAATAACACCAAGGCCGTGAGTTGCCAAACTCCACAAAGCAGAGGACAAAGCTGTCGACGAAGCACTTCAAGAGGCCTGGTTAGAGCGCACCATCAAATTTAGCCAACATCTAGGAGTTAATCCTGCTTATGCCTTACCAACTAGGCATGATTTCTATGATTAGACACCCTTGTTTCTCCACATCTTCTTGGATAAGCTTCACTTTAGAGTCATCTTTGTAGAAAAGCCAGTCATCTTAGGTTATCCCCGTAAGCATTATTAGCTCATCCATCTCATTTAGAATCAAACCATCTAGCCAGCAATCCGAAATCTTCACATCCAAGCCTTCAAAATTTGTTGTCACCTTGCCAAAAGTTTTCCATTCCTAAAATCTTTCAAATCCACCAATCTCACCAAGGTTATCCCTTTGACAGAGCTTTGTTTAGGGTAATCTAGCTTTGTCACTTGTTATCCCTCATCACCTTGAGCTAAAGGTTGGGATCCACAAGTGGTCAATCTCGTGTTCTTCCTAAAGGATCATCAGTCTATCCTTAAGTTGACACAATCACCACCAAGCTTGCACATAGGAAAGCAGACCTTTTGTGCTTTGGCAACATATCTTTGAAGTTAGAATCCCCAACCCAATCCTCCTTAAGTTTTGTCATATAGCTTTGCCTCAACCTAAGAAATCATTTGCATAGAGAAGCCTTCCCCCTTTTGCATCCATCAACATTATTGCATCTCCTCCCTAGGAACATTTTTCATGCCACCCGTCACTCGCTTAGCCAAGAAGAAAGAAACAATGGAGCCCTATCATTTGGATCGAACAGC
Source organism: Cupressus sempervirens (assembly GCA_028749045.1). Lineage (NCBI taxonomy): Eukaryota > Viridiplantae > Streptophyta > Pinopsida > Cupressales > Cupressaceae > Cupressus > Cupressus sempervirens. Next base: position 64,531,779 of record CM053787.1, on the reverse strand, counting down.
CTCACCCCCCTTGAGCACTCATCCATCCTTTAGCCCAGAGAAAGCTATGCCATCACCTACTGACATTGAAGCTTTCATGAACCAACCACGAAATGCAGTATTGGTAAACGCCATTATAGACAAGAACAAAGAGACAATCATGGCTAATTTTCGAAGGGACAATGTAGGAACCTTTGACTTTGGAAGACCCCCTCCATTATCAGATCCATCTCACCCATTGTTTGGGCAGCTGCCACCACCCATAGGCTCTTATGATCCAAATTATCCTCAATATATGCCAAAAGAAGAGCCTCTAGCCAATCCATATGATCCAACAGACCCAAACATACCATCATCCACCCAAGTTGAAATATCCATGCCGCAAGCCAACCCAGCCACCACCACTTCATCCTTGGTTCATACCTCTCCACTCCAAACCCCCTTTACCCAAAAAAACTCACCGTTCACCCCCTTCACTATTACTGTTGCTGCTCCCCAACCCAGCCTTCCAAATCCACCCATTTCCAAAATCAGTGCTAGCATCTTTGGCCAACCTCAGCAATATACAATAGGGATGCCACCCATGGGGCCCAGTAATCAACCTTTCATCACCCCCAGCTTGTTCACCATAGCCCAAAGCACAATCCCATCATTTCCATTAGGTCTTGGGAGCTCAATACTATTAGCCACAAATCCACAAGCTACTACCCTCACTCCATAAAGCTATCAAATCCCACAAGCTACTACCAATTTTCTGCCAAGCTCCCAAGTAACCCCAACTCCTACCACCACTCTACCAAGCTTCCAAATCCAGCCACCAAGCTATCAAACCCCATCAGTTCCATTCCAAAGCTTTCAATTCCCACCACCTCCACCACCAACTAATCCATTACCTCCTATTACCAACTACTTTTCAATGCCACTCCTAGGAGGTAATCCACCACCCCAGCCTACTACCAATTATTTGCAGATACCATCCCAAATGGGGGCACAACCCACATATATTGGTCAAAACCCACAAGCCCCCCGATCCTTTCCCCAACCCTCACAACCATCTTATACCTTACCTCCACAAAGCAATCCATTTATCCCACAGCCAGCTTATGTTCCTCAATCCCAACCTCAAATCTCACATCAACAGCAAGCCTCGCAACACATGTAGCAATATGCGCCACCTCCCCCTCAACAACTTGTCATCCACCATGCAGCTGCCCAAACAATGTACAATCCCTATCAGCAAATCCCTCACAGCCATCCATATTTAGTGGCCTCATCTAGTGCATACCTACCTCAAGGCACTCCTACATTGGGGGCACCCCAGCCATCACCTATCAATTCAGAATGGGAGCAAATGAAGATAGCCCTGAAAGCCATCCAAGAAGGGAATGATCCAAAGACATTCAAGTTTGAGAATGTGTGTCCTTACCCATTTGATAGAGCCATTACCATGACACCATTTCCCAAACACTTTGAGGTACCCAAATTTGACAAATTCAGAGGAAAAGGAGACCCTGTCACACATATCAAAGAATTTTACATGCATTGCCAGGACGTGGCATACAATGATGTCTTCCTCTTGCGCCTTTTTCCCAAAAGCTTGGCTGGACCAGCTCTTGAATGGTTTTACAGAATCCCCTATGGCACAATTTAAAACTTTTCTGAATTATCTGAGGCATTTGTAGCCCAATATGCCCATCTTGTTGAAACAGAGCTATCAATAGTTGATCTTGTCCACACCAAGAAAAAAGGTGGAGAAAGCTTTGCCGAATACCTGCAAAGATGGCAAACCCTTACCGCCCGCATATCCTGCACCTTGCCAGAACGCCATGTGGTAAAAATGTTTATTGATAATGCACATCCCAGCTTGGCTCACCACATGACCATGAACTGTTTGTAGACCTATAAGGATATCAAAGAGAAAGGAATGATCCTTGAGCAAGGACTCATCAAAGATGGTGTGGTCAAGATTTACAAAGAGGCCAACCAAAATCAATCACATTCCAATGACAAGTCTAGGTATTGGAACAAAAACAAGCATGTTACAACAGATGGGGTTACTGACACCAGACATGTGAATATTGTTGGTCCTTCTCAAAACCATTCTAACCCACCATATCAAACAAACAATCAACAAGCTATCAACTACCAACAACGGAATAACCAAAGCTATCAAAACCACAATACAAGACCCAACTTTCAAGGGTCTAACAATCAAGCTAATGCCATCAATGTAGCTGTAGGGCAAAAGCCCAGATTCCAACCTACACCTAGAAACTATACACCCCTTGGTGAGCCATTGGATGTCATTTTTGAGAAATTGGGTAAGGAAAATCTCATCAAATTTCCTCCTACCCATCAAATTGATCCAAGCCAATCCAAAGCTGCATGGTACAAGGACAATGAGTATTGCAAGTTCCATAGAGTAAATGGTCACACCACCCTCAGATGCATGAAATTGAAATATTATGTGCAGGACCTCATTGATTGGAAAGAAATCACTGTTGGTGCCCAAACCTCTCCCAATGTAGGCTTACAAATTTATCAAAATACTTTTCCTCCACACAACAACCAAAATCCTGAAAAAGCACCTATCCAAAACAACAACAACACCAGCAACCGCCAGCCAAACCAACAGCATGGGAAGAATAATGACCACACTTCATCCTATATAGACTATGGTAGCCTTATAGGTTGTATATCTGAGAAAGAGCCTTCTGTCAATGTTATCAATATCCGAGGACCAGACAATGAGTGTGCAGTCACCACTCAAAGAGCGCGATTTAACATCGCAGGCCCACCAGTTTCATCAGCACCATCAGCTCTATCAAAAAGCCGGTACAATATCCTAGAACACCTTGGGAACATGCCAGCCCAAATCTCCATTTTACACCTTCTCCGCACTAGTCCTGTGTACAAAGACATCCTTGACAGTGCTCTCATAGAATCTCGTGTCCATTCTAATATCAATGCTATTGATTTTCATAATCTTGTTGGACACCTTTCATCCTCATGTGCCCTATCTTTCAAACCCACCGACATACCCGCGGTTGAGCCAGATCACACCCTTCTGCTTCGCATAGCCATCATGGTATCCAATTTTGCCGTGAAAAGAGTAATGATAGATAATGGATCAGCCTTGAACATTTGCACCCTAAAATTCATAAAACAAGCTGGGTATACTGAGGCAGATATGATCAGTGAAGTTATCACCATCAAAGCTTATGAAAACTTGGAAAGAACCACAGAAGGAACTATTTTGCTACCAATCAAGATTGGGCCGGTCATCCAAGAGACAGTTTTCCATGTTGTTGATCTAAACCTACCATTTAACATCCTCCTCGGTCGCCCATGGATTCATGCTATGAAGGCTGTTCCATCCACCTACCATCAGTGCATCAAATTTCCACATTAGGGCACTGAGGTGACCATCCATGTCGATCCAGAACCCTTTGCTTACTGCAATGCGGTTGAAGCTTCATATACAAACCATTTCCCTGGAATAGACATCGACACAGCCATCGCCAGCTCATCCCACGCTTGTAATGACACAGAAACTATCCTCGCCTCCACCCTGTATACCGTAAAGATCAACAACAAAGGCTGTGGAGAATATAGTCTATCAGATGCATTTGTTGTCGGAGCAATCCCACTTGATCCACATACCCATGGATGGCCGACATATCACAAAGCTAGGGAGATTCCACCTCCTCGATACAAACAGTTTGGCCCAACCACCTTTGTATCCTCAAAAACCTCTCTTCATGAGGAGCTCACTCCAGATATCAACAATTGGTTACATAAGGATGCACCTCCAAGAAATCAAGAATGCCTTGACCACTTCAGCCAGAAGTATCCCCAAGAACATAAGCTCATCACTGAAAAATGAAACTATCAAGGAGGTGGACTAGGACCAGAAGAAAGGGGCATGCAATGTCCCATTGAAGCACATAAGTGGGAAACGAAGTCAGGTCTTGGCTTTGGCATACCCAAAACTGGGGGAACCAATGAGAACGGTTAGGCTTTTTCGAACATCCACCGCAACCTTGTCAAAATCGAAGACATTCCTAAGGAAGTTGAAAAGAGAGCCTACGACGATATCCCAGACCAAATCTTCCTAGGAGACTCTGTTCTCTGAGAACTATCCATCCATCTCACTGACCTACCACTCCCTCATCCACAACTCATAGATTGGGACCAACCAAGCGTCATACACATTGATGAATTCACATCAGAGGAAGTGCTTCTAAGATTCATGGGAGTTGAAACACCTCACAAGTAGACAAAGCCAGATTTTGCCTATATCTATAAGCTAGATCCCAAGGGGTATTTTGGAGAAAATCCCCAACCTAGTTCTGATGCACCCAAAACTGGAACTAAGGTGAAACCAGGACTAGCTAATGCAACGAAGAAAGCCCCTCAGCAAGAAAATCCAGAGCCACAAGCAGAACATGAGGATTTAGTATTGCCTCCTCAAGATAATCGACCAGAGGTGTCATCTATTCTAATAGAGGATACTAGAGAAGTCAACATCGGTTCTTTAGAGATCCCTAGACTTGTTCACATTGTTGCATCCCTATCACAAGACCAAGCCGACCTCCTCTTTGAGGTCTTAAGAGAGAATATTGGCCGATTTGCATGGTCATATCAGGACATGTCGGGATTGGATCCAAAGCTTGTAGTTCACCATCTTGCAGTCGACCCAAAGATCAAGCCCGTCAGATAAAAGCTTAGAAAAATGTACCCCAAGGTGGCATTACTGGTCAAAGATGAATTAGAAAGAATGTTAGTTGCTAAGGTTATCCAACCTATCAACTACTCAGAATGGATCTCCAACATGGTCCCTGTTACTAAGCCTTCGGGTGACATCAGAATCTGCACTGATTTCAGAGATCTTAACAAAGCTTGTCCAAAGGATGATTTTCCCTTGCCCAACATAGATATGATTGTAGATCTTACAGCTGGACATGAAATTCTGTCCCTTATGGATGGATTTTCTGGGTATAATCAGATCAAGATTGCAGAAGAGGATTAGCATAAGACAGCATTCACTACCCCCTGGGGAACCTTTTTCTACACCATGATGCCTTTTGGCCTAAAGAATGCTGGGGCTACCTATCAAAGAGCTATGACATCCATTTTCCATTATCTTATCCATAGCATTTTGGAAGATTATGTGGATGATATCCTAGTCAAATCTCACACCTTCATGGATCATCTCGCTGACGTGGAGAAAGTCTTTGATAGGTTAGCCCAATATCATCTCATGCTAAATCCCAAGAAGTGTGTCTTTGGGGTCACATCTGGCAAGCTTCTAGGCTTCATAGTTTCTAAACGAGGTATAGAGATCGACCCCAAAAAGGTCAAGGCTATCTTAGACATGCCTCCTCCCCAGACACTGCGACAACTTCGCTCTCTTCAGGGAAAGCTTCAATCTGTCCGGCGCTTCATCTCCCAGCTTGCAGATAAGTGTACACCATTTTCACATTTACTAAAGAAGGATGAGAACTTCAAGTGGGATCCTTTATGTCAACACAACTTCGATCAGCTCAAGCAGTATCTAGCCAATCCCCCTATCTTGGTCCCACCAGTTCCTGGTCGTCCCTTGATCTTGTACATATCAGAAACACCTACTACTCTAGGGGCGCTTCTAGCACAACATGATGATTATAGCAGAGAAAGAGCCATCTACTATATCAGTAGAACCCTAGTTGGTTATGAACTCAATTATACTCCTATGGAAAAAGCTTGGTTGGCAATTTTTTTCTCAACTCAAAAGCTTCGCCACTACATGCTAAGTCATACCATCCAACTAGTCTCCAAGATTGATCCTCTCAAGTATATGCTCTCTAGAACAGCACTCACGAGTCAGCTAGCAAAGTGGGTTATGCTACTAAGTGAGTCTAACATCCAGTATGTGGACAGAAAAGAAATCAAAGGGCAAGCTATAGCAGATCACCTAGCTGATGCACCTCTAGTAGATGCATATCCTTTGCTCACAAAATTTCCAGACGAGCATATCTGCCTAATTGAAGAACAGCCCCCATGGAAACTTTATTTTGATGGCTCATACACATCTCATGGATCAGGAGCAGGAATATTGTTGGTTACACCTCAAGGAGATTACATTCCAAAAGCCTTCAAGCTACAATTCCCTAGCACCAACAATATAGCAGAATATGAAGCTCTTGTAGCAGGATTAAAGATAGCTGCAGAATGGAATATCACTAAGTTACAAGTCTTTGGCGATTCTCAACTCATCATCAAGAAAGTCCTAAATGAATATCAAACCAAAGATGAAAAGCTATTACCCTACAAAAAGCTAGTAGATCAGCTGACCCAACATTTTACAAAGCTTCAGTTTACACAAGTGCCTCGAATGCAAAATAAGGCAGTAGACGCCATGGCCACTATCAGCTCACTCTTGGAAATTCCCCACGAAGCTACGCAATATGAGTTTTTAGTCGAGCAGCTCCTCACACCCGCTTATGCGAATGAGAATTCAAACCGTGTTTGTATCTTGGTTGGTCCTGAATCCCCTTAGTACCATGAAATTCACGCTTACTTACAAGATGGTATCATATCCCCTCACCTCAAACACACCCAACGCCAGAACCTTATCTGAAAATCATCCCGCTATGTTATCATAGCCAATACCCTATATCGTCGGGGTTATCATGATACTCTCTCTCAATGTTTAGATGAAAACAAGGCCACAATGACATTAAAAGAAGTACACTTTGAACTTTGCGGTGCCCACACGAGTGGTATTTTCCTAGCGTGACAAATCCTTAGAGAAGGCTACTATTGGCATTGAAGAAGACTCGTGTGACTTTGTCAGAAAGTGTCTCCCATGTCAACAGCACGCAAATCTTGTGCACGCTCCAGCACAGGATCTCCAGCCTATTGCACCACCTTGGCCTTTCGCTTGTTGGGGCCTTGATCTAGTTGGAACTATCACACCTCTCTCATCTGATGGACATAAATGGATAATAAAAAGTACAGACTATTTCACTAAATGGGTGGAAGCAGTCCCCCTAGTCTCAGCTACAGGAGTTCAAGTCTCCAAGTTCATCTTGTACCACATTGTTTTCCGCTTCGACATCCCATCCACCATCTTCACTAACCACGAAGGTAACTTTGAAAATCTCAACATGGAAGAATTATGCACTTCCCTCCGCATCCATCACCACTTTTCTAGCCCATATTTCCCACAAGGTAACGGCCAGGCGGAGGCAACTAAAAAAACCCTCCTCAAAATCCTAAAGAAAGTTGTCAATGATTTCGGCCGCGATTGGCACCTACAAATAAATCCGGCTCTATGGGTCTATCGAACCTCCTTCCATACATACACAGGAACAACTCCATACTTCCTAGTCTATGGTGCCGAAGCGGTATTACCTATAGAAGTTGAACTTCCCTCACTACGCATATCTTTGCGAGGGCAAATATCAGATGAAGAATACAGAGTAGCTCGGCTCGCCTAGCTAGATCTCTTAGATGAGAAGAGACAACAAGCCTATGACCATCTCACAGTCTACCAAACTCGTCTCAAAAGGAATTTCAACAAGAAGGTGCTCCCATGACACTTTCAGCCAAGTGACATGGTCCTCAAAGAAAATATGAAGGTCCAAGCAGATCGAGAAAAGAAAGGCAAGTTTGAACCTACATGGCTTGGTCCTTATGTTGTCAATGCATCCTTTGGCTCTGGAGCCTATCAGCTATCTACACCTGAAGGAGAACTCTTGAATGATCCTACTAACATCATTCATCTCAAGAAGTTCTATGCTTGAAGATCCTTGGTATACCCAGCTTTTGAAAAATACAAAAAAAAAATAATAGTAAAAAGAAATAAGCGTCCAACGGTGAAAACTTGGCAATTCAAGCGCCTTGGATAGGTACCTTGGTGAAAACCTGGTAATTCAGGTGCCTTGTGTACTAAAGACTAATCCATTATCTATCACTATCCTATCCCTCATGCATCCACCCACCATCCCATAAAACACCTGCTTGTTCCCTTGGTGTTCCAACCAAATATCCAAAGTCTGATGGAGCTTGTAAATACCTCCTATACAGCTTGTAAATCTTGAACCTCAGCTTGTAAATCTTGTACCAAAGCTTGTATTATACCTCGTAAATCTTGTACCATACCTTGTATATATTAAAATCTTGTCCAAAGCTTGTACCATATTCCAGCTTGTAAATAATCTTGTATCCTAGCTTGTATCCTATCACATGCACACAAAGAACCCCATTTTCACTTAAGCTTTTCGCAAACCATCTACCTATCCACCTATCAACTATTATAGACATCCCATCCTTCACAAACATTTCCATCTCACAAAAAAACAAAACATGAACAAACTTGTACATTTGTAACATATCTTGGTCCGTCAACTTGTACATCCTCTTTAGCTTAGTACCATTGTATCTATCCGACTTTCGTGTCAGTTCATCCTTGGTCAACATCTTGCACACATCGCACATCTTGGTTAGCTATTCCAATGCATCCTTTAGCTAGATTTCCTATCACCAAAGTGTTATCCTTCTTAGTTCAGCTCGCCAGATGCATCACTCATCCAGATCCACCAACTTAGGTACTCTCCGATAGGTCCTTGCAGGATATAGCTTTCCTCATGTCTGATCTTGGTCCGTTAGTACCTCATCCTACCCATCTCATTGGCAAACGGTTCTCTTTTGGATTTTTACTTTCTTTTGATTTGGGATCTTCCCTTTTGGGTCTTGAAATATCTTTTCCAAGCAATCTCCTTGTTCCCTCCTCAAGGTTGCCACGATCTTCCATATCATGGTATGCTGTGAATGGGGCAATCAGAGAGTAAGGTCTTGATCAGGTCTTTTGCTTCTTCTTCTTTTTGCTTGTGGGTTACCTAGTGTCGTTTCCACGCTGCTTCCTCTAGGATTCATGTGTGATACTAGGGCAATCCTTATGTGTTTGTTTCGAGTCAGTTTGTCAGTCCTTTGGACAATTGGTGAAAAAGCCTTGATGTTCTTGGTAACCTTGGCAATTAACCAACAGTCCTATAGCAAATCTAGTGCTCAACTACATGGTGGTACTTCTCTTTGAAGTATCCCCCCGCTCAAAAAGCTTCAATGGATTCCCTTCATCTCTATTATCCCCCATCCATATCCTACATCTCTCGCTCCTACCCTAGCTTATGCATCAGTATCTCTTTGAATCACTCCTCACGCTTAGCTTTAGGGATCCACAATCCTAGTCTTAGGGATCCACCAAGCCTCATCTTTCGAGATCCACAATTCTAGTCCTAGGGATCTCTGAAACCCATCTTCTGCCAATCTGACTCTTTGAAATCCTGTTGCATCAGCTTTATCATTCCATCATTCATCTCCCTACCATGGATTCCTTTTATAGCGCTCCGCTCCTCCATCCTCCCCCCCCCCCCCCCCCCCAATCCTGGAAAGTCTTAAGCTTACTTTACTATTGTGCCTCTGATTTCCCTTTATCATTCTCCCATAGTGAGAGTTTGAGCTAATTCAGCCCCTCCTCTTTCCCAATCTGAGTCTCCTTGCTCATCTCGGATTCTTGTGCTTTTCAAGAAGCTGTCGAGCCTCTTTTATCTCTTCGCCACCTTCTTGAGGGGGCATCATCTAAGTCTAGTCTCTCCTCTTCTTATCCAAGACTGGGGTAACCTTGTTGCTAAAACATCTTCTTCGTGTCGTCTTCATTCGAACTTCTTTGAAATAGTGTTGTCTCAACACTATGTCAAAGAGGGGCAAAATGTAGACACCTAAATTTGATCATACCGCTTTGGTAATCTAATTTAGCCATCTCTAAAGACATCATTAATTAAATTCCTATTTAATTAATCCTTTTCCATCCCCTAGCTAATTAATTTAATTAATCATCTATAGTCCTAAATTGATAAATCAAATAACCTATCATTTATCAATTAAATCCTATTCTTCTATCTAATTCCAAAAATCCCCATTTATTAAATAAGTCTATTTGATAAATAAAATCCTCAAATCCAAAAACCCCTAACTTATCCCTAATCCTTCATTTAGCCTAATCCACCCCATCCACCCATGCTAACCTAGCTTAGCCACTAACTAACCCACCCTCATTAATGCCATCCACTTGCACATCTCTAACATCTCTAATCTAATCCTAAACCCAAGCCTAATCCACCCCCTAATGTTGTCACATTCCTTAAACAAGTTTAAGACTTTCCTAAACCAAACCAAAGTCTCCCCTCAAAAATCCCAACCACCAAGCCATGAGTGCTCTTACAAAACATAAAAGACTCTTACAAGCCCACTCATGACTCTTACATCCATCTTCCACACTCTTCCCTCTTCCACACTCATTCCTCTTACATCTCTCTTACATACTCAACCCCACTCATCATGCCTTTAACCAACCCTTTACCCTACCCTCTCACACGCATCCTCCTTGTGACAAGTGTCACCTTCCCATTGGTGCTAAACAAGCACAATCCATGTGCTCCCCTTTGAGTGCATCTTAGCCCTCCTTAACCATCTCCCCATCCTTGCATCTAAGCCCTCCATCCATCTACCCTTTGGCCTATAAATTGAATCCCATCCCAAGTCATTTCATCAACAATCTTTGAGCTAAAGTTACCATGCTATTTTGAGAACCAAAGTCATCAATCTTAACCTTATAATGCAAAATTGAGAGCTCACAAAGCTACCAATTTTCCATTATCCATCTCCACCATTGAAGCAACCTTGAGCATCTTGAGCATACATCCACATCAAAGGACGCATCTACAAAATCAAGAAAAGCATGGAGTTTTTTCTCCTTTGAAGTTTTGCACTTCTTGTTTGCTTTCTTTGTCTAAGCATATATGTGAATTAAGTTTTAGTTTGTGAATGTTTCCCTTATTGCTAGGGGATGGCAAAGGATCCAAAAACCCCTAACTTATCCCTAATCCTTCATTTAGCCTAATCCACCCCATCCACCCATGCTAACCTAGCTTAGACACTAACTCACCCGTCCTCATTAATGCCATCCACTTGCACATCTCTAACATCTCTAATCTAATCTTAAACCCAAGCCTAATCCACCCCCTAATGTTGTCACATTCCAACAATTTTAAGACTTTCCTAAACCAAACCAAAGTCTCCCCTCAAAAATTCCAACCACCAAGCCATGAGTGCTCTTACAAAACATAAAAGACTCTTACAAGCCCACTCATGACTCTTACATCCATCTTCCACACTCTTCCCTCTTTCACACTCATTCCTCTTACATCTCTCTTACATACTCAACCCCACTCATCATGCCTTTAACCAACCCTTTACCCTACCCTCTCACACTCATCCTCTTTGTGACAAGTGTCACCTTCCCATTGGTGCTAAACAAGCACAATCCATGTGCTTCCCTTTGAGTGCATCTTAGCCCTCCTTAACCATCTCCCCATCCTTGCATCTAAGCCCTCCATCCATCTACCCCTTGGCCTATAAATTGAATCCCATCCCAAGCCATTTCATCAACAACCTTTGAGCTAAAGTTACCATGCTATTTTGAGAACCAAAGTCATCAATCTTAACCTTATAATGCCAAATTGAGAGCTCACAAAGCTACCAATTTTCCATTATCCATCTCCACCATTGAAGCAACCTTGAGCATCTTGAGCATACATCCACATCAAAGGACGCATCTACAAAATCAAGAAAAGCATGGAGTGTTTTCTCCTTTGAGGTTTTGCACTTCTTGTTTGTTTTCTTTGTCTAAGCATATATGTGAATTAAGTTTTAGTTTGTGAATGTTTCCCTTATTGCTAATGTTCTTTGCATACTAAAATCTTGTTCTATAGTTCTTACTCCTTCCATCCTTGCAACAGGGGCAAATGTTTCCCCATAGTCCAGTCCTTCTTCTTGTGCATAACCTTTGTAGACTAGTCTAGCCTTATTTCTTGTGATCTCACCATTCTCATCTAGCTTGTTTTTAAACACCCATTTGGTACCAATCACATTTTTATCAGCTGGTCTTGGAACTAAGGTCCAAGTTTTGTTCTTCTCTATCTGATCTATCTCTTCTTACATAGCTTTATGCCAATTATCATCTTGCAATGCATCTTTCACTATTTTGGGTTCAATCTTGCTCAGCAGACATGATTCATTCCTTAATTTGTTCCTTGTCATTGGTCTAGCTTCCTTGTCACCAATGATTTGTTCTACAAGGTGATGTCTTCTCACATACTTGGATAACTTTGGTTTTGTCCTCATTTCCAAGTTTGGTCTTTTAGCTTCAGAGTCACTATGCACATCTCTTTCAAGTATTTCTTCATTTCTTCCATGTGTACTAATTTCAAAATCAAAATGTGTATTATCTTCATTCTACAACTCAACTTCTGAATGCAGCTCAGCATTCACTAGTTGTGACTCGGCTAATACTGAAACTTGTTGATTCCCAACTTGATTGGCAGCTTCATCTTCAACAGGCATTCCTTCATAGAAGTATACAAAGGATCTGTACTCTTCTGGTTTCTTGGTTTCATCAACTTGAACTTTTGTTTGCTCATCAAAATTTACATTTGCACTCTCTACGATCTTGTTAGTGTTGGTATTCAGACACTTATATGTTTTACTTCTAGTGGAGTATCCAAGGAATATGCCTTCATCACTCTTTGCATCAAATTTTACATTTCCAGAATCTTTAAGAATATAGCATCTACAACCAAGTACTTTGAAATGTTTTACATTGAGTGAGTGACCATATCATAATTTAAAAGCTATTGCATTTGTACCTTTCTTGACTTGTATTTGATTCAGGGTGTAGACAATTGTACTTACAACTTCTCTCCAGTACTTTAGAGTAACATTTTTCTCCATCATTAATGTTTTGGCACAGTCTATTACTAATCTATTCCTTATTTATGCAATGTCATTTTGAGGTGGAGTTCTTAGTGCTGATGTTTGCCTTTTAATTCCTTTGTCATTGCAAAACGTCTCAAATTCTTTTGATGTGAACTCTCCTCCTCTATCTGATCTTAAACATTTCAGATTCTTTCCTATTTCCTTCTCAACCCTGGCAAAATACCACTTAAACATTTGAAATGCTTTAGATTTTGGTTTTAAGAACATGACAGTCATCATCCTAGAGTAGTCATCCACAAACAGCATTATATATATATATGTCTCCTTTGTAGCTTTGCTAACTCTAGTACTTCTTTGGAAGTGTAGGTTTTTCTTTTGAAACTTGACTTGGTCAGCTTTCCTAGTTGACATTGTTTACACATTGTATTTTCAGGCTTCTTCAGTTTTGGCAAACCTCTAACTTTCTTCATTTTGTTGATGTTAATCAAATTATCAAAATTGACTTAGTCTTTTATTCCATAGCCACACATCATCAAATCTAACAATAAGACAGGTTACATCTTTCATATCTAAGTAAAACAAATTACTCCTAGTTTATTCTCCTTTTCCTATCAGATTTCCATCAGTATCATAGATTTTGGCAGTTTTGTTTCCAAATTCTACTTTGCAACCTACATTTCCTAATTGTGACACATTTAACATATTATAGTTTAATCATTCAACATAGTATGCATTATCACATTAAAAAAAAATTGTAAGTTTAATGGAACCTTTTCCTTTGATTAGACATGGAGCATCATTTCCAAATCTAACACTATTTCCATCATACTAAGTAAAGGTAATAAACTTACTTTTGTCTTATGTCATGTGATGTGAGCATCCACTGTCTATGATCCATTTGTCATTCTTGTTTACACAGGTTACCAGTGTTGTTGCCTCGTCTTCATCTAACTCATCCTTCATGGCTACACAGACTACCTCATCATCATTTTCATCAAAATCCTCTTCTTCAACAATGTAGCACTTTTTCCATTTATCTTTGTAATTTCTGGTATTATCTTCTCTTCTATTCTTGTTCTTGTTACCTTATCTGAAGTTCTTTTTCTATGTGCATCTTGCAGCAATATGTCCTACTTTGTTGCAATTAAAACATATGATGGGCAGCTAAATTTTTCTTTACCTTTGTGAAATCTTCTGGCTAGTAGTGCCTCCAGTTATTCCACATCGTCTTCATCTGTACTACTGTCACTAGATGCATACTTTACCTTCTTCTTCTTCTTTGGTTTTACCTCCTCAGTATCTTTCATTGATAGCTTGGCCTTGAAAGCAAATTCAAGGTTCTCAAGTCTGTAGTTATCAAAGTTGGACAACTCGAATGCAGTGAGTCTTCCCACTATACCTTCAAGAGTTAGCTAATTTCCTAGTACACATCTTAATTATTGTATGGTTGAAACTCTAATAGCATAGATGAGGAGTAAGGTTCTTAAGAATTTTCTATTAACAGTGTCATCATCTAAATGACCACCCAAACTTCTTATTGCATTTACTACTTCTTTCATTTTAGAGACATATTGAGCAACATTCTCACCTTCCTCCATTTTCATGTCATCAAACTTTCCTCTAAGGATTTCTCTTTTTGCTCTTTGAACATTCTGATCTCCTCCATAAATATCAATCAAGGCTTTCCATATATTGAATGTAGAGTCACATCCCTTGATGTCATCAAATTCAACATAGTTGAGGGCAGAGGCAATCTCTAGCATTGTCTAATTATGCTCCTTCTTTTTCTTCATATCTTCTACAGTGGGTACAACTGGATCAACATGTTCTACTTCAATTGAGGTTTGTGAATGATCACTTATTGATCCAAGGTGCAACTTCATTAGCCTTTGCAATGCAGTGAAGTTATCTCTATTGAGCTTGGGAACTTCTCTCTTGGACATCTTGATTTTCCTGCTTCTAGTACCGTTAAACCAAATCAACAGATGGCTCTGATACCACTTGTTAGAAATGTTTTAAAATAACTGAGAGGGGAGGTGAATTAGTTATTCAAGGTCCAAATGTTCTAATAAAACTTTTTCACCAAGTAAAGTGAGCCCATTAAACTAAACATCCATCCAAGCCTAAACTTTACCTACTTAGCAAGTTACTATAAAAACAACATGCAAGAATAATACATGAAGAATCAACACATAACACAGTGATTTACATGGAAACCCAATTTGGGAAAAACACCAGTAACATGCTACTCAATTCTCACTCTTCTAAAGTGATGCCCTGTGAAAGGCCTGCCCTATTAAAGATTACAAAACATTGTTAAATGTGACATGGTTAAAGGATTTAACCACCCTATTATAAGTGGGCCTAGTTAGAGGACTTTAGAACATTCACTTGGAATGTTGGCCTATTAAAGGATTTACTAATGGTTGTTAAACCAACCTAAGTCCATAGGATTTTACCCTAACAAATACAATTGTTAGAGAATAGCAATAAAGGCTTTTGACCTGATACAACTCACAACTTAACTTGCAGATTTCAAATCTCGATTCAACTCATAACATTGTTCGGCTTTCAGTCTCTATAGCTCTAACAGCTTGTCCTCTTTTCAAGCTTCATCTCCTTGAGTCTCCATACTTAATGTACCAATGCAATCTCCTATATGGCCACTTCTCAAAGCAGAGTCTTTGTGCTTTGTTCTTTCTTCTCGATGCCTTCTCCTTGACACCCTTCAACAACTTCACAACTTGACAACTCAGCAACTCTTGCTTCTTGACCTGTGACTCCTTAAATAGAAGTCTGGAATACTCTTCCCACTCTTAATTGTAGTTTGAATGGATTAGGTAGGATTCAATGAATCTACACCTGATCTTGTTCCTTCTACAAACATCATGAAGAATCCTTCTAAATTCGCTCAAAAATGGTTTGCTTAAAATTTTGTGCCTACAACTCATCATCCTTATCCTCCATCTGGTTCACAAAATTCAAGGTAATAAATTTGTCAACTCAAATCTGACGAATCTTTGACTTTTCAAATAATGCAGTAGCTCGGTACTATTGAAATTCTGGTGCTCGGCACATATTGTGTTACTTGGCACCAACTATATTTTACTGATGCTCGACGTCTACTGTGGATTCACTTGGCATCAACTAGATTTTATTGATGCTTGGCACCTATTATTTTCCCGGCACCTAAACTTGCTCGACTCCTATTTCACTCGGTACACACTAGATTTTGCATTTTTGGCACTTACTAAAAATCTTCTCGGCATGAACTAGCTTGCTCACCCACTAATGAACTTAGTCAAGCTTTGTGGACAGCTTTGTTACAACTTATACTTCCAGAGTTTCTAAGTGTAACCAACGTCTGTATCTTCAAGTATATTGTCAATTCATCATTTTATCATTATCTTAACTGATCCTTGCACTTCATTACAAAACCATAACTCAACCTTTCCCTTAGGTGCTTTTGCTACATCTTATTGATTAAATCCTCTTCGTCAATCAACTAAGTGATAGTACTTAGATCTTATAAGCAATTGTCATTCCAGCAAATAGCAGGTTTGACATCAGTGACAAAACAATGATTGAAAACATTCTTTATCAACATTCTTTCTCTTTGCAAACAATCTTCTTTCTTCAATAATGATCTTTTCAATCAAATTTCCAACAACATGCTTATAAGGAAAACAAACTAATGCTAATTTCCATTGGTTGTGAGATGCATGTCACTCAAATGTAAAACAACAGTGTTATATAAATGTGGACAATTTAGATTTAAAAATATTATTTTGTGAATATTGTATGGTTAGGATGGCAAGGACCTTGGTGATATAATATTTAATGGTTTCATAATACAAGAATTACTAAACATGTTTCCTTTATTAAGCATATGGTCATTACCAATGTATATTTATCTAGCTAGTTAAAATTGTAGGATTTGAGCAAATATGTCAATCAAATCCACGAAGCCCAAGAAAACCTGCATGCAGAAAACCTATCACGGAGAAAAAAAAGACAAGAAGAGACAAGGGTTTGATTTGAAAAACTCAGACAAAGAAAATATTATTCAATGGACTCAAAAATTTACAAAGAGATCAATCCTTATAAAAGGAGATCAAAACCCGAAAAGAGTAACCTAAAGCCTAAAAAAGCTAGGGTTGCACATTATAATTAATAAAATATTAATTATATGCACCTACGAGATAGCTTCAGAAAACTAGAGTAATAGAAAACTTAATTAATTAAATCAAAGTGATTTAATTAATAAGTGTGAACAAATAATTACTCTAACACCCCCCCCTTAAGTAAAGATCACGAGGTAAGCTAACCTAGTACAACTATGAAAGCAAAGAGATGGGTCCCGACAACAAGGCCTGATCAAGTACCCAATACAAAGAAATCTCGGTGAAACGGAGAAATAGAGAAAACCACATGGGAAAAACCCTACTCCAAAAAGAGATAGCATAGAATGTTCTAGAAGATAGGAACAAAGAGAGATCATGAAGAAAACCACTGAAGCAGAAAAGCCGCAAAACTCTGTGAAAAAGAGTTGATCTCTAGAACCTCCATAGAAATAGAAGGCACGAACCGAGCGTGTCTATATGGTAGATAATCCATCTCATCGAAATGCATAGGTAGCCAACCACTGTAATCGCCTAGTATGTAGGATCAAGTACTAAATACATAGCTCACACTAACGAACCATCAAACCAAAGAAGCATTAGAACCAACAATATAACCCCCCCTTAATGCAGACGAGGTGAGGTGACAGGCAATTGAAAAAGTGGGCCAAAAATCTCCTACAACACAGGAACCAAACACATTGAGAGTGAGGTACAAACACCTATAAAGGCACGTGTCATCGACACTGCATAAGGCAAAAGAGGAAGAGGGCCTATAAGCAGAAAACAACTATCCCCCCCCCCCTCGCATGGCACTTTTATAAAATAGTGCAAGTACAACAAATCACAATGATGAAAAGGATCCCAAAATGCAAGAATGGCACTTTATATCAATGTGTTTGCATAAAGATTCTTACAATAAATATCAAAAATGATCAAAAAAAGCATAAGGCTGATACAATAGACGGTACAGCCCAAAACAAAGCATCTGAAGCAACAAAATCGATCCCCAGACCTGAAACAGCCAAGATATCCACCAGAATGCAAAAATGCATAAGATTGAATAAAAGGTTCCTAGAGAAAATTATGGAACAACAACCAACATCACTAGAAAGAGAGCGAAAATAGCTTTCCAACGATATAAGGAAGTCCAAAAGCAGAGATCGGATGCTCAAAATATGCCTCCCGGAGTGCAAAACAAAACATTCATCTTTGACAACCAAAACAGACAACCAAACTGCATCAAAACTCAAAAAAATCTACACAAATATCTTTGTCTCGGAACTAGCTTTCCGGTGCATTTTTCGGATTGAAAAAATACATCTGTATGCTCAAATTATGGAGAAAAAACTGACATGGCCTTGGTATGCATGAAAAAAAAATTAATAATTAAATAATTTTTTTAAAAAATTAAAAAATTTTAAAAACCTCCACCGCTGGTGGAGCGGTGGCCTGGCAGTGGGAGGGTGGAGGGCTGTCACAGGGTGGAGCTGTGGTGGGGACCGCCGACGAAGCCGCTGGCAGACCACCAGTGGTAACCGCTAGTAGTTTTGTTGCGGTTTGCTAACTGCCATGGAGGAAAAATCATACTTTTTTTATTTTGGGGGGGGGGGGGGGGGGGGGGGGGGTGGGGGGGGGGATTTTTAATAATTTTCTACCTCGATCTACATGCTAGAGGCCGTACGGACCTGTCGGCAAAAAATTATTGCCTCCCAGATCAACGTTGTCCAAATTGAACAAATTTGATATCAAAATAGGGGTTTTGACATCTTTTGAATCCATCTGTGATGTCCGTTTGGCCTCAAACTGCTCCAAAAATTGGTGACCCCCCTATTTTCTTAGAAAAACTCAAAAAATACTAGATCTAATCCTCCAAACCCTTGTTCTCCCTTTTTCTCCAAATACCGAACAAGCTATAGCAGATCTAGCTCTAATACCATGTAGGATTTGAGAAAATATGCCAATCAAATCCATGAAGCTCAAGAAAACTTGTATACAGAAAACCTGTCTTGGAGAAGAAAAAGACAAGAAGAGGCAAGGGTTTGATCTAGAAAACTTAGACAAAGGAAATATTATTCAATGGATTCAAGAATTTACAAAGAGATCAATCTTTATAAAAGGAGATCAAAACCTGAAAAGGGTAACCTAAAGCCTAAAAAAGCTAGGATTGCACATTATAATTAATAAAATATTAATTATATACACCTATGAGATAGCTTAAGCAAATTAGAGTAATAGGCAACTTAATTAATTAAATCAAAGTGATTTAATTAATAAGTGTGAACAAATAATTACTCTAACAAAAATGAGGGTATGGTTTTTCGAGACATATGACTATGCAACCAAACTCACTATTCAAGTGGAATAGTGCAATTTTTAGTAATATAAAAATAATATTTCTACCATTGGTTATTTCATTATGTGAAAACCTACTTATTGTCTTGTGCATGAAGGTGGAATAGTATTCATATCCTTATTCTTAATAATATATCCCCACCTTCAACCCTTTATTAACTATCTTTATTGAACTAATGACTAGAAAATGGTAAGTAGTGTGGTCAACTTAAAAATGTTGATGGGTTATTTACTAATCATCTAGGGATATGTTTGAATTCTCACTAATCTATCTCTATCCATATTATCTCCATCGTAGGGGTTATTGTGGCTAGAATTATAATAAATACTAGGTTAGTAGATGACCTCGAGGAAGAACTTACATGATATTACAATAGCTAGCATCTCTCATTAGTACCATGGAGATGATTGATGTCAAATTGTTAGAGTAATAAAGTATTTTCTTATTAATTAATTCATATTGATTTAATTATTGAGTCAATTATTATCTCTATTTTACTGAAGCTAAACTTTAGGCATATAATAATTAACTTTTTTATTAATTATTATCATGCAATCTAGGTTAGTTACATGTTAGGGTTTTTATCTCTTTTATAAGGACAAACTCTCTTTGTAATTAAAGATTCATTCACTTTTGATAATAGCAATCTCTTTTTTTGCTCATCAAGAATGTCTCATCCATGGATCTGGAAATTCTATCCTCCATAGTTTTTGCTTCTCTCTTTTTGTGACAGGTGTTTGCATGCACAGGTGATTCTTGTGAGTTGTGGGATTGATCTTTCATAAACTTCAACATGTTATGAGAGCTCTAGATCTTCATGCCCCTGTTCTATTTATGAGAGGGATGGCATGACTTTCATATCTATTTTTTACTTTCAAAGGGTTTCATTTTTCATAGTTTTTTTGTATTGGATCTAGGGGGTTTCACTCTTTTCGGTGAAATTTGAGCCCAAACAAACCTCACTGTTGAGCTTAGAGCATCCAAAAACCCTAATTTTCATATAAAATTTGTCCAATTTGGACATAGTTGGAATCTAAGGCAAAATATATATATTGCTCCTAGATTAGGACGTTTCACAAGGCAGTGATTTTGAGAATTTTTGGCTTGAAAATCAAACTTTTTTGGCATAGAAATCGATATATATATATATATATATATATATATATATATATATATATATATATATATATATATATATATATATATATATATATATATATATATATATATATATATATATATATATATATATAATTTGAGATTTTTTGGCATGCAAATCGATATTTTTTAGTGAGAATCAAGCTTTTGGTACACAAATCAAAGCACTTTGGCACGAAAACCAATGCAATTTGGCAATGGCCCCGAGATAATTTATGTTACTGGTGAGCACATTTCTTGAGGCACTTTGGCATAGATCTCGAGGCAATGTTTTTTATTTTGCCCTTTCGGCTCTTTCTTTACCTACCTATGATTTTTTGTCGTAACTTGCTCATCCAAACTCTGTTTTTCACAAACAAGATATCATCAAATAGCTACTTCTAAGCTCGTTCCAGTGGTGAAGGTTAGTTTCAGTTTTGGTGCTTTATTTGTACATTTTTTGCTGTTAAATTTGGGAGTTCCATTTTGCACTCTGGGAAACATATCTTGACCATCTGATCTTCAATTTGGGAATTCTTTATATTGTTGGAAAGGTCTTTTAGAGCTCTTTCCAGTTATGTTGGTTGTGTTTCCAAACTCTGCCCCAAGCACACTCTTTTTTTTTTTTTGCATTTTTTTATTCTAGTGGATATCTTGGTCGTTTCAGGTCTAGGGGTTGATTTCCTTGCTTCAGATGATTCGTCATAGGTTGTACTATATGTTGTATTAGCCTTATGTCTCTTCTTGTCTATTTAGACATCATTTGTATGTATTCATATAAACGCACTGCGATAAAGTGTCATATTTGATCTATAGTTTTGTTTCAGTTGTTTTGCCTTTTGATTCAAGCAGTGTCATCTAAGGACACTCGTACAGATTATTGAATTCTTGAGATTCATCATATATTGTGCCTTATTGTACATGCACTACTCTGATTAAAGACATGGGGGGTTGATGTTTTGCCTTTGTTTGTCATCTTTCTTTGAGCAGTAAGTATTCATGTGACATTAGTCTCATGACATGTCTGAGATTGATCACCTCAGTACACACATATGTACTCTTGTGTGCATCTTGATCATGGTTCTTTGACATATAGTTATTTTGGCCAACTTTTCCAATTGCATATCACCTCACCCTTGTCTGCATTAGGGGGGGTTCTTTTGTTGTTTCTCATGCTTCCTTAGTTCGATGGAGTGAGGTATGTATTCAATATTTGTTCCTATGTACTAGGCGGATACAATGGCGGGGTACTTATGCATTACAATGAGATGGATCATTTACCATATATACACTCTTCTTTTCGTAACTACTTTGGATGCAATTTTCTATGTTTGATTGGTCATCTCTTCAAACTTTGGTGTTTCATGTCATCTATATCTTTGAGTTCAATTGTTTACCTTTGTGTGCCACCTGATTTGAGGCAAGTTATAGTTTTCTCTACCTGGTCATGTTCTATTTTCAGTGGAGGTTCTTCAAATTAGCAATTACTTTTGACAGAGTTTTGCAACTTCTACATGCTTTAGTAGTCTTCTTCATGGCCATCTTTTGTTCCTATCTTCTAGGACATTCCTATTTTGGAGCCTTCTTCAGTCCTTCACTAGTTCTTTTTCAACATGTTTTCCATCTCTTTTTGGAGTACGATTTTTCCCATGTGATTTTCTCTATTTCTCCTCTTTTTAGAGATTTGGTTGTGCTTGGGTACCTCATTAGGCTTTGTTGTCAAGACCCAAAATTACTTTCAGTAATAGTTTCTAAGTTTTTAGCTACTCCCTAAGTTTATCTTAAAGAGGTGTGTTGGAAAGGAAAAAAGTATTTTCTTATTAATTAAATCATATTGATTTAATTATTAAGTCACTTATTATCCCTAGTTTACTTATGCTAAATTTTAGGCATATAATAATTAATTATTTTATTAATCATTACCATGCAACCTAAGTTAGTTACTTGTTAGGGTTTTGATCTCCTTTATAAGGACGATCTCTCTTTGTAATCAAACATTCATTTACTTTTGATAATAGCAATCTCTTTTTTTGCTCATCAAGAATGTCTCATCTATGGATCTAGGAATTCTTTATATCATTGGAAAGGTC
The DNA here is from genome assembly GCA_028749045.1 of Cupressus sempervirens. Lineage (NCBI taxonomy): Eukaryota > Viridiplantae > Streptophyta > Pinopsida > Cupressales > Cupressaceae > Cupressus > Cupressus sempervirens. Next base: position 64,509,277 of record CM053787.1, on the reverse strand, counting down.
TTTCAGAGCTCTTTCCAAGTGATGTAGATTGTGTTTATAGATTGAATGACCCTATTCATGAAGATTATAGAGGAATAGGAAGATCTTAAGGAGGGCATTAGCCCTTAGTCAATTCAAAGAACAAGGTCTGCTACAAGTACCCATAGACTTAACTTGGGAGAGGCTTGCTCAAAATATCTCTCTAAACCTTCTCTAAACCTCAAGATGCATAATATTAAATCAACTTTATTCATCACAATAACTACCATCGGGACTCAACCTAATGGGTGTATCTTTACAAGAAATGGTGGGTGATCTAAGTGGAGATTAAGATCAACAAAATGATTTTCCCACTAAAATAAAAGATCCTCCAAATGGAGGTCAGTATGACATAAATAAGGTTGGAAAAGAGAAATTGTATGAAGGAAAACATATACAAGAAGAGATCACCTAAGGTGTGTTAGTGTAGTTTTTTAATTTTCCTATTTTGCTAGGTTTTTCCTACACTTTTAATAATCTCGCTTAGGTTAATAAAGCATGTCTTATTAGGTGAATGGTTGTGAGGTGTCACCTTCCTACATGTGAGCATCCATTAGCTATCTTGGGAAGATACTTTGCTATCTTTAGTCCGATAGATGGTTGCTCCTTATTGGTTGGTGTTGCCACCTCCTCCCTCTTCCTAGCCTATATAAGCATGCTACCTGGCTTGTATTGATATCTCTTATTTTTGCATCCTCTTAATGCTATTTTGCTTCCAGCATTTGCATTACTCTCTTGGAGACTAACTCTATAATGCTATTTTGATTTTGTATCATTTGCATTCATAGTTTAAATATTTACTCTTTGCACTAGTTTTCTGGGTTATTAATCTTTTCAGATTCTAACATGGTATCAGAGCTTTTCTATGTGCAAGAGTAGATTTTAGTTTCCTTATTTGAGAGATTCGGGGGGGGCAAATAAACTTTATTGCAGTTTTTTGAAAAAAAAAGTATGCTCTTCTCTTGCATCTTTGGATGATCCTGAGAATCAGAAAAGTTTTGACAAAAACAGTTTTTCTCTAGGGTTTCAATCTCAAATTTGACAACCAACTTGCATATTTGGAGTTTTCAATCAGTTTTGCAGGTTCCAGCATGCTATTGATGGACTTAAGAAGCTGATCCAGCATTTGCATGTCATATTTTGGTTGCTGGGGTCGTTTTCTGATTTTTGGAGCCATTTTTTACTGTTAAAAGCGTCTGATTTACACTATAGCAACATCTTCTGTTCATCAGCAAGAAAAACGCTTTCTGGGTTTTGTTCGCAGCCCCGAAAAACCATCTGGGTATCTTTTAGATTTTGCATGCAAGTTGTATATTTTTCAGAATCGAGCATGCAAAGCTACAGTCATACCCCTCTCCGTTGGCAGCCGCAGATTTGAATGCAGTTTTCAAATGTCTCGTTCTTTATCATACGGACTCCGATTTTGATGATTCTTGTTATGAACTTGGCCTTTTTTTTGTGCTCTATCCACTATTGGAGTTATTTTTTGATTTTCATGCATGAATTCTTCAGAAATTGCAGATTCTCAGCAGTGACTGTGCACAGTTCTTGTTTTGAAAACTTCGGAGGATCATAACTTTCTCATACGACCTCATATCGAGGCAATTCTTTTTTTGAAAGTGCATGATTTTTCGAGTAGATCGCAGTGGTGCTATTCGTTTTCTTGATTATTGTGCCCAAGTTTCACTTTTAACATATGCTCTTCATGAGGGTTTGTAATGCATTGAAATCAAGACCTACTTGTGGTTTTTTGGCCATAACTTTTGCATATGGAGGTATTTTTCCGATCCGAAAGAAGCGTCGAAAAGCTGGTTCTGAGACAGAGATACTGGTATAGGTTTTTTTTGAGTTTTGATATAGTTTGGTTGCATGTTATGGCAATCAAAGTCGGATGTTCTATTTTGCACTCCGAGAGGCGTATCTTGAGCTTCCGATCTCCAATTTTGGACTTCTTTATATCGTTGAAAAGATCTTTCTGTGCTCTTTCCAGTGATGCTGGTTGTTGTTCCAGATTCTGTTCCAGACACATCCTATTCAGTCTTTTGTATTTTAGCATTTTGGTGGATATTTTGTTTGTTTCAGCTCCGGAGATCGATTTTGTTACTTCAGTTGCTTCGTTTTGGGCTTTACCTTCTATTGTTTTAGTCTTATGTTTTTTCTGATCATTGTTGATATTCATTATAAGCATCTTTATGCAACGCACTGAGATAAAGTGCCACTCTTGCGATTCGGGATCCTTTTCATCATTGTGATTCATTGTACTCGCACTATTATATAAAGTGCCATGGGGGGGATAGTTGTTTGCCGCTTATAGGCCCTCTTTCTCTAATTCCTCATGCAATGTCGACGACAAATGCTTTTATTTGTGTTTGTACCTCAGTCTCGATGTGTTTGGCTCCTGTGTTGTAGGAGATTTTTGGCCCATCTTTTCAGCTGCCTGTCACCTCACCTACCTTAAGGGGAGGATATATTGTTGTTCTATGCTTCTTTGGTTGATGGTTCGTGCCTTCTATTTCCATGGAGGTTCCTTTGGTTGATGGTTCGTGCCTTCTATTTCCATGGAGGTTCCTTTGGTTGATGGTTCGTGCCTTCTATTTCCATGGGGGTTCTACAGATTAGCATTTTGACAGAGTTTTGCGGTTCTTCATGCTTCAGTGATGCTGCTTCTTCATGATCACTCCTTGTTCCTGTTTTAGGGGACAATTTCCCTAGTGGGAGACTTCTTCAGTTCTTCACTAGGTTCTTACCTCTTTTGGGGGGAGGGTTTTTCCCTTGTGGTTTTCTCTCTTTTCCCACTTTCAGAGGTTGCATCTTCTTGCATTGTACTTGGGTACCTAACATGGCCTCGTTGTCGGGACCCATTTCTACATCCACCTAAGCTTCACTTATGGGGGGGTGTTAGTGTAGTTTTTTAATTTTCCTATTTTGCTAGGTTTTTCCTACACTTTTAATAATCTCGCTTAGGTTAATAAAGCATGTCTTATTAGGTGAATGGTTGTGAGGTGTCACCTTCCTACATGTGAGCATCCATTAGCTATCTTGGGAAGATACTTTGCTATCTTTAGTCCAATAGATGGTTGCTCCTTATTGGTTGGTGTTGCCACCTCCTCCCTCTTCCTAGCCTATATAAGCATGCTACCTGGCTTGTATTGATATCTCTTATTTTTGCATCCTCTTAATGCTATTTTGCTTCCAGCATTTGCATTACTCTCTTGGAGACTAACTCTATAATGCTATTTTGATTTTGTATCATTTGCATTCATAGTTTAAATATTTACTCTTTGCACTAGTTTTCTGGGTTATTAATCTTTTCAGATTCTAACAAGGTGGAGATGATGTACAAGACAAGTTTCATGACAGGAAATTGACTGAATAGCTTGTAGATAAGGCTAAGGTGAGGAATGAGATGGGTCTCCTTTGAATTCATAGTGTATAGTTATTTCTCCATCTAAAATTTAATCCTCAAAACACCAAGAAGAGAGGCAAAATGGATAAAATGTAGTTTTTCATTTTGAAACGTATAAACTTATATCTACCAACACCAAGCCAACTTGGTTGACCAAGGCCATCCAGCCAAGAAAGAGAAGACACTGAGAGATGCAAGTCAATGATTTTTCAAAATTTGGCAAATTTTTCTGTGTAGATAAGATAAGATAATGATATTAATGTCCAACCAATGACCAATAAAGGGTCCAAGGGATTAGAAGATACAGCAAGGCAAAAAAGCAACCTAGCAGGAGCACGTCCAAAAAAAAGGAGCAAAAAAACAAAGAGAGGAAACGAGAATGAATAGACGAGAGAAGGACTAGATAAACTCTTTCGGTACAAAGAAATCCATCACTAAATGATAAGACCCAGGGTGATCAGGGGCCCGAGACCGAATCCAAGTAGCACTAGGAGTAGAATGTCACTACCTAATTATTATGTGACGTGGTCTAACAGATCTAGTGTGTCCCAATGCAGAGTTGATTTTGATGTCCATACTCACAAAAGGAGGTAAGGAATTAGGTGAATTAGAGATCAAGTGTTGAAGTGTATACTCAATGATGAGATAGAAATAAGGGTCTTGGCTGCCCAAAGTATTTTGAAAGATTATATGGCTCAATTAGTGGGTCTCATAGACCTTGGTAACCTTAATGTCACACTGCAAACAATACTTAAGGTACAAGTAGCACTCTCATTGACAATTCTTTTTTACAAAGCATGTGAGTTGTGCAACCACTAAGTGCAAGAATTAGGGAAGAATAAAGCAAATTTTGACTCACGTTTGTGTTATGGCTAAAGAGATCACCACTTTTGCACAATGTAACTTGTGTGGTTTTTTATTTTGCAACTTTTCTTCTATTGCCCAAGCAACCTAAAAACTCATGCTTGATTTCATTTCTAAGTGTTGTTACAAGTTTTTTCTAACACAAAAAAAAATCTAACCTCAACTAGTCTAACATGTTTCCCTACTTCAAAGGTGTGAACCTCTCTGATTTTGTGTTTGTATTGCAATTTGCAAGGTTGTTTGGAACACCTTTAAAAGGGTGTTTTAGAAGTATCACTAAAGTAGTTCCACCTGAACAAAAGAGTAAAAGAAATAATGAGACATAACATTTAGTGATATGTGAAATATACAACCTATAAACACCTCAAACCAAAGTTTAATCCATGTGCAAATTTGACAAAATAATCTTAACCCTAAATGACAACATATTTGCCTTAATATTAGAAATATATGTCATTGCAAATGAAATATACAACTTACAATCCAATCCTTAAGTGAATAATTATACAATGTGAGGCCCCTCCTATCAAGCAATAAAATTATAACTGGATGACTATATTGGTTAGGTATGTGAGATGCCATATTTCATTTAAGAGATGAGTGGTTGCTTTTCTAATGAATATTGTTGCGAGTCATATGTTATTTCTCCATCTAGGAGGTTGACATAATGTGTTTAGATTTTATTAAGAAAAGGCTTGATATGTCAATGCATGAGTGTGGATCCTATGTTGTTGACTATATAATTTCTCATATCTAATGTGAGATCCTACCCCTTAACATTTTGCTTCTTTATTATGTTAGTGACACATTATTTTAATACATTGTCCTTATAGACAAGAAATTAATATTCTCCATTTTACATTTGATTCCTATGGTTGTGTGTTGAATTGGAATAAGTAAAAGTGATCATGATATATCATGTTCTATAACATAGATTAGAGAATATCAATGAATATGTCAATGTTAAGTTATATGATTTGATTATTTAACCCTAAGGAGGGACATAATCTAATTGTAATTATGTATTCTTTATAAAGTGGATTGGAATCAAATGTGTAATTTGTTAAATGTATTCGTCAATATCCATGTTGGCATGCATGTCAACGTGAATTGGGTAGGTAAAAAGTAACCTTTGAGTAACCAAATAATAGTCCTAGATGAAATTTGTTGATTAGAGAACCGTGATAGGTGTCTCATCACCAATTTTGCAAATAAACTCTTAATGGACTTTTGGAGGGTAAAATTTAACCATAGAAAGTAGTTCAAACCAAAAATTACTTGTCCTGTGAGTATACTATGGGTTAGGGGGAATTTCTAGACCATTTGAGCTTCCCAAAACAAAATGATGACCTTTCAAAAGTGCCTTAAGAGAGGGTGGTCTATGCCCATTAGACCTAAACTCCACACACGGTTTATTCATTAGATAAATTATATTTTGTACCTCTTTTGGCATGGCATAAAATACCATAAAATACCTAGAGTTACATTGCCAAAGGTATAGGTCACATACTTTCCAAATACCCAAAAAAGTCTAAATTCATCAAATATGAGTGATGAATATATATGGGTGATGAAGTCTACAAGACATGATAAGTCAAGAATATCAAGTTAGGTCTAAAACATTTGAATTGTATTATTATTATTTTAAATTGTTCCCAACCACATAATAAGGTTTCATTGCATATTTTAAGTTTAGTGTGTCCAGAAAATACAAAACATGTTCACAAGGCACATGATTCGCACTAATGACTACCATATTTTGGCCAAATTTTGACACGCAAGTGATGATCTTTGAGCAACGTCTCTAGTCATCCTTCGCGTCGGTCTGAGGTTTTCAACTTTCTTGCAATCATGAAGCAAAACTTACAATCTTCTATTATATTAAGACTAAACTCTGAAATGCAAAAAATATTCTTTGTGCAATCCTTCACATCCAGGATTTTTTTCCCTTCCAATTACGAAAGCAACGGGTACCAAATAGGTGATCAAGATTTGGGCCATCTAAACAAACTTAACCTTGGATATCTAATAACTAACTTCTTTCACAAACTTGTAAGATATCTTTTTAGTGATGAGTTGACACGAGAATAAAAGGCTCGGAATCCTTAGCTAAATCCATTTTCGTCAATTAACATATTTCTTAAAAGAGACATTTTTAACATTTTATATTAAGCATACAATCCATTCTAAAAACTTCTTCATAAAATCAAAATGTCACCGGAAATGGGGTAGTGGCTACGGGGCAACTTATATGCACCCATAGCCAATGTTAAATTGTGGAAGTGTTCTAAATTTTCATTGAGTAAAGGTGGCATTTAAGTTGCACCATAGACGGTGCTCTGGAAATGGTATTGGCTACTTCAAAAATTTCATCACAGCCTTCCAAAATATTCCGTGTGTCCGTCTCTTTGAAATCCAAAACACCCTCAGCTACCAGAGTAAAATTTAGCAATGACAATCTCCGCCACCTGTCCATAATTATTTTTCCCTCACGACTCTATATACAGCCTTTCCTCCGACACACTCTGGACTCCATCCCATTTAAAGTTTACCAAACAAACAGCAGAGACATCCTCCGTCATCTTAAGGCTCAAAGAGAGTACTTGTTCCGGGAATTGGTCACTTTGACAATATTACTCAATATTTACCTGAACAACCGAGGGGATAAAGATTGTGGTTGAAAAGTAATAGGGCCTTCCAGAAAATAGAAAGAAAACTGAAATCCAAGATATCCTTACCCATCTTTTCTATCATCCAATCAATGGAAAATTTCACCACCTGCTTCAACTCTTCCAAAAAATTTTGGTCAAGTGAGAAAATAGTCATCAGATAATCACATGGCAGTCCACACTAATCCATCTATTATCCAAATAATAATTTCACTGTCTGTCTGCTTGCATTTCAGTCTTGATTACAGGTACTTACGTTTTCTCCTTCACAGAAATCATGATAAATATGGAATCCAACAATGACAACTCAGAGCTCACTTTAAACAAGATGAAAAGGCTCTGAAAATAGAATTGAGAGGGACTGATGGCGACTGAAGCTCATCCACAATAACACAGATATTTCTTTCATGACTGAAAAGAGAAGATTCGGTTGAACTTAACCTGGGTCAATTACAATTTCATAATAGTATATGACTTTATACTTAAATGACAATTACTCCGTGTTTCCTTTGCAAAAAAATCATGCATCTATGTTCATTAACAATACAACAGAAGAAAGGCAAGAGCCTACAACACAACGGTAAATTGTGAGCCTCTTATCAAAGAGGTGTTGGGTTCAAATCTACCCGTGCTTAATAAAATAATAATTAATAAAAATACATAATAATTTGTCTTGGCTTTGGCCTCTTACCGATCATAAAAAAAACAATACAACTGAAGCAGGAACAAAAAATGGAATGGATATTCAATACTGATAATGAGTATATGCAAAAAATGCCACAAAAATGCAACCAATCTCAAGAAAGAAAGTGAAGTCGGCCTCTTGGGAAACATTTATATGTTAAGATCTGGAGAATCTATAAAAGCAGAGCACACCTTACCAATGAGGCCAAAACCATATATAAATACTAACCAATCTCTCAAATACCAAAGCATAAATACAGGCATGCAAAAGCAGAGCACAACCTTACCCATGAAACCAAAATTATAAATTAATATATGAAGACAAAGCCTAAATGCAGACAAACAAATTAAGAAAAAAGAAATTGTATTTAAATGTTCCATGGGGAAATGCAGATTATGAACACAGTGATTTTAGAACAAGCAGATTATTTTGGAATATTGCACAGCCATCAGAATGTTAAGACAAGAAATAAATATTTACTGAACATTGAAGCTCCAAAAAACCATGTGCACTATAAAAACATCCCCAGTATTTTTCAGTTGAAATCACTTTTAAGGCATGAATATTCCCAAATAAACATTGGAGCTATTCCAAACTTTAAAAGATAAGTGGCTACATTCAAAAGAAATGCAAAGACCGCAGCTAAATGCTTCAATATAATGAGAACAAAGACTTCAAATTTCAAAACAATTATAAATATTAAAAATGATTTGCCACCTCCAGTAGGTCCACAAACAAAATAACTAAATTGTAATCTAATACAAAATCGGGCTATCCAGGAAATCTATTTGTTTGCTGCATTCAAAAAAGGTTCTACATGCACCTTAAATGTCAAAAATGCACTCAGCCACTATTGCTCAGGATTTGTTCTCCTTCGTCAAGGATATAACACACTTGGGCTTTGTCAAATAGAGAAAAGGGGTGAAAACAAACACCCCTCTATTTTTTGGCACAGTACACCATTCTTACTCTTGAAATCCTGAAGATCCAGGGGCAGCCCCATAACCACCACCTCCACCAAATCCACCACCTCCACGGCCAAAACCTGGTCTTGCACCAGGTGCCTGTGATTTTTAAACAAAAAAAGAATGAGCGAAGATATAAAATTACACGTCTGATTTCAAGGAAAAGATAAAAAGGCAGGTCAATAAAACAGAACATACCCGAAATTGAGGCTGATATTCAGCGGGAGCACCACCCTTCTCACCAAATTCTCCTGGTGCTCCACGTGGAGGGCCACCACGATATCCTTCCCTATCACCAAACCTTGGTCTATCACCCTCAAATCTAGGTGGCCCTCTGCATCAAATGTAATGTTAAGAAAAGATAAAATAGCACCCATATTTAAACAAAACGGCACATATCCCAGTTACATGCTCAGGGCAATAAAGTCCCAACATAGAAATTTACAATGAACTACAAATTCAGAAGACTCTACTTGTGCTTACAAAATCATATGCTAATTCAACTAGAGAATTCAATACTACCAAGACAATTTTTCTGCAGGAGACTCCACTTCAAAACTATTAAATTTGTAGTGCATAATCTACTCCTCCATCAGATCCAAAGCTGTGACTACTCTATTAAGTATGCATACCTTCACCATCAAGCCCAATCAGGTTGTAAATTAAAAAGAACAGCCGGAAAGAAAACGTTTTGAGTAAAACAGTAACAAAATCATGAATTAACATCAAAAAGCCAAAAAAAAATGTTGAAAATTTTTTCAACGTCAGATAGACCTAGTTGGCAAACGGTGCATCTGTGTAAGAATCCAATACGATGCTTATTGCATTAACATGCAACAGGTTTAACATGAAACAATCTGATAAGAGCAAAAAAATATGAAAACCAGGCTCAGCTTTGATAGCAGCTTGGCAAGGCCAGTAGGGAATGCAGCTCAACCTCAACAAGAACATCAAAAGGATTTTATAAATATATAGAAAATTTTAGAAACAGAATACAGCCCCTACAGCAAGAACATGGAAAGAATGTTGAAAGCAAGCAACACATAAAAGATACCACTGCAAATATGAGCAACAATGTCTAAGTAAACGAGCAAATGTCAACTTACTCCACAAATCAAGGCTGAATTAAAAAGAGCAAATCCCATATCACACAAGAACTAAGCAAAAATTCAATATTAAAAAAGCAAAATAAATGACACTACTGGACACCATTGCTTCCACTCACCCAAGTTAGTGCCACACCTTGAACATTTATAGTTTGTAAAATTGTAAGCAGTACATTTTTAAAAAGTACTAATGAAAAAAAGTGAAACTTGCAAACCATATTGAAATCACTCAGATTCAAAAGCTATTTGACAAGATCAAGAACTTAGAAGAGATGCAGTACTTCCTCCAGCTAACAGATAGGCACGCACAGCAAAAAATAAAGCAGAAAATTTTATCCAAATTTATGCTCATCTAATATTTAAGCACAAAAAACACTTATAATTCTACAATAAGCTCACTCAATAGAAAACAGTGCACATGAAAACACATTAAATAAGAAACCATCGGAGTAAAAAGACCAACATCAACCTAAGAGGCATCTGCTTCCTTAGTAGTAATTACTAATTATAAAAACGAACCTTGACTAGAAAACAAGCAGATGAATATCAGGCATGTCACTTGGCAAGAGACAAAAGAAAAATCAGGTATCACCTCTGACTCTAATTGTCTTGACTAGAATAACACCCAGCAATACTATGGTGACTCAGTCATGATAATACAATACGTCAAAGCAAGTCATTATTTGAAATCATTTGACTGTGAAGGAGAAAAAACCCAATGAGAAAATAATGGTTATCCTTGCACTTTGCTTTGCAGAGCAAAAGATTCAGTTCAGGTGTTCTATTAATGAGAAATATCCAGAATAAATAATGTGATCATCATTTATAGGGATTCTAGTTAGTCATTTTCACTTGAAATAAGTTTTTATGTATATCACTCATTCAAATAAAATAGAGTTCTCTTTTTTAATTCTCCTCCATTTCCAATAACACAAGGCATGTGACTGTTAAAAACAAGAATTGCCTTCGTACCTGGGTCTGTCACCGCCAGGAGGACCACCCATGGGCCTACCCAATGGCTTGGCAGATTTCTTCAATGTTGCAGGAACAATTTCTGATGGCAGATTCAAGTACGTGCGAAGATACTCAATGCCATCATTTGTGAGGTACCAGTAGTAATACATCCACGCAAATGACTCCCTCACATACTCTTTAGACTTAAAGCTTTGCATCAATTTGATTACCTGAAGATTGGGTACATCAATTTCAGGATGCTTGGCCAAATTGTAATCCTTTTTTGCATAAAGCACACCCTCTGCAAGACAAGACAAGACGAGAAAACCAGGATTCACATTAAATAATTATGATGAAATTACTAAAACTGTAGAGTTCAAATATTACATTAATTAAGAAAAAACTTCATAATTAAGCTAAACAAGTAATATTGAAAATGTTTGCAAAAAACTAAAGTAATATTTACATAAGTATGATCCTTTTGAATTGAAAATGTTCAGTCTGGTTCATAAGAGGTCCACTTAATATAAAGCCCCAAGGATCTCCATTACTCTCATTTGCTAAATTTAAACCCACCCTAAAATTTACAGTACCCTACAGAAACAGAACAACCAAAAATTTTGAAAATTGTACAGTAATAACTAAGATCACTACCTTGTTAAATCTAGTTTAACACTCCAAATTTAGGTGACCTACTCTTCTGAGGAAGAGTTTAATACAAGTATTATACAATTGGACAAAATCTGGCTTATTAGACCCTCACTGGCAAAACAAATAACACAAACACACTCCCTTCAAAGCTAAGAAGTTGTTAGAAGTATATAAAATTCCTTTCTCAATTATTACTACAAGGCAATGATTTTTTTTAATGGAAAAACTAATTTAAAAACATACAATTAAAACCCAAGCGACTTGAAAAATGAAAAATGTCTTTACAGATAGAGAATTGCTAAAATATCAATTGGAAAATTGTGGATTTAACAAAAGATACGATGGACATTTTAAAATTGTACGGGAAACTTCAGTATAGTGAAAAATAGGATGCACCATTTGAATAGAACAAACATCTACCAAATCTAAGGAAGCTTATAAACCCTAAACGAATGAATCATCCTTCTCAGAAATTAAAAAACAACAGATCTGAAAGTAGTCTGTGCGGAAATGGAGCAATACTCCAGAGTCTAGACAGCTTAAAGAGGACATTTTTTCCAGTTTTCAAGATAATAAAAGTTCCTTGCAACACCCACTGAAAAAAGTGTCAAACCAACCCGAGAATATGCAGAAATCTCGCAATCAAAAGTTGTGAAGTGTAATACTCCCGATTACCAAAATTAAAACAAAAATGGATTATATTCGAATATACCACAAATGACAAGTGAGATGCTAAATATTGCCGGATTATAACCATCAAAAGATCAGTATAGTTCGATAAATTGTTGAGAGATATTGCGTGAATACGCATTAAATAATACGTTTTAATCGAAGAAATACACAAACCCATTTAAAATCAAAACATCCTCATATACCTATTGAGAGAAAACTCTTATACATCTGAGAAGACACCAAATACTGATTATTTAAAAGAATAAGATGTGTAAACTGTAAGAAAGTTTGATTTAATTCTGTAAATAACAAGCATTAGCAACTGAGAAAGTAGTGAAATTTTATCTAGAAAAAAGAAAGCAAATTTATATGTACAACAAAATCGCCCACATACCCACTGAAAGAAAATCTGGCCATACCCATTGAAGGCAAAAAGAGCTTAAACCCCAAAATTCCTAGATCGCCCGAAGGAGGGATAAAAAAGGGGAAAACAAAAAATTTCAGACCGCAGTCATTGCAAGAAAAATGTGATTTAATCCAAAAAATAGCATGTAAATAATATTATAACGAAAATAGCGATAACAACAGCTGACCTTTGAAGAGGTACTTGTAGACCTCATTTCGATTTTTCTTCGGAATCAACTGCGCATAAATGAAAAGACAGAACAGTTCAATCAATCCATGAAAAAAAAAAATTCAAACATGCACTGCGAATGGATCAAGGCAGATCAAGAACAATGAAAGGAAAATTTGATATCGCTTACCATTTTGCGAGAACAAGGAACCTCTGGAAAACCCTTCTCGCTTTACTTCGGTGCTTCTAATCGTCTGAAGAGAAGACCCGATCTCCTTTCTTGTACTTAAAAACCCTAATTCTCTATATCGGAGTATATTGATAATTGATAAACATGCAAATATATTTAGATGAGTGAGATGCCATGTCATTGCCATGTCGGTTTGAATAGGGTGACTAGGCAATATTTAGGGTTTTCATCTGGCCGAAGAGGAAGGCACCCTTTAGATAAATTATCGAGGAATTAAACAATTGATATAAATTAGAGAGAGAATATGTATAAATATTTTAGATGTATATAAAATTATTTGTGATTTTGTGGGGGAGGATTTCTTAAATGTTTTTTTTTTCCGAAAATTTACTCATTTTCCAATCAATGATAGCATATAGGAATTAAACAATTGATATAAATTAGAGAGAGAATATGTATAAATATTTTAGATGTATATAAAATTATTTGTGATTTTGTGGAGGAGGATTTCTTAAATGTTTTTTTTTTTCCGAAAATTTACCCATTTTCCAATCAATGATAATATATATATATATATATAATCATATCTTCCATGTGCGCGGTGATTGCTACTAGCTTTTATATATGTGTTTGTGTGTGTGTTTTTTTTCTAATATTCTATTTTTGATAATGTTAGTATCGATTTATTTGTTTATTTTTATGGTTAGGGTTAGGATTAGGGTTAGGGTTAGAGTTAGAGTTGTGATCGCAGTCGCGGTCCATGTTAGGGTTATGATTAGAATTAGAATTAGAGTTAGGATTACAGTGAGGATTATGATTAGAGTTAGAGTTTATATATATATATATATATATATATATATATATATATATATATATATATAAGTATTTTTCTATATTTATTAATTTAAAATATTAATTTATATGCATATATTTATTTATTTATTTATATATAAGTATTTTTCTAATTTTCTATTTTTTATAAAGTTAGTATTGATTTATTTGCTTATTTTTATGGTTAGGGCTACGATTAGGGTTAGAGTAAGAGTTAGGGTTAGGGTTAGAGTTAGAGTTGGGGTCAGGGTCAACGTTAGGGTTAGGGTTAGAATTAGGTTGGGGTTATTAATAGGGTTAGAGTTGGGATTAAAGTTTGAGTTTGAGTTAGAATTAGTGCTAGAGTTAGGGTTAGTATCAATTTATTTGTTTATTTTTATGGTTAGGGTTACGATTAGGGTTAAAGTAAGAGATAGGGTTAGGGTTAGGGTTAGCATTAGGGTTAGAGTTAGAGTTGAGGTCAGGGTTAGCATTAGGGTTAGGGTTAGAATTAGAGATAGAGCTAGGATTAGGGTCAGGATTATGATTAGAGTTAGAGTTAAAATATTAATTAATTTAAAATATTAATTTATATAGATTTATATATAAGTATTTTTCTATATTTATTAATTTAAAATATTAATTTATATATATAATTCTAATTTTCTATTTTTTATAAAGTTAGTATTGATTTATTTGTTTATTTTTATGGTTAGGGTTAGGATTAGGGTTAGAGTAGAGTTGGGGTCAGGGTCAATGTTGGGGTTAGGATTGGAATTAGAGATAGAGTTAGGATTGGGGTCAGGATTATGATTAGAGTTAGAATTAAAATATTAATTTATATATTATATTTATATATAAGTGTTTTTCTAATTTTCTGTTTTTATAAAGTTAGTATTGATTTATTTGTTTATTTTTATGATTAGGGTTAGGATTAGGGTTAGAATAAGAGTTAGGGTTAGGGTTAGGGTTAGAGTAAGAGTTAGGGTTAGGGTTAGGATTAGGTTTAGTGTTAGAGTAAGAGTTAGGGTTAGGGTTAGGGTTAGGATCGGGGTTAGGATTAGGGTTAGAGTTAGAATTGGGGTCGGGGTCAATGTTAAGTTTAGGGTTAGAATTAGAGATAGAGTTAGGATTAGAGTCAAGATTATGATTGGAGTTAAAGTGAGGGTTAGATTTGGGGTTAGGGTTAGGGTTATTAATAGGGTTAGAGTTGGGGTTAGAGTTTGAGTTTGAGTTAGAATTAGTCCTACAATTAGGGTTAGGGTTAGAGTTAGAATTAGAGTTAGGATTAGAATGAAGGTTAGGGTTAGAGGCAAGGTTAGCATTAGGGCTATAGTTGAAGTTTGGATTAGCATCAGGGTTATATATAATCATAGTATACTTATATACTTATATACAATTGAAATAAACAGGGACTTTGTTGTGAAATTGGATGTTATTATTCTCATACATAGACTAAAGGAGAATTATATCTCATATTACAGTTATTTAGATAAAGTAAAATGACAAAATTGGAAGATATGAATTCACTACATGGAGAACATTTCGCCATAATGATGTAAGTACATGACATTTTCTTCAAAGATAAAATTTGTGTTGCGACCTTTGTTTGTTAATTGACCACAGTACACTTCTTTCATCATGGATGGAAACATGTCTACTTTTACAAATGCATTACGGAGAAATCTCGCAACATCTTCCATCTCAATTATCTCAACTTCTTGTACACCATCAATTGCCAGAGCTTCATTCTCAAGAGTTATGAGCATAGTTATACAAGACTTTTTAATTATCCTCTTGCACCTATCAAACTCTATCTCAAAAAAATGGTTGGAGCTTGCTGGAGCTATTGGGCTCATGTCAACGATCCTTGACTCTCTGTTAGAAGGTGCCATTACTGAAAGAAAATATGATATAAATTTAAAAATATAATCATTTCAATGATACTTAATTGGGGTATATAAATTTGAAATCAAAATGTTTTGTATAACATAATAAGTTAAGTAACATTATGAAGTGTAGAGTATATCAATGTAAAAACCATATTGCATTGAAAATTGCAATGAAATTTTGTGTATGGAAACATGACATTATAATGACCATTCATATACATTGAAGAATAAGAAAACATAATTTTGTAGCATCTAATACCAATGCATTGTTTCAAACTAATAAAGCACGAATTTGACACAAAAAAGAAGAATAATTAATTATGAATTATTACATCATTGATGTTCAAGGCTTCTCAATCTCATTTCGTCTGCCTTCTTATTTGAAAGTTGCTTCCCACTTTTCATTTTTTCATAGCGGTCATATGTAAATGGTGGCATTATTCTCAATCCTTCAATAGACTTTACACGAAAAATAGCCACAAATGTTAATCTAGCTCTTTCCTTTGTACCTGTATCAATTATTGCTTTTGGAAGAGTTAGTCCCTGTGATTTGTGAATTGTCAATGCCCATGCGAATCTTAATGGTAGTTGGAAGGTACTTCCCCTCTGTAATGGGGTTATAGGAACTACTTTTGGATGGTGGTCATCAAATGGTATTCTAGAATAATTATCAAATTCGACCGTGACATAGGTCGATGATTGAGGAGGACTAGTTCCTAGTCTATACAAAATAATTTGTATATATCCCAAAGCTCCATTGACAAGGTCAGGTTCTATCCAAAGATTTGTAGTCAACATCACCCTGGAATGTTTACTAATTAATAACTCTAATTCAAGTTCATCATTTGAACCATCTTCAACTATGTTGTACCATTCCTTGTCTTAGTTGCAAGGTTGTGTGCAATAGGATACCTCAAAGAGTACAACATTCTCCTATTATGATTGTGGACATTCTCATTGGTTCAGAATAAATGTACTTCTTTGTCAAACTCATCATTGGTTAGAGAATCAAGCCGTATAAGGATCCTCATCATAAGAAGATTCCAATCATCTATCTTGGGATTCACATCTCTCAAATTTCTTAGAAGTTCACGAAATCTTTGTTGATCATTGTCTTGACCATCTTGCCTAAATATTTTATCTAATGTAACCATTGTTTTGAATTCTTGCCACAATAATTTGGCTCGCCTTTGGCTAGCATATGATGGTTTATCATTGATTGGAGGTAACTGACTAAGATCACCAACCAAAATAATAGAAAGTCCTGAAAGAAAGAAAATAAAGGTTGAAAAAATGTATTATGAATACTACATATGGATAGTATAGTAAATATTAGTTGACATAAACAATACACTTAAAAGCAAAAAAGCTTTACCTGCAAAACTTCTATCAGCATTTTGTGGGAATGCTTTTCTAAGATGAGAATCTATATTTTCCAACAAGTTTTGACCAATGAAATTCATTTCATCAATCAAAATACATCTAATGCGAGTCGTTTCTTCTTGAAAACTTAGAAGTTGTGCCCCCTCTAGTTGAGTAAAATCTTTTATTGGTATTCGTAGTTTTGAATGAATTGTTGAAGCTCCTATATTGAAAGCTACTACTCCAATTGGTGCAAGTAATAGAAGTGGAGAAAGATTTGGCATTTCATCCATATGAAGAGATTGATTGATGGCACTAATTAGATAAGATTTTCCCATTCCTATAGTTCCTTGAATTATCATGCATACAAGGTTCCCCACCTGATTGCTATGGTAATGTGTCATAATAATGTCAATGGCCTTTTGTTGGTTTCCACTAAGACTGGTAAAGTTGATGCATTATGGAATGTCATCATGCATGAGACATTGACATTTCTTCATTTCAGCAATGAAGTTGATAGTCGCAACAACATTATCTTCACATTGATATTCAATAGACCAATGTGTATTCCTATCAATATCTCTTCTTCCCAACATGTCTATTTTAGAAACTTTCATGTGTTGACCATGATGCAATCTAGATATGATTTCCCATTCATGCTCTTTAGTATTTTCTTGAGCACGTACAACATCTTCTACATCTGAGTCACTTGCGGCTTCATCATTTTCTAGTTGTCCAGCTCGTTGAACATGCCAAGGAGCATATTGGAGTGACTCCCAATTGGCCACTATAGTATCATCAATATCACCAATGTCCCTCTCAATGTCATGGAAAGGTTTGAACAACAATAACTTAGATGAACAAAAATCAACCCATTTGTTGGAGTCTTGTGGAGGAATCGATATAAACCTTGGGAAAACTCTAACTATAGCTGCTATTTCTCTTGGCCCCCATTTGTTATCTCCTCTTTTCTTTGGATTTTATATCCAAGATCTTGTTGCATCAATTAATGTTATATCTTCCATACAAAGGGGTCTTGTTTTATACCCTTGTATAAAAGACTTTGTATGATCTTCTTCATTATTCTCTATATTAATAGTTACAGGTTTGAAAACTTCACGTGAAACATTTAGATTAACAAACTTTCTACTACTCTCCATAAGTGGAAGTTCTAACATGTGACATGTTTCCTGAGCTCCAATGTCTCTTTCTATAACTATTTCAGTGAGAAGCTTTATGTATGCCCTTGCTACAAGATCATCAGGATTTTCCAAGTTTGATAAATGTTTGTTGATATGTTTCAGAACTTCTTTCTACTCTTGAAGGATACTTTGCAATATACTTGATAACTGCATGTTTAGAAAGTATAGGTTGCCAATCTACATTTGCCTTCCAAAGTTGCAAGATGTGTCAATTATGTGTGTTAACTCTATCATCATTTCATTCTAGGTCAAATTATTTTTCACCTGTTTCTGCATCCTAGTATAATCTACACCCACCCAAATTCACTAGCCAAGGAGCATTATACCTGAGAGGTATAAAATTATAAGTTTCTATTGATGTACATAAATAATTGATGTGTTAAATAGACATAAAACTCTAAATTCATTGAACAATTACTTATAAACCATTCTTTCCCTCTTTTTACATACGCATGCACCCTCCTTGCAGATAGTGTGTCTTTCGACACAGTTCAATATCTCTTCATAGTCTTGATCAATATCCATCTGTGCTAGTTGTGCAGTATTTTTCAGACATGGATGTTGACCAAAATGTTGAAAAGTGCAAAAATAGTTGTATGAATTATTGTTAGTTATTAATAAATTTGTGCATAAATAAATTTATAATTGTCATAACATAGTGAGATATGAGATAATATCATTCAAAACATACCTGTATATTTCTTTGGTGTGCATCATGTCTAGGATTCAATGCATGAATAATAGAATGAAAATATCTTTCAACACTTTTCCTCTCTTGCTCATTTGACCAATCAATAGTGTCCATGTTTGGTGCCCCTTCCAATCATAGAAATCCATGCACATGAGGTGAATTTCATTGTTGCCACTCGTATCTACACCAAAAGACTTTGACTCTCATACCCTTTTGAAGTATTTCTTTTCTAAACATTGTATGTCTGAGATGCATGTAATGTGCAACAATATGAGGATAGTCTATGATATTTTGTCTTCTCCATTTTTTAGCCTCCCACGGATCAATTGCTAGTGTCCCTAGCATTAATGAGTGTAAATCAGGCCACTGCATGTCTGTTGCACTAAATGTGAAAAAAAATTGTAGGAGTTTGAACCAAGTCTATCAATTCACCTTTACATTTAGCCCAATATGACCTTGTGCCTCTCAAACTTGTTCCAAACCTTATCAACCTATCAACCAAATTATTATATGGCATATTATCTACATGTTCACGTAACTCATTGATTGTAATTGGTAAATCTTGTAAACTTCTTTTCACAAATATAGATGATGAACTTTGTGCACGATGTTGCATTATCATGTTTGTCATAAAATACTTGAACCTTGGATGTTTACCAAAATGATGATCCCTCTACTAAATTCAATGTTTAGCAAATTCATGAAGATAAATTCGCTTCATTCTTGGTTCTAACCAGTCACATCTTACATCAGGAAACAATGTTGGAAAAGCCATATCTAAGAATCCAGACATAACATATTCATTGATAGGAGATGCACCTATAGCTGGCCAATCAATTAATTGAGATGAAACTAAATATGGATTGTTAACCCATGCATGAATTAATTCCATTTCTCTGTGAGCATTGGGTGGTCTAGAGGCAATAGATGTAGTATGGTCAAGTATATTACCTACATTTGCCTCAATGAGTGGACCAACAAAAATGACCTCATTTGCATTGGAATCAAACTCCATGTGTACTATCTTCGACCTATTAAAATTATTCTCACCAAAAATTTGGGTCAAGTCATTGAGAGCATCTTCATTAATTGTAACATGTGCATAAAAGGGATCTTTTTCTACTTTGTACCTCAAAGCTCTATCCACACACTCCCTATTTACAGTAAATTTATAATAAGTGCCACATCGATCCCATCTACAAACAATAATTATTGGCAACTTGTCAATTGCATGAGGCAAAAATTGGATACTTCTTCAACATGTTGAGGAAAACATATAATATGTACCTTGTACTTGTATTGACCACCAGTTGCACATGTAACTTGAAGTATAGGACTAACACGTGCAATCAAAATCTCTTCAACTTGGGTCAACTTTGCAAGCACTTATGGTTGAGACCCAAGATCTATATGGTTTAGAGAAGAAAATCTATGAATATCTCTCTCTTGTTGACACCTGTTACATATAGGACCTTCAATAGTATGAGAGACTTTCATAAAAAGATATGATTCCTGACAAACATGACACATACTTGGAGTCTTCAAACTATCTATTTGATGCCTAAACTACATCTAATATCTTCTGAACTCGGTATTAAGAAGACCATTTGGGTTTGTAGTGTTTTTCATAGTTCCTTCAACATCATCATTAATGCTCCTAACATTTTCATGTTGTGGGGTTTCAAATACTCGTTGTACTGAGTTGGGATTTTCGTTTTGAACATTCAACCCAATATTTGCATTAGGTGTTTGGTTGTACCTTTCAATTGGTTGGCCATAATTTTCTTGACACTCATTTTGTGCTTCATTTTGAAGGAGAAGGATTTTAGAAGAATTCTGACGTTGTATATTTCTTCCATCTCTTTATTGCATTTCCAATTCTTGAACTATTTGTTCAGCCCTTCTTCTAATACGTCTTTCGCTATCTAATTGGTTGTACCTTGTCCTTTGTTCTTGTCTTTGGCTTTTTGTTATTTGTTCTTGTTGACGTCTACAATAGTCTCTTTGATATTGTCTATGACATTCCCTTTGGTGTTCTCTTCTCTACTACTTTGATTGAAAGGTTAACCTTGGTCTCACCATAGCTAATTATGTGGAAATAGATTAAAGTTAGGAAAATAAATTAAGAGCATAGTTTTATGAAGTGATAAATAGATTATAAATTAAACAAATACTTTAAATTAATGTATGTTTGTAGGTGGTGTATTGATATTTTAAAGAGTAGTTAAATAATGTACATGAAATATGTAGCTAAATATGATCCTTATTTGTCTTTAGTTGTTCAAGATAACATAAGTTTATGAAGAAAAAAAATGCACACTAATATAAAGAATATTATAAAATCAACTTATAATGTAGAAAAATGTAAGTGATTCACAAATGTAAGAACATGAAAGAGAACTTTTATTTATATAGAGAACAATTACATATTCATAAAATCTAAGAAGTATTATCTCATCTATAATACAAAAATAATGATAATAAAAAATGATATATCTCTGTATAAGGTGATGCATGTGAACATAGACAGGTAAAAAAATCAATCAATTCCATTGCAAATGAGTTCCTCCATTCTACCTTCCTTAAATATGAATACAATGAAATTGAGTTTTCAATTAATAATTTTAAAATAACTATAAAATGACTTGTATAACAATATTAAAAGGTTAATATAATCTAACATTACATAACAATATTAAAAGGCTAATGTAATTTAACATTAATTGAAATATGATTACAATAAAAAAAAATGACATTAAAATTTAGCATTTCATAATAAATCTAATAATAATATACAATTTTTTTTTTAAATAACATATAATTCTAACATGAAGAAAAATTTAAGTGCCAACACATCTATAGAATTATAATAGAATGTTTCTAAATAAGTTTTTGAATTTTAAAGTAACATTCTATTTAATGCTTTGATTTATTCCCATGATTGATTTTTCATAGAATCCATAAAAAACACAATATAATATTCAAAAAATAATATATAATAAATAAATGTAATCTATTACTAAATTTTCGTAAAGCACAACATAATATAAAATTGTAAATAACTATATTATAACTGAATAATTAAATTCAATAACAAATATTTGTAATTGTCTAGCTACAATTTCTTTCAACCAAATAGTTTAATTCCTTTTTTAAATGCCTTTTAAAATTTAAATTTATAATTAAGTGGATGTGGTATCTTTAAAATCGAACATTGTAATTTGATACAAAAATATGTCCTCGTAAAGCTTTTAAGAAATGAAGCTTTTATTTTCATTCTAGTAAAAAATATAAACTTCAAAACTTAACATTATTTGTTATTGAATTAATTATTAAACATTAATACTTTGTAAATTTAAGTATATATAAGCGAGTTATGTAAGAATTGAAGTTCATTAACATTTAGTATTGTTGGACATTTATTTTGAACTGTATATTGATTACAAATATCTTGCTCATTTGAATCAATAAACGTTAACAAAAGATTAGTAAAAACTTCTTACTAATAAATACGCTGAACACTACTTAGAAATCCGAATTCAACTAAAAATTTTAACCATTATAACAAACTTGGATTTAAAAAAATGAACTAAAATTAAAATAAATAAATGAAAGCGTCAAGTATTCCATTTTTTTTTATTATATTCTTTATTACAAATTTTCTTGGAACTTACATCATCAAATTTTCTTTTATCAATATTTTTACTATATGTTTCTCTGTAGGGGCTCAGTGTGGACTCTAATTCACATAGGTTCATGAATGCACCATTTAAATTTCTTATCTCTTAAAATATTGTAAGAGAATCATAACATATGTATATGTAAAATTTCTTACTAAAATAATATGATGTTTGTGATATCTGTTCAAGATACAAAAATGTTGCTGCATAAGACACTTTGCAAAATTTCAAAACTCATTATTATTTTACCTATATTGAATTATTACGTTGTTGAATGGTCATGCCATTCAGATTCCACATAGTTAATTTGTTAATTATTTTTCTAAAATAGAAGAAAATTGACCACTCAAAGCTAATGGAAGGAATTGTAAATGGGAAAGTTACTATTGCAATTATGAGCAAAGGAAGCAACCGCTCACATTATTTATGTGTACTGTGCAATTGCTAGTGACTGTCTTTTTCGCATTCAAATTACATTAATATGGAACTAACAACAATTTCTTTAAAAAATATTGAACTATCATTGGAATGTATACCGTACCTCCAAACACAATCTTCTCCTCTTGCTTATGTTGATCGATTCAATACCAACTCTCTTCTACACTACCATGCATATGGATGAAAACACAGTAAGATTATGCAGAATGAAATACGCTTTCTGCAAACAACATTAAGAATAAGTAAACAAATAATTTTCAAACAACAAACCTGTACGAAAAACTTGATGCCTAAAGCTAAGAAATGGAAAATGTTGTTTGAGAACTTCATATATATAGAAGCTTCAGGCATTTGTTGATTTATTAACCAACATAACATTAGTCTCCTTGTAACGTCAATCTCATTCAATAGTTGGCAGGTAATGGGAATATGAATCATATCAACTTGTTACGTGTACATGTTGCATCTTCTTCTTCATTTCCATGTGTTTCATTTTCTCCTTGTGATCCATATATCCAAGCATTGTAAACTAACAGAATTTGTAAAAGACACGTGTGACTCTTGGTTTTAAGAAAAATACGAACATATGGAAATGGAAATGAACAACCTTCCTCCATCGCTGGAAATGAACAACTTTCCTCCACCGCTAGAAATGAACAACCTTCCACCACCCCTTTCAGCACATTGTATTTTGAATGGCCTTCCACCACCACTTTTGTAACTACAAGACATTCTTTTTTGTTTACACAAAGATTCTATCGGCATATTCTCATGCTAGGAATGCTTTTTGCCATTGTAGATGCCTCTCGACATAATTAGTAGCATTTGCACCTAAAGGAGTAAAAGGAGTAAGGGCTATGCAAACTAAACATTATTAATTTGAAATAGTTAAATTTAACTATTCTTAAATTCATATAAATTTACCAATCAAAAAAATAAAATCATATACATTTTATTTAAAACTAAAAGAAATGTAGAAGAGGAAAACAAAAGGCAAAGATGGTTAAATTGCATGTATTTTTACTCACAACGTAAACAAAAAAAAGGAGAAGCTTTTAGACACATTTTTGTTTCCAAATTTAATATACTTTATGTAAGTTTCAAGGTAATGGTTTGCTTGTTTTACATGGATTTTGAGAAGCAAAAGCTTGGATTGGTAAGACAACTTCTTTTAAAAAGAAAAAATGATTTGCATCACCACAATGGACATATTCTCACCATACCTATAAAACATCAACTTTATTCCTTAGGGAAAGAGGATATTGAAATAAGAAGCCAACAAAAAATGATGAAGTAAACACACATAGAGTCATATATATTAAGGGAAAGTATGAGATTTTGTACTTTTTGCACTATAGTAAGAGTTCTTATAATTGAGACTCTTCCTTTTGTCTGATAATTGCATATGGTTTGTTTATATTATTGAATATTGATTAAAGGAGATTGATGATTTTATACGAAGGTTGTCTAGTGATTTAACCTTTGATATAGTTGTAAAATTCAAACCATAATTACCACCATAATCTTACATAACTTCTCATCTTTCTAAACATATAATTTTCTCTATCTCTAGACAACATTAGCATTTTAAACTACAACCAGAAATTTGGGCTTCCTCTTGGCTGAAATAAACAATACCTTCATCACTCTCATACCAAAGAAAGCAAGTTATGAAAACCCAAGAGACTTCCAACCTATTGCACTTTGCAACACATTATACAAAATTCTAACCAAAGCTTTAGCAAACCACCTTAAAATAGTTCTACCTAAATTGATATTGGAAGAGAAAATTGGTTTCATACCAAATAGGTCAATTCTAGATGGCATCATAATAATTCAAGAGTTGACTCACTCAGCTCGAACCAAAAAGGAAGCATGTATGTTATTGAAACTAGATGTATAGAAAGCATATGATAAAGTGGATTGGAGATTCTTATGTAAATCACTATAAGCTTTTGGCTTCTCACATCAATGGATAAACCTCATCTTCAACTATATTTTAACTCCCAAATCTCACTCCTAATAAATGGTACACCAGAAGGTTTCTTTAGTACATCCAGGGGGATCAAACATGGTGACCCCATCTCTCCCTTCCTATTTATCATTGTGGCAGAATCCTTTGGGAGGTCAATAAAACTAGCCCAAAGCGAGAGTAAAATAAAAAAAAGTTTCAATCACAGAGACAATACCTAACATAACACATCGACAATTTGCAAATGATATTATCCTCCTAGGACAAAGCAATATAGAAGAAGCTAAAAATTATAAATAGATTATCAACACATACATGAAAGCCTAAGGACAAAAGGTAAATGTTGAGAAGTAAAAAAAAATTCCTAAACATAAATGCAAAAATGGAAAATAACATATGCCACATAATGGGACGTACGAAAGGTTCCTTCCCATGTAAATACCTAAGAATGCAATTAGATAAAGGGGTTTAAGACAACAAATCTTGGGACCCTACCCTATAAAAACTAGGAAGAAAATTGACAATTGGAAAAGTCGGTGGCTAACCAAGGCAAGATGAGTCACCAAAATAAAATTAGTCTTCTCAGCCATACCAACTTACCAAATGTCTTGTCTTCCATTACCAAAAGGAATCAAGCATAAAATAGACATGAAATTGAGAGATTTTTTTTGGAATGGAATTGAGGATAAGAAAAAGCTAGCTCTAATCAAATGGGAAAACATGTGCAGATCAAAAGAATTAGGAGTGCTATGTATTAAAATTTTAAGCTAGCAAAATGAAGCTTTTGGAACAAAACTAACATGGAGAATGTATATAGAAAAGGAGAGTAACAAATCTTGGGACCCTACCCTAGAAAAACTAGGAAGAAAATTGACAATTGGAAAAGTAGGTGGCTAACCAAGGCAAGATGAGTCATCAAAAAAAATTAGTCTTCTCAGCCATACCAACTTACCAAATGTCTTGTCTTCCATTACCAAAAGGAATCAAGCATAAAATAGACATGAAATTGAGAGACTTTTTTTGGAATGGAACCGAGGATAAGAAAAAGCTAGCTCTAATCAAATGGGAAAACATGTGCAAATCAAAAGAAATAGGAGTGCTGTGTGTTAAAAATTTAAGCTAGCAAAATGAAGCTTTTGGAACAAAACTAACATGGAGAATGTATATAGAAAAGGAGAGTAAGTGGGCTAAGATTATGTATAAAAAATACCTGATAATACTGACCCTCTGTCATTATTTTAGACCCTTAAACCCCCCCGCCCACCCACCAAAAGGTTCCAAGACATGGAATGCAAGTCTATTATATCTAAGAACCTAACATGGGATATAGGACAAGGGAGGGAGGCATTGTTCTGGGAAGACTCCTGGGATAGATTCCCATCTCTGGATACCTGTAATCTCTCCATGAATATTAAAATCACTCTATCAAATGTTTGGGTTACACATGTAGGGGACTATAAACACAAAATCTTAGAAAATCAAAAGGAAGTATG
Source organism: Cupressus sempervirens (assembly GCA_028749045.1). Taxonomy (NCBI): domain Eukaryota; kingdom Viridiplantae; phylum Streptophyta; class Pinopsida; order Cupressales; family Cupressaceae; genus Cupressus; species Cupressus sempervirens. Next base: position 64,482,983 of record CM053787.1, on the reverse strand, counting down.
GAGATGGAAGTCGATAGAAGAAACAAGCCTTCAAGATCATAAAAATAAATTATATGAACAATTAATTAATGAAAGACAAGTCAACCATAAAGATAGACATGATAAATTGATTTGGAGTGCCTCCAACAATGACAGGTACAATGTTAAGAAAGATTATGAATTAATCCTAAATTCCCAAAGTTGGGACCAAATTGATATCCCTCTCAATCTATGTTGGAATTTTTCCTACCTACCCAAGCAGGTATATTTCTATGGGTAACATGTAACACCCCACCAAGGGATCCAAAAGAATTAACCTAAAGTTTTTCTAAGTTTGCCAAATATTTTTTTTAAAAAGAAAGAATAACATACACATCAAACATAAAGTAGTGGAAGCAATAACATACAATCATACATAAGCAAACATAATAGATTACATTCCTTAAGGATCCCAAGATGTTGAGTCACATTTAAACTTAATTAATACTAAGCCTAACAAATACCACATCCACATGAAAGAATAATTAAAAGTCCAAAGTCCATTTAAATAATATACATTTGTTCTGAATGCCACTTGGCAATAAAATTTGGAATGCTCAATCATCCACTGTACATGTCACAGGGCATGGAAGGCTAAAAGAATATACATTTATAAAAATAGAATTACATCATCCTCCTCAAATCCATGATACAAGGTAGAGTACCATAAATGAAACCATCCATCATAAAAGATATAACCATCCATCATAAGATATAAACATAGAATGAAAGGAAATGTAGACAACGAAAGTTTGGCCATGGTTCAATAGACAGATCTCAATGGTAAGAGTAAAAAGCACTACCACCCGACCACATGGTAACCCAAAAAGGCCCACTCCCACCACACTAAGGAGTTAGTCTCAAGTCCTAAACAAGATATCAATACAAATATCAAAAGTACTCTCTAAGTCCAGGAAGTCCTAAGAGTAATCTAACTCAAAGGTTCCAAGATAAATTGGCATCTATAGCCAGAGGCACACAAAGACACGTAGGAAACCTACTATGTGAGCGAGCAAGTGTCATCACACAAATCACACTAGAGTTACCCTAGTAGTCTCTCAGGACCCTAGCCCCCTAGTGATCCCTATGCGGCGCTAGTATCCTTTTCTACTGACAATGCATACTAACGATGCAAGGTCACAACCAAGCGTTCTCTCTACTCTCATCCTAGTCTATACTAACACTCAAGGCATGGGAAACAACATACAAAGACTCTTATTAGGTTCATTTTACTCTCATTTAGTGTAGTGTTTTCACTTGTTAAACAACTAACAATGGGTTACCCTAGCAGCCACTTAGGGCCCCGGCCTCCATTATAAGCCACTTCCCGACATTACATTTAGATAACCTACCCTAGGCTCATAAAAGTACAAATCAAAGAATCATATAAAATCACCTCAGTCCTATACAAGTGACTGGAAAGCATCAAAAGATAATTCATAAAAACACATCAGTTCTCTATGAGCAACTAGAAAGCATCCCAAAAATACTGACTGAAGACTTAAAATGGTTAAGTCAAATATGTCATAACATGACATCACCAAGAACAAATCATACCAAACACCTCAGTCCTATAAAAGCGACTGAAAAGTAATCCAAATACAACTAATCGAAGACTCCAAAATGGTTAAGTCAAGTAGGTCATAACATTCACCTCAGCTTCACATAAGAACACTTGAAAGGAATAACAATCAATAGATCAACACACAACATAGAGCATACCAGATACATTACCATGGTTGAGTATAAAAAATCGAAATCAAATCATCATAATGTCACAAATGCAAAACTCCCAAGCCTCTAGTAACATCCTAAAACCAGTCAACCCAGACCCAAAACATAGACAACACATAGCTAACAGAGTGTATGTATCATAGTTTGGTTTGATTTTGAAAACATAATGTTGAGTTAAATGTAAGGTTTCAGTTTCCAATTTAATATATGTTCTAAGTAGATATGATTCATAGTTTAGCCCTACCAATTAACCCATTTTAATATTCGAATCGAAAACAAAATTACCCCTATTTGATTTTAAGACAATTTTCTAAAATACTCCAAGGGTAATTATTTATTTAAATTATTAAAAATAATCCCCATTGATTTTAAATAAAATAATTAACAGTTTCATTAAAATCAAATTTATTAATAATAATTAAATAAATCTAAGACCCCCCTAAACATCTTATTAATTATAAAATATTAATAATTAATAACACTATTACTAAATTCATATAATAATTTTTAAAAACTTATTAATAAAAATAATTATCAAATAAAATTAAAATTAAAATTAAAACGTATTAATAAAATATTATACAATAATAAAAATAATATTAAAACTTATTAATAAATTTTATTAAATAATATTAAAAATCTTAATTTTTTTTATCGGTAAGAGGTCAAAGCTAAGATTAATTATTATGTATTATTATTAATTATTATTTTATTAAGCACGGGTAGATTCAAACCCAAGACCTCTTCAATAAGAGGCTCACAATTTACCATTGTGTTGTAGGCTCTTGCCTATTAATAAATATTATTAAATCATAATAATATAATAATAAAAAATTTAACAAAAGGCAAGAGTCTAGACACAATGCATTGGTAAATTGCGAGCCTTTCATTGGGGAGGTCTTGGGTTCGAATCTACTCGTGATTAACACATAATAATAATTAATCTTAATAATAATAAAAAATAACCTAGGCTTCGGCCGTTTATCTATCCAAAATTTTTTTTTAAAAAGTGCAACCTTTCAAAAGAAAGGGTGCTGCCCATGGCACCCCACTGTCGTGACAATAGTTACTATTGTACATAGCAGGGTCTATCGTAACAGTAGTACCTGTTGTACGTAGTAGGGTCTACTACCGTGCGACAGTCCCTGCCAAGGCGAGAGGTGGGGAATTGATTGCCCCGCCTCCCAACCATTATTTAATAATAATTTTTTATATTATATTTTTTTAATAAATATTTTAATATAATACCAAATCAATAAAGCTCCCCCCCCCCCCCCCCTTTATAAAATTTTATATATATATATATATATATATATATATATATATATATATATATATATATATATACCCAACATTAATTTGATAGAGAAAATACAACGAACCCATTGAATTTTTTTGTTTAAAAATTCCATTTTAATTCAATCCCTTCCCTGATTAATTTACAAATTTTAATTCTATGGAGGGAAAATTGCTCTAATATTTTGATCTTCCATATATAGATGAAAACAAATGCATATCAAAAATTTCAAATTACAAGATTAAAGATTCATCACAGTAAAACATATACAATCAATCCACAGTCACGAAGAAGACGGAAAAATAAAAGGTGTAATAAACTATGTGAATAATCACAAGCATCTACCTGGACTCTGATGCTAATCTCTATGACAAAGAAGATTGTGAGAGAAATTTCTCCTCTCAAAGCCTTCTCACTTTCAAAATTCTTTCCTCTTCCAAAATTCGCAGTCCCTTCCCAAAACTTTAGTCCCTTTGAAAATGAACCCTCAATTGGTGATAAGGAGTTCTCTCCTAAAATTCGAGCACTAATTGTGCGTTCACTTGAGAGGACTCCTTACTCACCAGACTCTAACTTTTATTAACTTTTCTTTATCTTTTCTTTATCTTTTCCATGCACATTTATTAAATTATAAAATAACTTTATTTAACTTTTTTACTTGACCTCTCTTTTCAATTAATTTATTAAATTTTAATCTCATGCACGCATTATGAAATTTTGAAGCTTTAATAAATTAATATCTTTTCCACTTCTTAATTTATTTTTGAATGTTAAATGATAAAATATTTATTAACTTAAATAATAATAGTATTTAGCATTTATTTAAAAATGAACTCTAAATATATTATTATTAAATTAAATAAATATTATCACATTCCAAAATTAAACTTATAACTTTTATCGTCAAATTTAATTTTTTTAATTTAATTAAACTCCATTTAATTAAATATAATTAAATATTAAAATATCATAATAATTTTCCATTAAATTAAATCATTAATTTAATCATTTAATTTGACTTAATTAATAGAAAAATCACAAAGAATCATAAAACAAAATATGAAAACCCATCATAGCAAAAACACATACAAGATCAAACTAAAGGGTTATAATCACAAATTAACATCATTCGACACATTCGAAAGGTAATCAACTTGTATACTTGTCCTAATTTTCTATTACAAATAGGTTAAATATTTAGGATTTGGACTTAAGGATTTATCTCCCCTCTCTTACCATTGAGATAATGTGATAGGGTATGCTCATCCTGGCAATTCAGGGAAGTTGATACCCGATACCTGCAATCTAATCCGCAAAATTGTACTTTGAAATAGGTACTCAATTTTGTTATAATCGGGTACCCATTTTTAAATTCATGCTTTGGGCACTCAAGCCACGATTTAAAAATCGAGTTCCCGATTTGTAAAAAGTGGATCAGATGCCCGAAGTGCTTAAAAATTGGGCACCCGATTGCTTTACAAATTGGGTATCTGATTTGCTTGAAATTGGATACCCAATTTTAAAAACTCATATATGCCCAATTTTGGCATTTTTAAAGTCATTTTCATGACTTTGAAAATGGGAGCTTGATTAGAGAGAGATATGGGAGCCTGATTTTTAGCTCTACCGACAACCCCCTATTGCTAGTCTTCGATATACCAAGTATTTTAATATGTTTTGTACTATTTTACTTAATTATTTTCAACTTTACATTTTATATGTACGTTAATTTATTATTTTTTCAATTTTAGTATACGTAAAATTGTAAATTTACATTGTTACTGAGTATTATGTTTAGATTATTGTATCTGTTAATTTAAATATAGTTTTGTAAATGTTCATTTAAAAAACTATTATTTTAGATGTTTTGAAATGTATTTAATTTATGTATTTATTACAATGTTGAATGATTAGATTAGATGTAAATTCATTGTTTAAACATGTAATTACAAATAAATATAACCTCGACCTAGAACCATATAACCTCAACCTAAATTCATTGTTTAAACATGTAATTAAAAATAAATATAACCTCGACCTAACCATACACTTATGTACAATAAAAGCCTAAACATATAACTAAGTACTTAATCACGTAACACCCTATCAAGGGATCCAAACACAAAACTTAGTATTTAATGATTTTACTTAAATTGTATTGTACTTTGTATCATGGATAAAAAATGGATGATGTAAACTATTTTATAAATGTATATTCTTTTAGCCTTTCATAACCTGTGACATGTATAGTGGATGATTGTGCATTCCGAATTAATTTGCCAAGTGGCATTCAGAACAAATGTATATTATTTAAATGGATTGAACTCAAGTAGTTATTCTTTCATGTGGATGTGTTATTTATTTTACTTTTAGTACTTATAATTATTTTAAAATGATATGTAAATGTGCTCGTTAAGGAATGTAGTCTCTTATGTTTTTTATAAATGTAAATTATTGTATGTATGTTATTGCTTGCTTAGTAAAACTTTTGATTAGTTCTTTGGATCCCTTGGCTGGGCGTCATTTATGATTGACTATAATCCCAATTTTAACCAAAACTCTGATCATAACCCTTACTGTCATCCTAACCATAATCTTAATTTGCTAAAACCTACACCAAATTGAATATCAAACTAGATTGAAAGCTAACCCTAGCCCTTAACTAATTAATATTATACTTACAAGCCAAATTAAATTAAACCATGATCATAAACCTAATTATATATCCCAACTTAATAATACAAAACAAATTTAACCTTGAATCATTTCCCCAACCATTAACCAAATTGAACCCTTACCCTAAGATTGAACCAAGTTAAACATTGACCTTAAGACTAAACCAAATCACCCTAAACTTAAACCTAACTCAATAATATATTCAACACTTTAAAATAAAATTTAAACCTAACATTTTTGAATTAATGTTGGTTTTTAATCTAAAAGCTCTAACTATAATTCTATATCTAAAACCAAATTTAGCACTTTAAAACTTGATTCAATTTATTAACTCTTGTCCTAATTGAAACCTAAGCATAAACCTAATCAAATAGTAAACCAAATTGAACCCTAATCCTAAAACTAATTAAACATTGATATCAAGGTCTCAAAATGATACATCATAAAAAAAATTAGAAGAGAAGAAGGAATCAGGCATCTAATTAAATAACCCCCCCTCACCATCAAGCAGTGGAGGTGGAACATTAGTGCGAGTAGGAGGGACTACACCCTTGGATGCCTAAGAATATATCTAGAGAAGTGAATAACTTGTCTTTCCACCAGATACCTAAACCTTTATATCCTAAGTGAGTATTCATCATAATAGTAAGCCTCTCCAGAGTTATGATAAGTGGCCTCACCTTGTGTAATCCTCAGTTGAGAAGTTAGCTAGATGTAATCTGCCTATCATGATCAATTACCTTGCTAGGTCAGATGACCACCTATGTCTAGACTATCACCTGGTACTGTGCTACTTTCAATATTCTCTAGAGTCCCCTAATGACATCTTCTTATGTGGGCTCTCCTTTGGCTTCTTGCCCCAGAGGCCCATGACAAAACATCAATAATTTAATATAAAAAAATAATTAAAAAAAAGGGGCATTGATTCATTAATTAATCCTAACATAATTAATCAAATCAAGTTTTTAAATCCTATGGCTAGAACTATTAATTAAATGCATTAATTAAAATGATCAATTATCCATATCATCACTAATGGAAAATGAAATTAATTCCCACCAATAAAAATTAATCATGTATTGATCAATCAAGGATTCAACCTCCACCACTCATGGAGAATGAATCCAAACCATTGAACTCCCAGAGATTTCTATAAATGTTCCATCAACTCAAGCTTTTGAGATATCTACATTTTTTGTAATAAGGTTATGCAAATCATTCTAGGTGATTTGCAAGTGCTTCTAAGTGAATTATGGGCATTTTCAAGAGCTAATCCATATTACAAGATCATAATCTTATTACACTTTATAGTTTTCTAGCATCGCGTAGGGTTTATTTAGTGTGACTTGAGTTCACATGATTACATCCATTTTATGATTGCATGCGCCTAATTTACAAAATATTAAACCTTGACATTAACTTTTAAATTCTAATTATGTCAAGTCAGAACCCTTATCCTAAACCTTTATATCCTAAATTCTTAACCCTTAGACAAACTAAGTTATCCTAAATGGTAAACCTTTATCCTAAAAATAATCATAAGTGCTAAGCCCTTCTCCTAATTCTAAATAAAAATATTAAGCTTAAATGTTAAATCCTAATCTTTACCTTAACTATGATTTACATGTATAAGGTTAGGGTTTAACATTTAACATTTAAGATTAGGATCTAGTATTAGGATTTGTATTCAATTCTAGAATATAAATAGGATCTAAACTATTATAATTTAGATTTTATAAGTATATTTAGATTTATGATAAAGGTTTATGATTACTTGGTTTATAATTAAGGTTTATATCCAACAACTCATTAAAACACCTTAAGAAAGATGATAATTTATGAAGTTTAAGTACTTATGATTAGAATTAGGATTATGATTAGAAGTAGGATTATTATATGGTTAGGGTTAGGGTTCATGTATTAGTTCATTAGGACATGATCTAGACTTATAGTTTGCATTAAAAAGCAGATAATATTTAGGATTCAAACTATAATCATAAATAATTTAATCAAATCACAAGTCTATCTCTAAGCTTTCATTCTAATTGTAACCTTAACTCTCATCCTGACGCCATCTATTATATATCCTTTAAACAATAGGACCATAATAAATATCCAAAACCTAAATATAAGTCTAACTAAAACCACAATCCTAGGTAAGTTCCCTAACATTAAAGGACCATAATCATTATAATAATCTTAAGCTTAGCCATCATGAAAATCGCAAACATAACAAAATTGTAAACCATAACCTTGCCATAATCTTAACTTTGTTTGATCCTAAGATGAACATATAATCCATAATGAGAATACAATGCCCTAGTGTCACAAAATAAGTGTACATGAAAGCAAAATTAGCTAGGTGGCTCCTGTTTTAAGAAAAGAAACCTTGAACTAACCTAGATACAATTTTTTGGAGTATTATTTTATGATTAGACTTAAATTTAGTATTTAATGTTCAATTTGACTTAAGTGTTTAACTTTATTTATTTAATTGATATGATTTTAATAAAGATATGCACATTTATATCTAGTTGATATTTTAGATTTAAATTTTATTAAATAGTAATTTTGTCATTTTTTATGTTGTTTAAACATATATGTAAATTATATTTGATGGACCTATCGCCACCCCCTCCCCCTCCCACACCCCTGCCTTCCCCCCCCTCCACCTCCACCCCCACCTTCACCACCCACTGCAGATGAGCTCCATGAGAGCATGAAGCGTAACTTTAATGACCTCATGCATGATATAGAGGCTATTCGACGTGAGACCCACCCCCCTCCTCACCAACTAAATCTTGCAGATAGCATGCCAGGTGTGATTCACTCCATATATAATTTAGATTCTGACATTGATTCAGTTAGATCATGGAGGGAAAGCATGTGTACCTTCTCTTCTGACGGCTTATCATACAGACAGGTTCATAACCTCAATATAGATAAAGAGAATTTTAAAAGTTATTTTTTAAACCCTAAGACAAGTGAGGAAATTAATGAGAAGAAGCCTCACATTTCCATTAGGTGGTGTACACATCCACGTATAGCAACACATTTTTGGGAACGATGGTGGATGGTCTTTGACCATCCACCACACGCTAACCATGAGGTGCCCATGTACTTCCTTAGGAAGCTATGGGCCGAGTTTGAATTGGGTTTGAAACCCAATTATTTTGATATGAAAGCATTTCAGGGGGTTGGTGGAGGGATGCCTCATGATAGGCTTGGGGCAAAGTTGAGTGATAGAACAAGAAATCGTGGGCGAGCTCAGCCCCTTTTACCTCTTCCTGCACCTGTTGTGCTTGCTTCTCGACATCATCAAGCAGTTTCATCTACTCTTACCCATTTGAGTACCATTTTGGGCAATTTAGTACAGTATTGGACGTAGGCGACACATGTTCCTCCACTTGGACATATTTTTACTAGCTATGGAGGCATATGCACAGGCCCCCAGAGAGATGCTAATGCAACATATGATGACCATTATGCTGAGGGTGCTGATTTTGATGATGATGTATATGCTGCCCATGGTGATGGTAGTGACGAGATAGATGTGTCATCATTTGTTGACCTCATGCAACACGGAGAGCCTGGAGAGAGTCAAGAGCAACAGGTAAAATTTTAATTTTAATTTTAATATAAAGTACACATAATTATTTACTTTCCACATACATGTGTAATTGTATTAACCATACTAATTTATATTGTTGAAATAACAGAGGATGGATGATGTTGTTCCTCCTAGGAAGCAGTATAGTCTTTTTCCAAGACCTACAGACGTCGGCATCCCTTTTATGGTATGCACTTTGAATTAAACTATAAAAATGTACATTTGAACTCGAATTTAATAACATGTGCTCATATGTTCTTTTTATTTGATTTTGTAAGGATTGTCTATAGCTACACAGTTTGATGTTAGTATAGGTCCTGCTCTAGTTACCACTGAGGCACAATCTCAAATACATACAGTATGAACTTTTGACTGAAGACAAATAATTTGTACTATTTTTATGTATGTACATTGTTATTAACTCATAATCTAAACAATTTTGACTCACATGTACATATATATTTTATGTGTTTTGATTTTATGAACAGGAGCCATATCGTACTCATCCATACAAGCCTCAATATAGTCTATTTTTGACTATATCTTATGATCATCGTGCTAGCATACTTGTAGACACATCTGTGACATTGGCTACTACTCAGGTATCATATATATACATGTTAAATTTATAGTGTATAACAAATTTAGTGTTTGCATACTTTGTAATTATTTGTGTATATATAATTTTGACTAAATGTTTATGCATCCATAATTTTAGGACTATGTCTCAATGAGTGTTGCTAAGAGCACAAGACTTAGCCAGATGGAGGTACCTACATTGTCCTTTGAGGTTAGTATTGTGATTTATGTATATAATGTATAGTTCATTATGCTCTAAAATAAAAAATTTTAAAATGTATGTATTGTAAATTACAAGACCTCACTATTGCTACATTTGGTAGTTTTCACAATGCGCCTCCTCCCGTTACTGAAGGACACCCATCTCATGTGGTATTTATTTTATTATTTAGTGAATATTTAATTTATTTGCAAGCTAGATTTTGAAACCCATTTCAATTAAGTATGTACATGATGAGAGATGTGCCTCATGTTACACAGGGTGATCCATCTACCTCACAAGGTGTCCCACATGACAAGACAACTCATATTACACATGATGATCCATCTAAGTCCTCTTCGCGTGGAGTAAAGAGGACATTCGATCAAATAGATTAGGTCTTGTTGGCACCTATAGATTGTGTTTTTATGATGTATATTGTTTATGATGTATACACTTTGTGTTAGGACAGTTAAAACTGTATTATATATATATTTTTTAACTTCATAGATCATGTTATGATGTACGTTAGACCATGTGCTATTTTTTCACAACTTCTTATCATGCTTGTGTATGTAGTATATATTATTATGTTCCATCATGTTTTAAGTATTCAAACCATTTTCTTTATTCCGACATATTTTATTCATGAACATATGACACATTTTGTAAGTATATATGCTAGATGAACAATAATTTTAACTATTTATAGAGTATTAGTACCGATAAAAAAAATATTATTGGATAAATATCACATCAAATTTATGCATTGAGATTCATACAAATAAAATTGAACTACTAGATTAAAAAATGTATGGATAATGTACCTAAAAATGTACCATAAGTGATCTTAATGTGTTGTTTGGTAATGTAAGACTCATTATTACCTAACAATACCTATTATGTGCTAGTAAACATATTAATACCTATCAAACCTATAATAGACATAATGACCTATTAGGACTCCTATGTCCCCTATGTATGGATAATGTATCTAAAAATGTATCATAAGTGATCTTAATGTGTTGTTTGGTAATGTAAGACTCATTATTACCTAACAATACCTATTATGTTCTAGTAAACATATCAATACCTATCAGAACCTATAACAAACATAATGACTTATTAGGACTCCTATGTCCCCTTAAGACACACATGTATGGATAACGTACCTAACAATGTATCATAAGTGATCTTAATGTGTTGTTTGGTAATGTAAGACTCATTGTTACCTAACAATACCTATTATATCCTAATAATAAATATTAAAACTTATTAGAACCATTACAAATTATTATGACCTATTAGGACTCCTATGTCCCCTTAAGACACACATGTATGGATAACGTATCTAAGAATGTATCATAAGTGATCTTAATGTGTTGTTTGGTAATGTAAGACTCATTATTACCTAACAATACCTATTATGTGCTAGTAAACATATCAATACCTATCATAACCTATAACAGACATAATGACCTATTAGGACTCCTATGTCCCCTTAAGACACACATGTATGGATAACATACCTAAAAATGTACCATAAGTGATCTTAATGTGTTGTTTGGTAATGTAAGACTCATTATTATCTAACAATACCTATTATGTTCTAGTAAACATATCAATACCTATTAGAACCTATAATAGACATAATGACCTATTAGGACTCCTATGTCCCCTTAAGACACACATGTATGGATAATGTACCTAACAATGTATCACAAGTGATCTTAATGTGTTGTTTGGTAATGTAAGACTCATTATTACCTAATAAGACCTATTATATCCTAATAATACATACTAAGACTTATTAGAACCTATAAAAATTATTATGACCTATTAGGACTCCTATGTCCCCTTAAGATCTTAATGTGTTGTTTGGTAATGCAAGATTCATTATTACCTAACAATACCTATTATGTGCTAGTAAACATATCAATACCTATCATAACCTATAATAGACATAATGACCTATTAGGACTCCTATGTCCCCTTAAGACACACATGTATGGATAACGTACCTAAAAATGTATCATAAGTGATCTTAATGTGTTGTTTGGTAATGTAAGACTCATTATTAACTAACAATACCTATTATGTGCTAGTAATTATATCAATACCTATTATAACCTATAACAAACATAATGAACTAGTAGGACTCCCTCGGTCCCCTTATCATATGTATGGATAGAAATATCTAGAAATGTATCATAAGAGGTCCTTATGTGTCATTTGGTAATGTAAGACTCATTATTACCTAATAAGGCCTTTTCACCCTAAAAAAATATATTAAGACCTATTATTTAACCTATAACACACATTATGACTTGGTACGACTCCCTATCTCCCCTTAAGACCTGTTAGGAACCCTTATAATCCATCAAAACCTCTTGGACTCTCTCACTCTCTTCATCCCTCCCTTCCTCTCACTTAACATGGTTAACATGGTTAAACATACATGTCAATTATCAACATAACAATAACATATAATCAATACAATGAGTAATGATCTTCAAATTATCATGTACAAGTGACTTGTTTTTAATATTACAATCAATAGTAATTTGAAACTTCAAACAAACATTAATTTAAACATGCTTGAATGTAAAAGTAATGGAACAAAATAGGAGGTCATTACTTAAATTGACAATTAGTTTATAATTTATCAAGTACATACCTTTAACTTTCAAATAGAAGTAAACTCTCATTTTAAAATTAGTTTGTACAACATATTTCACAATATATGTAAGACAATGTCAATGATATATTTATAGAAGTGAACTCAAAATATAAAATTGGTTCAACACATCTCTTCAAACGAGGTCCTGTAAAATAAAATTGTAAAACAAAAACACATGTTAATAAACACATAAATTAATATGAGGTATCTGAACTATGTAAATATATGTGTAATTTGTATGTACTTACTATGTGAAATTGCACAATATGTTGATGTTCGATCCATTTTAACATTTAAATTTGCATAAATTGTAATTGAGACCTGAATAAGAGGTATATATAAGTTCTCTAAATTGGTATTGACAACACAAACATACATGTAATTAAATTGTATAAGTACACATATATAAAAATATTACAATAAAGAAAAAACTAACATGTGTTTAATTTAAATGTAGTCATCCCATTGTACCATCTGCATCCACTCTCTTTTGCGATGCATCTATGATTGTCTCGTGCTTGTCCATTGAAATTATCCATAATACCTTATTGGCGGGTCTCCCTTTTTATCTTTCTAATTTGATATTTGTTGTCACAACCAAATGAGAATCGTGTAAAATCTTCTTTTTGGTTTGGTAGTCTTCAAATGTTGGTAAACCATTTCTTCTTGTTAGGTATCTACGTACCCAGGTGCCAACTACAATGATAGACCCAATTGGATACTCAAAACCATCATCGTCTACTTGATGACATGTCAATTTTTTCTTAGGTTCCACACATCTAGCTAGCCAATACTCAGTTTGTTCATCGTTATCACTAGGTGCAATAATAGCATAAACATGTCCTACAAGATAAGATAAAGTACATAAACACTTTAATCACATGAGTGTACGTATGCAAATTATATAAATTGAAGCATGAGATCACGACAAAATCTAATTAAATTGTGCATACCAGGTTCTATGAGGTCTGAAATATTATCATAGTCTTCTGATGCAAAAGTAACATTTTGGCATTCATTTACTATATCATCTTCAAAATGCATGTCAGTAGGTGCTAATGATCTTTGTTGCCAATCTTCAACCCATTCTGTATTCTCACATTCTTCCCATTCACGACAAGACAAAATTAATAAAAACAAGCAAGCTCCCTAGTCCATATAGTCCAAGTGTTAGAATCTGAACTCCTAAATGAATGTCATTTAGCTGACCCACTAATTGTATCATAGTCATATCTTGAAAGGATATTCTTTTCTTCAACTAGATAGAAGAAACGTTTGATTGTAGAGTTCTAACTTGATCCCATTTATAAATATCTATTACACCATTCGACAATCTCATGTGTATTTTTGAATTGAACTTTTTCCTTAAATTTTAATTGCTCTCTAGTAAGGGCTCTCTTCATGCATGCACCAGCACCATCATGTTCTCCTTTACCACGTCTAGCCTCAAAAAACTCCACACATGTTGGATGTTAGTTTGTCTATGTGTCCTACTCAACCAATAGAACATTCTAACATTCTTGAATTGTCCTGTACAATCATCTGACCATATCCAATGTTGTGTCATTTGAATTTGTCTCTTTTTTAAATTATCATAAAAGACCTTGAAACAATATTGGACAAACTCAGATGAATGGAGTTTATTATCACTCATATAAAAATGGTACTCTGTTAATATTTTTTGATCCTCCTCTGTACTATTAGGTGCATGCCTATAAACTATATGAACATAAATTGTTACTTGCACTGAATTGTAATATTGTGGTTGTACCTCTTCTTGCAATGCAAGTGTGTAGTTCTCTGCAAAGTCAATAACTAAAAGTATAGTACCAATTGGAAATGTATTCTTACATATCTGAAATTGTCCATCAAGCCATCTAGAATATTGAGAGTGTTTAACATATTTTGGTATGATCACACTCTTAAACTCATCCATAAATGCATGACAACTAACTTTATCTGTAACTAGATCACACCTTCTTCCAATCTTCCCATCCTTCAATGGATATTCAATAGTTTTGAATCTTTTTACCTCAACTAATTGTTGCCCAAAAGTAGTCAAAGCATTTTCATGCAAACATTCATCTAACAAAGAAAGATTGCCGCACATATCAAATGTACCAGAAAGACATGCATTGAAACAAAAGTATTGATCATTAGGTGGCTTACAAAACAAACCTGAAATGAAATCTTTTATAGTTTGAGGTGGTATTTTTATACCACATTCCTGCAATATTTCTTTACTATGCATGGTACCACATATAGATCGAAATACATCATAATGGTAACGAAATTGAATATGAGTTTTACAACATGTGATTCTTTCCTTGTTAATCCTTACATACCATGGTTTACACTTTTCAAAAGATCTTTGACTAATGGTAATATTTAATACCTTACCATCTATAAAAAAAAATTAAAAATTCAGTTTGAGTCATGTCCAAAAGGTGTTTAGGATGTGGATCATGTATTTTTGACCCAATTCTCAATTTAAGAACATCTCTTGAATTAGGTGATACTCTTGTATTATCATGCCAAATTTTTTCAAGCAAACTTTTGACGTCACTAGTGAGTTTCATATCACATCTCGGGAGTCTACCACTAGAAGTCCATAAAATATTTTCTGGATCACATTCAAAGTTAACCCTTCTCTTTATAGCTCTTTCTAAAATCTTATGATTCACATTAAGATATCCACTTATGTTGCTAATCAATCTTTTGTTAGATGTTGATTTGTTAACTAAAGCTATTGTTATTGCTCGTCGTGCTGCATTCTTATCTTTAGATCGACTTCTCTTTTCAATAACATCAAAGGCACTAGCAACAATGGATACAACTTGTTTTAAAGACTCATTTTTATTCTTGGGTTTTGCATACATTCCCAACCTTCTCATTACTTTTCACATTTTAGACATTTCAATTAGTTGCAACATTAACTGACATTGAAACCCAAATTTCTTATTATAAAAAAATGCCTATACAATCTATTAGCATGTGTCCTAATTTGTCTCCATGAAACCAATACCTCAAGATTATCTAACACATCATTAGGAATATGAAAATTATGTTTAGACACTTTACTATCATTCTGACATGTTTGTTCAGTAGTTGGTGTTTCTATGTCTACATTCATGGAATTTTTATTTTCAATTGACATTTCATTTTCACTGTTATTTGGGATTTGAATCTCATTTTCAATTTTTCTTGGTATTTCTTTCAGGGCATGCATTTCAATTGGAGTTTTTTGTGCATGATTGTTTGACAATTATTTCTGATGAAGAAAATCTAAATTGTTTAAATCGTAACCTGCTTCTAAAAAATCAGCAATTTCATCATGAGAGAAAATTTGAGGGTTTGAAGACACACCTGTATTGAATGCATGATTAGAATGTGCACCTGAATTTTCTTGTATTGGGTTCCCTTCTTTGACCTCTTCATCCATCATGGTATCCTCAATGTTTTTCTCCTTTGAAACATTGTTCAAGTTTTTAATTCTATGTCTTCTCTCTCATTGATGTCATGCTTCATTCTCTTTATTTGCTACAATCTCCTCATTTGTTAAAACTTTTGCTTTCTTCTTTCTTCATTTTTTTGATCCCATGTTTGCACCAATTTTGAATTTGAATCAGTAGCTTGCAAATTGTATAAGAGGACAAAAAAATAGAATAGCTATGACAAAATTTAGTGTTGCAGATCGAAACTATTATTCAATCATTTCAATCATTTCAATGATCAAAACTATTGTTCAGGTCTTTAATTCTTTGTCTTCTCTCTCATTGATGTTGTGCTTCATTCTCTTTATTTGTTGCAATCTCCTCATCTGTCAAAACTTTTGCTTTCTTCTTTCTTCGTTGTTTTGATCCCATGTTTGCACCAATTTTGAATTTGAATCAGTAGCTTGCAAATTGTATAAGAGGACAAGAAAATAGAATATAACTATGATAGAATTTGTTGTTGCAGAACGAAACTATTATTCAATCATTTCAATCATTGAAAGTCGGTCTGTGGGGCAGCTTTTGGGGCCCAACAGGTACATTAGAAATGGGTACCTAATTGCTTAAAAATTAGGTAATCGATTCTTTAAAAATTGGGTACCCGTTTACAAATCGAGTACTTGATTTTAAAAAGAATCGAGTACCTAATTTTTAAGTAATCGGATACAATGGTTGAAAGCAATCAGGGACCCGATTTTTGAATTACAAATCGAGTGCCCGATTCTTGAGACATGAGTGGGAATTTGGTATGGCACCCAACTTTTGCATGGGTTTTGCCTTGGGAAAAGGCATGGCATAGGCTTGGTCCCACCAAGCCATGCCTTTATGATCCATTTTTTTAAGGCATTTAATCGATAATTTCTGGTATTGTCGTAATTTTTTTATAGTCGTCCCCATTGAATTTTTTTATGAAACAAAAACCCATTATAGGTCTCAATGTTCTGATTCCAAAAATGTAAATTTTATAATGTTATTAGTTTATTTGCTATTTTTGCATTATTTATTAATCAAAACTATCTCCTAAACATTAAAAAGTGACATTCACTAAAACTTTAATAACTTTTTCATTTTATAAATTTTTTAAAATTAATTTATATGTCATCAATCTACACACAATTCTTTTGAAATTTTTTTTATTTTTATTTTTCGAAAAAAGCGAGATTTTGATCAAATTATATGGTCCATACATGAGAGGTTTTAAAATTTACCTTTATGGCCAATTAATAATTATTAATAATAAAATTATTCAATAAAAAATATTGTCATCAATCTTAGCTGTATTAGGTAACTCCCTTTAAAAGGATTTGCGAAAATTCATTTATTTGTGTCAAATTATGGTGTCCATACACGAGCGTGGTATTGTCCTCAAACAAGAATTTTGAAAAAGTGGTTTTTAAAGATCCATACCAAAAAAATAATCTATCATATGGGTACACAAATAAATTACATATTTAAAAACTAGATTCCAAATACTAAATTTTTTTTATCTCTGGAGTTTTTTTATGTTCAATCTCTAAATGCCTCAAATTTTGACATCAATTGACAAAAAAATTCAAAAATAGGAAAAAAACTTTCACTTTTTGGCCAAAAGTGAGACCCAACTTCTTGCATTGACCCCTTAACCACATCAGAAATGCCATACATAAAGAAAATATACACGCACACCATACACATGTAGTATGGGGTAAGTATTCATAAGAAAACACATAATAATCCATCTAACTAATTATCATCAATTACTAAAATCATTGAATAATCATCATACATACATGAAATATAGAGTACCAAGTAATCTCATCATATAATCAACTGAATGTAAAACAATATCTGATAATCTCAAAACAATATTACTAACAATCAAGCATAAGACTGGCCTAAAAGAGTTTGGCAATGATAACAAAAATGTGAACTAGGGGTAGGCACTAATAACATCACAAAACATAATACTAAAACTCTTTTAGGAAAATGGGCTTTGAAGGACCTTCGAGATGTCCCATGTGCAAGAGAAACTTTGAATTAGCAGATCACCTATTACACCATGTCATTTTGCCATAGAATGTTGGCAAAAGCTCTGTAACAAACTAAACTGGTTTACGACACTCCCTATCAACCTCTAGGATCTATTAAGGAGCTAGCCTAAAAATGGACTATCTAGAATATATGAAACCCTATGGAAAATTTCACCATCAATATCTATTATAGGAACTTTGGAAGGAAAATAATAGAAGAATTTTTAAAAATGAGGAATTAACAACTCAATCCTTTATGAATAAAGTGGAAGGTAGTATCATAGAGGTCATCAATAACAACCTTATAAATTATGTCAAAGAGGAAAGGTCCTTTTCATATTAGGACAAAATCATGAAGAAGAATTGGAGTAAACTCATCAACCCTCCAATGACCTACCCCAAAGTCAATAAACAAGCTAGAGAAAACTACAAGTAGAAATGTGTAATATCCCTTGCCCAAACTAACTGATTTTAGCTCAAGGAATATTGTCAAACACTTGTATTGTCACCTTTCAATGCTAAAAAAATTAAAATTTTCACAAATGATATTACAATGCCTTTTACAATGAACTAATATGCAAGTGCAGTTCTTTTGATATTTTCAATGCATATACATGGAAACTAGATATGGAATGCATACCTACAACCAACTGACATTTTGGCAAACAATTGGCATACAACTATTATGCTGATTGTATATGCTATTAGATGGACATTTTGTCAAACAAATGGTATGCAACATGTATCTCCTTTATTGAATTCATTCTCATGTACAATGTTGTTATGAGTTTTCCAAGACAAATGGCTTACAATAATAACTACAGTAATGCCAAAATCTAATTATGAATTATCATAGCAAAATCATATGCCCTAAAAATTACAATGTTAGCTACTAATAGCTGCAAGAGGAAATTGATGATAGTGATGCCCAAAGATGGAGATGAATCAAGCATAAGTACTGTAGCGCAACATTGTTCTTGCATACTATAGTAGCCAACAATAATTGTATTCTCCAATTTAAGCACAAATAGAACTCCTAAATACCAAATTCAATGGATATCTCACCACCTCAAATGTTTGCAACATTGAAGAGTTGACGTTCTCCAATGGCTGACTGAAATCGAAAACCTTAGTTTCTTCTCCCAACTTTATATCAAATGCAATTCACGATAATTGGATGATTAACAATGAAGCTCTCACCTCTGTATTCTTTTCCTTCACCCTTCTAGAAGGAAATAAAAATTATTTAATTGCATTCTCTAGAAGCTTCCCCCTTTCCAATACAATAATTAGTTGTAGTTCTAGAAAATGCACTCTCTAGAAGCTTCTCCCTTGCAATACAATAATTAATTGTGCTTCTAGAAAATTAAATTAATTAAATATAAAGTCACCTTTTAATTTTAATTTATTTAATGACTTTATAAGAAATTAATTTGATCAATGTCTCTTTATTTATCCACTTAGCCTTCGAAGAATGTAAAGGCTAAGAACTCCACTGAGATGCTAAAAGATGGGGACATTATAGTCTTCCCTCCCTGAAATTGCTTGTCCTTAAGTAACTTCAAGTCTAGATGCTACAAAATCTCCTCATTCTCCCATGTTGCATCCTCTATTGGTAGGTCCTTCCATTTCACCAAGTACTCCCTTTTAGTACATTGCCTCAAGTTCCTTTCCTTGAAATTAATGATAGCCTCTAGCACCAATACCAATTTTCCCTCATCATCCTAGTGTGGAAGCATTGTAGAAGGAACAATATGATGTCCTAGTGCCTTCTTGAGGCATGACACATGAAAAACATTGTGCACCTTGCTCTCCGTCGATAAATCTAACTCATAAGCCACCTCTCCCACTTTCTTGATAATCTTGAATGGACCATAGTATCATGGTTTAAGTTTCTTGGCACCACTCTTCTTGAGAGTGGATCAAAGGTAAGGCTGCAACATAAGATACATCGTTACTACTGTCACTCAATAACTACATAGATAAAATGTTGTAACTCAGTAGATTAACTTGTTATTGATCTTTAAGCATTCACAATTATTAATATGCATGCAAAAGCAAACAACATGAACACAAGAGACACCAAATTTAATGTGGAAACCCAATATGGGAAAAACCACCAAGTAACTAGCTACCAATTTTCACTCTTCTGAAGTAAGCCTTATTAGGAGCCAACCCTGTTAAAGGTTACAAAACACACTGTTAGGTGTGACCCTATTAGAGGATATAATCACCCTGCTAGGAGTGGCCTGGCTAGAGGTCTTTAGAACGATTTAGTGGAATTGTCCACCTTGTTAGAGGATTTACAAAATGGCTATTAGACCAACTCTGTTAAGAGATTTAGGAATTATTGTTACAATGGTGAGAAAGTAACAATAAGTGACTTGAATGAGATGCAACTGAACTTTGCTAATATAGATCTTTACTTTGCTTCGATAGATCCTCACTGATTGAATACAACTCTGCTTCTCCTCAAGGATATCTGATCCTTCTTCAAAAATTCGCTTATACTACCTTTTCACACAATCAACTCATTGCATGTTCATTCCTTTTTTTTCAATTAGAATCCACAACTTAACCTTTTATTTATACACTACAAATTGTCAAGTCAGCTCATTTACAAGTTACATTTACCAATAAACCATACATCAGTCGGCTACAACTATTACATTAAACAAATAAAATTTATTTCCCAAAACAGTGAAATCCTTCATTGGTCGACCCTACTCGGTAAACACTGCTCCAAAAATGATTTCTAATGTTAATTAAGTGAAGCTTGGTAAACACTACAAACTCTACAAAATCCTTTGGAGACCAAGTGAACTCGATAAGAACTAACTTTCCTTTGCTGACCTTGCTAGCTTGGTAGAAATTGATTTCTACCACAGAAGCCTTTAGCGCTCGAGTGAGCTTGATAGAAATTGTCTTCACAGTGTAACCTCCAGAAATTCTTGGTAGACTCTATAATACACTTTGCTAACCTTCTGAGCTAGTAGACTCTGTCTTTTGCCTTCCTAACCAATTGAGCTCGGTAGACTCTGACTGATAACTGATATGAAATTTGTGTAATATCAAAGACAACACACAATTGAATAATTGTATCCAACATCTCCAACCTCAAAAGTATGCTCAGTCCTCTTCTGGTCTGTATTTTGCTTCTGTTAATTTTGTGCCTTGGTTATATTATGTCCTATAGCAAATCACCTGCATTGGGCACTCTACTATCACTCAAAAGCAGATCCATAAAATTGGGTCCCTCATATCCATGCAGGGCCATAAAGGGTGAAATCTAAATAGACATGTGATAAGTGGTATCATAGCAATAAGCATAGAGATAAATTGACTTTACCCATTCCTTCTGTTGCCCTGCTATATAATTTCTGAGATATCCCTCCACCCATTTTCTCACTATCTCAGTCTAACCATTTGTCCGAGGGTGGTAGCTTGTACTCAGAGTGAGCTCTGTCACACACAACTTGAATAGCTCTTGCCAAAAGTGACTCATAAACCCGTTGTCCTTGTCACTCACAATGCTTCAAGGTAAGCCATGTAATCTGAATATCTCCTTGAAGAACAACTCTACCACCTGTGTAGCAGTGTATGTAGCAGTGATTAGAAAGAAGTGTGCAAACTTCATAAGGCAATCTACAACCACATATATGCAATCCCTGCATTAGGCTCTAGGCAGTCTTGTGATGAAGTCCATAGATAAATTCCCCCACTTCCTATCAAGAATCAAAAATTGCTGAAGTAAATTGGATGGACAGGAGTGTTCCTACTTATTTTGCTAGCAGGTGGGACACTCCTTAACATACTAAAGTACCTCTACTTTGAGCCCTTTCCATGTGAAGCACTCTCTAATCTATCAGTATGTATTGTAGAAACTAGGATGTCTTTCTATAGGTTAATCATGAAAAGATTTCAGAACCATCCTCCTCACTGTTGAGCTTGGGACCAAAAATATTTGCCCTTTCTAAATGATGAGCTCATTCACAAGGGTGTATTTGCTGTCCTGAATAGTTCCATCTATAAATTTGGTTGTCCACGCATCCTTTGCATACTCTACAAGGATCAATTGTCTCCAATCCTCTGAGATGTCTGTCAATAAGCTCAAATGGGACCTATGTGATAAAGCATCAACAACTACATTATGTGTCCCCTTAAAATATGTAATATCAAAGTCATAGGATTGTAACTTGCTCACCCACCTACTACCTATCATTGAGATCTCACTGCCCTAAAAATTGTTTTAGGCTATTATGGTTAGTTTTGATACAAATTTTTCTACCTACCAAATATTGCTTGAATTTAGCCAAAGTATGTATAATGGCTAACATCTCCTTATCATATATGCTGAAGCTCCCCTCTAGCCCTCTTAATTTCCTACTCTCATAAGCAATAGGGTGCTTCTCCTACATAAGCACCGCTACAATGCCCTCTCCAAAAGAATCATAGTGTAGCTCAAAAGGTTTGCTAAAATTTGGTAATGCTAACATTAGATAGGAAGTCATCAACTCCTTAAATTTCTCAAAACACTCCTGTGCCTTAGGAATCCACAAGAAACCTCCCTTTCTCATCAAATCTATCAAGGGTGTTGCATGCTTGGAATATCCATCCACAAACCTCCTACAAAAACCACATAATCTCAAAAAGCCCCTTAACTATGTCAGGTTCATCGATGAAGGCCACTCCACAATAGCATGAATCTTTTCAGGATCCATGTGTATGCCTTCTCACAGATGATGTGACCCAAGTACAACAACTCTGTCATACCCAAATCACATTTTGAATCCTTTACATACAGGGACTCTCTGCCCAATAAATCCAACACCGTGTCAAGGTGAACCAAGTGCTCCTCCCAAGATCTATTGTACACTAAGATATTATTGAAGAAGACAAATACAAATTTCCTCAACCGAGGATGGAAAACCTTTTTCATTGTTGCCTGAAAAGTAGCAAGTGCATTAGTTAGCCCAAATGGCATAACTACAAACTCAAAATGGCCATGATGACATCTAAAGGTTATCTTCTCGATGTCCCGCTCTCTAACTTTGATCTGTTGATAACTTGATCTCAAATCTATCTTTGAGAAGAAGCAAGCTCTATGAAGCTCATATATCAACTCATTGATCCTGGGAATGGGGTACCTATTTTCAATTGTCTTCCTATTGAGCACCCTATAATCAATGCACATCCTCAATGTCCCATCCTTCTTCTTTACCAACACCATTGAAGAAGTGAAAGGATACTTACTTGGTCTAATGTGGCTCATAGCAAGTAACTCCTTTATGATTTTTTCAATTTCATCCTTCAACCTCTTCGGATGCCTATGAGGTGTAATCATGATGGGCTTAGCCCCCTCCTCTAACTTAATGATGTGCTCAATACCCTTGTCTGGTGGTCTACCTGGTGGAATGTCACTAAACACCTTAGAGTGTTTAACTCTAAGCTCCTGAATATCAGGAGGATATTTAGTCTTTTTTTGTCTCACTTGTGGTGGCATTAACATGCACTCTATTGTCCACTCTACCTAATCATGTTGAATCAATCTAGCCATCCTCTAGAAAGAGACCATTCTAAAATCACTATCCTTGATTGCCTTAATAATTTGTGTCTTTCCATTCACTTTAAACCTCATCTCCATCTCCTTGAGATTAAAAGTGAACTCACCAATATCATGCAACCAACTCATCACAAGGACTATATTTGTATCTCCCATAGACACAACATAGAAATCTTCCTTAAAGGCATAATTATTGACTTCCAATGGGAGTCCAGTGATCTTATGATCACAATTGAGGACATAGCCATCAACTACCCTCACTCTAATTCCCCCAAACTCCTTTGTTTGTGTGTTACGCTTCTCCACCAACCTAGCATCAATGAAATTATGAGTGGAATTGGTATCAACCAAAGTTATAACTCTTTGTCCAACAAGTACTCCTCTCATTCAAAATGATCCTTCCCACTTAATACTAGTGAGACGAGCTTCCCTAAGTTGCCTACATCCTTCCTCATTTGTGGACTCCATTTTAGATTAGTTTTTAGCCTTTTCTTCCTTTTTTTCACCATCTATTTCCTCTATATTAGACTACTGGTCTGAATTATTTGATTATGATTCCTCATAGTATGCCCACATAATTTTGTTAGCTTTGCCCTTTGGTCTAAGAGGATAGTCATGGTTTGCATCATAGGGTCCCTTACAGTAGAAGCATAATTTTTTCTACCTTAAATTATTTAATGTTTCCCTATCAAAAGCTGCTAGAGTTTTATCTCTAGAATCATTTTAAAAATTAGTCCTCTCTGGTTTTTTATAAAATGGTTTGTTATCCTTACTAGAAGATGCTCCTTTGGATTGAAATTTGTTTGTTGGGATTGCATGTTCCATACTTCTTGCCTTTTTTATAGTTTCCTATAAAGAAATGGGATCAAATTCCTTTATCCAACCTCTTAGTGGTTCGAATAGGCCCTCAGTGAAAAGAACTATCAATCTACGCTCTGAAATATTTGGCACCATGACTACTAATTGCTGAAATTCACCAATGAAATACTCCAAGTTGCTTGTTTGTTTCAGCTGCGCTAATTCTTGGAAGTAAATCTTTGGATCTTTCTTGTTAAATCTTTCAACCAACCTATCCACAAAGTCATGGTATTCTATCACCTGATTATGCTAAAGTGTTACCATACCATGGTACCACCAATCATCCGCTGCTCCCTCCAAATGCAAAGTGGCATATTTGATAGCTTCAATCTCTATCATTGGCCTTAATACCAAGAATATGTCGAGCTTATGAATCCAAGCTTGAGTTGTCATCTTACCACTCCCATCAAATGTAGGCATAGTAAGCTTGTATGTAGCCCTCTTCAGCTCACTATTTTGACCTCTAGGCCTCCTATCCTATCTGAGTGACCTATAATGTTCTCTCCTCTAATTTACAAAGCATTCAAAGGTCATCCTCTCCTGAACCTATGATGCTAATAATTCTCATTCATCATTTGCATCCATAAGGATATCTGCAAATTTCTCATCCTCAACTTCCTCTGTTGGTTCCTGTACTGGTTCCTCTCTAACAAAATTAGGATGTGTGGACCTATTTGTTGTTCTAGAAAGAGTTCTACGAGTTCTAGGTGATCCCACTACACTCCTATTATCCCCTTGTTCCTAATTTTGTCTATCATATGGGTTCATGTGCTCAACCATGGTGGTGAGTGCTTGCAAAGCCTGAGCCATTCGCTCTTGTTCTATAACCATTGCTTTGAAAAATTCCCTTGTTTCATGATCCTCATTCCTATTGTCTTGGTGGGCTATGCTCTTGCCTATCACCCATGGTGTCTGGCCACCTGATAAAATCTTGTTCCTTGATAAATAAAGCTAACCTGATAATAAAAAATCTATGAGAGCCAACCCCTGGTGACTTGTGATTGCTAAACCCTTAGGATGGCAGGATTTAGCTCTAATACCAATGTAATATCCCTTGCCCAAATTGATTTATTTTAGCTCAAGGAATATTGTCAAACACTTATATTGCTTCCTTTCAATGCTAAGAAATTTAGAATGTTCACAAATGATATTACAATGCCTCTTGCAATGAACTAATATGCAAGTGCAGTTCTTTTGATATTTTCAATGCATATACATGGAAACTATGTTGTCCCCACTCTAACATATAATTTAAATAATAAATAAGTATTATGTTAATAATAATATTAAAGTAATAATATTATCACATTATAATAACAAAATGAGAGTATGGAATTGATTAAATGATAATCTAATATAATAATGATATTATTATTATAATATGATACAGAAACACTATTAATATAAAGTATTATATATATATATAATTAAAGTAATGTATAGTTATTAATATAGTATACATTATGATATTAATTAATTTAACTAATCTTATTGATGTAAATATATAACTAATTATATTATCATCAATATAATTAATATTAAAAGGACGTGACTCTTTGAAATGCACGTATATATATATATATATATATATATATATATATATATATATATATATATATATATATATATATATAGAGTATCAAATGTTGAGTAGGGTAGGATACAAATTATTATGAAATGTATATAATACAACAGGAAATTTCCTAATGTCCAGAAAGGGGACATTACAAGTGGTAACAGAACCAAGTTTCTTGCTAGCCTGTGGAAAGTACCATAAAGATTCTCATTTGGAGCAAAATAATAGAAGACACAAAAGAACCTGACTCAGAAAGATGGAGATATAAAGGTCAAGCAAACAAAATATCAAAGCCCTGAACACAAAAAAAATTGCAAGAAAACTGAAGGTCATAGCTGTGAATATAAAAGGTTGAGGTTCGATGCATATATGTGATCATTACTAATAACTATAGAGGAAAGATAATAGGCCAAATTGTCAACTTATGATATCAACTAAATCTGATCCATCGGCGAAAAACATAGAGTTAACAATTAATCATAATAGTCGTTCAAGCTACAGGTCAGCATGACGACACTCAAAATAGGAAGTCACAAATCTAATAGGGGAATAAGATGATTGGAGGTGCCCTCTAACTTTCTGGCATACGCTTTGAAGAGAATTCTCAGGCCATTGCTATAATCATCATTATCAGTAGCAACAAATACACTTAGACAATTATCTAGTCAGTAAGTACTGTTGCGTTATTAGCATTTTCTATAATGTTGATAAGATATAATCATTTTTGTGATAAATTCAATGCATGATATAGAATTCCCAAAATTTTGGAGATTGGCAACGTCCAACATAGAGTTTCATCTGTCGGATAACAGAGAGCACAATATGATCATGTAAGAATTCTTATTATATATAAAAAGACATTTATCCCTTATTAAGTTTGCTCACATCAAGCAACACTCACATAGGTTGCAAGTATAAGTTGCCAACCACAAACAAAACCACTTGCAAGATCATATTGTAATATTAGAAACACACTTATTGCACAAATAAAATACAATAATCAGGAACAACAATTAAATTGGACGCCACAACTTTATTGGTCAAGGTATTCTGTTAGAATCTACATTAGAAATTCTCATATACATTGAGACAGAAGAAGCATTATATTAGGAAGGATTCCAAGTTGACAACAAATAAAGATCTATAAGAGAGATTATGACATACACTTGAAAGCCTTCATGCGTAAAAGAAATTGAAAATATAGATTTTGTATTGTGCGATCTCCCTACCTCCCCTTGCAATTCTTCCATGAGATTGCCCACTTTGAAGAGAGAATAATAAACAAAAAAAATATGAGGTTTGTAGGAAGTAGTTGTTGCTAGTCAACAACAGTCAACTAGATAGAAACGAGGCACCACCCAAAAATGGGTCAGTAATTGCTCAATATGGAAAGATAATAGTTGCTAGGGATTAATTTGTGCACCCTACAAAAGTAGCTGCTACTTGCTAACAATGAAAAAGTTTGTATACTTCAATTTCTAGCCAAATGAAGGAGTCACAATAGCGATTGATTTCATCAAATAAAAAATTACCCTCAAGCACAAGGAAATTAGATGGGAGGGTGAAATTTGAGGCTAGTTATGCCATACAATGGTAGAGAGTAGAGAGTACACATCAAAGGCAAAGGGTAACAAAAAAATATAGACCTGCGACGAGCAAGAATTAGAAGAGAAAATACAAAAGTTTAGAAGAAATTAATTTGAGTATGCAGGGTCACATGAGCCCTAAAATGTTGTATAAGAGAGTGTAGAATTATGGGCGAATTGATTAAAAGGGAAGGCACACATTGCGTGTTTGATCTTTCCACTTCATAGCATTTGAAAGAAGAACTATATAGAGAGGGAAATCTTATTGACCCCTTACCATTGGTCACATGTACCATTGAAGAGATGATCATGAACTAGCCTATAGGAGGTCAAATAAAGGAAACAAAATCAAAAGACGAGTGTTGGTGGTCAAACATGATATGGAGGATTGAAGGAAGGATTGAAAGATGACAGAGACAAGGACCAAAGTCAATTGTAAATGAAGGAATTAAATACTAAGTCAAAAACAAAAGGTATTCCATTTGAATAAAGAACAATTACAGCCCATGAGGAACTTGACTATAATGAAGCCCACCAAATATAAAGCAACTTTAAATCCTAAAATTATCCATTATGTGAGTGAATCAGATTACTTCCTAAGTAGACCACCTTGATGGATGTCAAAGGCTACCATCAAGGCCAAGAGGGCCAAAGTTCCACTCTTGGGCTTAGGTAGGATATTTAAGAAGAATAAGACTACCTCCTAAGTAGACCACCTTGATGGATGTCAAAGGCTGCCATCAAGGCCAAGAGGGCCAAAGTTTCACTCTTGGGCTTAGGTAGGATATTTAAGAAGAATAAGACTACCTCCTAAATAGACCACCTTTATGGATGTCAAAGGCTACCATCAAGGCCAAGAGGGCCAAAGTTTCACTCTTGGGCTTAGGTAGGAAGAATAAGACTACCTCCTAAGTAGACCACCTTGATGGATGTCAAAGGCTGCCATCAAGGCCAAGAGGGCCAAAGGTTTGCTCTTGGGCTTAGGTAGGAAAAATAAGATTACCATCTAAGTAGAACACCTTGATGGATGCCAATGGCTTCCATCAAGGCCAGGAGGGCCAAAGTTCCGCTTCTGGGCTTAGATTTGGTTAAGTTAAGATTTGACATCATATCAACTTAATTCAGTTAAGAATCTACCAAGTAGACCACCTTGATGGATGTTAATGGTTGCCATCAAGGCCAAGAGGGCCAAAGTTCTGCTCTTGGGCTTGGTAGGATATTGGTTCAGGACTAATTTATCATTACTAATCTTTTCTTTGAAGCTATTATATACATGTACATGCTAATAATTGTTTGTGTTGTAGGATCTACGATCAAAAAGCATACTGGGGAAGTATATTTTATAAATTATTCCCTTTGCTCTACTTCATTTCGAAAAATAATGTATGATGTGTTCGCATCGTGTTTGCTCCATGTCTTCATCTGTCTACATCATGTCTACTTTGTGTTTTCATCTGTCTACATCGTGTATGCTTTGTGTTTTCATTCATGTATATTTCATAAATCTCTCTTGTCTTTTGAATGCAAATATGTTTTGTTTGTATATGAAAGATTTTGCTTGAGGGCAAGCAAATTCAAGAGGGGAGGACTGTGCTGTCCCCACTCTAACATATAATTTAAATGATAAATAAGTATTATGTTAATAATAATATTAAAGTAATAATATTTTATAAGTAATATTATATAATAATATTATCACATTATAATAACAATATGAGAGTATGGAATTGATTAAATGATAATCTAATATAATAATGATATTATTATTATAATATGATATAGAAACACTATTAATATAAAGTATTATAATACAATTATATATATATATATATATTATTAAAATAATGTATAGTTATTAATATAGTATACATTATGATATTAATTAATTTAACTAATCTTATTGATGTAAATATATAACTAAGTATATTATCATCAATATAATTAATATTAAAAGGATGTGACTCTTTGAAATACACGTATATATAGAGTATCAAATGTTGAGTAGGGTAGGATATGAATTATTATGAAATGTATATAATACAAGAGGAAATTGCTTAATGTCCGGAAAGGGGACATTACAAAAACTAGATATGGAATGCATACCTACATCCAACTAACATTTTGACAAACAATTGACATACAACCATTATGCTGATCATATATGCTATTAGATGGATATTTCATCAATCAAATGGTATGCAACATGTATCCCCTTTATTGAATTCATTCTCATGTACAATGTTGTTATGAATTTGCCAAGACAAATGGCTTACAATAATGACTACAGTAATGCCACAATCTTATTCTGAATTATCATAACAAAATCATATGCCCTAAAAATTACAATGTTAACTACTAATAACTACAAGAGGAACCTGATAATAGTGATGCCCAAGGATGGAGATGAATCAAGCATAAGTAATGTAGCGCGACATCATTCTTGCATACTGTAGTAGCCAACAATAATTGTATTCTCCAATTTAAGCACAAATATAACTCTTGAATACCAAATTTGATGGATATTTCACCACCTCAAATGGTTGGAATACTGAAGAGTTGACATTCTCCAATGGCTAACTAAAATCAAAAACCTTAGTTTCTTCTCCCAACTTTATATCAAATGCAATTCACAATAATCAGATGATTAACAATGAAGCTCTCACCTCTATTTATTCTTTTCCTTCACCCTTCTAGAAAGAAATAAAAAATTATTTAATTGCATTATCTAGAAGCTTCCCCCTTTCCAATACAATAATTAGTTATATTTCTAGAGAATGCACTCTCTAGAAGCTTCTCCCTTGCAATACAATAATTAATTGTGCTTCTAAAAAATTAAATTAATTAAATATAAAGTTTCCTTTTAATTTTAATTTATTTAATGACTTTATAGGAAATTAATTTAATCAATTTCTCCTTATTTATCCACTTAGCCTTTGGAGAATGTAAAGGCTAAGAACTCCATTGAGATGCTAAAAAGATGGGGACATTATAGAACCTCCCCCACTAGGATGGTCAAAACTTAACTTTGATGGAACTTTAAGAGGCAACCTAGGAATTACGGGTATAGGTTGCTTCATCTCAACCCATGCTTCTTGGATCATGAAACATGCAAAAACTATAGGAAAAATCTCTAAAAACTTAACAGAATTAGAAGCGCTTAAAGAGGGCCTTGAGCTTTGTTTGGATATGGGAATTAAGAATCTAATTATTAAAGGAGACTCTCATATCATCTTGAATGCACTACTAAAAAGAAGTACCCCAAACTAGATTCTAAACTCAAAATTAGAAGACATAATAATGCTTATAGATACATTTGAGGACATCAGAATACAATATATTTATAAGGAAGGGAAAAAAGAAGTAGACTATCTAGAAAATTTAGGAGTAGATGGGCAAAACTTTCTCCTCAAAAATAGTGAAACTCCATTAGTTTCTTTGCCCCTTGAAACTGAAACAAAAATGGCACTAATTATGAACTAGTATTTATCAATTAATAAAAAAAACCTTTATAACTAAAATCACTCTCAAAAAATACCTCCTTTAATACTTGACATTACTTAAACAATAACACCTCATCAACTTATGATCCTAACTTTACCAGTTATCATCTATAATCATAGGGAAATGATATTTGTCACATCATTTACAATACACTAATATCTATGATCAAAATTTAAATACCCTATCATGAGCTCGATTAAGTCAAACACCTCACTTAGTATATTGTCTTCTTACATGCAAAGAGATTTCTTGGGATGAAGCAAATCATATTACTGATAAGTCTATTCCACCAAACGTTGCCAATGCATCAATTATGCACAAACAAGGGTTCAGAATTCAAGTCAAATTAATACACACTTGTGTAGGGATTTTTTCCTTTCATTCATGCAAGCATCAAATGAGGGGAACCACATTTCTAGTATCCCTTGATGATGACAAACTAAATTATATAAGGCCCCTCCCCAGATCAAAGTAGACATCGATTCTAGTAGTATTGTCTATCATAGGGAAAGATTTAGTTTGGTTAGTCATGGACACCTCGATTAGGATGAGGTTGGGTGATAGGGAAATGACTTTTTGGGGAGAGATCTCTAAACTTAGGACTAGAAAAATGGTCAAAACTCATAACAACCTGGTGCATAGGGTAATCAAAATCATAGTAGGCCATGAATTATTTGAACTTATGGGTAGGAAGAAATATAATTTAGACATAGTGGCCATGTTTGTAGCTACCATTTTGCATGTGGATAGGGACAAGGATGCCATAAGGGATTTTTGTAGAATTATTTTCAATAAATCTATCATCTAGGAGCTAGATAGTGTCTTATAGAACATTGACAATGATCTACGCATCTCAACAAGGAGCAAATATAATGAGTCAGACAACCTAGTTCAATTTTTCCGATTTTGATTATCAATAATCAAATAAATTTTATGCAAAGAATGGAGCAAATTATCCACAATTGGATGTTCTTACTGGCAGTCTCCAATACTCGCATGTGTATGGATTGGAAGGGCATGGCCTAGTATTTTGAGAAGGAAGGTCTTCACTAAACGCAAACTCCATAGGTAGTAATTATTTTTTGGTCATTTTATATAGGTCACTTCCCTATTAGGGCTCCCCCTACTTTCGATGTTCATTTCACTAAATTCAATCTTTAGTAATTATATCTCTTGTCTTTCTTCCTTATCCTTTAGAAGGATCCTCTCAAGTCTTAGTTAAATACTCTTTGGGTTATAGTCGTATAGGTGTTATGTCTTAGTCTCATATGTATTTAAGGTCAAATTATCAAAATACCATAGTTGGAAAAGGTAATTTTGTTAAGGGTTTGTCACATATTTAGAATAGCTTGGTTTGTCTAATATTGCTTCAGGGTTTGTCGCAAATTCAAAGTAATGTGATGTAAATGTAAGGAAACTCAGGTGCGGAAACAACTTCCTACACTAATCTCTTAAGGAAGGTATTGTGAAAATTCTTTTTAAATCCTTACAATTTCAGATTCACATTCGGTAAAACAACAATATTGCAATCAACCATGAATACAGAAATAGATAGAGGAATAATAACACATAAACACAAAGATATGTCAGTGGGGAAAAACCTTTTGGTAAACTAACCCCACCCCTACAAAACTTGCACAATGTATTATCTTCAACTCAAAGGTTACAACGCACTTGCAATACAAGCTCTTTCTAGACATAGAAGACTTATCCAATAGCAACCAACAATACACTACTCACACTCACACAACTATCTACAACCCTCAAAGTGCTTATATATAATGCACTTTCCATTTTTAGGGCATCTTCCAAAGATTGATCTTACGTGTCATAGAAATCCATCATAACCATTTTAGTCATGATTTCCTTACACACAATTAAATCTTCCAAAGATAGCTCTTATGCATCATAGTACTCTGTCATAACTGTTTCAATCATGATTTCCTTACACACAATTAAATCCAAAGATAGCTCTTACATATCATAGGAATCTATCATAATCATTTTAGTCATGATTTCCTTACACATAATTCAAGATATCGACACATGCAAATGGAGTGACACATCAACATGCCAGCTAGACATGTCCACTCACACTTATTACATTATTTGCAAAAAATACATTTACAAAACAAATAATAAGAATAGGAATTATCCAAGGTTGAGACACCATATTCCTAACATTATCCCACTTGTCAAACACCTTGTAAGAGCAACAAGAACATAACAAGAACTAACCACTACAGGCCGAAAGGCTCATAGACTCTGAACACCATCTAAACTTCTTTGTGTCCATTGGTCTTTTCAATGCATCTACAACATTCTTTATAGTATTTACCTTCTCCAAATTTACCTTTCCATCTTCCACCATATCTCCCACAAAGTGAAACTACACATCAATGTGCTTCATTTTGGTATGGAAAGTTGGATTCTTTGCAAGGCAAGTAGCATTTTGACTGTCACAACAAATAGTAATCTATCTTGCATCAACACTATCATTAGAGCACAATATCCTAAGAGAAGTAGCTTCCTTAAAAGCATGAGCAACAGTAATATACTCAACTTCTATAGTGGACAAAGCAACCACAGGTTTTTGCTTGCTCATCCAATTGATGGCACCACCAAATATAGTGAGCACATAAGCACTAGTGGATCTCCTACTGTCAATATCACCTACCCAATCTGAATCCAAAAACTCATGAATACAAACTGAATGGAAAGCTCCAAAAGAGTTACCATGATAACAAATGGAGTAATTTGATGCACCTCTCAAATATTTGAATACTTGCCTAACTATATCCCAATGTATCTGCCCAGGATTAGCCATAAACCAGATCAAAACTCTCACTGCTTGGGAAATGCCTAGTCTAGTACAGACTATAGCATACATAAGATTGCCAACTGCACTAGCATAAGGTACTCTACTCATGTCCTCCACCTCACTAGGTGATTTTAGACAATCATCTACAAATAACTTTGTTCCCATAGAAATAAGAACACATAATGGTCTACAATCTACCATGCTGAACCTTTCCAACGTAGACTTCACATAGTTTGACTCAACCAAAGTTTTCTATTAGACCTATCTCTACTAATTTCCATACTCAAGATGTACCTTGCTGCCCCAAGCTCTTTCATCTAAAACTATACTGACAATAGATATTTAAAATCATAAATCATACCCTTACCCTTCCCAAACAACAACATATCATCAACATATAATGCAACAATAAGAAGGCGATCATTTTCAACTCTGAAGTAAACACAATGATTTGATTTCAATCTTACAAATCCAATTGACAACACAAAGGCTATCAGAGCCTGAGTTTCAACATTGGGAGCTCTGGGTATATTGGAATGCCACTAGTTGTTAATTAGTTAAACAAAACAAAAACTTTGAACTATCATGTGTATCTCTTTCAAACTGAAAACTTGAAACTAGGTGAGTTGAAATAGAACTTAAAACTGTTACTTGCATATTTTTCATACTTCAACACTTAGTTTTCAAAACTGAAAATTCTACTTAAACCTAAACATGGGCAAAACTAAAAATTGAAAACTAATTCTATTGGTAAAACATTATCTTTTATCTATGCTTTGAGGTAGTACGCCTTTGCAAGCATTAAGTTGCTCTTGTTTAGAATGTATTAGGGGATCTATTTTAGTAGTTGTTAAAAGAATGAAGGTTGGATCAATGTGGTTTTCGGTTTACCATTAAACCAGAATCATATTGCTCTAAGTGTATTGAAGTATTCTCAATGGAGTCATATCCTCTTACGGGGGGAAAAGGGTTCAATGGGACCCACATAGTGAGTATCTTGGTTTTGTCATTCTTGTAGGCTTCCAAGAGTAAGCCTAATCCTAGGGGGGTGGATGAAGTGCCTGTCCCTATTTCGCATTTTGTTATCATTGTTGAACTCTTTTAGGGTTAGTTTTATGTTGATGGTTAGTGGTATTGTTTTGAGACTTTCAGATATTATGTTATGGATTCAGTTAATATGTGATGAGATCACTTAGACTTTACATTTCATGTATACATGATGATTATTTTCAGTGTTTGTAGTTATTAATGATGGTTAGTAAGATGATTTATTATCACATGTATTTTCTTATGGATACTTATCCCATACTTGCATGTGTATGGTGTGCGTGTTTGCTATTATGTATGGCGTGTCTGATGTGGTTAAGGAAGGGAGTCATAGTCACCTACTAGTCGAGATCTACACGATGCACCACTTCCTGCCATTGCCTGTTTAGCTTAGTATATATTGTGCTTGTACATGCATAGTTTTTATGCAGGTTGCAGGTACCAGGTATCGACTTCCCTGAATTGTCAGGATGAGCGTACCCTATTACATCATCTCAATGATAAGAGAGGTGAGATAAATTCTCAAGTCCAAATTCCAACCCTTTAAGCCATTTGTTCTAATTGAAAATTAGGACAAGTATCTGAGTTGAGTACCCTCCGAATACGTTGGATAACGTAATTCGTGATATTAACCCTTGGTTTGATTTTGTATGTATTTTGGCTATGATGGGTTTTTCGTATTTTATTTTATGAGTTTTTGATGTATTTTCTATTAATGAATCCTAATTAAAAGATTTAATTAATGGTTTAATTTAATGGAAAATTAATATGATATTTTAATATTTATTTTATTTAATTAATTGGGAAATTAATTAAATAAAATAATTAAATTTGAAGATAAAAGTTATAAGTTTAAATTTGGAATATGACAATATTTATTTTAATAATAATATATTTGGAGTTCATTTTTAAATAAATGACTAAATAATATTATTATTAAAGCTAATAAATATTTTAGCAATTAAGTTTTGAAAATGAAATTTAAAAAGTGGAAAATATATTAAAATTATTAAAAGATTCTAAATCTCATGTGATTAAAATATAAATATATTAAGAGAAGAATAAGCAAAATTATTAAAGTTAGTGCATAAGATTTAATAATTAATAAATTGAATTAGAAAGGGTAAAGTAAATATTATATTAATTATTGTGCCTTATTTTAATATTTAGGAGTTTGCAAATTCTCGAGAGTTGTCATGTAGACAACACATGAGTTTGCACTCTAAGTATGGACTAGTTGTCCACACTTAGGAGTTAGCATTTTATTTGAGCACATGGTGTCTACAATCTTATGACTCATCTAGAAGGTTGGAGAAGACTCATGCTTGTTTGTTATGCTTATCTTCTAGTTGTTTCTAGACACATTCTAGATGCATCTTAGAGGCCTTTAAATAGAGGCTCTCCTAGTGTGTTTGGACAAGCTTTAATGGAGACTTCAAAGCTTACATTCATTTGAGAAGCTCATATGTATCTCCATACTTCTACATGCTCATATGTTTCTACATGCTTCTATGCTTCTTCAAGCACTTCTAGTCACGTGAGAATTTCGGTTGGCTTGGATCTTGGAAGAATTGCGAATGTTGGAAAAGGAAAGGATTTTCTATGGACCTCTGAGGCATGGCAAATTAGCATCAGTGTCCAAGTGCACTCGTGATTTTCTCATAATCTATTTGCACTCTTTCTCTTCCTGTCTTCATCGTGTCTGCTATATGTGTTTGAATACTCTCTGTGGTTGAATCTATAATTTGAAATTGGAATCTAGACATTTTATTTTGTTGAGAAGAAAACAATAGAAAACCCTAGATCCAATTAAGGAGAAATTAGATTTGAATCGAGTTTGGGTTCGAATCAGAATCAATTTGAGAAATGATGATTTATAGTTAAACCTGTTGGATGGATTAATGGATATGTTTATAAAACAATTATTTAAAAAGGAAAATTCATGTTTAGAAAAGCCCTTTAAATCTAATTATATATTCTCTTTTGTAAATATACATATATATATTTTAAATGCAGTGATAATTGATAACAAATTCTGTATATATATATATATATATATATATATATATATATATATATATATATATATATATATATATATATATATATATATATATATATATATATATATATGTATGTATATATTTGTGTAACTTGAAATGAGAAACTTTATTTACAAATCCGAATTTTGCAAATCATTTATTTAAAAAAAAGTTATATATACATATATTAATACTGGGGGGGATGGACCCGCGCCCCGTACTCCCCTTTATCCTCATGGCGACGGCGGTCGTAGGGTACCCGCGACAGACCATATACTGTCGCACGGTTTGCATAACCCTTCAACGATTTAAAATCGCTTAAACATTCAATGCGTTATCCCTTATTTTAATATGCGATAAAGTGAATGATAGATTTGTTTTATAATTGTAGATTTATATTATTAAAAGGGTTATGTTATGAAGTTATATATATATATATATATATATATATATATATATATATATATATATAATAATAATAACAAAAGTTTAATTATCTAATTAATCAAGTCAATTAAATCTCAAATAGTGATAATAGAATGAGCTTTAAATATTTAAGTTATCTATTATTTTGAGGTTCTCAATAATTTGTTAATAGAGAAAAGCAAACTTTTAATATTAACTATTTAATGTATATTGAATACTATTTAATATATATTAAATAGTTAAGAGGTCGTAATTTAGAAAGATGTTTAATGATGATTATTAAGAGACTCAAATTTAAATGATATTGGATTTAGATTTAAATAAGAAATATTGACAAGGAGTCATTGTTATATTATAACATTGTTATAATATAGCTACGATTTGAATTATTATTATATTGATTAATACGTTATTGATATACGTTGATAAGTGTTAGGAGTTAGTAAAATATTAACTAATGAAGTTCATGGAGGGATTCTCCAAATCAATTATTTATAGTCTTGTTGAGTTTATTATTTATTAATGTTTGTTGGGTCTAACAAACTATTAATAAATAATGGTATAATGGTTATTAATTAACCGAATTAAAGTTAATGATTGAAGTTCTGTAAATAATATTAATCAATTTGAATTGGTTAATAATTTAGAGGAGTATTAATTAATTGAATTTTTAAACATACATAGGGGGGAACTATTTGAGGGTTTCTATTATAACTTGTTATTATTAAAGTATTAATGAGAACATTGTTGAAGAGTGACGAATGTGGATTTCCAATATAACTTGCTATTAAATAGTAACAAGCTGTAATTGAACTATTAATATGGATATTTGTGTATTGGATTATGGCTAACTTTTAACTTACAAAATTATAGTTAGTTATTAGTCAGCTAATGTTAATTGGAACGTTGCCATGGATATGTAAATATTAATTTAATTAATTAGAGTTAATTATATTTGATTAATAATTATGTTATGTGATAGAGATTTAATTGATATAATTCTTTTAATGAGATTGTAAAAAATATTGATCTCAAAGTTGATAGGTCTTATTTTGATGACTTGAATAATGACCTTAGATGTTTTAATGGTGAGACTTAGTAATATTGAATTGAAAATTATTAAATAATAAAGGACCATGGATGGTGTACCTATGTTAATTAATTAATTTAATTGACCATTTTAATTAAGTTATAATCTTCTTATTCGAAGATTGATAATTAGCTTTCTTATATTATAATGAATAGTGATCCTTGACTATCTCGAAAAGTTGAAGTAACATTAAAGAAGAGTTAATAAATTGGAATATGGATCTTAGTTAAATAAAGAGAACAATTTAATTAAATGTCAATGATGATCAGTTTAGTGAATATTTATCCTTGAGTTATTCTTAGAAAGTTATTTTGAATAATAGAAGGATAATGCTATCGGGGAACAAACAGGTTGACTTGTAGTTCAAATGATTACTCTTAGTATACTTGAAACAAAAACTAGAAACCTCTACACTTGATTCAACTATGTGATTTTAGTAAACCAAAACATGTGTTTGCATCGTGTATTCTCTATGCTTCTTGTTTTGGGTTTTTGGGTTGACTAGTGTTGACCAGTCTTAGGTTGTTACCAGAGGCTCGGGGGTTATGAGATGTGATGGCATGTTGATCTTATTTGGTCTTGATCTTTATAAACCCAACCATGGTATGTGATCATATGCTCTATGAGATGTTTGTAATTATTGATTGTTATAGTTGAGATTCTTGTGCATGAGACACTTGAGCTAATCATTTTTGAGTCATCGATCAGTTATCCCTGGATTACTTTCTAGTCGCCATGATGGGACTGAAATGTTGATTTATTTCTTGATGATTTCATGTTGTGACATGTTTTGACTCAACCATTTTGGAGTCTTTGATCAGTATGATTTTGAGATATTCTTGGTTGCTTGTTGAAGAACCAATGGATATGGTGATTTATTTTGAGATATATTTTGGTTATTGAGAACCAATGGATACTTATGATTATCAGTGACGCCTTCAGTTTCCAATAAAGAACTGTTGTGGTCATGATTTTCTATGGATGCTTTTCAGATGCTCATGAAGATTTGATGATCCTTATCATGGAGATTTGATGATTCTTATTGTGGATATTTGATGCTTTTATCATGGTTATTTGGTGATTCTTTTTATGGATTATCTTTTGGATTTTTCTTTCCAGTCCCTTGTATAAGACTGGGGTGATTTATGATTCCATGAGCCTAGGGTAGGTTATCTACTTGTAGTGTTAGGAAGTGGCTTGCAATGGGGGCCGAGGCCCTAAATGGCTGTTAGGGTAACTCATTGTAAGTTTGGTTAATAAGTGATAACATTTACACACTAAATGGAGATTAAATGAACCTAAAAAGATAATTGTTTTGATGTTCTCGCCCATGCCTTGAGTGCTTGTACAAACTAGGATGGGAGTAAAGAGAACGCATGGTTACGACCTTGCATTCCATAGTATGCCTTGTCAGTATGAGAGGATACTAGTGGCTGCATGAGATCAGTATGGACTCGTGGATTTTAGCTAACTACCAGGGTAACTTGTAGGTGATAAATGCGATGACACTTTCCCCCTTGCAGAGTAGGTTTCCTACATGTCATTGTGTGCCTCTAGGAATTAGATGTCGATTTTGTGTGATGGAACCTTTGAGTTAGTATACTTTTAGGATTCTTGGACTTAAAGAGATTTTTGATATGTGATTTGATAGCCTATTTGGGACTTGAGATTATCTCCTCAGCACGGTGGGAGTGGACCATTTAGGTTCCACGCGGTCGGGTGGTAGTGTTTTTTCACTCTTATCATTTGAGATCCGTTTGAGACATCGTGGCTGGAGCATTCTTAGTTGGTATTTATCTTCATTATGTTCTTGGATAATTATGATAGATGATATACCTTATGATGGATGTATTTACTGGTATGTTTCTTTCATTGATGATTAGCATATGTTAGATAATGTTATCTTATGTTTTTATTTGCATGTTAGATTACTTTCTGCATATGATATAGTATATGTTAGGAGTGACATTCCTACTATGATAATACCAATGATCTCTTCGGTGCTTTAGAATGTTACACACAGAGGGATGGCTAGGATCCACGATGGTCTAATGATGCTATTTACGGTTGGGAGGAACCGTGCACTTAGTTACTTATGTTTGTAATAAATGGTTATCTTTTATGATGGATGTTTATATCTTTTGTGATGATGTATCATGTATGACATGTGGTTTCATTATGTTATTTCATCATGGATTAGAGTTAGTGTGATGATGTACTTTATTTATATGGATGTATATTCTTTCAAGCTTTTCATACCTTGTAACATGTACAGTGGATGATTGAGCAATCTAAAATGTAATTACAAAAAAGGACACTTGTAATATTGTTTAAGAACATTGGATGTAACATTGCTAAGGATGTGATGTTAGATGAATAGTTAATTTAGATGTAATTCTACGTTAAGGGATCTTTAAAGAATGTAACTGTTATGTATGTTATGTTTACTTTCATTTGAATTGTTGCTATTGCTTCCGTGAATGTTATGAATGGTTTTACTTTTATGATGTTAAAATAATAATAATAATAATTGTTTGGCAAGCTTAGTGAAATTCTTTGGATCCCTTGGCGGGGCATTACAAAGGTATCAAACTTAAGATACCATGTCCTAGGAGATTGTTTCAAACCATACATAGACTTCTTTAATCTACAAATCAAAGATTCTTTACCTTTAACAATGTAGTGCTCAGGTTGTGACATATAAATCTCTTCCTCCAAATTACCATGGAGGAAAGTTGTCTTCACATCCATTTGTTCTATCTCTAAATCACATGATGCAGCAAGAGATAACAAAAATCTAATGGATGTCAACTTTGCAATAGGAGAGAATATTTCACCATAATCTATTCCCTTTACTTGTGAATACCCCTTCACAACCAATCTAGCTTTGTACCTTTCAACACTTCCATCTGCACAAAATTTCTTTTTGAAACATCCATTTGCTACCAATAGGTTTCTGTCTTTTAGGAAAAGGTACAAGGTCCCAAATTTTGTGTTTATCCAATGAAGCCATCTCATCATCCATGGCCTCAATCTAGGAACTTGCATCTTCCATATCCAAAGCCTCTTTCACAGATCTAGGATCATCAATGTTAGTAATCAAAGTAAAGACACAACTAGAATCTAACATAGAATAACCAAACCTTTCTAGCTTCTTCCTTACTCTTGTGGATCTCCTCAAGGGCTAAGGTTGAGGTTGTTCTTCCTCTTCTTCTAAACTGTTAGAGCTACTAGAGCTCTCCTCATCATTAGACCCAACATGGTCTTTCTGTTCAATCTTCTCAGGGGTAGGAGGCAACTAAACAATATCTTCCTTCTTTTCTTTTTCATCTAGTTGTAGCGCAATAGGAGAATATGTTAGCTCTCTAAAAATAACATTTTTGCTATACAACACCTTACTAGTCATAAGGTCCCAAAGCTTGTATCCTTTCATACAAACACCATATCTGATGAAAATACATTTGACAACTTTGTTTTCCAATTCAGATATTTTCTCCTTTGGAACATGTGCATAAGCTTCACAACCAAAAACACAAAGATGTCTAATTGAAGGCTTCTTACTATACCACACCTCCATGAGTGTCTTACCAACAAGAGCTGATGTAGGAGATCTATTAACTAGATAGCAAGTGGTGGCTACCGCTCTAGCCCAAAATTTTTGTTCAAGACCAACTCCACTAAGCATACTCCTAGCCTTCTCCAGCAGTGTCCTATTCATTCATTTTACAAATCCATTTTGTTATAGGGTATAAGAAGTTGTCTTATGCCTCTTGATACCTTATTCTTTATAGAACTATTCAAACTCTGCTGAGAAAAACTCACCACCATTATCAATTCTCACACACTTAATCTTCTTACTAGGTTGATTCTCTACAAGGGCTTTAAATTCATTGAACTGCTAAAGAATTATGTCTTACTTTTTAGGAAATAAATCCATATCCTTCTACTGTAATCATCTATGAAAGATACAAAAAATACAGACTTGAAGATTGAAGAAACTTTTACAGGACCAAATACGTCAGAATGAATAAGATCCAAAACATTAGAAGATTTGTGAGAACTAGAGTAAAATTGAACATGATTTTGTTTATCGTAGACACAATGTTTGCAAAAGTCAAACTTGAGATTTCAATCATTTACCCCCTTAACAATGTTCTTTTTTTTCATGGTTCTAAGACCCTTCTCACCAATGTGGCCAAATCTCATATGCTATAGCATTATCTTTTATGTAGGAAGCTTTTCTTCCAATGTGTTTGCACCCTTAGGTACACATGTTGCACTGCCATCAGAACCAATAACCACAGTCTTCTTTACTGTTCATTTAGATGGTGGGGATGAAGTGATAGCCACTCTCTTCTTTGAAACAAAAGAACTATTGCACTACGAAATGCATGCATCAAGTTAAAACAAAGTACTTTTCCTAGTACCCTTAGCAAGCACCATAGCTTCTCTCATCATCTTACATCCATCTTTAGAAAAAAAAACTTGCACACCTACATCATTCAACCTACTTATAGATAATAGGTTTCATGCCAAACTAGGGATGTGCATTACTCGGTTGATCCCCTTTAATTATTTGTCAGGGAATCTGATAGTGACCCATCCTCATCCAACTACCTTTAGGTGAGAATCATCACCCAAGTACACCTTTCCACCATCAAAAACTTCATACTTTGAGAACCAACTTTGATGAGAGGTCATGTGGAAATAAGCACCCGAGTCTACTAACCACACATCATCAGATGCATGCATTGCCAAGGCTGCAATGAAAGCATCACCATCTTCTTGATATTTTTAAAAGCTTGAATCTAAGGCCTTCTTCTTTTTCTTTGGCTCTTTGTAGTCTTTGCAAAAGTGCCCAATCTTATCATAATTCCAACTTTTTCGCTTGGACTTTCTAGGAGTCTTTGATTTTCCACAAGATTTGGATCTATCATTTCCAGACTTGTTGTCATTTTGCTTCCCTCTATCATTGGATCTACCACAAACAACAAGAGCTCCCTTAGCTGAATCTGATGACTTTCTCCTCATCTCCACAAATAACAACAAAGACACCACATATCCATTTTGAAAGTGACTAAAGTACTTCCAAGAGCCATCACAAGATGGTCCCATGAATCCAGTGAGGAACATAATAGGGTCATACATCGATCCTCCTCCTCTATCTTGACACCAGATGATGTCAATTGTGCAATCAACAAATTAAAAGCATTTAGATGATCTATAACAAATCCTCCTTCCCCCATTCTTAGAAAATACAACTTCTTCATCAGGAATAACTTGTTCACTAGAGATTTGGCCTGATGCATAGACCCGAGCCGTGTCCACAAACTATTTGCAGTCTTCTCATCAAGAACATTCAGGAGAACTTGATGGGTACACAACCCAACAACCAGAATAGACACAATAGAAAGGGGAAATTATATTAACTGAGAAAATATGCCAGTACAAACTGTGCAGAGAAAATAAACTTCAAAACATGCCCTGCGGGCTTACAATAGCATAAATCTGGAGAATATTTCTCCTTTTAGCACCTCCTCTCAAGCTCCAATCCGAACTGCCTTTTACAATGCCAGAAATCTCCTTAAATAGACCCCGGAGGGTTAAGGACTAGGAGTACATTCTAGAAAGTGCTAGTAGGCATCCACCGACAAAATAGAAGGTTCCGGAAGCTGCGTTAGAAGTCGGTGCAATTCTAGAAGAATCCAGAAACGGTAGCCGAACTTCCGGGAGGCATAACTTTTGAACCGTAACTCTGATTGACGAACCGTTTACATTTTCGGAAAGCTCTCGAAGTGCTCTATAGCCCTATGGACAAGCTTTGCTCGTCCCCCATTTTTTGGCCCTTTTCGAGGTCATTTAATGCCCCAAACTTGACTTTGAAGCATTCTTAGGGGGTCTCCAAAACCCGAAAAACTGCAATAACTTTCAAACCGTGGGGCCTTTTGACCTGATTCTTTTTCTGGAATGCTCTAAATCTTGATTACATTCATCTGGCCAAGTCACACCTTCTAGGTCACCAAAATGATGGTCAAATTGCATGCTCCTATTTTTTCGGGATTTTTAAATGCACTGATAGTTGAACTATGAGAGTTGGAACCTTTATTTGAGCCAAATGGGTATCCAAAAATGCAAAGACATAAAATAGAAACTAAG
The DNA here is from genome assembly GCA_028749045.1 of Cupressus sempervirens. Lineage (NCBI taxonomy): Eukaryota > Viridiplantae > Streptophyta > Pinopsida > Cupressales > Cupressaceae > Cupressus > Cupressus sempervirens. The sequence goes on along the minus strand of CM053787.1, from coordinate 64,438,021 downwards.
TCTAAGTACATTTTTTTGGGTGACACAGGATTGCCCTTATACCTCTGGATGCTCCTGCATCAGAACTAAATCAGCTAGACAAAGTCTAACGAGACCCTTAGCTTTCTAATCTTTGAGATCCCAATTTGGTTGAGATATTGTTGCAAGTCTCACATCAAGTGAAGTCACCTCCCACAGATCATGATCTTTAAGCAAGTCTTCCATCTTGAGTTTCCACAGCTCAAAATTATTGCCATTAAATCTCTCCACCTCCTTTTTTTCATATGATGAACTAGACATCTCAATCTACAAATAAGATTTAGAATGCTCTGCACCAAACTCCCACTCAACTTGAGATTAGATCAAAAAACCCTACCCAACAACTAGAGTCAAAAGTTGATCAAGCTCTGATAACACTTGTAAGGAAACTCACGTGTGGAAACAACTTCATACACTAATCTCTTAAGGAAAGTATTGTGCAAATTCTTTTTAAATCCTTACAATTTCAGATTCACATTCTGTAAAACAACAATATTGCAATCAACCCTGAATATAGAAACAAATAGAGAAATAATAACACATAAACACAAAGATATGCCAGTGGGGAAAAACTTTTCGATAAAACATCCCCACCCCTCCAAAACCTATACAATGTATTATCTTCAACTCAAAGGTTACAACACAATTGCAGTGCAAGCTCTTTCAAGACACAAAAGACTTATCTAGTAGCAACAAACAATACACTACTCACACTCACACAACTATCTACAGCCCTCAAAGTGCTTATATATAATGCACTTTCCATTTTTAGGGCATCTTCCAAAGATAGCTCTTACACGTCATAAGAATCCATCATAACCATTTCAGTCATGATTTCCTTACACACAATTAAATCTTCCAAAGATAGCTCTTATGCATCATAGGATTATGTCATAACCATTTTAGTCATGATTTCCTACACACAATTAAATATTCCAAACATAGCTATTACGCGTCATAGGAATCTGTCATAACCATTTTAGTCATGATTTCCTTACACAATTCAAGATGCCGACACATGAAAATGGAGTGACACATTAACATGCCAACTAGACATGCCCACTCACACTTAGTTACATTATTTGCAAAAAATACATTTACAAAACAAATAATAAGAATATGAATTATCCAAGGTTGAGACACCTTATTCCTAATAGTAAATAGAAAGGATATTTAAATGAAGAACAATATTATATCATATCCAACTTCTCTGGTATTGTTGGTTTTTAGCAGTATTTATCATTTTTATATCTTTGGAATAAAGACTAAAGCAACAATCTTAGGATAAATATAAAATGATGTAATGGGAATAAATCTACACTTAGCATTGTTAAGTAAGTTCAATAAAATAGGATTTAACTATATGAGAAACATATAAATTTTACTGAAACAATAGTACATTCATCTCCAAAATTACAAAGCAGAATATTATTAAACACAAACTCACAAAACTATGAATTTTGATTAATTTCTCACCATGTAAAAGATTGAATCTGTTGTATGGGAAAATTTGATTTAGAATTTAATAGGCCAAATTGACTCCAATATCCAACCAAAGTATTGAAGACCAAAGGAGTAGTGACATTTGGACTAGGAATAATCTTGATAAAATCCAACTAAAAGTAGTAGAACGTTAGTTTCATTGACCAAGCAGAGATAGATGAAGAAGAGTTCCCTTAGAGAGAACTAGTATTCAGGGATTTAGGGACATTTAGGGCAACATATAAGGAAAATTGTAAATAAAGCCACACACATAACAAGGTGATTGAAATAATAATGCAATTGATAGTAAGAAATAGAATATAAAGCTAATAATTGACTAGATTAAGAGAACAAGCTCTAAAAAGAGGACTATCATAAGTAAATTAACCTATGACTATCAAACCCAACAATAACTAAAGGAGAAGGCTGTCTAATTAAAAAATATTGAAACATTTAAACATCTGAACTCTAAACTACATAAAGGTTCAATTATAAGGAAATGATAAGAAATTCCATGCTTTGAATCAAATTAAGGAACAATATAAAACTCAAAAATTAAGGAATGTGAACCATAACTCGTAATCTAGTAAAAAAAAAAATCTTCAAACCGGTTTCTAAGCCTTCCAATTTTCTTGAACTAAGTATGTATTTCCTTCTTGTTTATTTTAAGATATGATGTCTACTAAAATTGATCTAGGCTAGGAAGTCTATCTTTGCCATATTTTTTGATCATTTAAAGAATGAAGAAGTCTCATCCAAGAAGAGTACACAGATGCTTTCTAGGAAAATTCTAGAGAAATATCAAGAAAGGACAAACTTCGTAAACATTGTATTACATAAATTCAAATTATGTATAGTAGTCATGATTCCCACAAAACATAAAGGAGGACTAAAGTAGTAGGACATAAATATAAGGAATATAACCAAAGAACTTTCACTAGCACTCATTAGGATAGGAAAATTGGGGTATGCCCCTTTCAAATTTGTACTATGTATAGGACCTTGGTCTCGGGCAAGGCTGGAGGTTTTCTTTCTTAAGTCTTTCCTACTAGTGCCTGTTTGAATAGAGATTTTGTAATCTTCACTTTATTTCATTAATAAAATATATAGGGCTTTGACCTTCTGCCGATAATTTTTTTTTTAAAAATAAAAAGAGGGGTAAATGCTTTGACCTGGAGCTATGAACCAGTGAGGCCACAAATGGGGGGCCTCATCCCCATGAGATTTGAACCTTGATGGCAAGGATAACAACTCAACAACTTAACCATCACAACATGCCACTATTGGCCCTGCCGATAAAAATTAATTAGTGTAGTAAACTTTAATTTTCTTTACTAGTATTTTGACAACACTCATAGACTTGTGTCTACCATTTGCTGAATAAATTTTTATCTACTTGACTAAATTCAAAACATATTGCATATTATTATTCTACACTTGATTCTACATACTTTAAAAAAACATTTTCAATTTCAATAATTTTAATGCAAGTTATGTCCAACACACAAACATGTACCAAAATTTGAGGACATGGTTAATTCAAAAAACCATAAAAATATACTAAAAAAAATTACCAAAAAAAACGTGATGTTGCTTCTTTAAGTAGTGAGCTAGTTTATGAAATCCTAAGTAGGCTGGACTATATTATTCTTGATAGTGTTGCATGTGATTGTGGTGACTTTTGAGATTTTACAAGAAAATAGGGCACTTGGGAGGCTATTTAAAAAGCTTGATCTGTTCTATTAGTGGATCCCAGAAATATTATACAGATTGCATAATAATGAATGTTGAAAACTTTCATTGGATGTGAAAGATGTATTGTTCAACATAGAGTCTCTTCATGTCTGGACTATGAAGAAAATCTTTAAATGGTGGCGTCAGTTGACACATAAAGTGAAATATTTTTTTTGGTAATAATGTGCTCTGGATATAGGTATTTGATGTCATTTTCCTATGTAGGTTATTTGCAAGAAAAATATGGTGTGTAGGTTTTGAGGATTGTTTTATTATAAACTTAATTTTGGATGTATTTAGAGATTAGATATTGGGGCATTATCCTCCTCTTTGAGCCATCTGGAGATTTCTTTCATTGTAGATTTATTGTACTGGCCATGAGTTAGGGTTTTCTTTATTGAATCTAGTTTATTTTTATAAATTTATATAGTGGCTTGTCCACTTTTCCCCTAAAAAAAAAAAAAAAAATTGCCAAAAAAATACGCAACTTTAATATCAGAATCTTACCTATCATCCTGCCAAGGTTTTTAAAAAAATATTTTTTATTATTATCGGTAAATGATCAAAGCCTTATAGATTATATTAATAAAATGAGATAAATTACAAGTATCTCCATTCAAGTAGGCATTGATAGGAAAGAACGGAGAAGAAAACCTCTAGTCTAGCCTGGGATTGAGGTCCTATACATAAGTACATACTTAAAAGGGGCATACCTCAGTTTTAGATCTTTACTAAGGACATCCTTCTTTACCATTCTATGCTTAGTTCCATGATAAAAACCACCATTTATATTTGAAATTATATACATTTTCCCTTATCACATTTAGGGTCTTAGAAAGACAACCCTTCCTTTACAACTTGATTTTACGTTTGAGGGGAGTTCTTGCTAGAGTGTTGTTACTCTTTTTGGTTGTCAAAGTGTAGCCTAATGTGAAGCATCTCACCCCATCAAATATGAATTTGGCTTCGATGTAAAGTTCCTTCTTGTCTCTTTGCATTTTTAGGAAACTTCATGCTCACATTAGACATTAGTCCTCAATTACTATTAAATATTCTATTATCTAAAAATCTTACCCCTTTTAAAACTTTGTCTCTTAAGAGGTATTGTTAGAATTTTCCATCTGAATTTATATTGTATATGTTCAAATATTTAATAACAACATTATTTAAAATAGTGATAGGTATGAAAAATGAAACAAAGGAAATACAAAGAGGATATTTGTTACGGAAAAAAGTAGTACTATAAAAAGTGTAGTTATTTTAAACTATAAAATAAAGGAGGGTTTTGAAAGATAGTTTGATTAGTTCTAAATAGTGAAATTGCTATATAAGAAAATTTCTAAATAGACCCACGAGTCCAAACATGACTATGAATAATACTCCATAATTAAATTCATAAAACTAGAAGGATTAGATCTTTGTCTATCTTGGTATTAAAAGGTTGAGATAATAAGCTTTAATATAAGGTGATAAATCCTCTTTTGTTGATAAAAAATAATCCTAGTATATCCACTTGTAAATGTAATTCTGATATAAATTTTGTGTGCTATATTTATGGCCTTGATTGAATTTTATGACGTCGATTCTTAGTGCCAAGACCTATATATACAATCAGATTATTTTACCAATCGTCTTAATGTGAGAGTAAAGGGTTCCATCTCGCTTTGTCCTTAATAACATTATATCTGGTTTTCCTTGATTTTTCCAAGGGAGAGTTAATGATACTTAGTAATTCGATAAATAACCCTCATTAATATTTAATAATTCTGTACTCATGAATGAAAATTTATAGGTTCTACCATATATGAGGAATATATCTTACTAAATCTAAATATATTTGATCAGATAACAGAACATAACATTATAAGACATGAATCAAATCATGGCTAGAAAATATCATTATATTAATAATTCGGTTTAACATAAATTATCCATTTGAATAGAATAGTCATAATCCTAGAGGCCTATACATTATGTTCCTCTTGGTTTAATATACAAAAGCCATAGAACTTGTAATATATCTTTCATTACTAAAGTAATATACATAGTACATACCATCTAGTCTGAGATAATTACAAGGGGAGCCACTAAAAGCTGTAGAGAAACATTGGATAAAAGAATAGTATACCAAAACTAGTAGGATACATCCATACTAAGGGATGAAAGACCTAAAGAAAATACCAAAACCTACACCCTATAAATGTACTAAATAATGGAGCAATAGACAAAATAGATGGGGGACTAGTATGCAACCAAAACCCCAATTTGGAAACACCTGAACATATATTGAAGATCCGCCAAAAAGGAAAAGAGATAGGAGATATTACATACCCTCCTCTTGCTTCCTAAAAACCATGATTAAGTCATCCACTTCCTCCAAGTCTGCTACTATGGTTCCCGGTGCAAGGATATACATTGTTTTCTCCGAACTCAATTTATAAAGATTCAAGAGGGAGAAATCAAGATTGTTAAAATCTTCCAATTCTACCCTTGGTTCAATGTAGGAATAAAAAATATGCAAATAACGAAGAAGCCATGCATAATCTAGGTCCATGACTATACCCCTCTTAGGCCATTCATGGTTGAACTAGTTTATATCTCTTATAAATAAAATGGGGTGCCTATTTACATTTTCTTGCCCCAAACTACATGGTGGGTTTGACATGTACATTTATGCAAATGGGATTTCCAAATTTCTATTAACGCTCAAGACTACTTCCTCAAGACTATCTAACTAGATGGGATCAAAGGTATTATAGCAGAGCCATATGATCTCCCACTATCCTACATGAGCCCTAAATAGACAGGCTATGAATGACCCTATAACATAACCATTAGTGCGCTAGGTAAACCCATAATTGAAGGAGCTTTCTCCTAAAGCCTTACTCACAACAACCCTAGACATATCATTTATTGAGTTAAGAAGCCTATTTGATTGCTCTAGTTTAACTGAACCCATGAATGCCATTGTTCTAGCTTCATACACATGATAAAAGATATAGTTAACTCCATTTATAAACCATGACTCAAATAACATAAATAGTAAACAGAAATGGTGATAGGTGAATAAAGGTGGGGAACTTATATAGATTGAATAAATTAACTCAACCTTTGATAGTGGTCTAGATGATTCTAGATTATTGACCATTGACTTAACCAAGGAGAAAGAAGCATGTCTACATCATAATGACACACCTATAGTAACACTTATTTGAGTTAGTAGGTTATATATATTAATAATATAATCTTTGAAATGTTCTATAGTCACTTTTCTATAATATCATCGATTATTTGAAGTATTGATTATTAGTTGAGGGATGGTTGCAAATTAATATAAGTCAATTTGTTGGTGATTAAAGTAGATTATCCAAACTAATTTGAGATATTATAAGAATACATTTAGGTTATTGTATAGAAAAGAGAAGATCTTATGTCAAAGGATGTTTTCTGGTGCATGGGTAATAATGTCCTCTCCATCCACAACCCTATTTGCTAGATGGTCTACTTTTTTATTTTCCTCTCGATATATGTGACAAAATCTTGTTTCCTCAAACTTATCTATGAGATTAAGAACGGTCTCAATTTTTGAGTTGATTATCCAATTGGTGTCTTCTTTTTCCTTAACACATTAAGGATAACTTGAGAGTCCCCTTCGATGATTAACTTTTTTATACCTAATTTTAGGCTTAGGTTAAGTCCTTCTAGTGGCACTTCTAATTCAGCTATATTTTTAGTTGCGATGCCTATTGGTTTAGCTCTCTTAAGGATCCAATCTCCTAACTCAGAACATATGATACATCCTATTCCTCCTTTCCCTAGATTTCCTACTGATGCTCCATCAAAGTTTAATTTTTCCCACCCAATTGGTGGTGGTTCCCATATACAATCTTTTTGAGCTTGGAGGTTTTTCTTATGATAAATTAATGGAGGATTGATTAGATTGATCCAATTCTTCTTCATCTCTGCTTCCTAGTTTGAAATGACACTTCTTCTTTTACAACTTTTCTAAGTAGCTATTCATCACCTCGGTTATACACGCTTCCACTTTATTGAGAAGGGAGGGAATATTGAGTTCCAATTTTTTAAATATTCCCCTATTTCTTTCTTTCCATATTTCCCATAGGAGAATGGAAGGATAAATGTTCCATATTTTACTATATACCTTACCTTTGCTGCCTTTTGGCCATCCAATTAGATATTCATCCAGATACTCTGGGAAAGTAGAAGACTAGTTTAACATTTGGAAAAGCCAATACCATCATGCTTTAGTATATGGACATTGAAGTAATATATGTTCTATTGTTTCATAATTTTCTTTACAAATAGCATCTCGAGGGTCCCTCAAACCTCATCTTCCTAAATCTATAAATTCTTAAGATTCTCTTTTGAGAGGTTGCCCATATAAACATTCTTGCCTTTGGAAAACAAGCTGAATCCCAACATAGTTCGAGAGGAGTGCTCACTATTTCCCATCTTTGTGAGCTGATAATTAGTTCATAACATTTCTTTATATTGTATTGGTCATCTTTTGATGCACCCCACATGAGTCTATCCTCTATATTTTTATGATTAATCTATCATTGATTGAGTAGTTTCTCAAAGGTAAATTTTTCTTTAGGATGTTCAGCTTGTATCTTCTAGAGATTTTTACGTCCAAATTTCCTCATCGTTCACCCTTATCAGTGGTTTTTAATTGACTACCTGCTTTCCCCATTGATTAACTAAAGTTTTTTTTCAATATATTTATAGGAACATTTATGTTGTCTAGGGGAGGGTGGTTGTTTTAGGAGTCCTCCCAAAATAGTGCTTCTTCTTCTTTTCCTAAATCCTAGGTCACAAATTTACTAATAAGAGGTTGATGTATAATCATAAAGTTCCAAACCTCTACACCCTTTTGGGGGGATTTTGATTCTAAATATTTAAATATTTATGATATAGAATCTTGGCCCACTTGCTATTTCTTTCTTGATACATTTGCCATACTACTTTTGCACCCAATGCTTCATTCCACCAACTCAAATTCTTGATAACTAGGCCTCCCAATTCTTTGGGTTTGCATATATTATCCCATTTAATTAATGCTAGTTTATTTTTCTCTTATGTTCCTTTCTAGAATAAATTTATATGTTTTCCTTCTAGGTTTTTATTAACATTCTTAAGTAAGGGAAGACATGCCATTTGGCATGTTGGGATGGCTGTTAATATTGTTTTAATTTTCAATGTTCTCTCAGCCTTAGTTAACCATTTTCCTTTCCAATTTTCAATCTTCTTATCAACTCTGTTTAAGATGGTATTCCATCTTTTGGTACTTTTTGAATTGTTTTCTAAATGTATCCCTAGATACTCACATGGAAATGATTCCTTTTTGAATCTCATAGTATTGCATATGAAATCTTCCACTTTTGGTGATGTATTGATGAAAATAAATTCTAATATCTTTTTGTTCACCTTTTCTCCAGATGCTTTCATATAGTCTTGCAAGATTTGTTTGAAGTTATATGCTTCTACTATAGTACTTTCTCCTGGTAGAATTGTGTCATCAATGAATTGTTGATGCATAATTTTCAAGATATTTTCTGCTATAGTGACTTATTTAATTTTTCCTTCTAACTAAGCTTTTGTGATCACTCTATCAAATGCTTCTGCCATGATGATAAACAAGAAAGGTGATATAGGATCTCCTTGTTTGATCCCTTTGGAGATATTAGAAAAACCTTCTAGAGAATCGTTTATCAAGAATGAAATTTTTGGTGTTGCTATACATTTAAAGATATTGTTAATCCATTGGTGGGAAAGCTCAAATGCTTCTAGTATCTTGCATAGGAATCTCTAGTCTACCATGTCATATACTTTTTGTATGTCTAATTCATTAGCATGCACTTCTTTGTTTTTTTTTGTTGAGTGTATGATTTCTTGGATGATTGTAATGCCATCTAAAATTGATTTGCCTAGTAAAAACCAATTTGTTCTTAAAAAATAAGCTTAGGAAGGATGTTATTAAGTCTATAAGCTAGAGCTTGTGATAGAATTTTATAAATTGTGTTGCATAATGCAATAGGTCTAAAATCTCTTGGTCCTTCATAATTCATTTTTTTTGGGTATAAGCATTAAGAGTGTGTGATTGATCTCCATCATTAAAAATCCAACATTCCTTGAAGCTTCTATTTCTTTCTAGAGGTCTATTCCTATGATGTCCCAACATTTCTGGAAGAAGAATGCTTGAAAGTCGTTTGGTCCTGGTGATTTATCTGGGCTAAGACTAAAAAGGGCTTGTTTGACTTCCTCTAGGGAGAAGGGTTATTTAGAAATTGATTATTTGTAGCTATGACCAGTTGAGGTATAGTTTTCAATATTATTTTTTGTGCTTTTAGATTAGAGCAATCAAACTTGTTTAAAATATTCGCATAATATTCTATGAATATCTTTGCTAGCTTAGTTGGATCTTCTTCTTCATTTCCTTTGTTATTTTTATTTTTATTATGTTAATTGATCTATTGTTTATAGTATTGTTATTAAAAAAAAATGTATTACGATCCCTTGTTGCTAGCCAATCCTCCCTTGATTTTTGTTTCCAATAAATTTATTCTTTTGTCAATATAATTTCCTGTTTTGCTAATATCTCTTTTTCTTTATTATATTTTTCATTATCCATTCTTCTTTTAATTATTTCCTCATTTAGTTTTTTAAGCTCTTCTTTGTTATCTTTTTTTTTTCCTGTAAATATATTGTTAAAATGTGTTTTGTTCCATTTTAGAATGTTTTCTTTTAACATTTTAAGTTTGGATACAAAGCAGTACATTTTTTATCTTTGAAAGTTTCCTTCTTTCCACCATGAAGCTGTTGTCCAGGAATCATATTTTTTCACATTTGAATGGATTCCTTGTAGGTTTGACATGTTCTATGAATCAAATTCTGATCGGGAATTGGTTTGAACCCACATAGGGTAGAATGGATGCTTGTAATGCCAAGTCCATAGTAGTTAAGTCTCCTTTGAAGAAAAATATATCTAATATTTTTTCTATGTGACAAAAGCCTTCCCTTATGTTGTTCCAAGTATATACCCCATTGCTGGTTGGTATGTCCATTAAGTTGTTTTTTCAAGCCCATTCTCTAAAATCTATTGTTACCTAGTTTACTATCTGTGAGCCACCAAATTTCTCTTCTAGATTTAAGATTTCATTGAAGCCTCCATCGATAAAAAATTACTCATTATGGTTGGCTTCCATAAAGGAATTAATTTCATTCCATATTTCTTTCTTATCTATTGTTTGGGTAGGCCCATATACATTAATAAGGACTAATTGTAGGTTGTCTAAATATTTTAATTCTACACCCTATCCAATTATTATTTGTGATCATTTTAGTATATGCCATTTTCTAGGGGTTCTAGACAATTCCTATCCCTCCTAAGGCTCCATTTGATTCCACTAGATCTAGTCTCTAGTTGCCCAATTTATTTTCTAGTTTGTTACCTTCTTCTTTATTTAGTTTAGTTTCCTAAATTAATATTATTTCTAATTTGAATAAAGTCAAATTACGCTTTATCAATCATTTTTTACTAGAGGCATTTAAACCTCTAGCATTCCATGTTGTTATCCTCATTGTCCTATGGGAAGGATCTTTCCCTTCCCTACATTCAAGATTTCAATGATATTTTTCTATTTCTTTTCTTGTCCTGTTGTTGTTCTTAATTTCTTAAGTAACTTTCTTCCCCGCTTCAATTTTTTTCTTACCACATCTTAGATTTTAAAATCCTCTTGGTTAATTGCCATCCCTAGTGGTGTAAGAGCACCTAGGTAAGGCTATCTAACAACCTAGGGTTCCTAGTTGAGTTTTGGATTGTAGTGGCCTTAGCCAAGCCACTAGTAGAATAAAGAGGGATATAGAGTCCTGGAGTAGGACATAGCCATTAGGAGCTATAATTGGGTCTTCATTATTACCTGGTCATCCAAAGTTACTTAGTGAAGTCAAATTATTGTCATTGTTGCTAAGAATGGAAATTGTGCATATAGAGAGATAGATTAGTCAACTAAGAGGCATAATGATGTTTTCATGTCATAATTTACATATCTAGGCACTTAGTGGAGTTTCATGAGGTTTGGAACAAATTTGGCCTAACTAGGATTAAAATTGTAAAGTTGCTTGACAATTTTGCAAAATTGCAAAAATTATCATAACAACTTTTCTTGCAAAAAGTGTAACCTTGACTAGATGGTTCTGTAACCACCTCTAAGAAGTTGGATCAAAGGTGATAGACCTATATAAGGCTCCCTCGACTTGTCACAAGGGTTGGATGTAGTTTTGAAGGAAGAGCAACTTATGAATGAACAAATTTTATGAGTATTTTGATGTATTTCCTTGTTAATGGTGTTTCTATGAATTGAAATCAATACTGTGATTTGTGAATGAGGTAGCCCATGTAATTAGTATATTGTGTGTGTGTTTAGTTAGTGTGTTTGGTTCATTTTCATTACTTTTGTAAATTCTTTAGTTTTGTGCATTGTCCCTGGTCTAAACCAAGTAGTTTGTGTAAATGGGGTCATAACTCACCATTCCACTGTGGCATCTGTACAAGCTCTTGGAGTTAGTAGATGACTCCTTGTAACATATGTGTGGGGAAGGTTTGGCCCTAGATTTTTTTTTTCCTATTTTTGCAGTGTTGTCCTAGGTGAGCTAGTAATGAATGACTAGGGAACATAGAGCATTGCAAGAGTCTTTCAATGGATTGAATGCATTGGATGCTTTAATCTGAGCATTTGGAGAGGAAGAAAGAGGTGTGAGGAGGCCCCATGCCCAAGGATAAATTTACGGTGAAAAAGTAAACCCTTGTGCAGATTGTTCAAAGTCCATGAAACCCTTGTTTTAAGGCTATAATATAGTACTCCATTGTACAAATAGTTTGGGGAGTGCATAATAGTAAAATATTGAAGGACTCTATACTGGGTATTAGGAAGTGAATATTTTTTAGGCACTTTGTTTGATAAATTTTGGAGTTATTAGTCAAATAGTAAGAAATTAGGCCTAATTGCTTATAGCCCAAATCAGGATAGTTTGGTGCTAGATGTTGAAATCAATAGGGATTTCAATACAATTAGGGTTGTTTGGTTTCTTAATGGACCCAAAACCTTAGTAAAAATCCTTCCTCTCCATGGTTGATTAATTTTTATCAAATTTGTTTGTTAGGTATAGGGGATGTAGGGGGACAACCAAGGGGCAAGCTTATGCTAAATTCGTTCTAATGTTGATGTTAGAAAACTGAAGAGAAGAGGTTCAAGTTAGGAACCCTCTTGAGATAGGGTAGTGAAGAACCCTAACAGGCTAGGGAAGTGGCCTATAGAATACCCTAAGGGCAAATAGGGTTGGTAAGGAAGATTTGTCATTACATTAGAGTGTTATCAAAGCCCCAAAAGATTTGGGATTGTGGATGGATGTTTCAGATTGCAAAAGAGTTAGTAGGTGAAACTAATATGGTGACTAATGTAGAGTTAGCCAAGGAGATGGGTGAGCAAAAGGAGAAAAATAGAATCCTTGAATAAGTACTAGAAGAAATGAAGACTAAGCTAGAAGAAGTTGTTAAAGCAACCAAGAGTGAAGATGAAGAAGGTGGAAGCAGAGAAAAAGGTAAGGTAAAGGTTAATGAGGAGGACATCATACCTGAACCAGACCCTCCATTAAATGAGAGTCATTCTTGAAGGCCATGAAAGCACCAAGTGGAAAATCCCTAGAAGGAATTCCATTATTTAATGGAAGGATAAACATTAATACAATGATGGAATGGATTGAGGGGATGGAGAACCATTTTGAATGTAAAGGTTCCATAGAGGCACAAAAGGTGAAGGTTGCCAAACCAAGGCTTAGAGGATCAATATTAGCATGGTGGAAATACTTGTAGGATGAAAGGGTTAGTATGGGAAAGAAGTCTATAGCTAATTAGAATTTCAAGGTGACCATAGTAAAGGAGAACTATCTGTCAAAAGATTATGAGGTACAACTACATAGGAAGAGGAAAGGTTTAAAGAAAAAGGACTTGGATGTGGCCTCTTATACATAGGAATTCCAAAAACTATGCCTAAGGTCCAATATCCAAGAAGAGGAACCTATTAAGGTAGCCAAATACTTGGGTGGGCTTAAATGGAGCATCCAAGAGAAGCTAAGCCTATGGACCCCTACAATTGTTAAAAAGTTTCATCAATTAACACTTAAGGTGGAGGAGAAGAACAAGAATTAGAGTGGCTCAAACTTCAAAGGTAGAGGCAAAGGAAAAGAGAAAAGAGGGCATAGACATGGATACCAAGGTAGAGGCAATGATTAGAGAAATCAAGGTGAGCCCAAACTAGCAGAGTAGGGCAGTAAAACTACTCCAAGTGGAGGTTATTCAAGAGGAAGAGACAATCAAGGAGGCTCAAATAGAGGGAGAGGTACAAGTAGGAGAAACTCATATTTTTCAAGTATGAAGTGTTATACTTGTAGACAATTGGACCACCCTTCCTATAGATGTTTTGACAAACCTACTTCTTCAAATGATGATAAGAGGGTTGCCTATAGTCATGAGGACACCATGAGTTCTAAGGTATCTAAGGCAGATCACATTGAGTTAGAGAGGGGAGAGAACTTGATGTTCAAGAGAGTGTTGATCAAACAACCAGCCAAGGATGAACCCAAGCACAAAAGAGCTTTCTTCAAATTAGGTGCAATATTTTGGGCAAGGTGTGTGAATTTATTATGGATCTAGGCTCCATAGACAATATTATATCAGAGGAAGCAATGGAGAAACTCAAGTTAAATGAGGTACCCCATGTTAACCCATACAAGGTTACATGGTTGAACAAAGGACAAAGTGTGTTGGTGAATGAGAAAACTTTGGTTGAGTTTTCAATTACAGGCTACAAGGACAAATTACTTTATAAGATATTGCTTATGGATGCATGCCATCTATTGTTGGGTAGACCTTGACAATATGATAGAGGTTTTGTCTATGATGGGAAGGAAAATTTTGTTTCTTTCAAGAAGGATGGGAGAACTTTCAAAATTCAGTCCTTATTAGAGGAGGATGAATCATAATCTAAAACTCCTGGTGTGTTGTTGAGTAGTGGGAAGGAGTTCATCAAGGCTATTAAGCATGAAGATGGTGATGGATATGTCATTCTAATTAAGCCTAAATATGAAGAGAAAACTAAATAAGAGCCCTTAACCACTAAGATCCGAGAGATACTTGAGAAATATAAGGATATAGTGCGTGATGGAACACTTACAACTTTACCTTCAAGGAGAGTGATAAGTCATTAGATTGACTTTGTGCTTGATGCTTTATTGCCAAATAAGGTAGCCTATAAACTTACCCCAAATTAGAATAGAGAGGTAGCTAGGCAAGTATAAGAAATTCTAGATTAGGGTTTGATAAATAAGAGCATCAGTCCTTGCACAGTACTAGTGGTTTTGGCATAAAAGAATGAAGAAAATGGAGGATTTGTATACACTTAAGGGCCATCAACAGGATCACTATAAGGTATAGGTTTCCCATACCTAGGATTGAGGACTTGATGGATTATCTTGGAGGAGCTCAATACTTCACCAAGTTGGACCTCAAAAGTGGTTACCATCAGATAAGGATAAAGGAAGTTGATGAGTGAATAACGACTTTTAAAACCACAGATGGATTGTATTAGTGGCTTGTGATGCCATTTGGGCTCTTAGATGCTCTTAGCACATTCATGAGACTTGTGAATGAAGTATTGAAGGATTACACTAGAAGGTTTGTGGTGGTGTATATTGATGATATACTTATCTTCAACAAGACAAGAGAACACCTAGAGCATGTGGAAATGGTGCTAAAGAAGTTGCATGAGGAGAAATTGGCAATCAATTTGGAAAAGTAAGAATTTATGAAGCAAGAGCTTGTATACCTAGGATTTGTAGTATCCAAATCATCTTTGAAGATGGACCAAGACAAGGTTACAACTATCTTAAAGTGGCCACCACCTACTACATTAACATAGGTAAGAAGTTTCCATGGTTTAGCTCAGTTTTATCAGAAATTCATTAGGAATGTTAGTAGTATTTGTGCACCATTACTAGATAGCATTAAGGGGAGAGTGAAAACCAAGTTTAGGTGTAATTCTGAAGTAGGGAATACATTTGAAAAGTTAAAAGAACAAGTATCAACACAACCTATCCTTAAAATGCCTAGTTTTGATAAGTTGTTTACCCTACATCTTATGGCTGACATATTATGGCCAACATATGGCCGACATGTTGTAACCCTAAAACAAATAAAATAATTGTATAAAAGGGTTTAGGGTTAGGTATTTTCATTATGTTGTGATGCAAAATTGCTTCTTGCGGCGATATTGAGCTGTAAGGGATTACAGACTGTAATCAGGTTGTAATCATTGGATTGTAATAAGATCAAACTTGCTGTTTGGTGGACGTAGCCTAGGAATTGGGCGAACCACGTTAAATCTTGGTGCCTTATGTTCATTTCTGTGTGATCTATTATTTTTTCTATTATTGGTTATATTTGCATGTAGTTTTTATTTTTGTCCATGGTTTATCCTAACAAGTGGTATCAGAGCCTAGTTGTTTTTCAGTTATCCTCTGTAGGAAAGTTTCACGGTTGAGTGGGAGTCTCATGGTTGAGTGAGAGCAATGGCAGATGAGGGTAAGCTGAGGGTTGATAGGTTTAATGGGCAAAACTTCCAGTTATCAAAGATGCAAATGGAAGACTATATGTATCAGAAGGATTTATGGAAGCTATTGGAAGGCAAAGCCAAGAATCAGGGAACTATGTCAGATGCTAAATGGGATCTTTTGGACAGAAAGGCACTCAAAAGCATTCAGTTATTCTTGGCACCATCAGTGGCATTTAATATTACAAAATCAAAGACGATAGAAGAGTTGATGAAAACCCTAGTGACACTGTATGAAAAGCCCTCTGCTTCAAACAAGGTATTTCTCATGAAGCGTCTATTTAATATGAAAATGGTAGAAGGTCGATATGTTGCAGATCATTTAAATGAGTTTAATACAATTACTAGTCAGTTATCTTCTGTGGGTATCAATTTTGATGAAGAAATTAGGGCTCTCTTGATTTTGTGTTCTTTGCCTAAAAGCTGGAATGACTTGGTAATGGCTGTGAGTAATTCTTTTCCTGGATCTAGTACCCTAAAATATGATGATGTGATCCTTGTTGTTGTTGTTGTTGTTCATTATGTTGTGATGCAAAATTGCTTCTTGTGGTGGTATTGAGCTGTAAGGGATTACATACTGTAATTAGGTTGTAATTGTATATGAGAAATATGTTAGCAAGAAACACTAATCTATTAAAAGACCAAAGCATTAACTAGCATAAAAATCATAACATATGAGATAGACAAAGTGAAAACCCTCAAATGAGAATATGAGCCATGAAATGGCTCTCCCAATGAGGATGGTCAATTGATTTAGGGATGAGTCTATTATGTGGATGTGGGATGTATGCTCAAGATACTCAAACTATGCTTCAATGGAGATGGAAAATTGGTAGCTTTGTGAGCTCTCAATTCGGCATTATAAGGGTATGGTTAAGGGCTTTGTTTCTCAAACTAGCATTATAACTTTAACTCAAGGATTGTGATGAAATGGCTTGGGAGGGGATTTGATTTATAGGCTAAGGGCTTGAGGGTTTGAGGGCTAAGATGTAAGGATGGGGAAAAGCTTATGGAGGGCTCAGATTGCATGAGAGGAGAGCACATGGATTGTGCTTTCTTACAGCCAATCAGGGAGTGACACATGTCACAGGGTGAGAGGATGGAGGAAAGGGCAAGGATGAGTCAACAAAGGAGGCTCAAGGCATTAAAGACCCTCATAAATGGCTTGTAAGAGAAATGAATGGGTTTGTAAGAGTCTTTGTGGCCTTCTAAGAGCATTCATAGCTGGGTGATTGGGATATTTTGGAGGGAGTTGAGATTGTTGACTTTGCTTGGCTTAAGAAAGTCTTAAGCTTGCTTAGGGAATGTGACAAGGTTGGGGGGGGATTAGTGGTGATTTAGGATTTAGATTAAGGATGTTAGAGATATGCAAGTGGATGGAATTCAATGAGGGTGGGTGAGTTAGTAGCTAAGCTTGGTTAGTATGGGTGGATGGGGTGGATTAAGTTAAAAAGGGGGTTTAGAGATAGGCTTAGGAAGAGGATAAAGTCCTTCTAGAAGAGTCTAGAACTTCATAAGGATTTGAGGATAAATAAAGTTTATTTATCTCAAGGGTTTGGGTTGAGGAAATATTTATTAAAACATTTTTAATAAACATGAGGATTGATATTTAACCTTAGTTAAATATTTTGAGTTGGGATTAAGGGTAGAAAATGATGGGATTAGCCTTTAATCCAAATTAAAGAAGGATTAGAAGATTTTGGAAGAGGTTAGTGATCTTAAGGAAATTGGCCAAGTTTTGGGCAAAAAATAAATTAAATATTTATTTTGGGATTTTTGGTCAATTTATTAAATAAATAATTAATAAATAAGGAAATAATGTTTAAATAAGATTTAAACATTTTTGGGAGGGATTCCTTAATTAAATATTTTTAATTAAGATAAAGGGATTTAATGGCATAAAAATAAATAAATAAATAAAATAATTAATTAATTAATAAATGATTATGTCATCAGGGACTTTTTCAGAAAATAAAAATACTTTATTTTCTAGCGCATTTTAGGTGTCTACAGTAATCACTGGATTGTAATAAAATCGGACTTGCTATTTGGTGGACATAGCCCAAGGATTGGGTGAACCACGTTAAATCTTGGTGCCTTGTGTTCATTTATGTGTGATCTATTATTTTTTCTGTTATTGGTTATATTTGCATGTAGTTTTTATTTCTGTCTGTAGTTTATCCCAATAGTGGGATGGTTGTAGGGGGTGTGTTGAGTCAAGAAGGTAGGCTAGTAGCCTTCTTTAGTAAGAAGCTAAATTAAGCTAAGAAGAAGTACTCTTCTTATGACTTGGAATTGTATGCCTTCGTTTTGTCTCTTAGGAAATAGAGGAATTACCTTCTACTCAAGGAGTTTGTGGTATTTACTGACAACCAAGCCCTTAGCTATATCAATACCCAAAAAAAGTAAAACAATAGACATTTGAAGTGGATGGCATATCTATAAGCATTCACATTCACCATCAAGCATAAGAAGAGGCAGATGAAAAAGGTTGCAAATGCACTAAGGAGGAGAATTTTGACCATTCAAGAAGTTCAACATCATAACATTGGTATAGAGAGTTTCAAGGACCTCTACAAGGATGGTGAAGAATTTGATGAGGCTTATAAGGTATGCTCTAAGTTTTAAAATCATTTTAATAGCTCTTTTGTTGATTATACCTTACATAGTGGACTATTGTTTAAGGGGTACCAATTATGTGTTCCTAAGGGTTCTGTGAGAGAGAACCTTATCGAAGAGAAGCATAGTGGAAGCCTAGGTGAACATTTTGGCATCAACAAGACCCTAGAGTTCATCTAAAAGTTCTACTACTGGCCAAAGTTTCCAAGAGATGGGTAATATATGTCAAATAATGTGTAGTGTGCATGAAGGAAAAAGGAGGAGCTAGTAATGTAGGTTTGTACCAACTTTTACCAGTCCCTAGTAGGCCATGGGAGTGTGTTAGCATGGACTTCATTGTGGGGCTACCTAAGACAAAACAAGGTTGTGATAGCATCTATATTGTGGTGGATAGATTTAATAAGATGGGTTACCTCATACCTTGTAAGACTACCCATGATGCTAGTCATATAGCACATCTATTCTTTAAGGAGATTTTGAGGATCCATGGACTACCCCTAAGAATTATGTTATATAGGGATATCAAGTTTATGAGTCATTTTTGGAAAACCTTGTGGAGTAGGTTGAGAACTAACCTATCTTTTTTATTAGTTTACAATCCTTAGACTGATGGTCAAACTAAGGTAGTCAATAGGAAATTGGGTAACTTATTAAGGTTCCTAACTAAGGAATGTGGTCAGACATGGGATATGATTATTCCTTAAGCAGAATATGCATATAATGACAGTGTAAACATGACAACTAGTAGAAGTCCATTTGATATTGTTTATGGGATGCATCCAAGGGGTATGTATGGATTTAGGGACCTTGGAGGTATGGAATATAGGAGTGGATAGTTTGAAGACTTCACTCAAACCATGAAGGAGATTCAAGAACAAGTGAAGAAGACTATGCAAGAATCTACACAAAAATTGAAAGCTAAAAGTGGATGAGAAGAGGAAAGATGTTCAGTTTGTAGTAGGTGACTATGTCATGGTACATTTGAACAAGTCTAGGTTGTAGAAGGGAGTACCTACCAAACTATAGATGAAGAGAGTAGGAACCTGCAAGATCATAGCTAAATACAGAACCAATGCATACAAGGTGGATCTGCCTAGTGACTTGAACATCTCACTAGTCTTCAATGTGGCAAAACTAACCAAGTTTAAGGGGCCTTTAAATAAAGTAGATGGAAACATAGAAGAGGTTAGCAAGGATGTAGCATCTGATGTCCTACCTCCCAAGATGCAACTAAAGATAGAGAAGGTACTAGATTCAAGAGTCAAGAAGACTAATAGGCACAAGGTGTACATGGGACACCTCATCAAGTGGAAGAATAAGCTAATCTCAGAGGAAACATGGGTTGAAGATATAGATTTCAAGAATATGGGAATAGCTAATGACATATTGTCTACACGAGTGACATGATTTTCTCTTGTGAGGAGCATGGTGCAGTAGCACCTAAGTAAGGCTATTTAACAACCTAGGGATCCTATTTGAGTTTTGGCTTATAGTGGCCTTAGCCAAGCTACTAGTGGAATAAAGAGGGATAGAGATTCCTAGAGTAAGACTTAGCCATTAGGAGGTCTAATTGGGTCTTCATTATTACCTAGTCATCCAAAGTTTCGTAGTGAAGTCAAATTGTTGTCATTGTTGCTAAGAATGGCAATTGTGCATCTAGAGGGCTAGATTAGTCAACTAAGGGGTGAAATGATATTTTCATCTCATAAGTGACATATCTAGGCACTTAGTGGATTTTCATGGGATTTGAACGAAGTTTGGCCTAACTAGGACAAAAATTGTAAAGTTGCTTGACAATTTTGCAAAATTGCAAAAAATGTCATGACAACTTTTCTTGCAAAAAGTGCAACTTCAACCAGATGGTTGTGTAACCACCTCTAAGTGGTTGGATCAAAGGTGATAGACCTATATAAGGCCTCCCTCAACCTATCACAAGGGTTGGATGAGGTTTCGGAGGAAGAGCAACTTATGAATAAGCAAGTTTTCTGAGTATTTTAATGTATTTCCTTGTTAATGGTGTTTCTATGGATTGAACTCAACACTGTGACTTGTGAATGAGGTAGCCCATGTAATTAGAAAATTCTTTGTGTGTGTGTGTGTGTGTGTTTGGTTCAATTTCATTACTTTTGTAAATTCTTTAGTTTTGTGCACTATTGTTGGTCTGAACCAGGCAATTTGTGTAAATGGGGTCATAACTCACCATTCTACTATGGCATCTATACATGATCTTGGAATTGGTGAGATGACTCCTTGTACCATATGTGTGGAGAAGCATTGGGCCTTGGAAAGTTTTTTTTCTAATTTTGTAGTGATGCTCTAGGTGAGCCAGTAGTGTAAGGCTAGGGAACACAAAACACTTCAAGAGTCTTTCAGTGGATTGAATGCATTGGATGCTTCAATTTGAGAATTTGGAGAGGAAGAAAGAGGTACAAGGAGGGCCCATTCGCAAGGATAAATTTGGGTGATGATTTTTTTGAGGTGAAAAAGTAAACCATTATGCAGACTATTCAAAATTCACGAAACCCTTATTTTTAGGCTATAATATAACACTCCATTGTACAAAAAAATTGGAGAGTAGATACTAGTAAAATATTTAAGGGATCCATAAAAGGTATCAAGAAGTGAAGCTCATTTGGGTACTTGTTTGATAAAATTTGGAGTCATTGGTCAAATAGCAAGAAATTAGGCCTAATTCATTCTAGCCCAAATCATGACAGTTTGGTGCTAGATCTTGAAATTGAGAGGGATTTCAATGAAATTAGGGTTGTTGGGTGTTTTAATGGACCCAAAATCTTAGTAACAATCCTTCCTCTCAATGGTTGATTATTTTTTTATTAAATTTGGTTGTTAGGTATAGAAGATGTAGGGAGACAACCAATGGGCAAGCTTATGGCTGAGTTGGTTCTAATGTTGATGTTGGAAAAATTGAAGAGAAGAGGTTAAAGTTAGGAATCCTCTTGAGTTAAGGTAGTGAAGAACCCTAATAGGCTAGAGAAGTTGACTAGAAAAGACCCTAAGGGAAAATAGGGTTGGTGAGAAAGATTTGTCATTATATCACCTAGATTATCCAAATGCTTTTGATCCTTTATTATGCTATCTAATATCATTACTCCTTCTGAATCTCCTTCTTCTTCTTCTATCTCCTGCATTATCTTATCCCTATGTTCATTTCATCCAAATTTGAATCCCTACCCTTTTAATGCTCTTGATCCATACTTGTTGGTGCCATCGTCTCACAACATTGCTCTACTTCTTTTAAAACTCCAAATTCTTCCCATGACAGATAGGTGTCTATTTGATCATTGTAACTTATCCTCTATTCCACCCATAAGTTTTGATCCTCTAAACTAGCTGTCTCAATTCTTTTCAAGGAGGGTTGACACTTCTGTTGGTATTTGAATATCCTCATTTTGATTTAGTTCCTTTTGATCATGTTATTTTTTACTGTCATTGTTTACCCAGGGGTCTTTCCCATTTTTGGAGTTTTCCAAAATTTGTATGATTTCTTGTTTTATTTATTCCTGATGGTCACATTACCCCATTGGTCTTCTGAAGCTTGTGGTATACTAATTTTCTTTGTTTGTTAGTCTTTGTTAAGAGTTGTGTCTATTGAATCTTCTCGTCTATTTGCTTGTTTATTATCTTCTCTTTGTTTTAGAGATTCTTCGTCAACCTTATGTGTATGTTGTCCTTCAATGTTGTCAATGCTAGTATTATTCCTTTGTAAATTTATTTCTTGGTTCTCTATTATAAATGGTGCCTCTATCTTTGAATGGGAGTGTGTTCATTTTTTTGGAAATGAAGTATAGACTAGGTGACTGAGAGGATGTGGGGGGCGAGGGGTGGGGTGTGAATCAGGAACCAACAAAACATATACTTTAATTCACCAATTAAACATTCACCATTTAATTTGATCTAATTGCATGCATGAAAGACTGAAAGCAATAAAACATCCATAACACCTTGACACAATATTTGTAACCTAGAAACCTTCCAAATAGAAAGTAATTTGGGGTGGGAACGATACCCACAAGATTTATTAATGTAGTATAAAGTTAGCCTATTAAAGCTTACAATTAACCACTTCCAGTGATCTGCCCTGTTAGGAGCAATAAGGATTGTTAGATCCACCTTGTGAAAGGATTTACAACATAAAATGAAGTATGCACTCTATTAGGAGATTTGGAATGAGACTTTTAAGTCCACCTTGTGAAAGGATTTGACTAATGCACCTGTTAGGACGAATTAGTGGTTGATCTTTGATCTGCAACTTGGTTTATTGAATGTGATTCCTTTGAATAACAACGATCACCTAACTGTGATAGATAAGTCTTTACTTTTCCTTATACTACTTGTAGCCTTCTTCAATTCACACTCATCTGCTTCTTACTTGTTCACATACTTATATATTATTATGGTTATGATATAATACATTACATATATACCAATCCACTTAATTACCTTTTGGAGTTGGCTACAATACCAAATTTACCATAATTCACTAAGTCGACCCACTACTGTAACTCAAGTTATGAAGACAACTCGATGATGTTTTGACACTCGGCAAGCATTGTCAATACTTGAAGGACTTTGGCACTTGGTTGATGTTGAAGCTCGATCCAAATCGATCACTTCAATTAGTAGGAACTCAGTTAACACTGTATGACTCAATGAACATTGAGAAACTTGGTCAATATTGAAATGCTTGGTTGATGTTGAAGCTTAGTCTATACTAATCATTTCGAGTAGTAGGAACTCGATCAACATTGTATGACTCAACGAACATTGAGAAACTTAGTAAATACTGAAATTCTTGATTGACATTGCATGGCTTGGTCAACACTAAATTCACTTTGTTAACACTGCGTGCTCGATAGATACTACAAAGCTCGGTTAACACTGTACTCTATCTTAGATGTTCAATAGATACTATGTAGCTCGTCATGAACTATAGTCTAATTGATTAGCTTGGTAGCAATTGAGACACTTGGTTTTTCAATTTGAAACAATCAAGATTTTTTATGTCTATTTACTTTATGATATTCATACATGTTCATATATTTCTATCATGACAATTTGATTTAGTTCATATCGTTTAATTTTTTTAAGTTTTGTCAAGTTTGGTAGAAATAACTTTGGAATTGTTGACTCAACTGGTTTCCCTAAAAGGTTATACTTTCATCATGTGATGGTATTATAACTACATGAGTCCTTATGTGAGGTAGCTTTAATAGTTGATGGTGTTTGAGTATTAAAAATCATAGATGCTTAAAGACTTATGTAGGTCAAAGGAACTTGAAATAAAAGTACAAAAACAAAAAACAAAACTTAAGAAGGAACTACAAAAGTGCAAATATGAATCTTTATATTAAAAAACACTCAATTCTTCACAAAATTGGGATGGGATTCCCACCAAACATTCCAAACTATAGTTGATAATCCACTGGCAAACAATGATATTAACACTATAATCACTTAAATCATTCAATGAAGAAAAAACAAAATGCAGTAATAACAAAAAAAATCCATTTCTTCTTCAATTGCACCTGAAGAGTGGTTGTGTGGTGTTTTTAAAGGAGTTTTTTGAAGGATTTGATCAACACAAATCCACAAAGCCTTTGAATACCTGCATGGAAAAACCTGTCACAGAAGAAAAAGACAAGAGGAGGCAAAGGGTTTTGCTCTGAAAAATATGCTAATGTATTTTTAGAAATGGAAAAGATAACCAAATACAAAGGAGATCAATCCTTATAAAAGGAGATCAAAACCCGAAAAAGGGTAACCTAAAAAGGAAAAGCTATTTAATAATTACTAATTAATTATTAAATAGAGATGCAAAAGGTGCATAAAGTAAAATCTTAAGAAGGGAGTAAAGCGAATTTAATAAATGAAACTAAATCAACTCTTTACTCTAACACCCCCCCTTAAGATGAGCAACGATGCAGCTATAAACAATGCAAAAAGAGCAAGGAAACTACAATGCAAAGCTTAAAGAAAACTTGGGTCCCAGCAACAAGGCCTGATGAGGTACCTAATAACAACTAAATCTCTATAAAACGAAGAAACAGAGAAAACCCAGTGGGAAAAACTCTACTCCAAAAAGAGATAGTAGTTAAAAGAAGGAAGGAAGGACTCATCACTGAGACCCCCCAAGGACAACTTCCTTCACCCCAAGCATAGAACGCAGCTGAAGATATCGCAGGGATGCAAAAGGTTTAGTGAAGATGTCTGCAACCTGCTCAGCAGTAGGAATGTACTCCAAGCTCAAAGCACCATCCTGAATGAGATGCCTGATGAAGTGCATGTGAAGCTCAATGTGCTTGGTTTGCTAATGCTCAACAGGGTTGCGTGAAATGTGTATAGCACTCTGATTGTCACACCATAGAAAGGTGGGACTATCAGGAGGAGATCCAAACTCTGTCATCAACTATCAAAGCCACAAAACCTCCTGACTAGCTAATACAACTGCCCTGTATTCTGCCTTTGTAGATGATAATGCGTGAGCATGCTGCTTTTTGCAAGACCATGTGATAGGACTAGAACCAAGACAAAATACAAAACCAGAAGTGGACTTGCGATCATCAATGTCACTAGCCCAGTCTGAATCTGTGAAACCAACAATGTGAGGATCCCCTGATATGTAGTGAATGCCATAACATGTTGTACCTCTAATATACCTTAAGATACATTTGGATGCTTGCCAATGACTCTCATGAGGATCATGGGAGAATCAAGAGACAAGTCCAACCACAAAGGAAATATCACGACGTGTGTGTATCAAGTACAACAAACTACCCACAAGCTTTCTATATAGAGTGGAATCCACTATAGGAGTAGAGCAAGTGGTAGATAAAACAACACCTGACTGAAAAGGTGTGGGGGTAGGCTTGCAATCAAGCATGCCGAATCTCTGAAGCATATCATGAGCATACTTCTGCTAGAGTATGGCTATCCCATCTGAAGACTGAACAACCTGTAGGCCCAAAAAATAGTGCAGAAGGCCAAGATCTGTCATCTCAAACTGCTCTCTCAATGCTTGTTGAACACCTTGTATCATAGAGATTGAGCTTCCTGTGATGATGAGGTCATCAACATAAAGCACAAGTATCAATAAGTCAGCCCCATGACGCTGAATGTAAACTGTAGGATCAGAATGACACCGTGTGAAGTGGGAAGCAAGCAAGAAGGAATCCATCTTCTCATACCAAGCCCTAAGAGCCTGTTTGAGACTATATAAAGACCTCCGAAGCCGACATACCAATGAAGAGTCCTGCAAAAAACCATGAGGCTGCTCCATATAGATCTCCTCATGTAGGTCTCCATGCAAAAAGGTACTCTTCACATCCATCTGAAAAATTGTCCATCCCTGTGAAGCTACTAGAGAGAGTACAAGGCGAATAGAGTTCATCTTGGCAACAGGGGCAAAGGTTTCAGAGTAATCAATACCCTCAACCTGTGTGAAACCCTTTGCAACAAGACGTGCCTTGTACCTATCAATAGAACCATCTGCAACATACTTGGTATGGTACACCCAACAACACCGAACCAACTTTCTTCCTTTCGGAAGAGGACAAAGATCCCATGTGTGGTTCTTCATCAAAGAAAAGTACTCCTCATCCATAGCCCTATCCCACTCTGAGTGTCTTGTTGCCCATGAAAAATTTTGAGGATCATAAAAAATGGCATGACTCAAAAGGCCACTACCTGTAGTCTGAGAACAAGTACGACGAACATCTGTAGGATCACCTGCCAGAGGTCCAACTGCATCAACAGTATCAAGAGGCCACTTGGGCACTCGCAAAACATGTGGTGGAGGAGGCAAAGGGGAATCAATCTCAAGATCTTCCTCAGAGGAGGCATAATCCTATAGAGAAGTAGATGAAGAACTGGGTAGTGAAGAAGAAGCTGAAGATGGAGGATCCATAGAAGGATAACGCTCATCAAACTGAACATCTCATTGAAACAAGACATCTCTAGAATCAGGATCAAACAACCTGTATGCTTTCACATTCTCACAGTAGCAGACAAAAATGAGTGGTCGGCTCTTCTTCTCCATGGGTTTCCACTAAGCATCTAGAATAAATGCCCAAGCATCACTACCAAAAATGCGAAAAGTAGAAACATCAAGCTTGAAATGAGTCCAAGCCTCCTTAGGAGTCATGTGTCGCAATTCCTTATGAGGCATCCAATTCTAAATATAGTTGGCACAATTGATAGCCTCAGCCCAAAATGAAGAACTCATAGCACGAGACTGTATCATACAATTAGCCATCTCCCGTAATGTCCTGTTCTTTCTCTCAGCAACCCCATTCTGTTGAGGTGTATGGGGAATAGAGAGCTGATGTTATAAACCATGATCAGTGCAAAAATCTCTGAAAGAATGATTCACATATTTCCCCCCATTGTCAGTGCAGATACGCCTGACTAAAAGACTAGACTGCTTCTCCACAAAGGTCTTAAAGATTCAAAATGAATCAAAGACATCAGACTTCTACTTCAAAAAGTACACCCAAATGCGTCTGGAGAAGTCACCAATGAAGGTGAGCACATATCGAGCACCTAAAAAAGATGGAGTGGAAAATGACATAAGATCACTATGTATCAACTCCAATGGTTCCTTAGCACGTGTGGATTGACCTGCTGGAAAAGGATCTCTGTGATGTTTTCCAAGTGCACAACCATGACATACACCATTAGTACAAGAGATTTGAGGTAATCCAATCACTAGCCCCTATGTACTCATCTGCTGTAAGTATCTGTAGTTGACATGGCCAAAACAATCATGCCAAAGTTTGCTCACTATGTCTGTATGAGCAATGAGAGAAATGCCTGTAGAATTAGAGCTCTCAAAGCCATCGAACTGATATAAGTGATACTGAAGATCAACACTCCCTGTAGCAATAACCAAATCAGGATCATGGAGGTCTCGAATAACCACATCATGTGGTGAGAACTCAACTGTCTTTCTAGAGCCTGAATGACAAATCTGAAAGATAGACAAGAGGTTCTTAGAAATGGTTGGAACCAAGAGAACATCCTGTAATGAACCACCCTCTAAAGAGATAGTTCCTAAACCTGTGATTAAAAGTTGAGACGAGTCACCAACTGCAATCTGTGTAGTAACACTCTGAGCAAGTGAGGTAACCAAATCAGGTGAGTGTGTCATATGATGGGAAGCTCCAGAATCAAGAATCCAAGAAGCTAGAGAAGACAATGCACATGCAGAAAGAGCATGTCCTTTCCCTGTAGGTGGAGGTGGAGGCTTCAGAGAAGCAATACTAGACTGTTGTATAGCCTCCTCTAATGCCTCAAGACATTTCCAACACTTGGAAACTGGATGTCCTTCCTTGCCACAAAAACTGCAAGGTTCACCTGTATACTTCTTAGTCTTGGAGGAAGACTCACCAAACTTAGAAGTATTACCCTTCTGAGAGGGTTTCCGAGCATCTAATTTGGGAGGAGGCTTGGAGGAACTCTCACTGCTTGTTGAATCTGTCTTATGCTTCAATTTTGGCTTCGACTTTCCTGTAGATGTCTGAGCTACCAATGCCTTTATCTTAGAACCAGTCATAGTATCCAACTGTGTGAGTTTTGACTGCTCTCTAGTCAAGCGATCACAAAAGACCTCAAAAGAAGGCATAACAAATTGATTCCCCAAAGCATCTTTGGTGGAATAGAATGTGGAAGCAAATATCTAAAAATTCCCTCGAAGCTTTGAGAGAATTAAATAGATGCACTCAATATCAGTCTTCATCTTTCCACAACTCTGCAACAAGGATCTCTGTTGAGTAAACTTCATCAAGAAGTCATCAATAGTTAGAAAGGAATCTGGTGCAAGTGATGTAAGTTCCGTCTCTATCTGAAGTGCCCTGAACTCATTTACAGTACCAAACAAGCCCTAACGCTTGGTCCACATAGCCAGAGGAGTATTACACCCTTCTAGATGAAACTGTAAACTATCTGATACCTGTAATGCAATCAATCCGATTGCCTCATCCATTTTGTTTCGATGCTGCATAATCTCAAAAGGCCTCTGAAAAATAGGCTGAACTACATCCAAACATGACCACAACCCTTTTGACCGAAAAAGTCGAGTCATTGAGGTCTTCTAGGTGTGATAATTATGAGGGGTCAGAAGTTCTAGAGAAGAAGTGGTCTCGGCCATTGTTTTAGAAAGGGCTTTTTTTGTTTTCTGATATACTGATATAATAACAGAAAATAATATAAAAATGCCCCCCACAATGCAATAAATCGAACCCCAACTTACAAATAGATTGCACAAATGAAATAAGAGCAAAAAAGCTTCAAATATGAATAAAAAATACCTAGTACCAAATACTGGTGAAAAGATTGAGAATCTGGAAAGTGCTCGAAAAAGAGCTTTTTGGCACTTTTTTTTGGATTGAGAAACGAAGCTATAACGAAGAAGTTATGCCCCCTAGAAGATAGAAGTCATCAACAGACTTCAAATGCCAAAACAAGTATTAATCTGGAAAAAAAATCCAAAAATTCCTTCATCATCTCCGTCTCAAAATCAGCTTTCTCACACTTTTTTCAGAATTGAAAAAGACCCCTGTATGTGAGAGTTATTGCAAAAATAGGCAAGACTTCCCATAAGCAAATAAAAATTTATTAATTTAAAAAAAAAAAAAAAAAAAAAATGTGCCACCACTGGTGGCGGTAGAGCGGAGCTCGGGTGGCTGAACACTGTGGCAGAGCAGAGCTCAGACCATAGCGGAGCTCAGCCCTGAGCTGAGTGGAGGTGGTGGAGAGCAGTGGTTGGCGATGTCGGCCGCTAGAAAAATGATGCCGAAAATACGACGTCGCCTGTTACCGTGCCGAGAAAGGTCGCCTGTGCCGAAAAATAGGTCGTTGCACTGGGAAATAGCTTGCCCTTGTTGAAAAATGGCCTGCGGTCATTTTTTTGCTTTTTGTTTTAAAATCACCTCGAACTACGTGTAGAAGGTCGTACAGCCCTGCTCGGCAAATTTTTTTTGCCTCCCAGAGCAACGTTGTCCAAATCAGACAAACTTTATATGGAAACAAGGGTTTTGACACCTTCTGGATCCATTCGTGACGTCTGTTTGGCCTCAACATGCTCCAAAAATTAGTGAACCCCCTATTTTCTCAAAAAATACCCAAAAAATTTTAGATCTATTTTGCCAAACCCTCGTTCTCTTTTTTCTCCAAATAACGAACAAGATGTAGCAGATCTGGCTCTGATACCATGAAGGATTTGATCAACACAAATCCACAAAGCCTTCGAATACCTGCATGCAAAAACCTATCATAGAAGAAAAAGACAAGAGGAGGCAAAGGGTTTTGCTCTGAAAAATATGCTAATGTATTTTTAGAAATGAAAAAAATAACCAAATACAAAGGAGATCAATCCTTATAAAAGGAGATCAAAACCCGAAAAAGGGTAACCTAAAAAGGAAAAGCTATTTAATAATTACTAATTAATTATTAAATAGAGATGCAAAAGGTGCATAAAGTAAAATCTTAAGAAGTGAGTAAAGCAAATTTAATAAATGAAATTAAATCAATGCTTTACTCTAACATTTTTTGCAAGTGGAGGTACATTTTTGTGTAATGTTTCAGGGTGTTACTGAAAGCCAAGATATTTTAGTCTTCATCCCACATTTTTCTAGTCACCAGATCTTGTTTTTATCCATCTTCAACTTGCAAATTTTCATCTTTTGTAAATGTAATCAAATGGATATTTGAAGATTCTTGTACCATTATGAAGGAATTGGGTCAATTTCAAGAGTTTTCTATTGTAGTTTGTAGCATTTTTGAAGAAAAAACTTGTTGTGAGCATTCCTAAGTGACAATTTTAGTACACTCATTGCACTTTGGAGGTCCCATGAGGGTTTCCTCTCTACATTTTTTTTTGTTGTAACAAGAAATGGTTTTTCAATATTTTTTCCTAAAAGTATGATAGGTTTTGAGGCCACGTGTTCTCTTTAATGTGATTTATCCCCTTTTTTCCCAAATTTTCATTTTAAAAGACTGTGATTCTAATTTATCCAATAGGCTTTGTATTTTTTACTTAAGGAAAACATGTTTTGAAGGGAGCTTGAAACCCTTTATAACTTAGTACATCAAATAAAAACCTTATAGCTCCAAGAAAAAACATGACCAAACATAAACTAGGTATGATAGAGGACAAAATCCAACTAATAAACAAGACAAAAAAGGATCACCAGAAAACTAAAAGACCCAACAAAAAAAAAGGGGACAAAACACAACATTGCTAACCCAATCACTTTGATAGCTTCAACACTTCAAGCTTTGGCTTCTCTATTTCCCTAGTCGCTTTCTTTAGCTTATTGATGTCATTTTAGGGGGACGAGTCTTTCTTCTTAGTGTTTTCTCTTATTTTCTTATTGGGACCAACTTGAGAATATGTGGGGTTATCATCAGCGACATGGATGATGACCTCATCCATGTTGTTATTTTCTAGTTTTCTCAAAATAGATTTTATGTGGTCATTTGAAGCTTTCAAAATCTTAAAGTTATGGCCAACAATATTGTTAAGGGATAAATCAATATCGTGAACCCTACCTTCCAAAGCCAACACTCTATCCTTAAAAGCTTTAAAATTAGCAGTACCAATCTCTTTCCCATTAGTATCCACCTTTTTCCCTTTAGTAACAATAACCTCTTATCCTATCTGCCTAGTAGTGATCGTCATGTCCTAAATATCAACTTTTCTCTATACAACCTTGATATTGAGGTGAATATCCCTAAATTCATGAAAAAATCATTTGGTAACCCTGTAAAAGTCCATAACACCACTCCTAGTGGCCAAAAGGACAACAAACCCACACTCTCTACTTGCACCACTAAGTGGTACCATTAAAGGATCAATCACCTGATTTGGATTCACATCCGCCTCCATGCGCCTCACAACCCAATCTATCTCTTGCCTTGGGATGCTAATCTTTAGATTATCCATATCTAAAGTCCTCCAATTCTTAGGTTTCTTAGCCTGGGTATCTTTAGGGTTATCCTCTTGGACATAGGCAAAGTCATCATTGTTAGGGATATTTTGATGAGGAGTGGACACTTCCCTGGCCAAATTCTCCTTCTCATTTTTCAAGTTTTGAGAAGATGAATTTTTAAATTTTTAAATTTTTTTTAACTCTAATTCTATGGCTCGTCCCTATCAATGTCAATCTCAACATCTGGCTCGTTATATTCCTCATCAGACGACACTTCCACCTTGGTAATGTTTCTCTTCTTTCCCACATATTTTGTAAGGTTTTTATTAGGGGCTTTGTATTTGTGTTTCTTCTTAGTACTTTTTCCCTCATCATCTTCAATCTCATATCCCTCACTCATATCAGTATCGAAAAAATTCTCATCATCAAAGGACACAGAGTCTTTCATATCCTCCTTAGAATCGAAACTCACTTGCATAATCACTCCAACAGAATTAGCCTTGAGATGTTCATAAATGAGCACCATTAAACCATTGTGCACTAAAGGATTAGTGACCTCCCATGACCTAATTCTATTGATGCTAGTGTTGAGAGAAGTATGTAGATAAAACAAAATGGAGATTCTCTTAATGTACCTAAAAATGTAATTTCTAGTAACTGACCACCTAAAGTGACATAATACATTATATCCCTCAACAAAATCCTCCAAATTTTCTTAATTGAGATTGGAGAATAGTAGATCTTACCCATTTTCACCAGAGCATCCCTCTACTCATCATCCTTGGGAAAGAGATTGACAACAACCTCCAAAAATTTTATGTCCTTGTAAAACTTGTATCCACCAATTGAAATTCCAATTACCTGAGAAATCATCTCTTCGTTGATAGTAACCTTCTTTCCTTGAAAAAACAACGTTCCCTTATTCTAGTGTTTATGGAAAAATTTGGTGACCATAGGGTTTCCACTATGGAGCCTCTATATAAACGCCCCCCACACCCCCCTAAAAGAAAAAATCTTCCAAACCCTCTTGTGGGTCCTCCACTTGTCACAAGAAATAGGTTCTCTACAACATCTCTTCCCACCCATGTTGATCTAATAACACCTCTAATTCTTCAAAACCATCTCCCACCCAGTCTTCAAAACACCAATGTCATAGAGCACATAGAGTAAACAAATGAAAACAACATATTAACAACCCTATAAAATAGAACAAAGTTGCCTCTAATCCAAAATACCCATAATACATGTAGATGAGAAGGGTAATGACTTGCCCACAATCTTGCCTCATAATCATAAAATCATTACTTGCAAGTACAAAGTCGTTCATTTCACAACAATACCTCTTGTTCATTAATCTTATCATAATTAATATGTGATTTGATCTCTAAAGGAAGGCTAGCCTCCCCTTACCACCTCATATGTTGGTTCAATTTTGTGGCCACATTTGCAAGTGAGTCAACCACCATGTTAGATTCTCGAAAGGTATGTGAAACATACAAAATTTCCATAGCATTAAGAATATCCTTGGATTTAGATATAATATTGGAAATAGTTCATGATGATTTAGTTGAACTATTTAGGCATTCTCAATATTGTTTGAATCTCCCTCAAGCCACAACTTCCTAACACCCATCTCCTTAGCTAACTGAATAGCTTGAAGGACCACCCTTGCTTCTGCATAGTAACTAGTCTGATTTCCCAAGGGAAGCACCATAATAACAACATATAAGATTTGTATGAAAATAACTTTTTTGCTAGAAAGTCGGCCCTTCATGTTAATTATTTCTCGGCTTATTTTTGTCCCATTCCACTTTTAACTCTTATTTTTCTCTATTTATTTAAAAAATTAATTAGTTGTTATCTCCACTCTTAACTCTTTTTTCCCCTATTTATTTAAAACATTAATTAGTTATTATCTCCATTTTCAATTCACATTTTTTTCTCTATTTAACTTAAATAGATGCAGTTGTTTTAAAACAATACTTTCTTACCTTATAATCTAATTTTTTAATAACTCTTATTTCCCCCCTATTTATTTAAAAATCAATTAGTTGTTATCTCCACTTTTAGCTCGTAATTTTCCTATTTATTTAACTTAATTAGTTGCTACTATGATTTTTTAATAAAGATCTACGAATTCCCCTAAAGTTTCAAATTTAGTGATGGGTATTATTGTAATAAATAATAATTATTTTTTGATCGATAATTGATAATATATTTTTATTCACATGTGATAAATTAAATATAAATAAATAATAGATTTTTTATTTTTTATTTTAATTTAAATTGAAGATTAATTATAATTTTATTTATTCACATTAAATTATATTAAAAAAAATATTTTATTATTTAAGATCCATTGGCTCATTGTTGCAAGCACAAAAGTGTGCAATTGCTAGTTTATGTTGTTTATATGGTTGTGAGGTCTAGGGGAGCAGTCTTTCCAACTATAAGTGGAAAGAAATTGAAAGATTACACAAATATTTTATCAATACTAGCTTTAAAATCAAATCAACAATTTAGTATGAGGTTCAACAATCATCTATTTATTAATTTATTTAAATAAAGTTGAAAATATGGATAGACATAGTAGGCTCGAGTTAATAGTTGATGAGAGATTAGTCCACAAAAAGATGTGGATGAGGAGAACAAGACATGATTAAACAAGTGGAATATTGACATACAAAAATGTCCCAACACCAAGGAAAAGATTACAAGACTTGCGTTGAAAATTTTCAAGACTGCCATGTAGACATAGCAAATGAGGTGGTAACAACCTAATATGTGAAAGAGTTTGTTAGGGAACAAATTTTTCTCCAAAGAAATATATACAAATTTACTCCATAACCTCAGATAGGAAGACTTTAATCAGCACTAATAGTTGGGTCACTTCACTATTGAAAAGCGTAAGTGCCCTCCAAATTTATCTAGGTACAGCTCCCCATATATGATTTACAATGAATTCATAGAACTACAAATATAGATGCTTTTAACCAGAAAGCACAAAAGGTAGACAAACTTCCACTCGTAAACACGACGTAGATGCGAAGAAACTGATTAACCTAAAGAAAACAATAACCAAATGATACAAAGCTCATTTCCCTAATCATTACATTAAAGAAGAAATGCAGAAAGAAAGATGAATCGTTTTCTCCAAACACATGAATAACAAAGCCCCAAGTCTTGATATTAATTGTGGCAATAACTGTATGCATCAAAACTGTATTTTATAGACAATTGAGCTAACTCAAAGATTAACATTAACCAAAAAGCTAATACACAAATTCAAAGTTCTGGTGTACTAAAACTCTCTTCCTCTAAAGCAACATAACTAAAAAAAATCTGCCTCTTGACACACACTAATCATTGATTCGAAAAATAATATATCTTTTTGTAGCACAAAATCTATAGAAAAATACAATCCCTGTCCTCTGCATTTAAAATAGAACAAGAAGAGTGGGAAACTCCCCCTCTAGAAGCCCAAAGTCTGTAGCAAAGGCAGTCTCTCCTCCCCTGGAAAAACCGGAACCTCCTATCCTCTTTTCTCACCTATTTAACCCTTAACCAGTCTCATAACTTTACGATTATTAGCCTAACTGATTCTTGGAATCACCTTCTTTAATCACTCCTTGATGACACTTCAATCCCCTCAAATCCTAATCCTTTAATCTTAAATGATTTCACCCTTTTAACGATATCCCTCATCATTAGGATCCAATGCTGAGGACTCCATAAGGTTTGCAATCATCTTTCGTGCCTCAGCATAGAAGGGATATAAACCATATTATCAATGAGATAATGGGATCAAGATCAAGTGTCTATGCATGGCTAAGATAATCTTTAACACATGTCATTACTCATTATCGCTATCTGGATATGACTTTGAGGCATGGACCCGATCCTCTTCATTTGTCTTGGGAAATGACTTTATCACTAATTATTAGTGGTCTATAACTTGCATCTTTTATTCACGGTTGTGGGCATACGGTGTCAGCTAGTTTCAAGCACTCTGTTAAATGTTTGATGGATACTCCTTGTGTCGTGTCAAAGACTGAAGTATAAGACCACAAATGTAAAGTTCGGCCCTGACTCATGTATGCATCCGCACCTTGGTCATTTACAGGTCCTTTGATTCAATTGCGATTCATCGAACAAGTCAGAGACATTCTGTCAAACAAATTGACGACATCCTCACTATATTGCCGAGCATTTGGACAATAATCTCATGTTTTAAGTCAGTAACTTTGTGAGGCCGTTATCGTAGTCCTGCGAGCATCATTCTTCCTCTACGATTGACTTGGCATCACAAGTAACATGGAATCATCGAGTTAGGTTGAGGTGTGCCCCTGCTCTAAGATAAACTAGGGACTAGTTGAGATTCAATGTGAATGGACGTGGCTGCTTGTCATGATACCTCCAGACTTTATCGGGTGGCACAAGGTATTCACTCTACATGAATCGATTCTTCTTTACTAGACCGGGCAAGTGCCACAAATGTGTTAAGAGAATGCAGGAGATTACATCATCATGTATGACTTCACTATTTTGTGACGATTAGGCAATGTGAACCTATGCACGACTCCTGAATGAACCATTGATATTTGGATTGCGCACTTCGAATGGGATGGCTTCAACCTGCATTGGGTTATATTGGGAAATGAACCTTCCTGTATGAGTGTGTCGACATACATTAAAGGCCGAAGTACCATTGTGGGAACATGTCTCCTTTGCCCCTTGAAGGCTTCCGCAAAGTCTCAACCATTTGATGCCCGAGTGTGTCATTATGATCAACCCGAGATCCTCAACCCAACGCCAACTGCCTTTGAGATATTTGCATCTTTATTTGACACTACAGATGTGAGTTTGGGGTTACTGCCCATTACAACTGCCAGGTCTTTCACATTTGCAAAGATTTGGATTGGTGGAACCCGATATTGACTGAACTCATCACTGCGGCTCGAGACTTAAAACTCCAACGTGTGCAACAAAAACCATAGACATTTCGTCAAACAGTCCATATCAGTTCATTCTATATGGTTTCAAACCAACGGCTACTCTATGAAGGAAACTCGATAGGACGAATTGAGATGCTATCTTCCATGTTTACATACCCGAGCTCGGGCGTGATGCAACTTTTAATAACCCCATTATGACTTATATGTGCATAACTTCTGCCTCCTATGCCTTGGTCAAAAAACTGTCAAACAACATGCATATGCATTTTGTAGGCTCTCCAACCACACATTTTTTTAGTATACGAGGATGTCTTTAAGGGACTTCTATCGGGGTTTTATCATATGTCAGATTTATGTTGCTTGAACCTGTGGGAGATTCTATGAACTAGTAAAATCCACTAGCTTATGCATAGTGATCTTGTCTTGAAAAGATTATGGAGCACAACGAGCCCCTGTGCAACCCTCCTTCCTGTGCTCATGAGACAGAGATGAACAAAATAACCAGGCAACTACAGATTTACATAGCAAGTGTGATCACCAAATTTATCGACATCATCATCAGTTTGATCTTATGACCCATAGAGATTGATGCTACATTCGTGAGGGATGTTGTCAAGCATGTAACTTTGTAACCTGCACTCAAAACTTTTCTGTTGGACCTGCACTATTGGACCTGTTCTCATTATTGAAGCTTCACTGAATCATCAAGAACCACTTCAAACCAAATGAACCAAGATGAATCAGAATAAGTCATTGAATCTACAATGAGAATATTGAACCACTTTGAACCACTTCGAACCATTGTTCAAAGAAATTCAAGATCATAAATTTGAAAAAATTAATTACTGGGTCTATATGGGTACTAACAGAGTCCAATCCCTCTCGGGGTCATAAAGGTAAATACTGGCTAAAAATTAAAGGTAAAGTCAGATTGCTTGTGGCATAGTTGAAAACCAAATGTATCATCTATGATTTGAGATAAGTAGATGGATAGTTCCTGAGGAAGTTTGAGGTGAAAGAACATGTATTTTCTGTAGTAAATAGTGTGTTAAAACATAATGACATTTTATGATTTAAAGTGTTGCATACCAAGATATCCTTGAACAATATGAGAATATTTTGATGAAGGATTGTATACATTAGTTGTCTAACGAAGCAAGATTGCACAAAATTACTAGTTTTCAAAAAACTCATAGCATGAGGGCTGACATTGAAAATAACATGAAAATGGGTTATGTTTCAAGTGTGTTGTCTCTTAGACTACATGGTCTCATGGATCTTAGTAGAAACCTTCATTCATTCATTCAAAGGGTGACTTTTTTGGTTATTAAAATCGTAGTTTTGAGTTTTTTATTTTTTTTCTTTTATAATGTAGTTTTTAAAAACTATTTTGGGTTATAAAAATTTCTTCTTCAAAACTGTGAGTGCTTGATATTGTTTAGATGATATTTTTGAAAGTTGTAGTGTTTAATCATTTTTTAAAAAAAAAAATCGTGTTTTTTTTGCACAAAATTGTGGTTACATTTTGCATCTACCTTTTTGGTTTAAGTTTTTCGGACATTTTTTATATCAACAATTTTTTTTTTGAGAAGCTGATTTCAATCTCTATTTTTGGATTGCAAGAGGGGTGACTTTTTACCCTAATTCATGTTGCAAGACACTTAGAAGCTCAACGATAAGAACTACATTACTTGAAAGCAAAGAATGTTCACTATTTTTGGGTGTTAGTATATGAATTAGCTTCTTTTTAGTAAAATTACTCATCCCACGATTGTAAGTAAAGATCTGAATGAGAAGATGGAAAGTGATAATGTGAATTAAGTTATTTGTCATTGATGATACACTTCTGAAATTGTCATAGAGCAAGACTTCTATAAATATCTAGAGTCAACTAAAGTGTTGTCGATAAAGGTAGAGATCTCTTGAGAATAAGTCATTCTCAATTATGATATTAACAAGATGTCTTTGCGAGATCATCTCATGAATATCAAAGACATTGATGAGAAATTAGATAACATTGGTCACAAGATCGAAGAAGAGGACATGGTATTATTGCACTAAAATATTTACCATGATTCTATGAGAACTACCAACACTCTCAACATTACTTCTACTAATATTGACTTATATTTGATGATATGTGCAATAAATTCCTATCAGTTAGGTGGAAGAAACAATTTGGTAGCAATAATGAGATTGCTAATGTGGAATAGGCATTTACTATCAAGGGCAGAGTCAAAGAAAAGTCTACTCAACAAAATGGACAAATTGTAGATTCTTCAAAAAATCTAAAATATATCACATCATTAATGTGGTAAACTTGGTCATGTATTGAATCTCTTTAGAAAGTGATCAATTGATCAAAAGTCCAACTAGGAAAGCTCTCAACAATAGGCTCATGTCACATAGCAAAATGATGAGTCAAGCTTCTATGAATGCATGGCTAATGACATGTATATTATGTCAAGTCCTATGTAGGGAAGTTAGTAAATGAACATTAGGGGGGATATCAAAATAATATTATATAATGACCATTCAATCTTTAAGTTGTTTAATTAGCTTAATTAATAACTTTATATTGTGTAAGCCAATTAGTTTGTTTAACAACTAGCTAGTTTGTCTTTAGTTTTTTATTACTTTTGACATCATCATCAGTTTGATCTTATGACCCATAGAGATTGATGCTACATTCGTGAGGGATGTTGTCAAGCATGTAACTTTGTAACCTGCACTCAAATTGAAGCTTCACTGAATCATCAAGAACCACTTCAAACCAAATGAACCAAGATGAATCAGAATAAGTCATTGAATCTACAATGAGAATATTGAACCATTTTGAACCACTTTGAACTACTTCGAACCATTGTTCAAAGAAGTTCAGGATCATAAATTTGAAAAAATTAATTACTGGGTCTATATGGGTACTAACAGAGTCCAATCCCTCTCGGGGTCATAAAGGTAAATACTGGCTAAAAATTAAAGGTAAAGTCAAATTGCTTGTGGCATAGTTGAGAACCAAATGTATCATCTATGATGTGAGACAAGTAGATGGATAGTTCCTAAGGAAGTTTGAGGTGAAATAACATGTATTTTCTGTAGTAAATAGTGTGTTAAAACATAATGACATTTTATGATTTAAATAAATAGTGTGTTAAAACATAATGACATTTTATGATTTAAAGTGTTGCATACCAAGATATCCTTGAACAATATGAGAATAGTTTGATGAAGGATTGTATACATTAGTTGTCTAACGAAGTAAGATTGCACAAAATTACTAGTTTTCAAAAAACTCAAAACATGAGGGCTGACATTGAAAATAACATGAAAATGAGTTATGTTTCAAGTGTGTTGTCTCTTAGACTACATGGTCTCATGGATCTTAGTAGAAACCTTCATTCAGTCATTCAAAGGGTGACTTTTTTGGTTATTAAAATCGTAGTTTTGAGTTTTTTATTTTTTTTCTTTTATAATGTGGTTTTTAAAAACTATTTTGGGTTATAAAAATTTCTTCTTCAAAACTGTGAGTGCTTGATATTGTTTAGATGATATTTTTGAAAGTTGTAGTGTTTAATCATTTTTTTTTCAATAAATCATGTTTTTTTTGCACAAAATTGTGGTTACATTTTGCATCTACTTTTTTGGTTTAAGTTTTTCGGACATTTTTTATATCAACAATTTTTTTTTGTTGAGAAGTTGATTTAAATCTCTATTTTTGGATTGCAAGAGGGGTGACTTTTTACCCTAATTCATGTTGCAAGACACTTAGAAGCTCAACGATAAGAACTACATTACTTGAAAGCAAAGAACGTTCACTATTTTTGGGTGTTAGTATATGAATTAGCTTCTTTTTAGTAAAATTACTCATCCCACGATTGTAAGTAAAGATTTGAATGAGAAGATGGAAAGTGATAATGTGAATTAAGTTATTTGTCATTGATGATACACTTCTGAAATTGTCATAGAGCAAGACTTCTATAAATATCTAGAGTCAACTAAAGTGTTGTCAATAAAGGCCGAGATCTCTTGAGAATATGTCATTCTCAATTATGATATTAACAAGATGTCTTTGCGAGATCATCTCATGAATATCAAAGACATTGATGAGAAATTAGATAACATTGGTCACAAGATCGAAGAAGAGGATATGGTATTATTGCACTAAAATGGTTACCACGATTCTATGAGAACTACCAACACTCTCAACATTACTTCTACTAATATTGACTTATATTTGATGATATGTGCAATAACTTCCTATCAATTAGGTGGAAGAAACAATTTGGTAGCAATAATGAGATTGGTAATGTGGAATAGGCATTTACTATCAAGGGCAGAGTCAAAGACAAGTCTACTCAACAAAATGGACAAAGTGTAGATTCTTCAAAAAATCTAAAATATATCACATCATTAATGTGGTAAACTTGGTCATTTATTGAATCTCTTTAGAAAGTGATCAATTGATCAAAAGTCCAACTAGGAAGGGTCTCAACAACAGGGTCATGTCACATAGCAAAATGATGAGTCAAGCTTCTATGAATGCATGGCTAATGACATGTATATTATGTCAAGTCCTATGTAGGGAAGTTAGTAAATGAAAATTAGGGGGGATATCAAAATAATATTATATAATGACCATTCAATCTTTAAGTTGTTTAATTAGCTTAATTAATAACTTTATATTGTGTAAGCCAATTAGTTTGTTTAACAACTAACTAGTCTGTCTTTTATTTTTTATTACTTTTGGTATGGAAAGATTTTCTTGTAATTGTCTATATAAAGAGTATTCCTCTTTTTAATTTTTTTTTCCTTTAAAAAAAAAGAAAATGTTGGTGTAATTAAATGTTCGCTAATTACACTTACTTAAGCTTAGTTAAGATAGTTCATTGCATAGTAGTTTGTGATTGAGACACTTAGGAGTTTGCACCTCAATTAAACACATGGTTTAAGAGAATTCCACTCTAGGTGGTCATAGTTGTTATCTCTTTCCACCTTTAGTGTACTTATCACATTATCATCCTCATCATCACACATACTTCATTGCATAATGGAGGATGATCCACCTTTGGTTGACTTGTGATTCCACCTTATGTGGGTGATAGCTTATCTTCTCCTTATCATTTCTCTTATCGCCTCTCTTATATAAGGAGGCCTATTATGTACATTTTAAATCAAATCCATTGGATGTCAATCAAGTCCATTATCAATAATAGCATTCTTGCATCTTCATGCAATTGTCTTGCCAATCTCTTGTGGAAGTTATCTTGGTCTTTTATTTGATCCTGGGGGTGTTACATAGAGTCACCTAAAACTCTAACATGGTATTAGAGCTCTCATGGTGTGAAGAGCGCTTCTCAAGAAGTGCAATCTTAGCTTGACTTATTGTTGGTGCAGTATTGGCAATTTGGACATCACAATTTGGAGGAGATTTCGGGATTCATATTTTGTGACCTTATAATGCAGGTGAAAATTAGAGCTTGCCTGTGCAAATCACAGGTGGCATCATATAGAGGAGGTCTAAAAAATCCTAAATCAAATTTTGTTTCATCCAAATTGGACATCTGAGGCCAAATATAGAGCCATTTGATTTTTGAAGGTGTGACAGTGACAATTTAGAAAAAATAAGTTCAGAGTCAATTTTCAAACAGCGATATCTCCCTTATACAAACTCCTTTTTCTGAGCAATTTTTTTGTTTTGGGGTGGACATATCACTTTTAGAAATAGGTCTTTTTTGGCTATATTTTCACTTGATGAATGCTTGGATTTCAATTTTCTTAATTGAATCAGTAATTTGAAGAAGTTATCAGTTGATTTCAATCATTCTTTGGGTTCATTATGGATTTTTCAAAAGTTATATTGCTCACTTCCTATAACTATCATGAATGGAAACAAGCAGTTTCTAATCAGTTGATGATTTTTGGATTGCTTAGAATGATTCTTGAGGATCTCGAACCGGCTATAGGTGTTGCAGAAAGAAGGAAATGGTTTGATCAAAGAGATAAAGCACTTGGCTCTCTTAGATCTACCATCTCTCATGATTTTCTATATCACATTGCATCCCGCACACATCCTCATGATGCTTGGACAACACTAGAAAAAATATTTGGTAAACCTGATAGAATAAGAAAATTCAAATTGGAGAATAAGCTTATAGGTCTAAATTCATGTGATTTTGATAATATTCAAGACTTTTTCTCTAAGTTCAATTCCATTAGATTGGAGCTTTCTAATTGTGGCATTACTAAAGATGATGAGCAATTGATATTATCCATTCTTTCCAAGCTAGGTCTTGAATATTCAATCTTTGTTTCCACATTCTATGCTACTATGGATGCTCTTGGTAGTGCATACAAAATACCTTCTCTTGATGAATTTGTAGCTCAGCTCATAAGGGAACAAGCAAATTTAGCACACATGGGTCAATTGAATCCTTCCAAGTATCAAGCGTTGGTTGTAAATGACTCCTCTCCAAAGGCTCCCAAAGGAAAGGGAAACAAAAAACATAAGGATCCTAAGCAACATGAAAAAGGTGATGACTCTCCTTTAGAACATAATATTAAATCCAAGTCCTCTTCAAGGGACAAAACATCTAGAAGAAAAAGAGATAAATGTGCTTATTGCAAAAAAGTTATGACATGATGAGCATAAATGTTTCCATAAGAAGATTGATGAGCTCACTCACATTCTTCAAAAGAACAATATCTAGTTGACCTCATCAGTGTCTTCTCCTTCTTCTCAATATTAGGTAGCTTCTACATCGACATCATCATCCAAAGGAAAAGGACAAGCACTCATTGCTTGCACACATCCTGAATAAGGTAAATGGCTTCTTGATTCAGGTGCATCACATCACATGGCATCTTCTATGGATATGTTTTCTTCTATTGAGCCTAGTACTTCTCCACCTATATTGATGGGTAATAATACATACATGAAGGTTTGTGGGAAAGGTTCTATTCCTATGAGAGAGGGTACATTTAATGATGTTCTTTGTGTACCATCCTTGACTACTAATCTCCTTTCTATTTACCAAATTACTCATGGGGCATACAGTAAAATTGTTGAGTTCACTCTTGATTATGTTTATATTAGGGACATGGAGACTAGAGATGCCATAGCTATGGGAGTTGTTGATCATACATCACGCTTGTATTCTTTTTCACATTTTGTTGATAATGATGATGATATTCATGATGTACCCAACCCTATATCAAGGGTGAATAATTCATGTGAGGAGAATATTGGGCACTCGAATCATTTTGTTCTTGAGACAAGTGTTGAACTTCCTACTCCTCCACCTCCTGCTTCTTTAGACACGAGCTCTAC
The DNA here is from genome assembly GCA_028749045.1 of Cupressus sempervirens. Taxonomy (NCBI): domain Eukaryota; kingdom Viridiplantae; phylum Streptophyta; class Pinopsida; order Cupressales; family Cupressaceae; genus Cupressus; species Cupressus sempervirens. Next base: position 64,394,253 of record CM053787.1, on the reverse strand, counting down.
TATTCAGCAGGATGATCTTTGTGCATCAGATCTTGTAGTGTAGGATGAATTCCTGGATGCTCTTTTAGACGAGTCTCATAATGCAGATTTGGTTAATACATCTGAGGAGGTTTCTCTTCGAGATACTTCTTCACCTTCTTTGGAGATTGGATTTCCTAACTCTTCATATTCACTTGGTTTGTCACATCTCATAGGTTAGTTGGATGGTGTGATGAAATCTTTGAACTTGGAGACGCCTATTCAGTTTTCAAAGATGCACACATGGAGACCTTCTTCCTCCTTCCTCACTTTTTACATGGAGTGGCTTTCTCATCATTTGATGTATTTATCTCTTCCTAAGAAGAGACATGTTTCTTGCAGGTGTTGGATTATCTCTTGTTTGCAGGTACTCTTCATCTACATTGGAGCTTCTTCATTATGGGGGGACTATCATGTCTCCTTATTTCCTTCCTATGGGGGGATCATTCTTTGTATATACATGATGTATGCAATTTTTGGGGGGTCTTGAGTACTCCATCCATCCATGCATTTTTTTTTCATCTCTCTTTTTTGAGGAGGGTTTTCCCATTAGGTTTTCTCTATTTCTCCACTTTATGAGAGATTGCATTTCATGTATTGCTTTGCATATTGTACATGGGTACCTAAAATGACCTAGTAGCTAGGACCCATCTTGTATTGTGAGTTTAAGCGCATTCCTCTAAGTTGTACTTAGGGGGGGTTGGTGTAATTAAATATTCACTAATTACACTTACTTAAGCTTACTTAGGATAATGCATTGCATAGAAGTTTGTGTTTGAGACACTTAGGAGTTTGCACCTCAATTAAACACACGATGTAGGAGAATTCCACTCTAGGTGGTCATAGTTGTTATCTCATTCCACCTTTAGTGTACTTATCACATTATCATCCTCATAAATGCACATACTTCATTGCATAATGGAGGATGATCCACCTTTGGTGGACATGTGATTCCACCTTATGTGGGTGATAGCTTATCTTCTCCTTATCTTTGTCACTTATCACCTCTCCTATATAAGGAGACCTATTATGTACATTTTAAATCAAATCCATTGGATGTCAATTAAGTCCATTATCAATAATAGCATTCTTGCATCTTCATGCAATTGTCTTGCCAATCTCTTGTGGAGGTTATCTTGGTCTCTTATTCGATCTTGAGGGTGTTGTAGAGTCACCTAAAACTCTAACAGTTTAAGGTGCGGCTAATCTCCAAACATTTTTTTTTCTTTCAATTTTGTTGTTTTGTACTACAAAGTAGATTGTGAATTATAAATGTTGAAGATTTTGTTAAAATCCATCTAATTTTTTTTTTTGGAAATTTGATCAATGATGCATTTTGTATAAAGGATAACTGTGTCCTTTGGTAAATAACCAACAACAATCATTATTTCAAAATTATATTGTGAGATATAACTTATAGTTAAATTAAATCCCAAGAAAATGAAACAAAAGGAAAACTATCACACATACCAATCTAGGCAGTCAATGCCAAATAAACACAAGCATTTATTTGCAAATGTAATGGCCAATCCATGTAAGTGACTTGACAAAAAACATGTATCAAATTTAGTACAAAATTCTAACAACATAAACTTGTAAAACTCTCCATATTGTAAAATCAAATATAAGAAACATATTTATAACTTTTAAGATGAAAAAAATGAAAAATAAAGATCAATTTACATGATCTTTTTTCTAGGTCGGTAAAAAACTATTGCCAAAATAATTTAATTAATTTTTAAAAAATATTACATATATGTTTTTGTTTTTGCCCCATTCAAAGTGCAAGTAGTGAGGGAAAAAGAATGGGGAAGAAAACCCTCGGTTTAGCCTCAGACATGAGCATCTTAATAACTGTGATAAATACAATTGCCTATGTTTTAAAAGGGGACTTTGAAAAAATATACCTTCCCTTGCATGAATATAGTTTATTTGTGTTTTGATCACTGATTCTAGAAATGAGTTGAATCGTATGAGATACATTTGCCCCTTTTTAAATGGGGGCTTTAAGGAGGCAAACCTTCCCTTACAAATCTGTTTTAATTTCATCATTCTAGATTCATATCCTTGTATGGTTATCCTTTTGTCGGTGATACATTATGTCCTCCCACTATCTCATCTTTTGGCTTAGATTAATGTTAGACACCTTTAAAAAAAATTTAATAAGTACAAATTAAAATTAAAAATTAAACAATTCTATATGATATATAAAGTTGTATTGAGTAATAGTTAAAGACTTGAGCCTTAATGTGCATGAAAAATATTAGAGCCTCATACCTTGATTCGACAAACATAATTTAAACCCAAGTTACAAATCATATGAGAAATTCAAGAATAGATTAACTTAAAACATAATTAATTATTTTCTTTGGAATATTGTAGCCACATAATCTCTTTCATTATGTGACGTAAAATATTATGAAGGCTACAATAGCCCAAAGAAATGAGTTCATTTAGATTGGAGTTTAAAAAATAACTGATTTTGAGATACCAAATTTTAATGTTGTTTTTATATGTTTGAAAGATTTCAACTCATTGTGAGCAATAAGAGAGGAGAGATATTAACAAAAGAGCCATATAAAAGGGAGCAATAGATGTGATAATAAACCTATTGAAAAAAAAGTAGTAAAGAAGTGCTTAACAACAAAAAGAAGGAAACAACATGGAAAAAAATGCATCCTACAGAGATACTTCAACCTTGTAATATTTCCCAAAGAGATGAAAAATAGTATCAAGGCTACAATAGCCCACTGAGAAGATCAAATTAAAATAAGGATCAACATAAACCAAAAAGATTGTCATCCATGAATAAGCCAAAAATAAAATAATAGAAAGGAGCAAAACCAACCTAAGTTGAAAGAGGATACTAGATGGAAGAAGAGGACTGAAAAATGGGATAGGAGAAAAAATGCCATGAAAGGGATAAATAAGGGAGAAGGGCATGCACATGTCATACTTACTGTTAGAAGGCATCAAACCATGACAATTTACATGATCTTTGTCTAACTTAATTTATTTGCTTATTCTAATTAACGATGTGTATTCTTCATAAGAGGAATCTTGCATGGATAGTAGTGGATGAGATTTGATGTTTGCATGTGAAAAAAATTGATTATTGCTACATGAATTTTAATTTATAAATTGCATAAAAAATTAATTAATTATGTGTGATAAATTTACTTGTGGAATACATAAGAGAATAGTTATTCACTTACTTCATAATTAATTAATTACATAAGTTGTTATGTAGAGCCTAATCAAAGTAAGAGGTTAATTTTTCAAACTTCCTTCGTTGAGGTTTTCCCCTGAATTTCGTTTATTGAGGAATGAGGGTAGGCCCACATGATAGGAATTAAGGGGCAACACCCCTTACGAGGTCCAAGGGCAACGCTTATGGTGGGGTCTTGGGGTCACACTCCTTATCGCGATACAATAGGTGGTCAAGGGCTAGCGCCCCCAAGGCAAAAATGAATTTCCTATTTAATGGTATCAGGAGTTTATTTTCTATTGGATAACAAATTCTAGCCCTAATTTTGTATGATTTTCTCCCTTTTTATACTATATTTTATTAACAAATGTTGGCGAAGCAAAATAAGATAATTTATTAATGTCCAACAGGAGACCACAAATGGGTCTAAGAGACTAAGAATACAAACAAGGGCTAGAAGGCAGCTGAACCACCAAATAGTGTTCAAGTACAACAAAACAAAACATAAACAAGCAAAACAAGAAGTAAAGAGAGAGGATATGATGGAGCTGTGCAAGTGGATACAAAGACTCAATGAGAGTACAATGACAAAAAAAATGGACTCCTTGCTAAAAAATTAGACTTTGGGTTTATGTAAATTACTTGTAGGTAAAAGGGCTTTGCAAATTAAATGGGTTTACAAACTAAAAATAAGAGGATGGAGGTAATAAAAGATTTAAAGTTAGGCTAGTTGTAAAAGGATTTGCACAAAAAAGGGTATTGATTTTGATGAGATCTTTTCTCTAGATGTTAAAATGACTTCTATTCACATTGTTCTAAGTATTGTGGATACTACAGATTTGCATTTGGAATAACTTGATGTTAAAACAACTTTTCTTCATGGTGATTTAAATGAAGAAATATATATTGAACAACCATAGGGATTTGAGGTCAAAGGTAAGGAGAATTTAGTGTACAGATTGAAGAAAAGTTTATATAGCTTGAAGAAAGCACCTCGACAATGGTATCTTAAATTTGGCAGTTTTATGAATGAGAATTGATACACTCGATGTCATTCAAATAATTGTGTTTAGTTTAAGTGGTTAGATGATGACAACTACATTATTTTATGTTTTATATGTTGATGATATGCTTGTAGCTGGGTCTAACATGGATCTCATTAAGGGATTGAAACAACAATTAACACTTCATTTGCTATGAAAAATTTGGGGGAAGCAAAACAAATTCTTGGTATACAAATTTGTAGAGATAGGAAGGACAAAAAATTAGCATCATCTCAGGGTAATTATACTAAGGTGTTGTAGCATTTCTATATGTAGAATGCCAAAGTTGTCAGCACACCTTTGCCTAGTCATTGACATTGACAAAGAAAATGTGTCCAAAGACATGAGAAGAGAAGGATAAAATGTCCAAGGAACCTTATGCTTTAGTTCTAGGTAGTTTAATGTATGTCGTGGTGTATATTGGACTAGATATTGCACATATTGTGGGAATTGATAATAGGTATATGAGTCATCTTGAGCATTGGAATGTAGTCAAATGGATTCTCAAATACTTGAGAGGTACATTTAATAAATGTTTACATATTGGGGGCTCTATTATAAATTTACAAGGCTATGTTGACTCAAATTTGGCAGGGGATCTAGATATCAAGTGGAGTACTACATGATATGTATTTACTGTTGGTGGGACACCGGTGAGTTGGATTTCTTGGTTACAGAAGATGAATGCTTTATCCACCACAGAGGTAAAGTATGTTGTTGCTACAGAGGTAGTCAAGGAGATGATATGGCTTCAATTTTTCATAGAAGAGTTGGGACATCCATGGACAGGAAATTATCTATATATAGATAAGCGGAGTGTCATTCATCTTGCCAAGAATTTTATTTTACATTTAAAGACAATATACATATAATTGCAGTACCATTTCATATGATTAATTTTGGATGATGGATGGTTAAAGTTAGAAAAGATCCATACAAATGACAATCCAACACATATGTTTACAAAGGCAGTGTCAAGGAAGAAGTTGAACTTCTCTTTTACTTTGATTGGTCTTCTAGAACAGACATAATAAATAGAACAACAAAGTTTAGGGCGAGATTACATTCCAATAGGAGCTACACATTTACCAATGCTATGATCGGTCTCTAAGGGGGAGGTTATTGTTGTGGAGTCCGATCACTCTCCAAGTGGGAGATTGTTGTTATGTGAAGCCAATTAGGCTCAAATGTTAAATTTTCTCATTTCCTTCAATGCGGTTTCCCCCCAAGATTTCTTCTATGAGGGTTTGCAAGCAATGCCCCCATGTTATGGGTCATGAGGAAATACCCCTTGTGGGGTCAAGGGGCAACACCCATTGCAAGGTCCAAGAGTATTATTATAAAAGGCATTAGAGAGTTATTTTTCTATTGGATGACATATTTTAGCCCTAATTTTGTAAGTGGCATATGTCTTTTATAAAATGGCTTAGGGTTAAAGATTTCATGGTTGATGATTTAGTAGCTTCTTGTAGCGGTATTGAGTTGCAAGCTATTGCAAATTAAAATCAGGTTGAAATCACTAGATAATAATATTACACTCGTTGTTTGGTAGACATAGCCCAAGGATTGGGTGAATCACGTTATATAGTTGTGTCTTCTATTCACTTATGTGTGTTTTATTCCTTTTTTGATATTGGTTATATTTGTATGACATTGTTATTTATATCTCTCTAATCCTAACAATGTGTATAGATTTGAAAATTAATAATTAACTAATTCTAAAATGATGTTAAGAGGGTAAAGATGAGAACTGAAGTATTTAACATTTGAAAAAATTATTAATTAATTAAAAAAATATGATAACATAGATAATTGGATGAATTAATCAATGTGTTGATATAGAAGAAATTGATGTTTAAAATTACTAATAAAAAGTGTATTTTAGGTGTGTAAAATAATTAAGCGTAACAGATTTAAGACTTAGTTAGATAAACAGATAATTGTAAAATAATTGATAACAAATTTACTTTGTTTGTGGTGTTCTCGTCCTTCTAAACATGTTCCAAAACCTAGGATTGTTGTGGAATTTAAGTGTAAAAACTCCCTTTGACTAAGCAAAGTCCAAAGGAGAGAGGCAAGCTTTGTCTCTTATGTTGGTCACATTTTTATTTCATTTGATCATTAAAGCTTGATGAATGTTTTCAATAACATCCAAAAGGCCAAATAGCCTATGTGACACATGGATAGCCAACAAACGAAAAAGCGACACCCAAAAGAAAAGATCCCCACCAAATAGATTTATTTTTCCATCTACAATTTGGATCTTTTGCTCTGTATCTTTGTTAAGAAATCTACAACACTTATTTATCTTTTCTTCTTCAAGCAACTTATTCAAGGTGTTTGCCTTTAGTGTATAAATATAATTTGATCCAAATATTCTTGTAGGTGGAACACTCCATGATGTAATGCCATTATCTCTTCACCACTTGTTCAATGCAATAGCAACATCTTCTAGCTAACCTCTCTTATTTAGGTATAATTTATCTTCCATTTTTATATCGAGGCTAATGTGAACTAGTTCTTATTAGGACAATTAACAATTACGATTTCCATTAGATTTTCATTCTTAGGTAGTTCTTTTGAGTATGATCATATGTAGGATTAAAATGTTCGATGTAATACTCCTTTTCCCTCCCAAGATGCCTTGTCCACGTGCTTTCCTTGAATTTCCCTTGAACGTACTTTTTAATTTCCTTGTTGATGCTTGGGCACTCTCTTATTTGAATAACCCACCTATTCAACCATCATACTTGTGCTCTTCTTTATTGCCATTTTTGGCCAAAGACACAACTCCATGTTTTCTAATATTCTTAAATAGCTTAGCAATCAACAGATTACTAGCACTTATATAGGAAAAGCCACAACCTCTACCAAGACAATCTCATAAAGGAATAGATAATTCAACTTTGGGGCTATTTGTGATAAAGTGTTTTTGCTAGCTCTCTAGCTATCTTGTGTTTGCTACTTAAAGACTTGGCAAGTTTCTTTGAATTTTAGCAAAAACCATCAACACCAATTCTACAATGAAAATAAATAGAATCACTTTCTTAAAATATAATATGATGTACTCAATTGTGATAAACCTATTTGAGCAATAAAGACAATTGATGGCTTGATTACTATGCCAGCTGCCATGCTTATTACGGGCATGCAGATCAGGATTTCTAGATGCTTATCTCCTGACACTGTATGGAGCAACATTAGGAACCTCATGCTGCATCCCTGTCTTTTCTTGAGTTCTTGTGTTAAAACTTATGCAACCACTAAATAAATACAATGTTCGATGAGAGGTCTTGCTTGGTGGCTACCCAATAATTTGGCTTACACCATCATTAATCTAAAAATAAAACCGGAAGATTTTTCCAGTTGGGTACACAGTTGTAGTTGGACCAATTACTATTGGTTCACCAAAGTTATAGATATCAAACCCAATTTAACGGAACCCCAAATAAATATCCAAATTTCATGGACATTCGAACTACCTTGATTGTGTTTTTCACAACATGCAAAATTCTAACACTAGCGCTTGCATTTTGTTGCAAGGTTAAGCCGATAGGATATTATATTGTGTAAGTTAAGTATTTTGAAAAAAAATAGTTATATTTAGTCATATGGAAACATATTTTTTCAACACAAAAAACTTAAATTATCTCAATATAATTTTTAAAGATGTTTCTTGAGTTTGTCAAATTGTATGTAGTTTTGTTATTTTAATTATAAAACAATAATACTATAAATTTGTAATATATTAAATCATTATTTTGTTATTTTAATTTTTTAAATTAAATGTAATAAAGTTTTAAATTTGGAAATTAAAAATAAAAATAAAAATTTGACTTGTGAGAAAACATTTAAAATCTATTTTTTAGCATTATTTAAAAAAAATAAATTTGATTGGCAAACAGTCGAAGCCTAGATTAATTTTTGTTATTTCTTCTAATTAATTATTTTTACGTGTTAAACAAATTTGAACCCAAGACCTCCCACATGAAAGGCTCACAAATTACCGTTTTGTTGTAGGCTCTTGCCTAATTTTTAAAAATTTTTAAATGAAATATATCTAAACTACTTTTTAACTTAGAAACCACTTGTAACACTAGGTAGCATTATTAACAAATTTAATAAGTTAAAAAAAACCTTGAATCATTCAAATAATAAATGAATGACATTTATTCGAAATCATGATTGCTGTCCAATCAACGTCTTACATATAAATCATAGCTTTACATTGAACCTCTATGGAACATACATACTCAAAAGTATCATGGAGCGAAAGCTCTTCTATATGAATTGTATTTATAGTCATTCTAGGTTGAGGCCAAAAGCTACAAACTACATAGATAAAGTCTTACCAAAATGATCATTCCTTTAATAAGCATTTCCCATTGTTTCCAGACATTTCAATTTTAATCTATGATTGAATTCATTGAATATGATATGTCCACTCAAATAATTTAGAAGCCAAACACAAAATCTAATTATGCAAATATAATTGAAATCTACATTATACAATCTAATTGTAATGAAAACTGAAAACCTAATATGTACTATTTATGTATTTTAAAAAGTTAATGGTATACCTTTTCAAACATTTTATTATAATATAATTATCATTAAAACAACAAATTAATATAAAATATTTGAACATAAATTATTACAAAAAATATAAAACATTATATATATATTTAATTATAAATATATTATATTTATTACTTTATTGATATAATATAGTAAAATATTAACAAGATAAATAGTTAACGTAAAATATGTTTAAGATTAAAAAAAAATATTACCAGATATTCATTTAGAAAATAAATAATTATACTAACTTTAAGGAATTATTAAAATAAAAAATAAAAACACTTTTTAATATATGAGTGGATAGCCCTTGCCTGACGGGCTTCATTTAGATATAACAAAATTTCCTTTATTACCATGTTCGCCATCCTTTATTATTATTTATTTATTGTTATGTTCTTTAATTATTTGCTATCTGTTTTGTCTGGACTAAAATATTTAGCATCTGATTTTTCCAACTGCGTGAGTTTTTCCGGCGGCGTTTGCCCCCATGTAAAAGCCTATCGGCTAATAAATGACACAGAGCAAACACAATAATATCCTGCCAGAGTAGTACAAGACTGTACACAGCTTTCGTTCCATTTTCTAGTTGTATACCATGAATTGATCACACTCATCTCATGCCATATGCCAACTTTAAGAGACATGATATCAACATAAATACATAACTAAATAAACAATATTAACTGCCAAAAGCCAGATCCTAAACTCATGTCTCAATTTATTTCAACTCCAAAATTAAGAATTTGAACAATCTAGACTTCAAATGTGTAGCATACAACAATCAAATATCAATCCTCTCATACTAAAACGAGCGCGGGCTTACATGGATACAAAGGTATAGAACTGGATAAAATAACAAATCTACTTAATTGTATATAGGAATGCAAATCCTTGTTACAAATCAGACTACCTTAGCAACCTTTCGCCGCTCTATTTGACCTGTCAAAGGGCACTGCATCTCTGTAAGGCTCAGTGGAACCATTGTCGTACCTGAAACATTTCAGAGAAAGTTTTTGGTAGTTTTAAAGGAATGATATTCTGAGTACAAACAAGAAGTCAAGAATTCTTTCTTATCTATACATAAAGAGCAGGGGTGACCGATTAAGTCACATCTGGCTACTTGTGAGACAAATCTCTAGACAAGAGTGTCCAGAAAAAATAAATGTAACCAACATTATATCTGATGAACGGCATGTTCAATTGAGAACCTATGTTATTAAAGATGCTGTATGCACAAGAGATCCTTACTGCCAGTATATATTACAAAGCAAACAGAAATTATAATATGATCCAATTTTTCTGGTAACATCATAACAAGCCCAAGGACAAAACAGAATTTTCTACAAATCTAAACTTGATAGACAGCTTCAAGAAATGCATGAATGGTTCAGAATGGGAACAAAATTATTTTCTCTTCTGGACATGTTAAATAAGGAACTAGACCATGCAAAAAGAGTTTCTTTGGAAATATTCTCTGCTAGGCTAAACAAGAACAGCTCAATTCTACAAAGAGAAGATAAATGTCGGAAACAGGCAGAGGATACTAACCAATTTGAAACTTTTTATTTATTGATCGCGAAGACACATATAACAAAGCAATTTGTATCTTACCTGAAATGCTTTCAGCAGATACAACCCCCAGCTCATCCTTTGCCGTGGAGAGATAATATGCACGTGCATCCCCAAGAGAATGCTAGCGTTTAAGATTAAGGATCCAATATTTCCACATAAACAGCTAGTTCAGAAAGGGTAAGGAAATATAAATACCGCATTGCATTTGGTATTGAGAAAGATGCCGTTATCTTACTTCCCAAATAAGCAGGTTCCTACTAGTAGAGCTATAAATATACTCATCATAATTGCCATTTCCTAATAGCTAACTCATACCCTGTCAGAAAATCAGAGCGGAAAAAGAAAATTAGCTACAAAAGATCACGACTTTGAGATTGTTTGCACTTTAAATGATTATTTATTTCAATAGTTAAATACTTCTATAAGAATTGCCAACTTCAAAGAACGTATTATCATTACCCAGAAATAAAAGAACAGCCTCTCTAAATCATTTCTTACATGCACCATAAAAAACTTGCAGAAACACACCACAGAACAATGAGTTTCCTAGGGCAGGAAACCACTGGAGTTGCGGTTGCAGTCATCAGGTCTGTAATTCTGAAATCTGAGTGCACATGTATGAGGTTGGCACATTGTATACCTTAATAAAAGGTAAATAAAATCTAGAAATTAAACAAGATATAACAAGCAATGCACCCAAGAACAAGTCATGACCTTAATAAGGGTGCAAAGGAATGGGTCCCCGGTTGCAATAAGTATCACTTTTCTTTCCAAGACAGACTCTGCAAAACATGATTTTCTTGTCATCTGGAAGATGAAATTGATCTTTTGTGTGAATGAATAAAGTTCCTACTTATACAAACTTTGAAGATTATGTTTCTTTGTAATGATCCACAATTGAATAAGTTAAGTTAGTCAAAGCAGTTAGTTTATTCTCTCATAGTCTCATTGAGGCTAATCCAGTTATCTAGCACAACATGAAGGCTAATATCTGAAAATAATGATCATTATAGAGACTGTTTTGTCCTATTTCTACATTATGAACAATAAACCTGTAACGTCCCCATTTTTGCTGGCATAGATAGGGGTTAGAGAGATCAGCCTATTATTGTGATCCTTGTAGGCTAATTATTGTGAATAGAGGGTCTTCTGAGGCAATGGCTTTGCTTTGGAGGGTCTTGACTTCTCCACAATTCAGTAAGCTATAGGTTGGTCTTTGTTTGGCTCAGATTGGACTTTATTTTGGCTTAGATTTGTGTACTTACTAATTGTGGTAAGTTAGGTGTTGATTGAGATGGACCCTTTCTATTTTTGGAAAGTGCATTTAATCACATGGATAAATAATAGGTGTGACTCCTATTTTAGATGGTATATTTAAATGATGAGTATTTTGGAAGTATTATATTTTTAGTGGCCAAATTAATATTAAATTATTAAATGGCTTATTATAAAGTTAACAATTTTTCATAATCACACTTGAGGGTTATGCTAGAAAATAAAGTCCACCAAGATAACTGAGAGTGGGGGGGTTATCAACCTTAGTAAACCTCAAGCATGTGAACAATATAATCAACAACCATAAGAAGATACACATAGACAATAACACCACATATGTTAACTAGGTGTTACCTTGATAATTACCCAAGCGGTTAAAACCAAGCTAAATTCTAAGTGAGAGCAAATTTAAGATGTGAATCTCTCTCTCTCTCTCTCTCTCTCTCTCTCTCTCTCTCTACATACTAAAACCTTTTCAAAGGTTAAAGTTAAGAGGTTTGAGTTTGGATCCGAACTTCATCTAAAAATTTCTTCCCTAATCTAAACATGAACCCCAAATCTATATAACTACCTCTGAAATGCCAAATGTGAAAATTGTGTTCATAGTTGCAGACTGTCATCTTGAATCAAACGTTCTTTCCACTCCAAGCCGGGTCAAGGAAACTTCTCATGAGATGTTCACTGTCTAATGTTCTCAGAAAGATGCAGGGTTTCAAACTTGAAATACACGACATAATAGTGTTGGGAAGGTGTGGTTTCTAAAGCCAGACAAGGCATTTGAACAGTTTGACAAAACTCTTAATTCATCCTCATTGGACAACAAGTGCAAGCATGGAATGTACAACACAAAAGTGTGTCTCATGAAATGCAATAGTGGTGCGACATGCAGAAAACGTGTTTGTTGAGATAGTGTTCAGAATGTTTATGACATGTTTAGTAAAATGCCACATTGGACATTTGCAAAACTGGGAAGCATAAACAATGTTCCAATTGTTTGATTGAATGGCTCTAGCCTGCCCCTCCTAGCTCATGTTACGCACGGTGTGAGGAGGATCACATTCCATCTGAATAGTTCTTCTTTTCAAAAACCTCAAGTGTTGGTCATTATCATTAGTTTTTAATGTAAAAGCAAAGGTGCAAAGCCATTTTCTTCTATTCAATTGCACATCAAGATCATATTGGTAGAGTTGAGGAATTACAATGCACGTAAGCTGTCTGACAGAATACCTCATCAGAGGAACAATATAGCTCGGCCAGCTTAAGCTAGGCAAAACACATGAACTATTTGACTAAATGCTCTCTAGCCAATACAGGGGGTAGGTGTAAAAATTGAATCTAACAACGACTGATGATGAACACATAGCAAGGCACGTGAACTGTTTAACAAAGTGCTCTACATTCATTTGGGCATACAGCTGGTTTTAGGATGTCCAATTGTGGAGGCATGAGCGATCAAGGCCATGTAGAAGAGTTAAAAAGTCATCGAATGCCATTTGAAGTGCTGGATTCACAAGCTTGTTTCTATCCTCCTACTCGCCAATAGACAAAGGGAATGTATGCACAATGTGAAGAAGCGGTAAGTTAACTGTTGTAAATGCGGTCTCATTAGTAATTACGGCATGTGAACCCTTTTAACCCAATAGATTGAGTTTCTAAATCTGCAAATAGTTCATCTCCATGGCATCTTGACATCTCAGTTGGGAAGGTAATACGAATCCATCAAAGCCTGACAATGTATAGCTTTCAAAAACAGAGTAAAGATGAGGAATGGTGTATCAAGTAATATTGCATACTACAGGTGTAGTGCCATCTTCCACGTGCCCTGTCATTTTCACATAATCTTTTATTTGCAAAGTAGTTTGTGAAGAGTCAGCCAAGTAGGAGCTTCAATCAATAGTAAACACTGAGAAAAGTACGATTGTGGATTGTTTAACAAAATTCCTCATCAGAGTGTGATCACAATAATTGCAGAAATTGGGTGCATTTCGCAAGAGAAACACAGCCGCAAGTGTAAGAACAGATTCTTATGAAGTCCAATGTCAATCTTCATCGTCCTAGACTACAAGTTACCCCAATATATCTGCATAAGCGAGATGTTTATGGCAGTAATAATTCAATCACACATACAAAATGTTTGATAGAATTTTTAGAGTATGTGCACAAAATGAAGGTTTGATAATATTTTGTAATAATCTCAAGAAGATGGGGTTAATGGTTTGAGAATACGAAGTCAAAAGAGCATTGAACAAGGAGCTTGGTAAGCAATACAATGAAGTACAATTTCCAAGGTAAAGAGCCTCCTGCAATATTAACAAGCACACTTCCCGAGATATCAGATACAAAGATGGGACATGTGGATAGTGCAGATTTTTGGCAAGTGATGAGCAAAGAAGATAGATCACCTTTAGCACAACGAACATTGGACAGCGGACTGGCTCATGCAGGAGGACATCCAATGGCAGTCCAGCGCACTGAACTACTTTTGGAATGTATCAAGGCATATGACTAGAGTTCTAGAGAATTGAAAGACCTCAGGAGGTAATGTCGTGGCTAAACTAGATCCTATATCTATCTCCATTTCATTCAGGTTGCCGGTGAGAGAAGAATTTACAAAGATCTCTAAGGAAGGTGCTCAAAGCATTTCAATCTGAATAAGAAGACGTGTTTGAATGTGATTGCAAAGAGTTGGCTGGATCAACCTAGAAGAGGACAGTTGCAGTTACCAAGAGCGCTATGTAGAGACCTTTTTAATGAAGACATTTCCGATATGATCATTCTTCTCAGTAGAATAGTGGGAAATCAGACAACTGAGGACTTTCAGGATTGGATGTTTTTATACATCAATACCATCACCACTAGAAAACAGTTTATCGATCGGGGAGAAATGATTAGTGATGCCCTTCATCATCAGTTAATTGAATTCAATGCAAATCAGGTGTTTTACATGTCCTCGTACTTGATGTACGCAATTGCTAGTACGAAGTCATGGCCTGGTCTTAATCCTTATGGGGAGTATAACTTGACCACGCAAATCTATAATTATTACCCCCACTTGCAATTGAAACAAAGCAATGCACACTTCCGTAGGGTGAATGATGCTTTTTCTATGCTCACAGCCAAAGAGCTACAGGGAGATATAGGGCTCAAATTTCTCTTGAAGCAGCCAATCTCATCAGTACTTAGGGTACTTTCTTCATACAATATCCCCAGTTCACCTACATCCGCATTGGAGGTTTTCAAGATTGTCCTCTTATGTTGCCTCGCTTCGTAGATGACAGGTTGGCACTTTCAGAAGTTTGTAGGCAGTTTGGTCAGGTAAACAAGAAGTGCAAGAACAAAAGATCTATTCCTTTCCCAATCAGTATTGGACACTACAGTTGTCTTTCTTCCTCAGATGCTCAAAATATTGAAAGAGCCATGGTGAAGATGACTTTATACTCTTTCCATAGTCGTTTCCCATTTGATGGCAGCAGGTATGTTAAAAACAACTTAACACTGGGACCAGGCTATCTCCATTTTCCTATGATAGAAGATTTTTGGGCAAACTGTGAGAATGACTTCAAAGTGAGAAGAAGGGACTAGATGTGATTTACGGTGCAGCAAATCATTGATTACAAGATGGGGTGGGATGTGATAGGCATAAAAGAAGATGGATCGAACCTAATTGATCCTTTCTTCTTTGAGCGAATACAACTGTTAGAATTGCGATACATTAATTGGTCTTTGCCAGAATTGAAAGACCTTAAGGAGAGAATCTTCTTTGTGATTCAGCGAACTGAGAATTGGTTGAAAAGTAAAGTCAAAGAAGCCACATCTACTAGACAAACAAGGAGAGGCAATACAAAGAAAAATAATAGCCCGCAAGAAGGTACATCTATTTCAGCCAAGCAATTTTCTATGCCTACTTCTTCCAGTTCAGTACATAGCACACAAGGTGGAGATGATGGTGAAGATCCAAACAAAGGTACATAGCTCAACGAAGTCACCCAAAAGAGAAGGTCAAAGCCCAAAGAGAAAGCTTTAAATCTGATCCAGCAAATGATAGATGAAGCCCCCAAGATGAATGTTTTACCATCATCATTCGTAGATGAGATGATTCAATCTATAGCATCTCCTACGCACTCTTCATCTCCTAAAAGCATGGAAGGGACTCGAGAGGTGCCAATTGCGAAGAATACAAATAACCAAGATTTCTCAGCTCCAGTCCTACAGGTTCCTTTAGTGATTGATGCATCTACCACTATTTCAGCATCTTGGTTACAACAAAGTTCGGAGAGAAAGAAGAAAAGGGTGATTCAATTGGAAGCACCAAAGTTGAATGTCGTGGTTGATCTAGTACATAAAGGTACAAAGGTAAAGAAAACTAAAATAGATTCTAGACTGGCAGTCAATCCTACCTCTAGAAACCTATTTGTTGAGATTGCACAACTAGTCATGGAGAAGAACATAGATGAGACAAATGAAGCTGATTTTAACATAACTCAAGTGGATTTGGGTCACACTACTTGTGAAGGTAGAGAACATAATTTCCAGGCGTTAGCTGCTGTCTTGATTGAACAATCAAGGAGAGATAAGCAAGCTAAGAATCAGCTCAAGCACCAAGTTCGAGCCCTTTCTTCATGTATCTGATCAATGTTTGGTGATTCACTCCCACATCCTAGTTCTTCTACATAAATAATAGAAGATCCCAAGAAGATGTTTGATGAAGATGTCATTCAAAACATAGGAGAATGCCAAGCTTACGGTAAGATGGTGAAGGCATGGATAAAGCACATGAAAGAGAAAGCATCAAGCCTATTGCATGAGGTAAAGGTCACATATGCTAAGGCAAATCACATACAACAAAGCATTCAAAAAGAGTTGTCAACTCTTAAGGGACAACAATCATTTTGGAGAGAAATTAATAGTAATTTGATAGAGATTAAAGGAATGGACAGCGATATGGTCAGATCTTTGAAATTGATCACAAGCGGAGAAGAAGAGCAAATAGATATATGGCTGGAAAACATCAAATGAAAACATGATAGTATAGATCAACAATTGGATGAAGGAGAGAAGTTCCTAAAAGCTTGCAAACTAGTGAAAAAGAAGGCCTTGGGGAATATACCAACCATTGTGGAAGGTATTCCTATCAGTGAACACACTACATATCCTCCATTTTGGAATGCATAGAGTTAAAGATGAGCACTGTACTTGGTAGTAAACAAAATTCGAATGCCGACATTATGATCAGATTGAGCACTCTCTCGGTGGCATTGGACTCTTGTATTCAAAACTTACCAGGTTACATCCTAGAGTTAGATGAAGTTAGAAAGAGTCATGATCTATGCAAGCTGAAAATGTAGAGCTTGATCATCATCAAAAACAAGGCTTTGGCACAGGTCATCAAATCATTTAGATCATACAAGGAAAACCTGACTCAGCTACTCACAACACCTCCAAATCAAAGAGCAAGCACAAGAGATATCAATGATCGCAGTTGAAAGTTAGAAGTAGATGCGTCTAAACTTGTCTCAGATTTTTGTTTGTA
Source organism: Cupressus sempervirens (assembly GCA_028749045.1). Taxonomy (NCBI): domain Eukaryota; kingdom Viridiplantae; phylum Streptophyta; class Pinopsida; order Cupressales; family Cupressaceae; genus Cupressus; species Cupressus sempervirens. The sequence goes on along the minus strand of CM053787.1, from coordinate 64,377,026 downwards.
TATTTTGTAAAGAGGTCAACTTTAATTTTAACCTTGTTTTAGTCAATGTCTGAACTTTTCTTAGTTATGGTTAGGCAGAAAAAGTTGGAGTTGTAAAAGTTAGAGTTGGTTACAAACCTTCTTCAGAATAGTCCAAACTCAGTTACGAACTCGAAAGGGTGATTATGCTAGAATAGATTATAAATTCATGAACAAGGATGTAATAAGGAAATTTTTGGGATTTAGAGACAAGGGACACTTATGTTTTGATAGCAAGGCAATTTTTGGAAAGTGCGTACAATTCTTGTTCATGTAATCAGCAATTTTCTTATGCTCTTGGTGCTAAGAAACAAAAGAAAGTACATTATGCATCCTCTTTTCTACAAAATCTGAATTGTTGAAGTGTTGATTCTTCGTAATGAGTATTTCCATGGTATGGTGTCAATATTCATGAATCATTGAATTAATATTGTGTTGATGATATCTTTCAGGCATAGTTCTTGTTTGTTTTCATTAGCAGTTTACACCAATTTTAAGAAAGCATTGAAGTCGTGCGATGCATTCATCGTCAATAGTTTCCTTTCTATCTTCTAAGTTGTAATTGTCTTTATTTGAAAATAAAAAATTATATCTCATGAGGGAGCTGCCCCTCTAAATGTAGAGGAAGGCCGGATATCAAGGGCCTATCCAACTATTGGAGAAATTGATTTGCCACACATTTCCACTGGGCCAAATCACGTATTTTCTAAGTGACAAATATGTTTACCAACACTAGGGAAACCCTTGATTAAAGGGAAAACCTCGGTGGGGATGGTACCCACAAAATGTACTAATATAAATATTCCTTGTAAGAGGATGGACTCTATTAGGAACCAATGAAATACATTCAGTACATGCCAGTCCCTGTTAGGAGTTGTAGAAGGCAAATGGACCCTCTGTCCAAACAGCTTCAGGGGCAAGACCACCGAACTCACTATCCAACTGGTCTCTGTATTATTCCTTGACGAATAATAGAAATGAAATTGAACTCCGCAACTCGAACTCTTCTCTGTCCTCTTACTGTGCCAATACCGCACCAAATACCTTCTCAAATCTCAATACCAAATCTTCCAATTCGCAACACATTGATCCCTTTGATCGCTTACACACATTTACCAACTTCGCATATCACTTGCACAATTCGCAAATCCACATCTCTTGCATTCATTACTCACTTCATCACAAGGAAAATAACTTTTCTTTATACCATATCCTCAAAATAATTTATTGAATCGGCCTTGAGGCTTTCCCAATTGATTATAATAGGACCTCATTAAGATATTACAATTCATTACATCTTTTTGCAATTACAAAACATTGTTGGCTCACAGTAAATAAAATTTCTCACACGTGCGACCTCAAACCTCGTGCACTCGGTAACGTCATCATCAGGCTGTCTACTCTCACTAACTTCGCTCATTGCAATTCTATCCTTGTTAAGAGATACAATCCAAACATTGGAAACTATTTCTCAGGTCCTTTGTCTGCACACCGTCCTTTGTAATTCTTGAATAAATCTCGCATGTCTTCAAATCTCTGCATGCGCACTTGTCCATGACATTAGGACACAATGTAGAACATATCCTCAACTGTGCTTGACCTTATCATTAATACACAGTTTGTATGACCTCATTCTCTGTCTGCTACTCTACCAGTCTTTATAGAAACAATACCATGTTGACATCAATGACAAACACAATCATGAATGTAACATTTCAATCTGTAATGTCCCCTTCTCCACACTAGCCTTAATGGCGCCTAATTGGTCTATCTTTCCATCCGGATAGGCTAGCGACATGTGATTTAGGATACCAGTCAGTCACAGGAGTTTGGGTTTCAGTTGAGGAGATTTAAATGGGAAATCCTAAGGTTTAAGTCACTTTATATTATTGAATTGAAATATAAAGTACTTTATTAGTTAAAGTCACTTTAGGACAAAATGACTTAAGTGACAAAGACAAATAGTCTTTTATCCCACGTTGCTAAGATGTTTATATCTCCCCACATTTCAAGGTTATTTAAGAAAGCTTTTGCCTTGGGATTGAGACAACAAATATATGTTATTTCTACAAATCCTAAAAGGCTTCTTAGGTGTGACTGGATTTTCTGAAGGACGAAACCCCTTGAGGAAAAGTGTGGGACTAGACGCAAACCTAGTACCTCACAATCATTAACAAATTGGAGTTTGATTTGGTATTTGGAGGTTAGGCAAGTAGTTGGAATTACTAAATAACAGGAAGATGATCTGGTCAATGGATGGTTTTAGTTTCTACAAAACACCAATTAGAAGATTGGTCGGCATTCAAGGAGGCAGGCATTCCCAGGCTGAAGGTTTTGATGAAGTTTTATGTAAGTGAATATTCACTCTTAGATTTACACAGTGACAACATGCTTTCTATTTAGAGGAGTTCACGGGATTATGAAACTCGGACAACTAGAGGGCACACCTCAGTAATGAATGATTGGCACATGAATCTCACTGCTTTCAAAGTTGGTTGAAGTGTGGTTAACAAGGACAGTTATAGCATCACAGGAACTATAGAACAGTGTACGTTTTGACAGTGGAAAGGACACGGCTGAAGGTGATCACGGGTGAGTGTATAAATGTTCACGACACCTACGATTGGTAGTTGCATTGGTTTTATTGCTTTCCATAGCTCAAGTCGGCCCCTTTCATCAGCACAAGTAGCAGAGCAGAATCTAGTAGGACGCTGCAGATTGGTTGATGCCTGGAAGAGGTGACATACTGAGAGTTACTACATACTTAGGCTCTCCTAATGACAACCACCAGTATTTCGGGTCTGTCCATCTTATACCCATTCCGCACCATTTATATTGCATATTTGCTAATACTGTAAAGACTGCCATTAAATCTTCAACATGTAGCTTAAAGGTCACAGATTTACCGTCACAAATATAATGCATGACCATTAAATTTTGAGTTCAATTTCTAATTCAAACATGCTGGGAGTTATGGCATCTTTGGTTGGCATAACCATTTCATAGCAGTATTTTTGAGGCAATAGTTTAATGATGATACAATAATAATTTTGCTTGAGGGCTTGTTTACATAAAAATTGTTTGACAAAATCCTTGCTAGCCCAAAGTCAATATTACAGAGAATATTACACAATCATGCTAACATACTTTCTAATGCTTAGGTTACTCCCCCAAAGGAATATCATTAGCATTCATGCTAAAAGGTTGAGTTGTCATGGGAAGGGGCCATTTATTTGACTAATTATGTGCCTAAGTCAAGTAGTAAATATTTAAAGTGATGTTGTGTTGGAAAGTTTCAAGAGCTGAGTTCTTTAGGGAAACTTCCGCAGTTTCTGAAGTTGACTTCTTTTGGAAACTTTTATCAACAAAGCATTATAAATATGAACTCATTTCATTGGATAAAGCATGCTTGAATATTTGTTCATGACATTCCTGAAGGTCTGATTTTTCATGCCCTTGCTAAGGTATAGGGGTCCGATTTCTAATGGCGTCTTTGCAAGTTTGTTGCTGAAGTATAGCAAAATTGCCATTAGTTCTCTACTATATCTACTGTGGCTGAGAAGGGAATTTAGTCACATCTTCCATTTCTGTGCTACTGTTGCTTTGGAAGAAGCTTTGGTTGAGAATCACAGTGAGTTCAATTCCGAGAATTGTAAGTTTGAAAATTAGGGGTCTTCCTACTATACATTATGTTATTGGGAGACGTTATTGTTTGGAATCTAATTGCATTATCATTGAAGGTCGATCCGCATATGTGTGAACTGCTAAGAGAGTCTTTCATTTCTATAATTGTCTGATTTTGAAGAGATTGGAGGTTGCGATTATATTCTACAGACTTGCGATTCTGACTGTGGAAAACCAATGTGCATTGTGCTGTGGTTGTTTCATCCTGTAGCAGCGTTGGAACATTCTCAGGGCCTGCGTTTCTTTTTCCAGGTCTGAATCACCTTCATGAAGGCCTGTGCTCCCTTATTCAAGGCCTGCATTTGATATATTGGATGTCTAAAGGCAGATTCCTGACCAGTAAATAATCTCCTTTGACCTGAAATTATTATCAAGAAGGTTGCGCCTGATATCAGAAGAATTATGTGTATGATGTTGGGTCAGAGTTGGGCTTTTTGACTGATATTATTATTGATGAAAATAGAGTCCAACTTGGAGAGAACCTATGGTTTGTTCGCCCAATTCTTGAGCTGCACGTTGAGCTTGGAGGAAGGAATCCTATGCATCATTAGCCACCTGGGAGTTCTGATATATTTACCAAGTTCCATTTCCTTGATTGTAATTTTCACTTACATTTGAAATCAAAATAAAGAGTTCCATCTGGCTTTAGAAACTAGTGTATGTTTAAATATTTTATTTCAATATTTCACTGCGGCAAATCAAACTAAGATGGAAGTGAAGGGTCATATCCAATTATAAATCATTTGTCATAAATAGTACTTAACTTTAGAATTACAAAGATCCTATTGTTACAGAATTAAATATCAATTTTTCAAAGGCTGGATTGTTCAAAGATTTGATTTACTACATCGTTAATTGGGCAAGATCTATTTGCATTGTGCTCAAAACTTAAGCATTATATATAGTGATAATTAGATTTGCCTGTCAAGTGTTTGTTAAAATGACAACCCTATGAATGGGTAAGGAAATTGATGTTGATAAAATTAATTTGATTAAGCCATAACGGGAATTGGGTTATTATAGTGGTATCAAAGTGGTTTCCTGCTAGCCTGCAAGAATTGGGCTTAGTTATCAGATTGATTCAATGACATGGATGGTGATAGGAGATTCATTTCGGGTAGATATTATACTCGTAGAGGGTGTACTTCTCTGCCTAGGGATGGAGAATTTGAGATACAGGGTATTATGAAACAGTCATATGTGCTAGTAAATGAGTTGAATCAAAATCACAAACAAATGACCCAATTGATTTCAAATCTAAGATGTGAGCAGAGTGTAATATCACTTTTTCAAAGAGTGAAATGTGATTATACAATGGTGGCTATGTATGTGCGGGACATTTCTTATGAGACACCGCATGAGTTGGACTCGATGGATGTGGAGTATTGAGAATTCATGTCAGGTTGAGTCAGATGATACAGTTGTTGACATGATCCCTCGGGCTTGTGCGTTTGATGGCAATGCAATGATAGTGAAGGTAGGACTATGCGATGATTTAGTCATGTCGGTAGCTACTTCTGCACCAGTTGAGCCATCTATGGAGGAGTTTAGCGATATGCATGCAGTTGTTGATGTGTGTTCTAATGATAGCGCACATGTTGATGATTATGAGTTTTCACCATCTGCAAATTCGGCTTAGTTTTCTATTGCAGCAATTGGTGTTGTTCCTGTGCCCACAGATTTTTGAGGTGGCTACACCTATTGTTGATACAATTGGCATGAGTGCATATGGTTCTCCTATAGCTACGTCTTTTGAGGGATTGTTGGTGATGATCAAGATTCTAGTCCAGTATATATTATATGGGTGGCTACAAGGAAGAAGAGTATGTTGACACCTCCTATGGAGTTACCTTCTGGTGATGCCTTGACTTTCACATCATCAGCTCAGGTACTAGGTGCTATATTATAGGTGATGTTGATGGTCCTGATGATATTAATATGCAGTTGGTTTAGTGTTGATAGAGATGCCACATACTTCTTCATTTGGGATCTAGGTGGAGGATGGCATTCATTGTGTTGCCAGATTGGTGCAGAGGCACCTAAATTTCAAGAGAACAAGGAGGTTTAGAGTCCTTAAGTCATATGTTGAATTAATGTGATCCATTTATTATATATTTGAGTCTTTTGAGTCAAGATATAAAAGCTAGAGAAACCCTTTGTAATAAATTGTCAAAATTGTAAAAGGAGGTCTTAATATGATCAATAATGTCAAAATGTTTATTTAATAGGTGAATGGATCTATTGGTATCCATCTAAAGTCATTTGAGTCATAATTTTGGTCTAGGTTGGGTTTATTTGAAAGTTGTAATGCAAAAATGCATGAAGTGCATAAAATGCTGTCAAAAATGCATAAGGGTTAAAAGAATGTAATGGCTTGGTGTAAAACGTGGTTGGGAAGTTGTAAACCACCACAACCACTATAAAAGCATTGTATTGGTCGTTCCAAACAGAGAGGAATGAATGAGAAGAAGAAGAACTCATTTTGAATCAATTGGTTTCTTAAGAACTTGTCATTTTGATTGGTGTTAACTATTTTTGTAGGTATTGTACGGCCATTTACGGCCTGGAACCCATGCATATTCTGTACACTTAAATAGTAGGATGAATAATCTTCTTTCTCTTTTTGGTTTGGAGCAATTTTGTTAAGTTTTGAAGAAGTTATCCTAGTTTTGGTAAAAGTGGTTATTTGCGGATTTGAGGATGCCCAACTACAGTTGGATTGAAATATTTGGTATGGACACATTTGGATGAAAAAAGAACTTTATTTATATTCATTGGAAATATATGTGAACTAGCTTTCATTTCCAATTGGTTTGAGTTGGTTTCATTCAAATTTGTGTAAGTTATGTGTAATTGAGTAAACACTGGTTTTTAAGGATCTCCGTTGAAGTTGCAAACAATGAATTGTGCTTGTAGGATGATTTATGCATTGTAAGAATTAATGGCTTATAGATTCAACAAACTAGACTCATATAAGGTTGAGTAAAAATTGGTTTGGTGTTATTTGGAATTATCTTGAGAAAGTTATTGGATGCCCTAGGCAGGGTTACTGGTTTTGCTCTTGATTTATGATAGAAAATATGGGTGTTGGTTCAGAGCACATAATTTGTAATTTGTTTATTGGATTGGTCTTGGCTTTGGATATGTTTTAAAAGGGATAATTAGGAACAAATGCTCGACAGGGTTTTGAAAGAAAATGTCAGGATTGGAAGTTATGAATAATGTCCTTGGGTATAGAAGTTAGACCATGTGAATGGTGAAGTATTGTAAATTAGTGTTGGAAAGACCATCTGAATGGTGAAGTATTGTAAATTAGTGTTGGAAAGAGTTTTGTTTTGCCTCATGAAATGTCTAAGAATGAAATTTATTTCATGGATTTTGAAGGGATCAACATGTATCCCACTTATTGGTTTATTTGTAGGATGCTCTGCATTACGAATTGCTTGAGGTCAAGCAATCTTGTGTAGGGAGGACTGTAATGTCCCCATTTTTGCCAACATCAACGTTTGAGATATTAGCCTATTATTGTGATCTTCCTAGACTAATTATTGTGAATAGAGGGTCTTCTGAGATAGTGGCTTGGCTTGGAAGGGTCTTGTCTTCTCCACAATTTAGTATGCTATAGGTTGGTCTTCATTTGGCTCAGATTGGACTTCTTTTGGGCTTAGATTTGTGCAATTACTATTTGTGGTAAGTCAGATGTTGATTGAGATGGACTCTTTCTATTTTTAGAAAGTACATTTAGTCACATGGAGAAATAATAGGTGTGACTCCTATTTTGGAACTTGATATATAGTTAATATTAAATCATTAAATGGCTTATTATAAAGTTATAATTTAATTTTATAATTTCACTTAAGTTGAGGGTTTAGTCATTATGGGAAGGGATCATTTATTTAATGAATTATAAGCCTAAGCCAAGTATTAAATATTTAAAGTGATGTTGCGGTGGAAAGTTTTAAAAGCTAAGTTCTTTTGGGAAACTTTCGCAGTTTCTGAAGTTAACTTCTTTTGAAAACTTTTATCAACAAACCATTATAAATATGAGCTCATTTCATTGGAAAAAGCACGCTTAAATATTTATTTGCTTTTGTTATCTTTGTGACATTCCTGAAGGTCTGGTTTTTCATGCCCTTACTGAGGTATAAGGGTCTGATTTATGAGTGGTGTCTTTGAAAGTTTGCTGCTGAAGTATAGCAAAATTACCATTACTTCTCTACTATATTTACTGTGGCTGAGAAGAGAATTTGTTCACATCTTCCATTTCTGTGCTACTGTCGCTTTAAAAGAAGCATTGGCTGAGAATCACAGTGAGTTCAATTCTTAGAATTGTAAGTCTGAAAATCAGGGGTCTTCCTACTGTACATTCTGTTATTGGAAATAGTTATTGTTTGGAATGTAATTGCATTATCATTTAAGGTCGATCTGCATATGTGTAGACTGCTGAGAGAGTCTTTCATTTCTATAATTGTCTGATTTTGAAGAGACTGGAGGCTGCAATTATATTCTACAGACCTGCGACTCTGATTGTGGAAAATCAGTGTGCATTGTGGTGGTGCTATTCCATCCCATAGCAGCGTTAGAACATTCTCAGGGCCTACGTTTCTTTTTCCAGGTCTGCATCACTTTATGAAGGCTTGTGCTTCCTTATTCAGGGTCTGCGTTTGATATTAGGCGTCTCAAGGCAGATTCGTGACCAGTAAATAATCGCCTTTGACCTGCAATTATTATCAAGAGGGTTGCACCTGATATCAGAAGAATTTTCCATATGATGTTAGGTCAGCGTTGGGCTTTTTGACTGATATTATTATTGACGAAAGTAGCATCCAACTTGGAGAGAATCTATGGTCTGTTCGCCCAATTCTTGAGCTGCACGTTGAGCTTGGAGGAAGGAATCCTAATGTTTCAATATTTTATTTCAGTATTTCAGTGTGGCAAATCAAACTAGGATGGAAGTGAAGGGTCATATCCAATTACAAATCATTCGTCATAATTAGTGCATAACTTCATAATTACAGCAATCCTATTGTTACAGAATTAAATCAGTTTTTCCAAGGCTGGATTATTGAGAGATTTGATTCACTACATCATTAATTGGGCAAAATCTATTTGCATTGTGCTCAAGACTTAAGCCTTATATATAGTGATGATTAGCTTTGCTTGTCAAGTGTTCGTTAAAATGACAACCTTATGAATGTGTAAGGAAATTGATGTTGATAAAATTAATTTGGTTAAGCCATAACCAGAACCGGGTTACTACAAAACGATGCAATCTAACTACATTAAGGAAGAAAAGGATTCAAGTTTTTTAATGAAGATGTAGAATAAGCACTTTGATCATAGTTCAGGTGAGGAAAGCAAAACTTTCCAGTCTTTGTTGCAACCTAATTAAGAAGCTCCTTAGATAGTGATGGGAAAAGTAGAAAGCTCTAAAATAATTTGAGCTCATAATATTTGAAGTATTGCACACTAAAGGTATTCAATAACACCTATGATTTATTGATGTGAGTTTTGTGACCACTCCAACATGCAAGATATAAAACTAGATACTCTACCCTCTCTTGAACAAAGAAACTCCAGATGCTAAACAATGTAACAATTGTGTGATCAAGTGAAGTGACCCCAAGGTTTACAATGTGTACATGTGAATTAGTGTTGGACACAACTCAGTTTAATCATGTGATTTGCTGGTTATCATGAAGGAACTTATTAAAATATTATGTTCTGACAAATGATTTGGCAATGTGAACACTTCAACTACTACTAATAAGAATTTTAAAATAAAATACAAATAGAATACGTGATTTTGAATCCAAGCCAACTCTATTTCTAACTATACCAATGCAAGAGGCTATTAATGAAAGGTGAAACTAACCAATCCTTGGTTTGCCAACTCAAACAACTGTGCAAAGGAAGGTGCTATCTTCTAAAATTGTGTGGATGATTTTCAAATTGCTTATGCACATCAAAACTGTAAAGTATGCAAGTCAATGAGCATGAAGCATTTAAAATTAAATGCTTTGCAATGAGTTCACCCTAAACTTGTACCACCACTTGCAATCAACAAATAGAAAAAGGTATGAGTATAAAATTCTACCATGAATAATTTCCTTATTCAACTACTTACACATAAACAAATTCTAAGTGAGAAGCTGAAAACCATGCAACACTTCAAAATAACACAAGTATTCACCATAAATCAATGATGAATTTGCAATTACCATGGCAATATCTCTGCAATAATTTCATCAAATCTCGCCTTACAAATGAAAATGAGCAAGCCTTATATAGAGGCCTCAAGTACAATGGATGGCCCAGATTGATTCAAGATCAACGACAAAGATAATTTAAAATAGCCCTAATTAAGGTTTGCCTTAACTACCACATACAAGCATTAAATGTTGGCCATTGAGAAAATTGCATTGCTTTGAATTCATATCCTTTTGAGGATGGACCAATGGGAGAATTTGATGGAGAACACATTAAATGCATTCCACATGCCAACTTGGAATGACTTAATTGGTGGGAGATGAAAGGGCACCACCTCAACATGCTTATCTTGTAAACGTCATTTAAACGCCACTTCTTCATCCTCATTAAAAATCTTCTCATTTAGATAATCTTGAAATTGTTCTTGTCTTGTTATCATAGCTTTAATTCTTCATGACTTGAACTTACCTTCATTTTCCCTTCTTTGGGCTTGATCATGATGTTGTCACTTGCATTGTTTGTTCACCATCATCTTCCATGCAATCATTTTTATCTTTGAACCTGATTTGCATCTTGACTTCCGCATTCCATGAGAGGTGTATATTTGCAATTCGATCATCACCCTTGGTTGAGGTTTCCAACGAATTTGGATATACATTGATCATCATATCTATACTACTTTCTTTACGGCACATTGAATCATATCGCAAGGTAAAATGTAGGCAAGGCATCTCATAATCTTTTCTTCTGCCTCATTGAATTTGTTCACTTAGGTCATTGCACTCACACTTCCATTTTCGGTTTCTAGTCCCAATCTTCTTTACTTGCTTGATAAATCACTTGCAATTGCCTTGTTGATGTTCCGAGGTTGACCTTGATGTTGTAAGCATCTTGCACTTTGATCATAGTTCAGGTGAGGAAAGCAAAACATTCCAGTCTTTGTTGCAACCTAATTAAGAAGCTCCTTAGATAGTGGTGGGTAAAGTAGAAAGCTCTAAAATACTTTGAGCTCATAATATTTGAAGTATTGCACACTAAAGGTATTCAATAACACCTATGATTTATTGATGTGAGTTTTGTGACCACTCCAACATGCAAGATATAATACTAGATACTCTACCCTCTCTTGAACAAAGAAACTCCAAATGCTAAACAATGTAACAATTGTGTGATCAAGTGAAGTGATCCCAAGGTTTACATGTGAATTAGTGTTGGACACAACTCAGTTTAATCATGTGATTTGCTGGTTATCACGAAGGAACTTATTAAAATATTATGTTCTGACAAATGATTTGGCAATGTGAACACTTCAACTACTACTAATAAGAATTTTAAAATAAAATGCAAATAGAATACGTGATTTTGAATCCAAGCCAACTCTATTTCTAACTCTACCAATGCAAGAGGCTACTAATGAAAGGTGAAACTAACCAATCCTTGGTTTGCCAACTCAAACAACTGTGCAAAGGAAGGTGCTATCTTCTAAAAGTGTGTGGATGATTTTCAAATTGCTTATGCACATCAAAACTGTAAAGTATGCAAGTCAATGAGCATGAAGTATTTATAATTAAATGCTTTGCAATGAGTTCACCCTAACCTTGTACCACCACTTGCAATCAACAAATAGCAAAAGGTATGAGCATAAAATTCTACCATGAATAATTTCCTTATTCAACTACTTACACATAAACAAATTCTAGGTGAGAAGCTGAAAACCATGCAACACTTCAAAATAACACAAGTATTCACCATAAATCAATGATGAATTTGCAATTACCATGGCAATATCTCTACAATAATTTCACCAAATCTCGCCTTACAAATGAAAATGAGCAAGCCTTATATCGAGGCCTCAAGTACAATGGATGACCCAAATTGATTCAAGATCAACAACCAAGATAATTTAAAATAGCCCACATACAAGCATTAAATGTTGGCCATTGAGAAAATTGCATTGCTTTGAATTCATATCCTTTTGAGGATGGACCAATGGGAGAATTTGATGGAGAACACATTAAATGCATTCCACATGCCAACTTGGAATGACTTAATTGGTGGGAGATGAAAGGGCACCACCTCAGAATGCTTATCTTGTAAACATCATTTAAACTCCACTTCTTCATCCTCCTCATTAAAAATCTTCTCATTTAGGTAATCTTGAAATTGTTCTTGTCTTGTTCTATAAGCTTTAATTCTTCATGACTTGAACTTACCTTCATTTTCCCTTCTTTGGGCTTGATCATGATGTTGTCACTTGCATTGTTTGTTCACCATCATCTTCCATGCAATCATTTTTGTCTTTGAACCTGATTTGCATCTTGACTTCCGCATTCCATGAGAGATGCATATTTGCAATTCGATCATCACCCTTGGTTGAGGTTTCCAATGAGTTTGGATATACATTGATCATCATATCTATAATACTTTCTTTATGGCACATTGAATCATATCGCAAGGTAAAATGTAGGAAAGGCATCTCATAATCATTTCCTCTGCTTCGTTGAATTTGTTCACTTAGGCCATTGCACTCACACTTCCATTTTCGGTTTCTAGTCCCAATCTTCTTTGCTTGCTTGATAAATCACTTGCAATTGCATTGTTGATGTTCTGAGGTTGACCTTGATGTTGTAAGCATCTTGCACTTTGATCATAGTTCAGGTGAGCAAAGCAAAACTTTCCAGTCTTTGTTGCGACCTACCTAAGAAGCTCCTTAGATAGTGGTGTGTAACTAGTTCAGGTGAGGAAAGCAAAACTTTCCAGTCTTTGTTGCAACCTACTTAAGAAGCTTCTTAGATAGTGGGGGTAAAGTAGAAAGCTCTAAAATAATTTGAGCTCATAATATTTGAAGTATTGCACACTAAAGGTATTCAATAACACCTATGATTTATTGATGTGAGTTTTGTGACCACTCCAACATGCAAGATATAATACTAGCTACTCTACCCTCTCTTGAACAAAGAAACTCCAGACGCTAAACAATGTAACAATTGTGTGATCAAGTGAAGTGATCCCAAGGTTTACAATGTCTACATGTGAATTAGTGTTGGACACAACTTAGTTGAATCATGTGATTTTCTGGTTATAACGAAGGAACTTATTAATATATTATGTTCTTACAAATGATTTGGCAATTTGAACACTTCAACTACTACTAATAAGAATTTTAAAATAAAATGCAAATAGAATAGGTGATTTTGAATCCAAGCCAACTCTATTTCTAACTCTACCAATGCAAGAGGCTATTAATGAAAGGTGACACTAATTAGTCCTTGGTTTTCCAACTCAAACAACTATGCAAAGGAAGGTGCTATCTTCTAAAAGTGTGTAGATGATTTTCAAATTGCTTATGCACATCAAAACTGTAAAGTATGCAAGTCAATGAGCATGAAGCAATTAAAATTAAATGCTTTGCAATGAGTTCACCCTAACCTTGTACCATGATTTGCAATCAACAAATAGAAAAAGGTATGAGCATAAAATTCTACCATGAATAATTTCCTTATTCAACTACTTACACATAAACAAATTCTAGGTGAGAAGTAGAAAACCATGCAACACTTCAAAATAACACAAGCATTCACCATAAATCAATGATGAATTTGCAATTACTATGGCAATATCTCTGCAATAATTTCACCAAATCTCGCCTTACAAATAAAAATGAGCAAGCCTTATATAGAGGCCTCAAGTACAATGGATGACCCAGATTGATTCAAGGTCAACAACCAAGATAATTCAAAATAGCCCTAATTAAGGTTTGCCTTAACTACCAGATACAAGCATTAAATGTTGGTCATTGAGAAAATTGCATTGCTTTGAATTCATATCCTTTTGAGGTTGGACCAATGGGAGAATTTGATGGAGAACACATTAAATGCATTCCACATGCCAACTTGGAATGACTTAATTGGTGGGAGATGAAAGGGCACCTCCTCAGCATGCTTATCTTGTAAACATCATTTAAACTCCACTTCTTCATCCTCCTCATTAAAAATCTTCTCATTTAGATAATCTTGAAATTGTTCTTGTCTTGTTATCATAGCTTTAATTCTTCATGACTTGAACTTACCTTCGTTTTCCCTTCTTTGGGCTTGATCATGATGTTGTCACTTGCACTGTTTGTTCACCATCATCTTCAATGCAATCATTTTTGTCTTTGAACCTGATTTGCATCTTGACTTCTGCATTCCATGAGAGGTGTATATTTGCAATTCGATCATCACCCTTGGTTGAGGTTTCCAACGAGTTTGGATATACATTGATCATCATATCTATAATACTTTCTTTATGGCACATTGAATCATATCGCAAGGTAAAATGTAGGCAAGCATCTCATTATCTTTTCCTCTGCCTCGTTGAACTTGTTCACTTAGGCCATTGCACTCACACTTCCATTTTCGGTTTCTAGTCCCAATCTTCTTTGCTTGCTTGATAAATCACTTGCAACTGCCTTGTTGACGTTCCGAGGTTGACCTTGATGTTGTAAGCATCTTGCACTTTGATTATAGTTCAGGTGAGGAAAGCAAAACTTTCTAGTGTTTGCTGCAACCTACTTAAGAAGTTCCTTAGATAGTGGTGGGTAACTAGTTCAGGTGAGGAAAGCAAAACTTTCCAGTCTTTGTTGCAGCCTACTTAAGAAGCTCCTTAGATAGTGGTGGGTAAAAAAGAAAGCTCTAAAATAATTTGAGCTCATAATATTTGAAGTATTGCACACTAAATGTATTCAATAACACCTATGATTTATTGATGTGAGTTTTGTGATCACTCCAACATGCAAGATATAATACTAGATACTCTACCCTCTCTTGAACAAAGAAACTCCAGATGCTAAACAATGTAACAATTGTGTGATCAAGTGAAGTGACCCCAAGGTTTACAATGTGTACATGTGAATTAGTGTTGGACACAACTCAATTTAATCATGTGATTTGCTGGTTATCATGAAGGAACTTATTGATATATTATGTTCTGACAAATGATTTGGCAATGTGAACACTTCAACTACTACTAATAAATTTTTTAAAATAAAATGCAAATAGAATACGTGATTTTGAATCCAAGTCAACTCTATTTCTAACACTACCAATGCAAGAGGCTATTAATGAAAGGTGAAACTAACCAATCCTTGGTTTGCCAACTCAAACAACTGTGCAAAGGAAGGTGCTATCTTCTAAAAGTGTGAGGATGATTTTCAAATTGCTTATGCACATCAAAACTATAAAGTATGCAAGTCAATGAGCATGAAGTATTTAAAATTAAATGCTTTGTAATCAGTTCACCCTAACACCCTAACCTTGTACCACGACTTGCAATCAACAAATAGAAAAAGGTATGAGCATAAAATTCTACCATGAATAATTTCCTTATTCAACTACTTACACATAAACAAATTCTAAGTGAGAAGCAGAAAACCATGCAACACTTATAAAATAACACAAGTATTCACCATAAATCAATGATGAATTTGCAATTACTATGGCAATATCTCTGCAATAATTTCACCAAATCTCACCTTACAAATGAAAATGAGCAAGCCTTATATAGAGGCCTCAAGTACAATGGATGACCCAGATTGATTCAAGATCAACAACCAAGATAATTTAAAATAGCCCTAATTAAGGTTTGCCTTAACTAACAAATACAAGCATTAAATATTGGCCACTGAGAAAATTGTATTGCTTTGAATTCATATCCTTTTGAGGATGGACCAATGGGAGAATTTGATGGAGAACACATTAAATGCATTCCGCATGCCAACTTGGAATGACTTAATTGGTGGGAGATGAAAGGGCACCACCTCAGCATGCTTATCTTGTAAACGTCATTTAAACTCCACTTCTTCATCCTCCTCATTAAAAATCTTCTCATTTAGATAATCTTGAAATTGTTCTTGTCTTGTTATCATAGCTTTAATTCTTCATGACTTGAACTTACCTTCATTTTCCCTTCTTTGGGCTTGATCATGATTTTGTCACTTGCATTGTTTGTTCACCATCATCTTCCATGCAATTATTTTTGTCTTTGAACCTGATTTGCATCTTGACTTCCGCATTCCATGAGAGGTGTATATTTGCAATTTGATCATCACCCTTGGTTGAGGTTTCCAACGAGTTTGGATATACATTGATCATCATATCTATAATACTTTCTTTATGGCACATTGAATCATATCGCAAGGTAAAATGTAGGCAAGACATCTCATAATCTTTTCCTCTACCTCGTTGAATTTGTTCACTTAGGCCATTGCATTCACACTTCCATTTTCAGTTTCTAGTCCCAATCTTCTTTGCTTGCTTGATAAATCACTTGCCAACTGCCTTGTAGATGTTCCGAGGTTGACCTTGATGTTGTAAGCATCTTTATACATGGAATGCTCGACCTTGAACATGATCCTTGCACATAAAAAAGCTCAGCCCCATGTTACTTCTTGATTGCCATCTTCATCTTGAACATCATCCATCACTTGTACCTCCTTAATGTATGAATCCTTGCAACACAAGATGAGACACTTGTTAAGTTTATGAAATAATGAATGTAAACAAAGTTAAGACATCTTTATGATAAAACATTCATTCATAATAACATGATTTCAACTTGGGATTGAAGTTGCATTTGGATAAAGAAATTTCACTTTTTCATAATCTTAATGCTACCCATGCATTGGTGTCAAACAGAAACAATCTCCGACTTTGATTGTATTCTAATTTTTCTGAGTTTGATGTCACATCACTCCTGAATTTGCAGCTTCTGCTGATGATAGATTGTCTTGCACTGGGTCTTGCTTGTTCAAGATCAATCCCTTTGCGCACTTTTAGAAAATACAGACCCTTGACTAAATTTACATTCATTTAAAGACCATCTCATCCTTATGCATGAACAAATTCTTTCCTCACTTTCTGTAGGTGCTGAGAAGTCCTCCAATTTTCTACCAAAATTTGCCCAAGTCTGCTCAAAATTGTTTTATTTCTGATTTGACCTGAGTTGTGATTGAAATGATTGCCTTGATCTTTTGTAGGCATCCCATGAAAAGATTCACCCATTGGATTTGCAAGGCCAGCCCCTTGTATGCCTCTAAACAATCTAAATATAACAACTTTCCTCCCAAGCTGGCTGACCTTGTAGCATTTAAACAATTTATTTTGACAATTCTTCCTCAATTGGGCAATATTTTGTAACTAATTGCTTTGAAATCAATCCTATGAGGGGTCAGAATTCCAACCCTCATCACGATTTTATCTTGAGCAATTATTTACGCCCCCAAAATCTGGGTGGAAATTCAATAGCTGATCGGAATTTTCGTGCTCATTTGGACTTTGCTCTGCCCTAGGTAGGAAATTAGGCGATTGTTTTTGTTAGGATAAGTCTTAAGATCTAGGCAGTTTTTTAGAGGGTGAGGAATTTTGCTCAAATAGGTGGCAATTCAAACATTCATTCAGAATCCCTTAAAAATTAGGTTGTAAATTGGGGATTTGTTTGGACAACTTCATGCAAGGTGGTTGGATCTTAGGCACTTCTTAGGACAAAATACATCATCAAGGTTGGAAATCCACTAGGGGTTAGGAATTTTGATCACAACTGAAACCACATCCCTTAAAATTGTTTGGAATCCCTACAAGGCTGGGCAGAAATCAAGCCTTTGTTAGGATTTTGCATCAAAGCCAGATCTAAAATTCACTGTAACAACCTGCCTTGTTCTGTTATTTTAATGTCTATTTCTTCCTGAAATTTTGTCAAACAATTGTCTTGCAACTAAATTTCTTATAGTTTCAGCTTAATGTTGATTAATGGTTTCTCAAGATTGTTTGTGTTTCATATGAGATGCAAATAGGAGGCAACATGGAACCATATGCAACTAATAACAATGACCATTCATTTATTTCTTGTTTCAGATTATCAGGAAATTACAACTACCATAACAATCATATCTTCTCATTAAACTCAATGCATTAAATCAACTACAAAGTTCAATGATGGTCCATACCCATTGCGGTTACAGCCGTGTTAATAGTTCTGAAATTGCTACAGTAACTTGCAACTACAGTGATCCGGACTGCGACAGTAACTTGCTGCTAGAGTAACTCGCTGCTACAGTACTGCACTACACTGATTCGGGCTGCTACAGTAACTTGTTGCTACAGTGATTCCGGCTGCTACAGTAACTCGCTGCTACACTAATTCCGGCTGCTACAGTAACTCGCTGCTACAGTGATTCCGACTGCTACAGTAACTCGTTGCTACAGTGATTCTGACTGCTACAGTGATTTCAACTGCTATAGTAACTTGCTGCTACAGTACCGCGCGATAGGAACTTGCTGTTACCATGTTGAATCTCAAGACCATATCTTTCAATGGCGTCAAGATTTCCACCTTGAAGGGATTTCGTCCTTCAAACTATTGAGATATTATCTCCAGAATATTACCCAATTTCTTTGATATTTCCAACCAAGCATACTTAAAAGAAGCTCTTCCATTTCTTTTATAGCGTTCTCACAAGGGCTCCATCCTTCGTTTTCTCAATGTGGGATAAAACATAACTCCTTTTATGTAACTTATGTCTCCAATGTGTTATAAAATAAAGGGGACTTTTTTAATTTAAATATTTTGCACAAACTATAGTCTATGCATTAATAAAGTTAAATATTTAAATTTAACTTTATAAAATAGCTTTATCAATGCATAACAAATCTTATCAATGATAAACAAGTCTTCTTGTCGATTTTAAACAATTACCATCGACATACCGTTGCCATTGGATGTCCGACAATGTCCAAGATGACTTACTATAAATGGTAAGTATGCCCAAAGTTGCCTCAAAACCCCTTAGAAAGACCTACAACTGAAACTATCTAAGCCAAATGGCCTCTAAGCCCCTTTAATGTCCTAATTAGCCTACGGAACCGTGGGGAAATAGGCTAACGACAACATCATGCTATGAAAGCTAAAAAAAAAGGACATTACATTCACCCAGGGCTTGGACTATTCATTACAATCAGTTCAGAATTATGCAGTTGTTTATAAATTTGTTTGCTCCAAGCTTGGAGAAATTTGACCAAAACGAAGATCAGATCTCAGCAACTCACTTGTACAAATCCATCATGGAGGTTGTAAATTTGATGTTTCCTTGGACAACTTCACAACCTAGATCGTAAATCAAGCCTGGCTTCAGAATTTTAAAAAATGCAAGTCAAGAAATGCACATTTGATTAGGAATTTCTATCAAAATCGATGCCACTTGGAGATATTTGAGCAAATTAAAGATCAAACCTCAACAACTCACTTATACAATTCCATCTTGTAGCTTGGAAATCAGACCAATGTTTGGACAAGCCCCTTACTGATCAGAAATGTCATGTGCATTTGGAATTCTTTCACAATCAGGTCAGAAATCTTATATCCTTTAAGAATTTGCTCAACAAGAGGTCAGAAATGTCATGCTCTTTTGGAATCCCTTCAAAATTAGGTCGTAATTTAGACCTTTGTTTGGAAATTGAGTTGGTCTAAAATCTAGCATGGCTTAGGATTTTTCCTTAAGAGGTCGAGCTTTGACCACGAATTAGGTTTATCCTTTACACGTTGAGTTGCACTCTCTCATTCTTCGAAAATGTTGATCTCATTCTAAAATCGCACAAAAAAAGTCCAACAAATGATTGGAAATTTCATGTTTTTGAGGAAAACTTGACTAAGGCTATCCAAATTATCCATGTTGCTAAGGCATGCCATCAAAGGAGGTTGGATTTCCACTACTTGTTCAGAATTTTCATTGAATAGCCGAGTAAAATTCTACCTTGTTAAGGATCTTTCCCGAAAGGGAGGTCAGAATTTGGACATGTCTTAGGACTCTGCTTCATCCTTGAAATTCCCAACTCTCTTATAGATCCTGACTTGCAAACCAAGGGTTGATTTGCATACCTCATCACCCAAGTTTCATACCTCATTAACATCAAAGACTTCAAAATCGTTGCCAAGCTAAGACTAACCTAAACAGACCACTAAACTACTAAGAAAAAGTGGGTGTCCCCATTTGCAATGTGATGTGTGTTTACAACACAACATGATTATTCACACAAGAATTGCTATTCCAAATATTCTTCATCCTTGTTATTATAGTTTGTACGGTTTACTGTATGGGTTAAATAGAGTAATGCACACAAACAATAGACAAGAACAACAATACTCCTTTTATTATTCGCATATGCCAAAGACATTACATTATGCTTACAATGATGATTACAATGATCTTGGAGGGTGTATATATACTTTCTGAAGAACTTTCCCGAAGGGCCGTCGGCTACATAACAAGAACCTTCCTAAAAGGCCCGTCGGCTACATAACACTTACTGACGACATACATCCTATCGGCTACACAATATTTACCGACGACATACATCCTGTCGGCTACACAATATTTACTGACAACATCAAACCCCCAAAAGAAAAAGTCATCTCCGGATAACAATTACAAAATATCCGAGAGAGATTAACAAACGGAATACATTAACTAACTACAACAAGATAATTCTATTTCTGTTAAACCACTTTCACATTCGTCGCATGCTTGCACCAAACTATTCTTCAAACCACATTGCATCTATAGCCTTTGCTAACACAATACTGTCTACTTAATCAAGCTGACCTTGATAGCCACACTAAGCCAAGTGTCGTTGAACTGCCTTCAACTGGATGATCAGCTCCTCCCGAGCTCTCTATGCATCCACCAAGACAGCTTCACGTCCAACACCCCCTCAAAGCATATCACCCCTCTCGAAAGGCTTGCTCTGTCCTTCCCTCCACCTCTGGTACACAGACACTCCATGCCTGCAGCAGCTCCAGGTCTCATCAACTAGTCACATTTCCCACGACTGATAACCGCACTAACTGGGGGTCTAGGGGCAGCAATTTAGCACTCTCAAACCCACACAAAACTCCATGGAACACACCATTTTTGTCATTTTCTTCCGATTCCACTCTCTTTCTGGAAATTGCTTATGTTTTACTACCTGCTTCTGTCTTTCCCTTCCCTTTGGCATCATGCGTTACTCATTTTGAATTGTTTCAATCTGTCGTCTTTTTTTTTTTGGCTTCGTCTTCCTTCAAGTTTTTCTTCCACTGCCTCTTTCCTACAGACTTCATTTGTTCTTTTACTTGGTTAGGTCACTTATCTCTTCGTACAAACCAACTGTTCTACAAATTTCTCTACTTCCTAGGCGATCGTACGGCCCTATTAGCTGTTCTACACTAGCCGTATATCACTTGATTTGCCTTACTGGGTGAATACTATACACCGTACGATCTCAGATGGTTTTCTTTATGGAGCTGTACATCGTACAGCTGTGCCCTGCCTTATGCTTTCTTCTATTTCACTGTACAAATCAGACACCAGACAAGCATTCCGCTGTACAGTGGTTTCTATGCTTCCAGCTACCGTACGGAGCCCCACAAATATATGATAAAGATTGACTTGTGCTGTTGTACTTGATGGATTTTATATTGCCATGCCTGGAGGACTTCCCATCGTATGGATATTATGCTTATCTATCATTCTCTCATTTCCGTACGGTCCACAAACTTTGATATAGACTGTGGTGACTTCCTTTAATGACAAAGAATGGTGTACAGTGGTTGCTTTATTGGTTTAGCCATACGGTGAAGGTGTACGGTGGGGGAGCCGTACGGTACAGTTGCTTTCGGATGATGCTGTCTTAATCTCCATACGGTGGCTACATACCGGTTGTACATAGGATGGCCGTACAGTGACTTCAATCAATTTTTATTTTTATTTTCTTTAACTTTTTTTTTTCATTTTTTTTTCTCTTTTCTTTTGACAAAAATACTACTGCTCCCTAATATTTGTCGATGACGGAATAGGTCACGCCTAATATATTTTCAATTTCGAACCGTTCACCATTTCCAGAATTTCCTGCCCGTCCAATGTCCACAACTTTATTGCTCCATTATCACCTACTTCCCAGATCTGGTATGGCCCAACCCATTTGACTTTGAACTTGCCTAGTTTGATTTCGTTCTGTCCGTCATACTTCAACACCAGCTAGCTCGGTTGGAACTTGTTCAGTTTCAGGTGTCTACCATGCCATACTTTGCGCCTGTTTTGTGTCACCTCCGTAGCCCATTGTGCCTACAATCATCGCTCATCAAGTTTATTTAAGTTACACAATCTCTCCCTCCGGCTTTCTATATCACCCAGTTTGTTCTCGAAACTCGGTACCATGAATTCTGTCGGCTGCCACTCCTTGCCGTCAATAACTGTATTCTTGATTTTAGAAACTTCACTCCGTACCGCTAGAGCTTTTATTAAACCCTTCCTCTTTGTTTCCTGTGCAGACCGTATGATGTGTTTTCCTTGCTGCCGACACCTTTCTACTATATCCGTGGTTCAAGTAACATTTTCTTTCTGTGCGGTCGTATGGTGGAATCTTTCCTTTTTCTGGGTTCGTACTGTATGTTCTTCCCTTTCGCTTCAGTCCTAACCACCTTTCCTTCTTCTGCTTCTCTATATTCATTTCTCTCTTCTTCCTCACCTTTGTCGACCCTTAACATATTACAGCTCGAAAAGAGCTCGTAATCCTCCATCTGCCATGGAAAAGGCCGTTCACCGAATCTAAATCATCATTCGTCGATCCGCCGTCCAACCGTAGGATTCCTTCCGGATCTGGTTGCATTTGCTGCTTTCCTTCATCCTCGTCTTCGAAATCAGATGAGAGAGCTTCCTCGCCCACCATTTGCATGTGCAGATCAATAATGAATTTCTGCCCTTTGTTTTCTAGTGATAACGTATTTTTCTTCCAATCATGCTTGACCTTTCTTGCATGAGCCATCCTCGGCCCAGAATGGCGTCATATCCTCTCCTCTTCAGCGGGATGACGACGAAGTCGAGCAAGAATGGCTGTGTTCCGATAGTCACTGGTTGTGCCATCAGGACTCCCAACAGTTTGATCCCATGCTGATCTGGTGTGAGCAAGTGGAAGGTTGGTGGCCACAGTGTAGGTTGTCCTAACTTTTTCCAGGTATCTTCCGGTAACACATTCACAGCTGACCCTTCGTCCACAATTGTGTCTATCAGAACAATTCCCAGAATTCCCATCTCAACAACCGCCGAATGCCATCCGGATGTAAGAGCTAGCAGCATTGGGTCCTCTGCACTTGTTCCACTTTCCTTCTCCCTTTCGTTCGCTATACTTGCTCTACTTTCTTGCTCCCTTCCGTGTTCTCCTGGTAGTTTAGTAGTTGGGGCTATGTTCATGAGTGTTGTCCGTAGTTGAGGCATTGTGAGGATCAAATCATGTAAATTGACTAGTACTTCAGTTTGTAATATCTGTCGTACTATGGTTTATTCCGCACAGTTCCTTGTTGAGGTACTGGCAGTGTCCTTCAGGTGTGCTTTCTGAATTTCTGCCTGTGCTTCCTTGAGTCTCTTCTTTTCTTTCATCGGGTCGGGGTACAATTTTGCTTGCTTCCGTGTGATTGCCAGAACCTCCTCTTCGTCCGTTCCGATGGTAATCAAATTGACTCCTAATTTCGAGCACTTGGCATCTTCATGATCTCTCGGACCACACCATTTGCATAACAACTTTGGTGCGTTTGCTGTTGTACAGTCTTGGGCAAAGTGGCCCAACAAATTGCATGCTCGGCATTGAACCATCGAGCGGTCGTTCGCATCGTACTAAATTCGACTACGGCTCCCATTATTATTGTTAGCATTGTTGTTGTTTTTCCCTCGCCTATTATTTTTGTACCCTCCTAATGTGGCGCCCTCGTTATTGGTATTTTCGCTCCCTCCTGATGCGAAAGCCTCCTAGGTCAGGAGCACTTGTTGAGGTCCTTTTGTTTTCATATTGAAGGGGCATTCTTTTGTGGAATGTCCCATGATCTGGCAGATCTTGCAGAACTGGTTTTTTGGACAGGATCCCTTTGTGTGACCTTCTGTCTTACATTCCATGCACTAGAGGTCGTTTCCCTTCATCTCCTTTTGCATGTTCTTAAATTCTTTCATCATTAGGATCATACTCAGACCTTCTTGCTTCCCTTTTCGTCATCGCTTCTCTCTTCTTCCAAAGACGCATCGTCATCTGACTCGGATGAGCTACTCTTCTTTTTTGTTTTCCGCTCACTTTCTAAGTTCATCACCCGATTGTATGCTTCAGTGTATGACGATGGCGGCACAATCTTCATCTTCTTCTGTAACTTCGGATGTAGTCCTTCAATGAACCATCTCTTTTGCAGCCCATCTACCAGCTTACTTTCCATCTTGTTTATTAAATCTTTAAATTTTCTGGCATATACTCGAACTGTTTCATTTTTTCCTTGCTTTGTGTTGTATATCTCTGCCACAATCTCATTGTCGTTGCGCGGCAATTGAAATTTGGTGATAAATTCCTTTTTAACGTCGTCCCAATTGGTTAATCTTTGGGGATCCGTATCGGCAAACCAATCAATTGTTACCCCCCTCAGGGTTGGCGAAAATCGTCGGACCCATTCATTTGCATATGTTATGCCATTTGCCCTCCAAATTGTTTCACATGTCTTACAGTATCGGATTGGATCGGCCGTTCCATCACCATCGAACTTTGGCAACTTCTCCTTTGGTCCTGCCATTATTATTGGGTTTTGTGTATGGGCGCTGTTCAGTACTGCAACACTGACACTATTTTGCACTCCGACACTAACGCTTTGTATTCCGATAAACGCTTTGTATTCCGGCACCAACGCTTTGTATCCTGACACCAACGCTTTGTATTCCGGCACCAATGCTTTGTATTCTGGCACCAACGTTCTACACTCCAACACCGACGTTGTTTCAGGTAGACGTCTTATTCCCAACAGTTGCATTGTTAGGTGAAGGGTCTTCGTTAAGCGAACTTGTCCGTTCCGAAAGTGTATCGCGGACGAAGAGTTCATTCCATGTTCGTGCTCCCTCGGCACTCCGATCCATGCGAGTTAATTCTCTTCCATCTGAATTCTCTTCCCTCGGCGAACACAGGTTCAAAAATTCTTCCCTTGCTTCTTCCACCAATTCCACCCCTTGTCGAGTCTCCTCCAACAATTCCTTGGTGCTTTAGTGTCCATCGGCAATCTGCTGAAACCTCTACTTGCGTTCGGCCTGTTGTGCCAAAATTAAATTCCCTTGTGCTATACGTATTTCATCTTTTTCCTTCAGCTTATTCTTATTTTTGTTCAGCTGATTCAGCATTAGTCTTCATTCCTCTACCTTCGTTCCAGGTCCATCGGGCAACGGCGCCAAATGTTTACTGTATGGGTTAAATAGATTAATGCACACAGACAATAGACAAGAACAACAGTACTCATTTTATTATTCGCATATGCCAAAGACATTACATTATGCTTACAATGATGATTACAATGATCTCGGATGGTGTATGTATACTTTCCGAAGAACCTTCCCGAAGGGCCGTCGGCTACATAACAAGAACCTTCCCAAAGGGCCCGTTAGCTACATAACACTTACCGACGACATAAATCCTATCGGCTACACAATATTTACCAACGACATACATCTTGTCGGCTACACAATATTTACCGACGACATGTACCGGGGTGACTACTGATTTTCTAGCATTCTTGCTCAGATATTACTGATACCATGACCAGTCTAAGTTTGAATAAATTGCAAATGCAAATCAACCAGTAATATGGTTTAGCAGCACATGTGACTAGCATGGAAACTGCAATTTTGCAATGCAATCACTTGATAAAAGTTTTATTCACGGGCATCCTAACACTTATTATTGTTTTATCTTCTTATTAATATCACTTTGGACATGCATGACAAATTTCTCTAATACTAAATATACCTGTACTATTTCAAGCAAAATATATAATTTTTTTTTCTTCATTCTCTTGAGACGGATCTTTAGAAAGAAAAACATAGTAATGGAAACATTTATGAATCTTGTTTATAGGAGGATTTCTGATTTTCAAGAGATATATAAAGACATCAGCTCAGGTGCTTTGTTGCCTGGAGAAATCCTCTTCATGTTTTCAAAATGAGGCAGGCATCAGGGGTTGAGGTACAGATCTCCAGGTAACTAGGGCACATGGTGCTTCTGGCTGGATAGGCCATATTGTATAATATGCCATCATGTGATGTATGGCCATGATAGTAACTTGGAATATTCATGTTATTAAATAAAATGAAGGCTGAAGCATAATTACAAGGAGGCATAACTCCTAGGTGATGTTATAGGAACTCTGTCATTTGTTGCATTTCTACATGCTGCTATGTCTTTCAGCCCCTTTGACTGTCTTTGATCATCTGAAAGGCATTTGTAAAATTTCAATTCTTATGAACCCTGGAAGAGGGACTTGCCAAGGTGATCACACGAGACAGTACAAATTACTTTGTGGGGAAAATCTTTCCGGAGTACCAGATTGAGAAAGTCTAACAAGCCAAAATATTTTATTTTTTTTCTATCAAAGAGCTCCCTGCTTGGAAACAGTGATCATCACCTTTTACTTTGGTACAACTGAAGAATAAATGAGAGTGCAACTGCCTCTCACTGTTGATTTAATAGTTGGAGCAAATAAGGCTTTACCTATTTATGTTTGCTTCAATTTACTTAAGCAACCAATATTTAATATTCAATGTTCAGGTAGTATTTAGCTTTTCTATTTGGTTTACCAACCTGCTCCTGCATCTTCCTTATACTAGCAAGAATGTTGTACTTTGCAATATCAGTTTTATTATCAATTGAATCATCATTCAACCTCTCTCTAAGAAAGCTCTCTCGTGAGCATTCCGTAGTGGTTGTTCATCTCTTGGTTTGATCCCTGAAGTCTGCAGCTTCATGATGGCCTCCTGGGTATCCCTACACAGTATCAGATCCTGAACCAAGGAGATTCCAGCCCACGTTGGAGAATTGAGCTAATGGAGAAGCACTTTATTGCAGGGGCATTAATTTGTGCACTTTCTATTTGCTGTGCCCATCAATCCATGTGCTAGCTTAATTATGTGGATTCTCATTCACATATTGGTGGTCTGCATTTTTACTACAGGGAGGAACAATATTATCACCATTCAATTTTTTACAAAAAATCCTTAAATAAACTTCATTATTTATGCGGGGGTTTGTTTTTGTTGGTGTAATTAAATATTCACTAATTACACTTACTTAAGCTTACTTAGGATAATGCATTTCATAGTAGTTTGTGATTGAGACACTTAGGAGTTTGCACCTCAATTAAACACATGGTGTAGGAGAATTCCACTCTAGGTGGTCATAGTTGTTATCTCAATCCACCTTTAGTGTACTTATCACATTATCATCCTCATCATTGCACATACTTCATTGCACAATGGAGGATGATCCATCTTTGGTGGACATGCGATTCCACCTTGTGTGGGTGATAGCTTATCTTTTCCTTATCATTGTCTCTTATCGCCTCTCCTATATAAAGAGGCCTATTATGTACATTTCAAATCAATACATTGGATGTCAATCAAGTCCATTATCAATAATAGTATTCTTGCATCTTCATGCAATTGTCTTGCCAATCTCTTGTGGAGGTTATCTTGGTCTTTCATTTGATCCTAGGGGTGTTGTAGAGTCACCTAAAACTCTAACAATTTTTATTTGTGCTTGCAAAGTATTGGTTCACTGAAGCTGATATTGCCTCTGATCAGGCACACAATCTACACTTTTTGGCGGTGTCATGCAACTTTGTGTTTGAGAGGCCATGTTTCCTATCATCTATTGTCTGACATTGTTGGAACTTTAATAGTTTTTTGGACAATTTGACTGGGGTATTGTTTTGATTGATTTTGCTTGTGTTTTATTGGTGTGGGTGTTTTTTCACTGGCATCACTCTGTTTGGTGTCCCAGCATTTGCATTCATTTCCTCTGGTTCATGGCATCCTTTATCATCTGCAGGCTTGTTGAGTGCTTGGTTGATAGCAATGGAAGTATTTTGTTGAGTCCATCCTCATCTAACCCATTGTTCTTCATTGTGTGGGCTCTTCCTACATAATCCATTGTTTAGATTGCCAGCGATGGTGCTTGTGTGGGGGTCTAAGTGAGTTTGAAGGAAGATTTTTCTAGCTTATAGTTCATACATAGGTCTGATGCTTTTCTTTTGTTCGTTGCATCTGTTTTGGAGGCTCAGGGCACTTCTCAACCTGTCCTTTCTCTTGGATCAAGCCCCTTTGACTGGGTGATTCATCTCTTCATACAAATATTTTGTTATAAGCCTAAAGTTTATACCAAATATTTTATTTATATATCATTTAGGGTTTATAATATTATGGGGGAGTTTCCTGGTGGGCTTGCAGACTTTAGTCCCACATCTTACATGGAGTACATTTTAAGTTCTTATATTAGAGTGACCAATGTGTCATTGTGAGCACAAGAAGAGGTTCACACCCTTGCACACACATGCTGTGATTGTTTCCTTGTTTATGCTGGTATACTGACCATAGTGAGGTTTGTGATGCTTAAAATTTGTGATTTGGAGCCTTATGTATTTTCATTAGTCTTCATCCTCCAGATTGTGATTATTGCTTAAGTTGTGGCATCGATATTTAAGAGAGATTTTTGAGGCAAAATCACAAGCCTGCCACCCTATATCATTACTTGGGCCCTACCTGGGCTAATATCAATTTGTTCGGAGCACTGGTCATTTTGGTGACCAAGGGCTTAATCCAACTCCCTCGATTTCTTATTAGGCTCCATGTAGATGTTATTTTCCATTGAGCATATCTTGGGCAATCAGAGTCGCATTTTCACAATCCATATAGAGTTAGAAAGCTTGTTCTACCAACTCCACAATGCTGCAAGTCAACTCAATGAATTTCGTCGTTTATGATTATCTGTTGCAGCTTGAAGTCAACCCTTTCTTTTGGACTCCTAAGCTTGTAACTTGGTGCCACGATCTCCAATCCTCGTGTTGGAAAGGTGTTGAAGAGCTCTTCATTCAATATATGCACTCTTTCTAGTTTTAGCACCAAGTGAGTTTTCAGTTGCATACCACATTTGGAGATTTCCATATTCATGTGATGGTTCTATCTTTAAGATTTTGAAGAATTGTCATAGTTGCAATGGGTTTCACATTTCAACCCTCTTTGATCATCTTGAAAAAGGGAAACTAGAAACAATGGACAAATGGCAATGAGAATCATTAATCATCATAGAGAGATTCATTTATTGCCATATTTGTATAATCTTGTTCCCTAGCCTAACACTTCTCATCAAAAAATTGCTTGGAAATCCCATAGGGATCTTGTCTTCAAAGTCATCGTTATACCATTGGTGATGACATTTTGGAGTCTATTGTTGATTTTGGGTGTCCTCTTGCTCTTTGGACACAGATTTGGGAGTTATATGGAGATCTTGATATACGACCATTCCCAAATGATCCTACTATCTCTTCATTCATCAGAGAAGATATCCCATGATTTGATACTTTAGTTGAGGTTGTTTTAAAGGTTCTTGATCCATCCTTCACTTTCATTGACTCCTTATCTAGAGTCATTGAGACTTCCATTATCATTGATCAATAGGAACGTCATTGTCTTTCAAATTTGGTTTGAGACATTTCAATATCTTCGTCTTTGGATGTTGTTCTGCATCAATTTCCACATAATTTGTCACTTTCTATGTCTAGGTATGTAGCTAGTTGGATAGTGTTATCATCATCTAACTTGGGAAAGGAAACATACGAACAATTTTCAGAGAAACCATATTCATTCTTCACGCTTCCATCTTTTCTATTACATCTTGAATGGGAAGCATACATGGTTTTGTTTCTTCCTAAGTGGAACAAGTGGGTATTAAGCATTGGATCTTGTTTTGTCTTCAATAACTTGACATTCTTGTGGGAAACTATTCATTATGGAGGGCATAGTCTCCTCCTTTCCCTCATATGGGGGAGCTATTGACTATATTCTCGTGATGGATGTTGTCTTCTGTAATAACCCTTGCCTAATCTGCTCTAGAAAATTCAGACTTGTGCTAAAGGAATTTTGTCAAATAGTTGGTGTGTGATCTTTGTACTAAACTATGAAGTCACTTAAAAATCTGATTCTACTAATGCATGCCGAAAGTCTTAGAAAGATTGAATAGTGTGAAGCTCAATTATAATAGCAATACTTGGAACGATGCTATCAAATTAATCTTGTGTACGAAATGTTCATTGAAAATATGGCAAGGATAATGAATGAAGTTCAATAACATTACTTGTAAAAGTTGATTACAGTCTTACAAATATAAACAAGGGATAAGGAACCTGGAGTTAGCCGCTGAAGGTCAACTGATCGTGTAACCTGGGATTTGTAATTTGCCGCAGACTGTGCCTTCAATGGTAATCAACACCCGTGACCCTCTTTCCTTGACCTAGAATCTAAGGTGACTACTAGCATGCATTGCCTAGGTTCTGAAACTCTTGTTGCGATTGGTGGGACTCCAGCACATTGTTGATCTTCAACTTGCAAATTACACCATTTTTACAGGCGTCCTCCAACAGTGATAAAGAAAGATGCCAAGTATTGGTTGAGTATGTGATTGATGGCTCAGATTGTGATTGTAATTTCGATGACCTCCTTAATCTGATGTAGAACTCCTTCCGACTGGTGTGAGGAAGTCACGCAATACTATCCCCACTTGCAACCCTGTATTCTGACCGCTACCTTACTACTTAGCCAACAAAGCCACTATTCATAAGTATGAAGGAAAAATCGATGCAACTAATTTATATTCCACTGTATGTTCTAACTACAAACTTACTTCCAATTGTTGAAATTGATATCACTTTCTTCTTGCTGATTTCTACCTGAAACTGTACCTTAATCCAAATGAGGGGCTGGGGTGACATCCAACTTCCTCAAACAACTCAAGGGGTTTCGGAGTTACAAGTCACATTTAAGCAACCGCTTGTAGCAATATGTTAACATTTCTCATATTCAAAGTGACAATCCCAATCCCAATGCTTTTCTTTTATAACCTCGAAGTGTGGAGAGATACAAACATCTTAGCAATGTGGGATAAAAGACTATTTCGTCTTTTAGTCACTTAAGACATTTTGTCCTAAAGCGACTTTTAAACAATAAAGTACTTTATATTTCAACTCAATAGAATAAAGTGACTTTAACCTTAGGATTTCCCATTTAAAATCTCCTCAACTGAAACCAAAACTCCTGTGACTCGCTGGCACCCTAAATCACATGTCGTTAGCCTATTTGGATGGAAAGATAGATCAACTAGGCACCATTTTAGCTAGCACGAAGAAGGGGACATTATAGTCCTCCCTTCTTGGGATTACTTGCCCTCAAGCAATCTCAATGTCAGATGCTGTAGGATTGACTCGCTTTCCCACGTGGCATCCTCATAAGGTAAATCCTTTCAGGGAATCAAATATTCTTTGATGGACCTGTTATGTAGCTTCCTCTCTCTGACTTCTATCACCTCTGTTGGAACTAATAAACGCTTCCCTTCCTCATCGAGCGGAGGCAACTCTATGGGCTGGCCAATCACTTTCTTGAGACATGAAATGTGGAATATGTTATGAATTCTGTTGTCATCAGGGAAATCTAGCTCAGAGGTGACCTTATCAACGCTCCTAGTAATGCAATATGGACCAAAAAATCTGGGCTGAAGTTTTTGAGACCCACTCTTCTTCAAGGAACTCTCCCTGTATGGTTAGAGATGGAGATAAACCACGTCACCCAACTCAAAACTCCGCTCAGTCTGTCGGTGATCAGTGTACATCTTCTGCTGATTCTGGGCCTGTAGAATGTTCTCCCGAAGAGATCTGAGGGTATCCTACTGATCTTGTATCCAATCCCTGCCTAGTGGTGCCCTGTTGTCTTGCTAGGCCAGGTGCACGAATGACAGGGGCTTGTTGCCATAGAGAGCTCGGAATGGAGACATTTGAATGGACATGTGGTAGGAGGAGTTGTAACAGTACTCCCCTAGATACAACCACTTAACCCAAGTTCCCTATTGTCCTGCTACATAGCTCTGGCGATAACCCTCCACCCATTTGTTAACTATCTCAGTCTGTCCATCCGTTTGGGTGTGATAACTTGTGTTGGGTGTTAACTCCATACCGACCAATCTAAATAGTTCCTACCAAAACGTGCTAAGGAACTTGCTATCCCTGTCACTCACAACGGTGTGAGGAAGACCATGTAAACGAAAAACCTCCCAAAAGAATAACTCAGCTACCTGAGAGGCTGACCAATCTGTTGCTATGACGAAGTGAGTGAATTTTGTTAATAGATCCAACACCACAAAAATAGAATCCTTGCCTTGCACGCTAGGCAACTTTGTAATAAAATCCATGGAAATACTCTCCCATTTCTGCGCCGTAATGGGGAGAGGCTATAATAACCCGGCTGGAAACTCATGCTCTGACTTGTTCTATTGATAAGTTTGACACTCCCTGATATGTTGGAGGACATCGTTCTTGAGGCCCTTCCATGAAAATCTTTCCCTGACCTGTCTATAGGTTTTGAAGAATCTTGAGTGCCCTGCTGATGGTGCATCATGTAGAGTTTTCATAATCTTACCTTTGAGTTTAGATCCTAGTATGAGGTAAATACGATCCTTATAGAAAATCACATCATCTATTACCTTGTCCCTGTTGTCCTGAAGCTGTCCATTCATAATCTGACATGCTTGAGTATTCTTCAAATACTCAACCAACAACTGAGATTTCCAATCTGCTGAAATCTCAGAAATAGCACAACATTCCGCTACTGAGGGTCTCTTGGAAAGTGGATCAACAACTACATTGTTCTTACCTTTGACGTACTCAATGTCAAAATCATAGGCCGAAATCTTGCTGACCCACTTTTGCTGTCTCTCATTAAGATCCTTCTATTCTAGGAAGTAGCGCAACTATTGTAATCCGTCCAAACTGTGAATTTGCCCCCCACTAGGTACTGTCTGAACTTGGCTAAAGCATGCATAATAGCCAACATCTCCTTATCATAAGTGAAGTACAGTCTCTCACCATCCTTGAGCTTCTTGCTCTCATAAGCAATTGGATGCTTATCCTGAGAATCGCACCAATACCACTGCCTGAAGCATCACACTCAAGAACAAACGGTTGAGACAAATCGGGCAATGCCAAGACTGAGCATGTGCTCATCACCTGCTTGAGCCTATCAAAGGTCTCCTCTGCCTCAACTGTCCATTTGAAAGCCCCTTTCCATGTGAGGTCAGTGAGGGGAGCCACTAGCTGAGAGAAACCTCTAGCGAACCTCTTGTAGTAAGAGCAAAGACCCATGAATCCCCTCAAGTCTGATACGTTCCTCGGTGGTGGCCAATCTAGGATTGCCTGACTCTTTTCTTGATGTACCTTTACCCCATCTACGCCAATCACATGACCAAGATAAAGAATCTCAGTCAATTCGAACTCACACTTGGACTCCTTAGCAAACAACGAGTACTCCTCCATGATACTCAGCATCTCATCTAGATGCTACAAGTGCTCCTCCAAAGTTCTACTGAAAATCAATGTAATAAAAAATACTAATACGCTCTTCTGCAGCTGTTTTCTAAAGATGTGATTCATAAATGACTAAAATGTAGCTAGCGCATTAGTGAGTCTAAATGGCATAACCAAGAACTCGTAGTGACCATAGTGACATCGGAAGGCTGTCTTACTCCTTACGAAACCATATTTAATGGTATCCTGATCTGAGATCTATCTTTGAGAAGTAAACTGCCCTATGTAACTCATCCAACAGCTCACCAATGCAAGGGATTGGGTACCTATTCTTGATGGTCCTTTGGTTGAGAGCACGGTAATCAATACATATGCGTAGAGTATCATCCGTCTTCTTCACCAATACAATTGAAGAAGCAAAGGGATTGGAGCTAGGTCTAATGTGTCCCATGTCTAGAAATTCCTTAATCATCTTTTCTATCTCCTTCTTATAATGCCTGGGATGATGATAAGGTCTCATGATGACGGGTTTGGCACCCTTCTCCAACTTGATGATATGCTCAAACCCTCTATCTGGGGGAATCCCTAGAGGTATGACCTTAAAAACTTAGAAGAAATAAAACAATGGGCTGCCCACTCCATGTCATCATGCCTCATGATTGCCTCCATCCCATGAGCTGAAATCAACCTGGGTTCTCCCTCTAGCATAGCCTTGAGGATCACCTATCTGCCATCCTGTAAGAATTCCAGTTGCATCTTATCATGATCAACTGTGTACCTGCCAATAGTTTGCAACCACTATCTACCCAAAATGGCATCTAACCCATCCATATCAACCACATAAAAATTTGTCTCAAGAAGGAAATCATCAAAATGAATCCGAAGTCCAAACACCTTTCCCTACACATCTCAATCTCTCGCCTCCTGCCACTCTAACCTCAAACTCAGATATGTCCTCAATTTGTAACTTCCTCTTAGTAACCCATCATGAGCTTATGAAGTTATGCAAGGCACCTGTATCCAAGAGACATATAATACGCTATCCTCTATCCTATGGGTTTGCTGGAAAGTGATGCTATGATAAGAGGTTGTCCCTGGGTGCCTTTCTTCTTCCTCTCTCTAGATGGTTGATCCTCATTCTCTTCCTCATCATTGGCATCAACATTGCTGCCCTCCTGCTGCTCACTCCTCCTCCTCTGACAGTACCTCTACATAATGTATCTCGCCTTTGCCTAGGCATCTATGATCTGGTGTCCGTGGCTCTCTGCAAGTGAAGCATAGCTTCTTCCTCTGAGTTCATTCTGTGTCTCAAAGTCCATCTTGGGAGGTGTAGCCTTATGTTGGTTTTTGTTCTTTTGGAATGAAGTTGACCCTTTATACATTTTCTTTGGAGGTTGTAATATCGAAGAGGGTGACTCTAGATTGGGTGCGATCTTAATAGCATCATCCAGAGTGTTTGGTTTAGTACCTTAACCAAACCTCTATATCTATCCTATAAACCCTCAGTGAACAACATTACCTTACGCTGTTCTAACATGTCTGGAACCATCACCGAGATCCGTTGAAACTCGTCAATGAAATCATCTAGAGATCCACCCTCTTGCAACTGTGCCAAATCCCTGTAATAGACCTCTATATCCTACCTGCCAAAGCGAGTAATCAGTTTAGAGCTAAAAGTCTCATAGGACGTAATGAAACCATGATCCTGGGTAACTAACCTGTGATGCTACCAATCATATGCCGCTCCCTCTAAATTCATCGTAGCAAATTTGATGACTTTTGTCTTTGACATAAGTTTTAGGTAATTGTCTAGCTTGTGAATCCAAGCTCTACAGATGTCTTACTGCTGCCATCAAAAGTAGGGAGCGATAGTTTGTTCATAGCATGCTTTAAGTCTCTGTTTGGTGCTCTAGGTCTCCTGTCCTGCTACTGTCTTTCTGTCTCCCTTTTCTAATTTAAGTATTGAATAAAGGACATATTTTGTTTAATTGGGTCAGGAAACAAGTCCCATTCATCATACATCGCCATAACATTTTCTGGCAATAAATTTGGTGTTGATGGTGGTGCGACCTCTTCCTCTGCATTAAAAACAAGCATTAAAGGCCTGTCTGTATTTTGTGTGGGGTCCCTAATCCCTCGGGGTGATCTTGCCACACTACCACCTCCACTGTGATGGCTCAGGGCTCTCCTGTTAACCGGAGCTAATTGCTGCATAGTACTTGCAAGCTGCTGAAGTGCATTAGCAATGTTATTCTGCCCATCCTTGATAACCCACAATGTTTCCCTTCTCATTCTTGTCCAGTCTCATTATGAGCCATTTGAGCGTTGTTTACCTATTCAAACTATTCAACCTTTTCACCTATTCCAAAAGTTAACTCTTCGTCAACTGAATAACTGTCTTCAATGCTAATCCAATCCGAAGACTCTGCCAGTTCCGGTTGGAGATGACTAAACTTATAAAGTTTCTTCCTCGTACCTAGCTGTCATTTTTTTTTTTTTGTTCCAACCTGGAGTGTAATGAATTTCCCCACAAGATGGCAGGATTTATGGTTCTGATACCATTGTAGTAACCCTTGCCAAATCTACTCAGAAAATTTAAACTTGTGCTGATGGAATTTTGTCAAACAGTTGGTGTGTGATATCTGTACTAAACTATGAAGCCATTGACAAATTTAATTCTACTAATGCATGCCAAAAGTCTAAGAAAGATTGAATAATGCGGAGCTCAATTATAATAGCAATACTTGGAACGATGTTGTTAGATTAATATTGTGTACGAAATGCTCATTGAAAATATGCCAAGGATAATGAATGAAGTTCAATACATTACTTGCAGAAGTCGATTACAGTCTTAAAAATATAAACAAGGGATACGGACCCTGGAGTTAGCCATTGAAGGTGAACTGACCGCATGACCTAGGACTTGTAATATGCCGCAGACTGTGCCTTCAATGGTAATCAACACTCGTGACCCTCTTTCCTTGATGCCAAATCTAAGGTGAATGCTAGCGTGCATTGCCTAGATTCTGAAACTCCTGCTGCGATTGGTGGGACTCCAACACATTGTTGATCTTCAACCCGCAAATTACACCATTCCTACAGACGTCCTCCAATATTGATAAAGAAAGATGCCAAGTATTGGTTGAGTAAGTGATTGACGGCTCAAATTGTGATTGTAATTCCGATGACCTCCTTAATCTGATGTAGAACTCATTTCGACTAGTGTAAGGAAGTCACGCAATACTGTCCCGACTTGCAACCCTGTATTCTGACCACTACCTTACTACTTAGTCAGCAAAGCCACTGTTCATAAGTATGAAGGAGAAATCAATACAACTAATTTATATTCCATTTTATGTTCTAACTGCAAACTTACTTCCAATTGTTGAAATTGATATCACTTTCTTCTTGCTGATTTCTGCCTGAAACTATATCTTAATCCAAGTGAGGGGCTGGGGTGACATCCAACTTCCTTAAACAACTCGAGGGGTTTTGTGCTCAAAGTTACCAGTCACATTTAAGCAACCACTTGTAGCAATATGTTAACATTTCTCATATTCAAGGTGACAATCCCAATGCAAATGCTTTTCTTTTACAAACTCAAAGTGTGAAGAGATAAAACATCTTAGCAACGTGGAATAAAAGACTATTTCGTCTTTTAGTCACTTAAGTCATTTTGTCCTAAAGTGACTTTTAAAAAATAAAGTACTTTATATTTCAACTCAATAAAATAAAGTGACTTTAACCTTAGGATTTCCCATTTAAAATCTCCTCAACTGAAACCAAAACTCCTATAACTAGCTGGCATCTTGAATCACATGCCATTAGCCTATCCGGATGGAAAGATAGACCAACCAGGCATCATTATAGCTAGCGCGGAGAAGGGGATATTACGTCTTATGGGGTATTGATGTTAAGACCTTCTAGCATCACTTCAACTTTCACTTGTACATGATTTGCTTATCCCTTTTTTTGAAAGAAGTTTTGCCCACAAGGTTTTCTCCTTCTGCCCATTTGTAAAAGATTACTTTTGCATGTGTACGTAACATGGCCTATTTGCCGGGACCCATATACTTCATTCTTCGTATTGGTCTCGAATCATTTGCCTAATAATTTTTCTCCCCAAGTTGCACTGGAGGTGGGGTATTGGGGTCAATAATATTTTACCTATTTCTGTTTTCTTAAGTTTTCTTAGCAACCAATATTTAAATATTAATGTTTAATATTTAGGTAGTTTTTAGTTTTTCTGTTTGGGTAGTTACTGCATGTTGCTTATATTAACAAGATTGTTGCAATTGTAATATATCAATTGAATCATCATTCAATCTCTCACTAAGAAAGCTCTCACTTGAGCATTCTTTGGTAGTTCATCTCCTAGTTTGATCCTTAGGTCCTAAAGTCTGCAGCTTCATGATGGCTTTCAGGGCATCCCTACATAAACAGTCTGTTTTCCATCAATATAATGAAGTTTTGCTTGATACTGGGGATAAATTATCACAACTTTTTGATGTGAGGGCTAGATGATAGCTAATATGATGCAGGTGTTTATCATCAGAGGCTATATATCATATCATGCATAGCCTACGATGTTCATTCCAGTCATATCTTCAGATCAATTTGTTGCATACAGTCCAATTATATTCAGCATTTATTCTACAAAAGAAAAATGGAAGCAAATTGGATATCATTTAATTGCATGGCATCATATCTAGTAAATGTCATCATATAGATAGTTTTGGCCTTTGTACCTTGCAACAAAATTTTCCCTTAAAAAAATGAAGTATTTATCAAAACCGCCATTTATGATTATCCACCTATTATGATCTTAACATAAGTAATTAAAGCTATGGGAACTTGGATGGATCAGTTAAAACCTGAAATCCATCATATTTACATTAGAATAGCACAAAACGTTTACAACATTTTATAGTATCCATTAACAAACAGAAGTAGTCGAGCGAGGAGGATAATATTTCCTTTGGCATTCACTATCTGACATCAATAACATAACCAGCTAATTTAAATACAAGAAACATTATTACAATTTAAGACAAGTCATAATGAAAAGAAATGCACAGCTTTGCATTCTAGATATATGAAAGGGATACAACTTCTGCACGGACTATGTCCCCTGGGCGAAATGACATATGCATGTCAACCTTGTCAATTTCTGTTGCCCGTACATCTTGTTGTCTGTCAAGGGCAGCAAAGATTCAGTCACAAATTTCCTTGCATAGAACCCGCCTAAACTGCACCTTTTTCATATACTTAACAATTTTTAGTTATACAAAGAGGAAAATAGGAACATTAGAAACAAATAAAGCTGATAATTAGTCACTTACTGCATACAAATTTCTAGATTTATGATATGCAATGAAGGAAGAGAAAACACATTAAAAATGAAGCAAACAACATTACAGAACTGACCTCACAATCCCTGTAAACTTTTCTTTGACTGCCCTTGTCCCAACACAGATAATATCTGCTGAAGCCATTCTAACCATCACCTTTGTAATCTGGCAGAGTCACTTAAGTTAAATCTCAATTTGAAAGTTGAAAAATTAATGCAGAGTACATTTCCATAAATCTGCATGCAAGATTGCTACACAATTCAGCAGATTAACAAGCTTTTTCTCTAATTATAAAGAATAGATGACCCTATATCTAAACTTATTCAATCCATCAATCAATTCACTAACTATCTAGCAAGAAGCACTAGTACACTTTCCCATTTGTCAATAAGCATAAATGTCCCAGTCCCTTGGTCAACAGACTCAACACACAATGGCAGTTACTTTCCACTTTTATAGCCCTTTATCAATCTACAATAGATGGCAAACCATGTTGTTTCCTATTTGATATTTGCTCTTACCACTTTGTGTTTTGAGATCTTTGCAGTTAGTATAGCAGGTTTGGGTATTGTGAAGATTAAAGAAATGCATATGCTAGAGATGAGAGACATGAAGAGTGTATGTGATACAGCAAGAGATTATGGAGACTGGTGATAGATCACAGAAAGGAGAGGAGGAATCCAAAAGCGGATTGGTGAGGTTAACAAACAACAGTATTTGCGCAGATTTAGAAATATGGGTAAGCGAAGCGAAAAAGTAATGAGTTGGGTGCAAGAATCTCATAAACTTGGTCATACTGAACAGAGCTGAATTTCAGTACGGTGAAAGAGAAATGTAACAAAAGATATGATTCAGGTGACAGCCCATTATAAAATTCTAAGAGGACAAATTCATATTTTGCAATGTCAAGGAAGCAATGCTAAGAAATTCAGTGGCTCTAGCTGCATCCAGATGACTCTTTCCATATGATTTTTAAAAAAATGATCAAATTTGTGGTGATCAAAATGTGAGCCATGACGAACTGAAAGTATATTAAATATCAAAGAGAATGATGAGCAATGGTGACCAGACTGGCCATTTAGTTTGAATTTCCATACAGGCTTGCAATATAAAAGCATAGAACCTATTAAGGGGATAAGATTAAGGGGATAAGATTCTAGCAGGTTCGCTGTTAAGAACATGCTCTCTAACAACTTTGTGCACTCAAAACCAACAGTTTGGATCAGAGACAACCTTCTAAAACCTATTGAAAGGTAAAACATGCAATCTTCCACTGTAAGCTTCATATCTTTGTTTTTTTTGGGTTGCACCAAGGTATCTGTGCAACACCCAACCCAACTTACCTTGGTCGGTCTTATTGCCAAGTTGAGAAGAGACAAGCTTCTGATACCTATTGAAAGGCAAAACATCAACTCTGACACTTTGCACGGCATTTGGGAAACCCGACAGCTTCCAACAATCCACTTCCCACAAATTTTTGGGAAATCACGTGTCCGTTTGGTTGTTTGACTGTTCCAGAATTCCCTCAGATTTACATGCCCCAATTTAGTATCTCCTGTCTCCAATAAGAGCGCATTCTAAACCATTCAAATGATTATAGTCTGGGTGCTTAAACATCAAATTTTTCCTCCCCTTTTTGCTTTTAAAATTAACCTAAATAACAACTTTCCACCGCAAACTACACTAAATTTTAAGAAATAACGGCAAGAAGAGAATTAACCTCACTAGTATGAACAGTCGTTAATTGCAGATTGAATTCACTTGATGCCCTAGCCTTCTCTGTTATTCCCAGTTTGATCTTTGAGAAACAATTAAATTATGCCCTTCAAATCCCTTATTAGGATCTACTTAATTGTTTTTTCTAATCACTAAATGCAGGTCATTTCATGAATCAAATGTTTAAAATACTTAACCGCAGTTGGGAACATGTCAGTTTCTACATTTGAAATAAAGTGTTCTTATCAGAAATGGAACACCCTTCCTAACTTTATGCCATCCTGTTCTTGTATTTTCCCCTCACTTTCAAAAGCTCCATTCCTTGAGTTGAACTCCGACAAGAATTCTAGAACTGAGTCTATCCCCCATGTTATCTTCTTTGCAAACATTGCATTTAACTTTCAACTTTCAGTTTTTCCACTTTGAACTTCAACTTTGGATGGTTCTTCCAGAACTAATATTCATCTTTGCCTTGATACTTTGCCAATTCCAAAACTTGAGCAAGCCTTCTCCAACCAATGTAGAATTGTTCCCACATCCTTATCAAATTCCAATAAGAGTTCCAGAACCAAACTTCAAATAGATGTATGTCATGCTTCAAATTCTCATTTTAAATGTAAGGAAAACACACCCTTGCTATGATTCAAGGAGGTATCCGTGACATTATGCAAGCAAGAGGAAACTTGTATTGATTTTTAATCATTGATTGAGACAACTCATAATTGAATTGAAGACAGATATATGTCCTGAGATAATATCAGAGGAGCACAGCAGAAGTGAGTTGTGTAATAGAGTTTTATAAAATGCAAAGACAGTAGTTTTGAAGACAACAAGATTTTTTATTAAAAATCACCTTGAACTCTGATCATTGCTTGAGGACAAGCAATCTTGGGAGGGCTGGACTGTCATATCCCCACCATGATACCTCTTAAATCTGATACACATCATGAATCGGAAAAAAAAAATGTCTAATGTCTAGCCAATCTAGCCTTGGGATAGTATACTTGAGGCAAAGTAGCTAAGGTCAAAGACAACCAACTCATATTAAAGGACAAACACAAATAATTCCCAAACAGAAAATTACTAGAGTGCCAACAAGAATGAAGTAACAGCAGTGGTGTTGAAGGAGCCGGCCTGATTCTCAATGGCCGAAAGATATATTACAAAATAAGACAAAATTGGTGAATTCAAAACAGAATACAAGACACTGTCATTTTAATTGACTAATAGACCAAAGGAAAAATATTTATGTCGTGAAAGCATCTTCAATGGAAGGAAATGACATTTACCAGTTAAGACTAAAATGCATAGATAAGATAAGATAAGATAAGATAATGATATTAATGTCCAACAAAAGACCAAAAAGAGGTCTATGGGACTGAAAGATTAGAACAAAGCAGGGCTGAAGCCAGCAGGAGCACACAAAGGTGTCCGAAGAAAAGCAACAACAACAAACAAATACAAGCAACAGAAAGCACTAGGAGTCTTTCTTGGGTGAGAAGAAATCAGTCATAGAATGATACACGTGTCGATGCGTAGAGGTACTATACTGTCTCTGACCTGTCCTAGAAGAGTGTCACTGGTGTCTATAAGCAGAATGGGATCTGACGCATCTAGAAAGATCACTAGGCTGAATAGAGCTAGAGGGCCTTTTCACACCACGCAAGGGGGATAAAGGTGTAAAAAAGGCACTAATGAGCTGAGTAGATGAGTGCCGGTGTGGAAGTAGAGTCTGAATCATGTTATCCCGGAGCATAGTGGCCTCACGCAGATACAATGCAAGGCATCTCTGATCATAATAGCTGAAGAAATCATAGAGAGAGAAGCACTCTCTGAACAAACAAAAGAACCTCCCTCTGATCTCATAATAAATAGGGCATCAAAAAAGAAAGTGAGCCTCATCCTCCACCTCCCCTAAAGAACAAAACAAACAAGTCTACTCCTCCCTGTCAATATGATGATCCAACTGAGCCCGAAGACGATAGGAACCAACTCTGAAAGAACCTAAAGAGATCTGTAGGGCATGAGACCAACGCCATGAAAGATAGCTAGGTCGGGCAATAATCCCATATGAGATCTCCAAAAAGTGTGTCGCATAAAACGACATCTGTGAGCGTAATCCACCAGGAGGGTTAACCTAGGTAGCAGTAATGTAACATCTATAAATATCAAGACGAACATGCTCATTCAACTCCTGCCGAGAAGGGAGAAGATGAGCAGGGGCATCCAAAGAAAACTGAAATGGGGGTAGATGATCAATATCAATCCCAATCGAACTCAGCAAAGAAGAGACTTGTGCATACCAACACCGCGCACGAGCACCAGACTCAGCAGCCGCCATGGAAACCGAAGAGCAATAAGCTAAATAGGAGTAACGATCACGGTCTCCAACCATATCAGCAAACCCACGAAGGCGATGAAGAAACCAACCTAAGTCAAAAATGGCCGCAAGTTTGAAAGGATGAGCCCCGAACTCAGCAAGAATGATACCATGAGGAGTAGATCTATGACATTTGATAATGCGTCGCAAGAACAAAGTTTGGACCCGCTCAATCGAGGCCCAATCAGAGCTACGGAGAGAAGGACCCCAAACCACAGAACCATAAAGAACAATCGGTCGAACAAGAGAATCTAGGAGAGATAGCTTAGATGAGGTATCCTGAAAATGATGTCTGAAGCACTGTTTCTCAAGCAAAGCAAGAGAACCCATGCCCTTATTCACTCTGGGCTGAATAGCAGGTCTCATGCTAAAACGCGGTCCGGAAAACATAACACCTAGATACAAATAGATGATAATGGCATATTTATTAGATGAGCTCAAAACAAGGAAAAACATCGATGTTAAGAATGGAAGCAGCGATTCATACACATTTAATATTGATCAATACTATATCAAATAATAATATTGTTTAAATCAAAACTAACATTAAGAAGGCTTACAGATAAGTTATCAGTGATGATTTATTAAAAGTGAATACAAGAATGTTAATCGATAAAGGATACATTAATCAATGTTACATATTGATAATAGTAAGAAGATATTATAATGTCTTGAGCACAGGGTAGTAAGTTATAGCCCAACGATTACATATGAATTAGGAGGAATTAACATAAGATAATAGTGGCAGTGGATAGTATTAAGGTTAGAATGATGTGATTAAAGATTGTCAAAATATGAAGAGGTATGCAACAAGTCGATTACAACATGACTCCTTACTCAAGACCACAGTATAAGAAGGGGGTAT
The DNA here is from genome assembly GCA_028749045.1 of Cupressus sempervirens. Taxonomy (NCBI): domain Eukaryota; kingdom Viridiplantae; phylum Streptophyta; class Pinopsida; order Cupressales; family Cupressaceae; genus Cupressus; species Cupressus sempervirens. The sequence goes on along the minus strand of CM053787.1, from coordinate 64,333,384 downwards.
CTATCACTCCTTCAGGCATTGAAGGAATCAAGGATATATATTTGGTACTCTTACCAATGAAAGGATGAGAATTATTTACAATAGGTGCTTAACAAAGGAAAATATGGCTGGCAACCATCGTATTGCAGCAAATGATGCTGTTACAAGGCTATGAGTTAAACAAAAAATTATAGATTGATATATCTAAAGTCTATTAGGGATAGGGAATTCTTACGTATATGTACGTACATATGCATATGTATGTATTATTAGAATAATATCTCAGAATATCTTATTGATTATTTTTTAATGGTCAATATTGTGTATCTTGTAAACATTAGAATGTTTCTAATATACTTTTATTCTTTCATTATTTGTATGTTTCTAATAAAAATGATTTTTTAATAATAGACACATTGTGATTAAACCAGAGTAACGAGACTCACTGCAAGTCGGGCAAGTTGTCCAAGTTGGCAAGTCAAGTTACCTCAATCGGGTCAAAATGACCGTGACCTTGACTTGGCAGGTCAACTGGGCTAACTCACTCAACTCGGGTGACTCGCCTAGCTAACTCGGTTGACTCATTTGACTCGGTTGACTTTTAATTTTTGTTTTCAAAATTTTCTTAATACATCTAAAATTTACCTTTGTACTTATGTAATCAATGTATGTTATGTATGTGATCAAATTACCTACTATTTCATGATGTTATTGTATCTTTATGCTTTATTCAATAATGGGTGCATGGAATTTATTTAAATCCTAAAAGATCTCTAAATTTCAAGGGTTTTGTCACTTTGTCGAGTCACTGCCGAGTCACAAGCGAGTTCGAGCTGGGTCACGAGTCGAGTTACCCTTGCCGGGTCCGAGTCTCCTTACTTTGGTCTAAACTATACATGAGTGTCTTGCTCATTCACTAAGCTATCTAATATTTTACCGTTACTTGTGTAATATGGTATCAGAGCGGGATTTTTTTTTTTTTTTGTTTCTAAAATCTTTTCCTTTGGTGATTTTTTTAGTTTTTGTTTCTAAAATCTTTTCCTTTGGTGATTTGTTAAATTTGTAACATTGATAACCATATTGGTCTGACTGTGCAGATCGCACAAGCATTATATTGCACGAAATGCCTTATCTAGATATGATCGGCGACTTCTTGAGATAACTATGGTTAAGTATTAACTTAACTAAACTTAGTTAAGTTTGTCTTCAAACCTTTGTCTTCTTTAAATCGTTGATTATGAGAATGCAAAGTGGGCCAACCTAGGAAGGACTTAATCAGACTTAATATATCTAGCATCTTTCTTCTATCTTCAATGGCATACACAATCAGACTCGAGGATAGGTTTGATGGGAAAGAACACTTTGATGTTTGGAAATTCAGAATCGTAATGATTCTTAAAGAAAATGGTGTGAAATAGTTTGTTGATTCAGCATCCAAACAACCTGTTGTTGAACCTAATAAAACTATCTGGAGTAAAGGAAACAGGAAAGCCATGCAAATCATATTAGATGGAGTGAAAAATGAAATAGTATCCATGCTAACGAAACATTAAACAACATTTCATATGATGAATGCATTATTAAATAAATATGAGGTCAAAAATGCAACTAGAGTCCTGGCACTAAAAAGGCAACTAAATCATATACAGATAAAGAAGGGAGAATTGATGAATTCTTACCTCCTAAGGGTTGCCAGTCTAAGAGATGAACTTGCAAGTATAGGAACATAATTGATGACAAGGAACTAACACTGATGGTTATAGAGGGGTTACCAAATTCATGGGAAGCGTTCGCACAAGGAGTGAGTGCTAGAGACAACTTCTTGACTTCAATAGACTTAAGGGAGATTGTCTTCTGGTAGAATCTAGAAAACTTGAGAAAGAAGGAAAGTTGAAAACTAAAGATGAAGAACTTCATGTTCTCAACACAAATTCCTCTAAACGTAAGAAGAAGCACTTTAAGAAGAAAAAGGGTAATCAAAAGAATGACAAACCTAAGAAAGATCTATGCAAAATAAAATGCTTCAAATGTGAAAAATTTGGACACTATAGATCTAATTGCCCTAAGAATTCTAAGCAACAAGTAAATTGTACAAACATTACTAGGAAAGAAGATAACTATGATCCAGAGAATTGTGTATTGCATTCGGCTCTATTAAATGAAGTCTCAAGTAAGGTATGGGTGATTGATAGTGGATCATCTCGACATATTACAGGATACAAAGAAGCACTAGACTCTATATTAGAAAAAGTTAATGGCAAAGTCACCATCGGTGATAATTCAACACATTTCATCAAAGGAATTGGAGATTGCAGCCTAAAACTGAAGTCGGGTAGTGTTCTATATCTCAAAGGAGTACTCTATGTACCAAGAATAAAAAGGAACCTAATCTCTATTACAAAACTTGAAGATGATGGATATAATATTGCATTCATGGACGGTAAAGTATTGACCTGGTCTAAGAACTCTTCATTTAAGAAATCAAATTTGATTGGTCAAAGAAAGGGGTACTTGTATGAATTAAATACAAAATCTAGTTGATCTATCCAAGCCTTAATTCATGAAGTTGCTGATATAAACGAAATATGGCACAGAAGGTTAGGTCATCTAAATTTCAAAACCTTATCAACTATGGAAAAGATGGTAACTGGTTTACCTAAGTTGAATAAAGATCACTCAAGCATATGCAAAGGATGCGCTCTGGGTAAGAACACCAAAAGTTCATTTCATGATAGCACTAGAAAAACTAACAATATTTTGGAATTAATCCAGTCAGATTTATGTGGACCTATGTTTGTTCCTTCTCTTGGAGGATTCTGGTACTATATACTTTTTATAGATGACTTCTCTAGGGAAACTTGGATTTACTTCTTAAAGTGTAAAGAATCAAAAGAAATCCTTAAGAGATTTAAAGAATTCAAAACCTTAACTGAAAGCTTATCAGGACACAAAATTAAAATTCTTAGGACTGATAATGGAGGGGAATACACTTCAAACTTGTTCAAAGAGTTTTGTAAAGAAACAGGAATTGAAAGGGAATATAATGTTCCTTCTAACACAACAAAATGGGGTAGTAGAAAGGAAAAATAGACCAATTATAAAAGCAGCAAGAGCTATAATATTTGATCAAAATTTAGAATATTAGCTTTGGGCAGAAGCCTCTTGTCTTGTTGTCTATACAAAACATGAGTCCTCACTCCTACATTAAAGATAAACACCTGAAGAAGTTTTTACTAAGGTTAAACCCAAAATAAGTCATCTTAGGATTTTTGGGCGTCTTGTATATATACATGTTCCTAAAGAAAAAAGAACCAAGTTAGAACCCTCCGGGAGGAAAGGTAATTTTGTCGGGTATAGTGAAACATCTAAAGCATATAGGATTTTCATACCTAGTCAGAAAAACATTTAACTTAGTAGGGATGTAATATTTGAAGAAGATTTAGCATTCAAAAGAGCCCTAAATTCTGAAGATCCCTCTCCCTTGCTTAGTTCTGAAGAAAATACTGAATCTGAGTTTTAGAGGGAGAACATTGAAGAAATTCAAAATCTCAATCTTGAGGAAACTCAAAATTCAAAGAAAAGACCACTTTGGGCCATTAAGACAATAAAGGAAGCACACGACTTCACTGCACCATCTGGAACCTCCAGAGAAAACAAAAGACCCAAAGGATTTTCTAGTTATGCAACAAACATGAGTGATTTGTCTAAATCAAAATCAACCAATGTTTCAGATGCTATTAAACATATAGCTTGGAAGGATGCCATGACGAAAGAATACCAATCCACTATGAAGAATGATGTTTGGGAAATCATTCCAAGACCTAAAGGAAAATCAATTGTTTCTTCTAAGTGGATATTAAAATTAAGCATACTGCTGACAGTAGCATTGAAAAATATAAAGCCAGATACATAGCCAGAGGATTCTCTCAGAAAGAAGGGATTGATTATGAAGAAACCTTTGATCCTGTTGGTAGATACACCTCTATAAGAGCAGTCCTAGCCATTGCAGCATCAAAGGGATGGAAAGTACATCAGATGGATATAAAAACAACATTTATGAATGGAAAGATTACAAAAGAGGTATATTTGGAGCAACCTGAAGGATTTGAAACTCAACCCTAAAAATTTTGTTTGCAGGCTCAAGAAAGCTCTCTATGGGCTTAAACAGGCTCCAAGATCATGGTATGAAAGAATTGATAAGTATCTCACCAGCATAGAATTCTCCAAGAATGAAGCTGATCCAAATCTATATTATAAAAGGGGTAAAGATGATATGGTAATTTTGATACTATATGTTGATGATTTATCAATAACAGATGATGATCATCTCATAGATCAAAGCAAGAAGGATCTAATCAAAGAATTTGAGATGAAAGATTTAGGACTCCTTCATTACTTCCTAGGACTAGAAGTATGGCAAAATTCTGACAGCATCATACTTAATCAAGGAAAGTATACATTAAACATCTTGAAGAGATTTGGAATGTGGAAATGCAGGCCTATGTTTTCTCCCATGGAGCCTAATCTACATAAACTTAAGGAAGCAACAACAAAATCACCTTCCATAGATTCTACTCTTCACAGACAAATGATTGGGTCCCTTATGTACTTGGTAAATACAAGACCTGATATTTTCTATGTTGTTAATGCATGAAGTCAGTTTATGTGTGAGCCAAAGGAGATTCACCTAGTTGCAGTCAAACACATCATGAGATACTTACAAGGCACTCTTAACCTTGGACTCAAGTATGATGTAATGAAATAATTTGCACAATAGAAAAAATCATATGAAATATTATATAAATACTTGATAATAACTAAGATTAATAGGCCACTTCGAGGGGGCAACCTCCAAATATCTCCAATGAGAACACATTTCATAATATGATGTTGACATAAGACTCACAACCTCCTATATATACCTAATTATGCTTAAGTTGAATAGACACAACCCTACATAGCACCTAGGCCGACCTACCTACATAAATAATAATATAATAATGATAATATGACTTAATTAAGGATTAAAATAGCCACAAGTTGACTATTCATAACCCTATATACACTAATATTAAGGGCTATGCCCCCTCTTTTGAAAGAAGCATTGTTCTCAATGCTAACCAAGTGTGGATTCTTTTGAATGAATTCCTCATCCTCCCATGTGGCCTCTTCAACTAGTAAATTCTTCCATTGGATGAGATACTGAGTCAGGGTTCTGTTCCCCAGCTTCTTCGTGCGTGTTTGAAGAATGCACTCTGGTTCCAAAATTATTCTTCCTTCTTCATCAAGTTCTGATAGTACTATTTGAGTAGGAATATTTTGCCCAATTACCTTCTTCAAACAAGAAACATGAAAAACTGGATGTATCTTTGTTGTTGGTGGCAACTCAAGCTTGTAGGCAACACTACCAATCTTTTGCATAATTTGGTATGGTCCATAACATCTTGGAGACAACTTATTATTTCTTTTTTTTGTTGCTTTATTGAGATTTGTTTATAAGGCTGCAATCTCAAGAAGACCCAATCCCAAACTTCAAACTTTCTTTCAATACAATGTTGGTCCGCTTGTTGTTTCACTCGATTTTTGTGCCATAGCTAAATTCTCCTTGAGTCCTGAAAGTACCTATTGTTGATGAAGCAAGTGGTCCTCTACTGCTTGAACTCTTGGTGACACCTTTAATGATGATGTGATGGAAGGAGGATGATATTCATAAAGTGTCAAAAATGGAGACATTTTTGATGAGCTATGAAAATAAGTATTGTACTACCATTCTACAAGAGGTAGCCAATCTACCCATTGAGATTGTTTTTCTGAAGTGAAACAACGTAGATATCCTTGCAAACATTTATTAACAACCTCAATTTGCCCATCTGATTGAGGATGGTATAAAGAACTATGAGCCAATTGAGTACCCAAACATGAGAATAAATCTTTCCAGAAGTAACTAGTAAAGATAGGATCATGATCACTAACAATAACCTTAGGTGTACCATGTAGCTTTTGGATATTCTCCAAGAAAACTTTTGTCACTATACTTGTTGTAAAAGGATGTGATAATGCAATGAAATGCACATTTTTATTGAGGCGATCAATTACTACCATGATGCCATTATGACCTTTAGTTTTGGGAAGCCCTGAAATGATGTCCATGGATACCTCTTCCCAACGTTGGCTAGGAATAGATAAAGGCTGCAAGAGACCTGGCGTCTTAATTGTTTCCCCCTTATTTCTTTGACAAACCAAACATTCGGCCACAAATTTTTGAACATCACCTTTTAGCCCTTCCCAAAAAAATCTTGCTTGACCCAATGATATGTCTTCAAAAATCCTGAATGACCACCAATTAGGGACTCATGTAGTTCTTTGAGAATCTTGTGTTTAAGAGTGGAATTCTTGCAGAGAGACAAGTGCTCTTTATACCAAAGAATATCCGCCTTTAAACAAAACTTATCTAAACTACTAGGGTCACTTTTTATTTGCAAGTTGATATTACTTGTTGCAACATCATTTTGCCACTCTTCTTTGGCTTCTACCACCCAATTTTCTTGTAATATTGAAAGGGTACACAATAAGGCTTCATCTTTTTCTTCCTTCCTGGAAAGTGCATCGGCCACAATATTTTCCTTTCTTGTATACAATTTCAAAGTCATATCCCAACATCTTAGTGACCCATTTTTGTTGCTCTTCTGACAATAGTCTTTGTTCCGAAAAATATTTTAGGCTATCATGATTTGTCTTAACCTTGAAGTATCGACCCATTAAATAAGGCCTCCATTTTTTAATTGCATGAAGGATTGCTAACATTTCCTTCTCGTAAATAGGTTTGAGTTGATTTTTACCTTTTAATTGACGACTCTCAAAAGCAATTGGTTGACCTCCTTGCATGAGAACTGCTCCTATTCCATTTCCAGAAGCATCACGTTCCACAATGAATTCCTTGGTGAAGTATACAGTGGCAAGCACTGGAGTTGTACACATAGCCTTCTTCAATTGCTCAAATGATACATTAGTAGATTCATTCCAATGAAAAAAATCCTTCTTCAATAGAGTTGTAAGGGGTGTTGCTATACGACCATAATTCTTCACAAATCTTCGATAGTATCCTGTCAATCCCAAGATACCCCTTAGCTTCTTAATAGTTTTTGAAATAGGTCATTCTATGATAGCCTTAATTTTGTTAGGGTCCACCTTTACTCCATGTGAAACTATGTGTCCCAAATACTCCACCTCCTTAAGACCAAACGCACATTCGGATGGCTTAGCATAGAGTTGATGATCTTCGAGTAATTGTAATGCTTGATCTACATGCTGCAAATGTTCTTCCCAAGTCTTGCTACAAATTAATATATCATCAAAAAACACTAACACAAACTTTCTCAAGAACTTAAAAATGGAATTCATCAAACTTTGGAATGTAGATGCTACATTGGTGAGACCAAATGGCATCACCAAAAATTCATAATGACCCTCATGAGTTCGAAATGTTGTCTTACAAATATCTTCCTCCTTAGTCCGAATTTGGTGATAACCCAATCTAAGATCTAACTTGGTAAAATACATAGCTCCATTTAATTCATCTAGAAGATCATCGATGACTAAAATAGGAAACTTATCTTCAATGGTGTACTTGTTGAGCACTCTATAATTTGGACACATGCGCCAAGTTTCATCCTTCTTATGCACCATCACAACAAGTGAAGAGTAAGCACTTTGGCTATGCCTGATAATTCCTGCCTCTAGCATTTCCTCAACAATTTTTTCTATCTCACTTTTTTGTATGTGTGGGTACCTATAAGGCCTGATGTTTGGTGGCTGGCTCCCTCGAACTGGTTGTATGGCATGGTCATGATCCCTCCTAGGAGGAAGTCCTTTAGGCATATCTCCAAGAATCACTGAATGACAATCAGTTATTGTTTGTAAATCTAGATGAGTAAGAGCATTAGATTGAGAGACTTCTAATGAACATAGCTGGGCCACAAATCCATCCACACCTTTCTTAAGAAACTTTTGCATTTGAGGAGAGCTTACCATTTGTGGGGATTTTTCCTCCAATCCCCTTAGCTCCACTACCTTTCTTTTTTATTGAAATCGCATGAATAGTTCTTGGAAGTTCATCTCAATTGTTCCCAATGTAGTAAGTCATTGTACTCCCAAAACAATATTCGTTGCACCCATGGATATTGCATACATTGGGGTATCAAGTTGATAATATCCCATGGATAATTTGATGCTATGACACTTCCCTGAACAACTAACTATGCCCCCATCTGCAATCAAAACTTGAAACTCTAGGGCTGAATATATAAAATTTTTTGAAGATTTGCCAACTTTTTGTTGATGAAATTATGAGTACTAACTAAGTCGATCAACACTGTTACTTTCTGCTTCTTTAAGAAACCCACTACCTTGAGAGTTTGTGGTGCACTGAAACCTAAAAGTGCATGACAAGAAATGATTGGTTGAGAATCATGTGATTCCTCACTTGACTCCCTATCCTCCTCCGATATGGGCTCGTCCTCTTCTTCCTCACTTGGACCATCAATATAGAACAATTTCTTTTCACTACATTTATGTCCTCGACTATATTTGCTATCATAATTGAAACACAACCCTTTTGCTCTTTTCTCCTCAATTTGTTGTGGAATCAACCTAGTAGGTTGAGGAAGAGAAGGTGTTGAATATCCTTTTTCTCTTGTCACATTAGCCCCTTCCTTTCTAGAATTCAAGAACTTCTCCTCTACCCTGCGTGCCACTATAAAAGACTCATTTACTAAGCTGGGACAAAACATGTGTACCTCATGTTGAATGTGATCCTTGAGACCACCCAAGAATAAATCATTCAAGTTATCCTCTGTAATTGTATCCACTCTTAAGGATATATTTTGGAATTTTTGAATATAATCCTTAAATGATCTTGTTTGTTGAAGCTTAGCAAGTTGGCTAAAGAAGTTTTCTGTCACACTATTGCTATATTGTGCTTGGAGTTCTATAAAAATTGACCATAATATAGTGAGACCCTTTTTCCTCCTATGAGTACAAAGCCAATGATACCAAATGAATTGATCTATTTCTAGATATAAGGAAGCCATCGTGACCTTTTGTCCATATGGGATTTGATGTACTTGAAAAAAAAATTCCATTTGTTTTATCCATGTTAGAGGATCCTTGCCATCAAATTTGCGCATATCCACCTTTGGAAAAAAAAATTCTAGATCCCATAGGATTAATAAAATGTGTCATTATTAGTGGACTTGAAAGTTTTACCTTGATTGCTTGAGAGCTCCTTCCTTGTTTCATTCATATAGGTGCTTAACATGCTTCGTATATCTGATATATCTCCTCGTAGGTCACACACATCCCTCTTAGCCTCTTCCTTGAACTTACTAAGTTCCTCATTGGGATTACTATCCTCTGTTGCTTCCCAATCTTGATCAGAGGATTTCCCCAGTGTGGTAGCATTCTTTTTGCCTCTTGTTGAAGGCTCATGATGGAAACCAATATTTTTGAAATAAATCACACAAATGAAATGTAAATTCTCTGATTTATTTATTTATTTTTCACTGTAAGTTACTAGGGCCAAGATACCCTTACTCGAGAAAAATTCCAAAAAAAAAAAAATTAGAAAATTTGTTGCCTTGAGAGAGAATTTTCGTAATTTTGCAATATCTTGCTTATTTTTGTTTTTCAATTTCTCTGAGCTTTGAATTTAGGCTCCTCTACTATGTATTCGAAAACCCAATACAAGTTATACTCCAATTCGACAGGATGTGATAGATATGAAGATCTCAATAAATTGTGTAGAAATAGTAATTCTGCAATAATTTTCTCAAATTTGCTCCAATTCCTCTGAATTTTGAACTATAGTTTCTTTAATATGCTCTTCAAAAACCCTTTAAAAATCTTTGAAAAATTCACTAAAATTTGAAAGCTATGCTCTCCCAAAATCGCCCCAATGTTGAAAAAAAATCTTGCTTCTATGGTGCCAAGATCATGCTCTAATACCACTTGTAATGAAATAACTTGCACAATAGAAGAAATAATATGAAATATTATATAAATACTTGATAATAACTGAGATTAATAGGCCACTTCGAGGGGGCAACCTCCAAATATCTCCAATGAGAACACACTTCACAATATGATGTTGAAATAAGATTCACAACCTCCTATATATACCTAATTATGCTTAGGTTGAATAGACACAACCCTAAATAACACCTAGGCCGACCTACCTACCTAAATAATAATATAATAATGATAACATGACTTAATTAAGGATTAAGATAGCCACAAGTTGACTATTCGTAACCCTATATACACCAATATTAAGGGTGTAGCATATGAGAAAATTAAATTGGACCTACATGGATACACAAACTCAGATTGGGCTAGAAGTGTTACTGACAGGAAAGCACTTCAGGATGTTGTTTCAGTTTAGGTTCAACGATGATATCATGGATATGCAGAAAGCAACCTTCAGTAAATACATTGCAGCAATGATGATGGCCTCTCGGGAAGTAATTTGGCTTAGAAAGTTACTTGTGGGATTATTTGGTCAAGCCATGAATCCTACGATTATTCATTGTGATAATTAGAGTTCAATCAATCTTTCTGCGAATCCAGTTTTTCATGACAGGTCCAAGCATATTGAAATTCCTTACCATTATGTAAGAGATATAGTAGATAGGAATACTATAAAATTAGAATACATTTGCACTGCAGATCAAACAACAAATGTTCTTACCAAACCTCTATCGAGTGAAGATAGATCACTTCATGAAAAGACTTGGTATAGTTGAATTGTAATACATTTGTATTCTTTAAATTATTATTAAAATAATTTTTACTGTCAGGCTATTAACTGTTATGGGCTCCACCATTTGTATTCATTATTTAAGAGGTGAAGATCTCTGAGATAATGACCACAAGTATAAAACACATTATGAGAGATGACGATCTCTTAAATAATGTGCTGAACAATAGAGAACTAATGTCAGATCCAGATAAGTTCAAGATCATTTGTGACATGGACATTTCTATGCCTATGGGTCACAACTTGGATAAAGGAAGAATTTATTGTTCGGACTTTATCCTGTGTTCTGGTAGATCTTAACTCAGGATCATGTTGTGATATAGGATTGCCAATACCTATGAGTCACAACCTAGATAAATGAAGAATTTAATCATTCTTCGGATTTTATCCTGTATATGGTATGCTTTGAAATACTGTTATCACTAGTATCAGTGATAAGTCATATCACAAGTATAGTAATATGACATAGTATCATGTGTTCAAAGATACCACATGTTTAGAAGATTCAGATAGAAACAAAGTATCAATCTATGCTTATTCATCATTAATTGATGATGCTAGATATGTTATCTCTTAGTATGATTATCAAGTTAAGAGGGAGTGTTAAATTTGTAACATTGATAACCATACTGATCTGACTGTGCAGATCACACAAGCATTATATTGCATGAAATGCCTTTTCTAGACATGATCAGCGGCTTCTTGAGATAACTATGGTTAAGTATTAACTTAACTAAACTTAGTTAAGTTTGTCTTCTTTAAATTGTCGATTATGAGAATGCAAAGTGGGCCAACCTAGGGTTATGTCCCATAGAGGGACTTGCATTTTGGTTGATGTATTAATATAGGGTGGTTGAAGTTTAAGGACACACAAAATTACAATAGTCTGCTCCTTGATCACTACTGCCAGTTTGTCTTCAAACCTTTGTCTTCTTTAAATTGTCGATTATGAGAATGCAAAGTGAGCCAACCTAGGGTCATGTCCCTTAGAGGGACTTGCCTTTTGGTTGATGTATTAATATAGGGTGGTTGAAGTTTAAGGACACACAAAATTACAATAGTCGGCTCCTTGATCACTACTGCCCTAGAAGAATATTTACACAAAAGAAAACATTTTTAGAATTATATTTTTTCAATTCAATCAAGTCTGAACAATGGAGATCATAAGAGCAAGCATAAGGATAGAAGGTATAATCCAAATCTGATCTATAACAGAATTTGTAGAAACTTTACAAAATTTTCAAAAGAATACCTCTGAGGAATTTTGTGGGTCTATTTTAGGAAAATGTTTTTCCTACCCACATTTGCTCTTTTTTTCTACTCTCGTGGGTTTCTTGGACTAGTCTAAGTGTATTCATGAGCTTCTCTTCCTAACTGTGTTTATGGGTTTGTGAGGGTTTTTTAATCCTGTTTCTGGGTTGCTTTTTCCCCACACATCCTCTCAGATTTCTACATTTTTCAAAGACACAATGCTTCTCTATACATAAAGGGATTTATTTGCCCTTGGTAATTTGTTTTTACTTCTACAAGTTCCATTTCAAGCCTGCAGTTCAAGTGTGAGTAAAATTGTGTTTCGTTTTTCAACATTGATAACCCTTCTGTGAGCCATTTTTTACGATTAGGGCTTTCTTGTGACAGGATTTTGTTGCATGCAAAGCTTCCAGTCTGTGACTATCAGTGTTGACCATTGTTTATATGCATTTTTCTACAACTTACAACCTCCTTTTGTGATCGTTTTGTACAAAATGACATGCTCTTAGCACCATAGTCTGTTCTTTTGCTCTGTCCAAAGCTAGGGCATCATTTTTTCTTAACTTTTTCTGATACTTGTCTTAGATGGTTAGGGTTTGTCAAAACTTGTCCAGATTCTTCACCAACTTCCAATTTCAATTGGAGTCTTGATGGGTTTTCTGAGAGCTTTTCTGGGTGTCTTTGAAAAGTTTTTCTTTTGAAAATTCTGCCCTAGGATACATGCACGGAAATCTCTTGTTCAATCTTGAAATCAATATCCAGTTTCTACATCAATCTTATTCAAAACATGATCTTCATGTATTAAACATATTGTGCCTCAATATTCAAGTCGTCATTTCGTCAACCACCTTTGACCTCGATTTTCTACAATGGTGTCTTTGACGAATATTCTACTTGAGGGGAGTTAGAAATTCAACAACAGAAACTATAATACCTAGAAGTAGGGTATGATGATAATTTTTGAATATAGATGTCTTCACAAAATTGTTTTGGGAAAGACTAATCATCCCGAGGAAGAAGGCAAAGAGCAAGACAAAATTTATGAGCAAAATCAAGAATTTGTTATGCTCATCAAATTTTCGGTCATTAATGATCAGCTACTGTAGGTTCCTTTCAACAAAACATGTGCTGAAATTTGGATGCATCTCAAAAGTTTGCATGAAACCTCTAATATGATTCATGCATTCTCCCTGAAGATGGTGCTTTTCAAAATGGTGGATGAACACCTATCCCTACAGGATCATCTCAATCAAATCAAAGACATCCAAGATCAGTTGGAAGCCATTGGACGCAAAATGAAAGAAGAAGACATGGCTGTGATCACCCTAAAGAGTTTGTCTTCCTATGAGCACTTTGTTGAAACTCTCAACATTTTTTCCACAAATTTTGATGTTTTGTTTTTCGATCTCTACATAATGCTTCTACAACATTGTTGGAAACAACAATTCGATAGTGGTACCAGCTCATCTTCAAACACACAAGCTTTCTCAACTAACTATGTTCATAAGGACACTAGCAACTATCAATTCTCTTAGTCATCTTAGCAGAATCCCTCTACTCAATCATCAAAAGGTCCAAAGAAGAAAAATATTCAATGCAACTATTGCCATAAGTTTGGTCATATGAAGTTGGAGTGTCGTAAACACTAGTTGTTCAAACCAAGGAATCTAGTTCACAGCCTAAAGCAAATGTTGCGGAGCAATAGCTCAAACCAAGCAATTCGGTTCATAACCTAGAGCAAATGTTGCATAGCACATGTTGCAGAGCACACTAAACAAGAGGAATCTCCCTTTAACTCCTTTGTGGCTTAAAGACTTGTAGATCATGTAAAATCTTCTACCTAGTATATTGATTCAGGTGCTTCCCACCACTTCAATCATCATCGGGATCGGTTCACAAATTTTCAACCATTCTCAAATTTGGTTATTTTTTCAGGGGAAGAGTACACCATTATTGGAAAAGGTAATATACAAATTTAGTCTGGAGGAAGGAAGCTAAATTTCATTGATGTGTACTATGTTCCAAGAATAGAACTCAACCTTCTCCTAGTCAATCAAATTTTGAAACATTCCCCGTGGCTAGATGTGACATTCAGTTCACATCAATGTCGTATCATTGATCTGGAGACTCGATCTACTGTTGTTGTGGGTCTTGATGATCATGGTCCATTCAAACTTGTTGACTCTGGCGATTCTCAGGAGCTTGCTACGGTAGCCCATTGCTGCTATATTAGAACACTCTAGCATGAGTGATATGGGCACTTAAATTTATACTATCTTTCTCAACTTCTTTGGGAAAATCTTGTCATTGGACTGCCAGAGATTCAGATCCAAAACCCTGGAATTTGCGGAGCATGTCAAGCTGGGAAGCAACATTGCACTTTGTTTTCACATGGTGACTCTTGGGCAACTTCTAAACTATTACAAATGGTCCATGATGATATTTGTGGACCTATGGCTACTCCTATTGCTAGGTCCACATATTTTTTCCTTTTTGTTGATGATTTTAGTCGTAAAATGTAGGTGCATTTCATTCATCAAAAACTTAGAGGTGTTTATTTTGTTTCAAAAGTTCAAAGCATTTATAGAAAGAGTTTGGTCATCATATGGTTTTGTTTCAAAAGTTCAAAACATTTGTAGTAAAAGAGTCTGGTTGACATATTGTTACTCTTAGAACTAACAATGGATTGCATTCCTCTACCTCTCCCATTTTTTTGAACATAGCATAGAGTGCCAATTAAAAACATCCTACATCCCTCAACAAAATGGTGTTGTTGAGCATAGAAACTACACGATTATGAAAATGGCCTGGTCTATTCTTAAATACAAGAGTGTTCCAAAGATTTCTTGGGTTGAAGCAGTCCACACTATTGTCTATCTTCTCAACCACTCTCCTACAATGCTTCTCAAGAAGCAAACTCCAAAAAAGGCTTGGTTGGGCTATAAGCCCATTATTAGTCATTTGAGATTTTTGGGTCCACTACTTTTGCCTAGATCCCTGATGCTAAACGCACCAAGCTAGATGTCGGGAGCCAAAAAAGTCATGCTAACCAGCTGCACTGATAATCACAAAGCTTGTCAACTAGTTGACATTGTGTTGGCTAAATATTTTGTAAGCCATTGTGACCATAGCTTAGAAAATGAGATTTTTAGGCAATGGTATAGTGAGATAAATCTCTCCTCTCAGCAATAGGGGAGGCTCCCTTCTTACCGTAGGTGGCTACAACAAAGACCTAACCGGAATTAACAACAGGATAGTTCAATGAATCAATTCCTCTTTCTTCAGGAGAAAGATTTTTTATTACCAACTACTACTTGCAATTAAACAAAAGGAATTGATTCCTACAGTAATACCAGTGGCTTAAGTGTTGACGTAAGAACAACCTTAAGACAGCAATTATATCTTGACTTGGGTGATTGATAGTAAGAGCTTAAAGTCTCCTATGAACAATCTTCTTGAAGTAAAAGAGCAAATAACTAACAAAGCTTAAAGCCTTCATTCAGCCATCCAAGTATGAAATAATATACTAAGAAGTTAAACTCAAAGTCTGAAATTCTTAGCACTTGCAGCCACTATTTAACTAAATCAATCTCATTAATGAAAGCTCAAAGTCTTTCAAAAACAACACCAAAATTCACAAATGCTTTAAAAGAGATAAGTAACAAAGACGAATGAATCAATGTAACATAAGAAACAAAGATCAATTCCAAGTATCTCAACGCAAAATTTGGGAAAAACTTGCTTCTTTATTCACTTCAGAAATTTGCAACAACAAATACAAAGCCTTCTAGTCACAAGCTCAGCGTTCTCCTCTATAGCAAAAGATGATTATTTACAATGAACTCTCTCCTTTATATAGGAAAAAAGAAGGGAGAAAAGTGGAGAAAAAAATGGAACAACCTTAATTGCTCATCCTTCTCCTATCAACTACTTTGAATTTATTCAAAATTGCATGCCTAATGCAATTGCAATTAAACTACATGAGCTACTTGCAAAGGCACGTGTTATCCTGTAGTTATAACAAATTTATTAAAAGCATACAAAAATGTAATTTAGAGTTTTCACATGGTATCAACCAATTCTCCAAATTTACATAGGGATTCTTGTACAATTGTAGCATCCAGTTCACCACTGTGTTGCAAAATCATGATGACCTTTCAGAGTGTGCTTGCTGCCCTAGATGTTTCCTTGCTTGAATCTTCCATTTGATTATGCAAATTCTTTGGCGAAAACTTCCAATTTGCAAGCATGTCAAGCACATGGATCTTGAAATCATCCGACTGAAGTTGTAGGTTCATGGCCTCTACAAACTCAGTGAGAACTTCTTGTGGATTTCTTACTTTGTTGTCCTCATCAGTAACTTCACATGGCAATTCTTTCAAAGCTCCCTTAATCTTATCTTCCTGAGTAGACACTATGAGTATTGCTGCCTTTACCTCTTCAATGAGCTTTTGGAGAACTTGTTTCTTGTTTTTCATAACATGCATGAAGTTATGATACATTTCAACAGATGTAATAACATTATACTCACACAAGAAGTCTGAATCAACTTCCATCATGCTGCTCCAAGCACCAAAATCACCATCTATCAATTCAAACTAATGATTAAGTGATTTCAACATGTCATTGAGTTTAGCAAAGATTTCACCTTCTTTCTTCAACTCTCGATACACTTCTTAGAAACACTTGGATTCCCTCTTTTTCAAAATTGCTGCCCCATTCATCAACAGTATGTGCCTTCTACTTCTCCCTCTTGGTAAATTCAACTGAAACAAGTTCACTGGCAATAGAAGACCTATTTATCTCTTCAATGATTCTCAACAAGCATGCATTCTCTTCTTTTAGTTTCTCTTTCTTTTCCCATATTTCATCATTCTTTCGAAAACTGCCTCATGTGCATCTTGTTGATAACCCAACCTTGTCTATTTACCAAGCTCAACCCTTGTGATTCTATAATCAGTAGGTTGCATGTCTTCAGTAGATTTCTCCACAAGTGGTTCAGCAACCTTAGCGAATTTGATGTGATTTTCATCAATCGTCACTCAAGAAACTAACTTCACTTTTTTATTCTTGGAAACCCTTGATTTACTTACTTGATTATCAGCCTCTTCAATGGGGATTTCTTCCTTCGTTCTCTTTTGTGTGGTAGTCCTCAATCATGGAGGAAGACAAAAAGAAGATGCATTAGTTGAAACAATAGTCGCCATAGTTAATTCAAGGTTATCTTGCACAACAATAGTAACTATAGCCGGTGTCTCTCTCTAAATAGCCATAGGAGGAGGTGTGCTATGAGTGACCTCAGTCATAAATTGTTCAAACTGAGCTGAAGTTACATCCAACAATGTTGTAGACCGAATGGTAACAAAACGAATAGACAAAGAATATGTATCAAACACATTTTCAAAATCATATTGATCTCCTTGTGTCTCTAATGCTGTGATAACCCCTCAACAAACAAGTCAAGGATGATAAATAGAATTTTGTATTTAGAAACTATATATTGTCATTAATATCTTGAATCAATTTTTAGGATAATTAATTAATTAATTATTTCATTTGTTTTAACATTAAAAAACAATAAAGTAATCATGATTGATTTTAATTAATATTTTTTAAGGCAATCATAGTTATTATTAATTAATAATTTTAAGACAAACAAGGATATTATTGATTAATACTTTAAGGCAAACATGATTATAATTAAAGGCTAGACGTAATAATCCTATAATTAAGGAAAATTCCGATTATTTAAAAGCCAAATGTAAATGCTTAATCTAAACCTAAGTTTTACTGAAAGGGAAGGAGGGCGATCAACTGTCACGGCTCTCCCGACACCCCCTAGGCCGCATACAAAATAGTCTTCGCAAGAGAAGACGGGATCGAATCGAAGGAGAAGAGAAGTCAGAGTCTAAGTGTTGAAGAAGAATCAGAGCACAGTATTGAAGGAGAAGAGAGAAGCATACACCTCAGTACAAGAAGGAAAGATAAAAAGCACTGCAAACAAGGAACAATACAGAGAGTGCCATCTGTGTGATATCGACCAAAGCCTACCTCCAACATACCGCCAAACATAGCACGGAAGGAAGACGTGGAAAACATTTCAAAAGAGAAGACAGGCATAATCACTCTCAGTCAAATGTCAGTGTTCCAGTCTTGACAATCGAAATCCAGGAAAGACGTCATACTATCAAGCATCAGTAGATACACAGGAGTAGCTCGAGAGGAGTCTTCAAACACCTGTATAAGTGTATGGACATAAAGCACCCTTCTGTAACAAACTTCATCACAAAGTCACGTATAAGGTGAAGTCACAGAGATATCTGCAATCTAGAGAGAAGGAATAGAGTTGCCATTGAAGTTGCAAAGTTTCCATTCTTCCGTTGCAATACTTCCACAATCGCAAGACAAATAAAGACAGGGTGCTTAAATCATCAATTGCTACCTCTAAGAAATCCAGAAAACCTCCCAATTGAATCAAATTAATTTAATGAAACCAGGGATAAAGATATACCAAGCTGGGAATAAGATTGACAAATAAAGACCATAAGAACTCTAAATTCAAACAAAATAATAATAATAAGAATCAAGGCAGAGATCATCTTTGAAGGTCAGTCTATTGAATAGTACAGGCATATGCGTATGAAAGGATGGATTTACCCTTTGAGGTTATCCATAAGGCCTAGATTGAAAAATCTTCTAGGAAGGATGGTTAAATTGGAAACAATTATCCATAGGTCTTAATGAGGAGTGGTATAGTGAGAAGGCGATACTTAGTGGAGAGTTTTCCTAGAACAATGGAGAATCTTCCCGTAGGAACTAAGTATCTAATCATAGCCTCTCGTTAAGAAGGGAAGTAATCGGGATTAGGAACTTAGGTTATCCCTTAATTGATAAATAATGTATATTTTGATTCATAACTCTACTTGAGTACTAACATCCTTGCAGGTGCAGAAGGTAGAAGCGGGAAAACCAAACAGGTAGCTAAGGGACATTACAAATGCAGCAGTGGCTGATGATACCGACAAAGTTGGCGTAATAGTCACTAAATCATTGAAGGATGATTTCTTAACAGAGAATTCTCTATAGCAACGCCTAAAGGTGAATCGTGAAATTCATCTAACACTGGGGCTGAATCTAGAAGAGAGGTTGCAACAAGAACTTCCAAAGGATATGAAGAAAGAGGGGATGATTCTTTTGATTTCCTTGCTTCATCATCACTGGAATCAACTTAAATTGATTGAGATCCAATCTCTTTCACTTCAAGTACTCTTGAATCTTTTCTGCCTTTGATAAACAAATTAGGCAAACTTTGAACAGTAGGTTCAAATGTAGATGAAGATGTACCATCTTTTCCTTTACCCTTTATTTCTGACCTCAAACCAATCGGACCAGCAGGATCAAAATCTTTACCAAATTTTATCTTTATGCATTTAAGACCCCTTCTCTTCATCCATGTGTTGGTATTAGTGAGAATAGACTGAAATCTAATCCCAAATGGATGCATTTTCTTTACATGACCATGTAGGAGGGAGAATGAGTAACTTCTCCACATCATGCTAAAAACATTCAGGATCCAAAACTTGATCATCATCTTTGAAACCAGGGGAAATTGGTGCCAAATGGAAATCTACAATTTGCTTCGCAGTTAATCAGGTATAATAAATACACCGTGTTTCCACCTTAGTAAGCACATAAATCCAAAGACCTTCTAGACAATGTATGTGTAAGAACTGCTTCCTCATCTTGTCGTGCAATTCCCTCCAATCAAAACCACTTATGGCTGCAAACTTTTTCAACGCGATCCTCTGAAGTTCAAACTCCATATTCTTGTCCTTAGGAATAGTATCAATAGAATATCCTCCAATCTTTAATGGGTTTCGAGATGAAATTCCCACTTCGGGCCTATGAAAACTAGACTGATAAACCTGAACTTCCATTAGTTGTCTTGCCAACTCCATCAATATAATTCTATCAGTAGGATTCCTTGGTAATGTGTATGGTTCTCCTTTGAAACATCCAACTCATAAGTATGTAAAGTTGGGAAATTGTAAGAACATGCAACCATATTCATTGACTTTGTTCCATGCCTCATCAGATACTCGTTTGTGAAGGAGCTCTTTATCAAACAAACACATAAAATGCCCAGAGAAGGCATCCTAGGTTTTCCTGAAGTGTATCCGACTTTGTTTCAAAGGAAATAGTTCAATATATTCCCACACGTGAACTATAGATCTGTCATGCTTAGTTGATAACCCAAAAAAACTACCAAGACCAACAGCAATGTATACCATGTAGGAGTTTATGTTGAACACACCAATTGTTCACATATGGAATCCCTCACCAATTCAGCCCAAAGCATGTTTTTTTTACCGTATTATGAGTGATATGTACTTGTACATCCAGGGTTTGAAGGTGTTTGAATCCTTGAGCCTTGCCAAGTGGCTCAAAAGTGTTATGAGGTCATTGATTTCCTCTTTAAAATCACATCTGTGAACTCCCTTGACCAACCATCTAACAAAATTTAGTCTCTTAGAAATCAACTAGTTATCATTCACAAACTTGGCGCAAGATGAAGTATCCTCATTCCAGTGCTCCATAGCTTTTTGTCTTGTGATGTTTGTAACAATTGGAGTGTGAGGAACATGAAAAATACGATCAATAGTCTTGGGGTCAAGACTAATGATAGTATTACCATCTTGATCTTTGACGGTCCATGAAGCAGCATCAAAATGTCTTGCACAAGCAAGGATGAATTCCGGTTAATGAGCCGTGAAAGGGAAGGTAGAAAAGTAATGAATATGATTTCGTTTGATCCACACCATCTCCTCAGCAGCTAAAAGCCCCAACCGTTGCAAGAAAGTCTTCAATGTGGAATGTTTTGATTTCGTACATGAAGCATAGACAATCCTCCAGATAATTTTGGCAACCAGATGGAATACGTACTGTGAACTAGAGGCTGGCACAGTGGAGTGAAATGGCATACAAATGCCAATTTCGAATGTACGGATGGCAATGGGGAGGCCATACAGTATGTATGGGTGCCAAAGAGGTGTTTGGAAGTAGGCCATACGAGAGAGAGAAACTGGGCCATACGGTGGTGTGAAGGCTAGTCCGTACGAAATGATTTGTTGGTCGTATGATGGATAGAGGTGAAGCTGTACGGTGAGGAGATAAGATGTAAATGAGGCCGTACAATGGCAGAAACACAGAGCCGTACAATGAAATACTGAGTGATATGGATGGACGGATGGGTGAAGGCCATACAATCAAGGAGTGAGCAGTATGGGAATGACAGGAGGCCACGCGGTTAGGTATCTAAGCCCAATTTGGAATACAATCTTGTTCATACACAAACACAATAGATTTCGATGAAATCCAGACCCAATATTAGAGGCTTGAATGCGAATAATCCTTAAGTAATAGATATGCCGAAAGATGATGCTCTGATTTGCCAAATTCGAGCAAAGTATTACAGGCGACGGAATAGGGTGAGAGTTGAATCCCACTGAAACCGGATAAACCAAATAGGGAAGGTCCTTCACTTTTGAAATGGCGAAAAGCAAAGAACTCCAACAGGAATTTGCATTGCAAAGAAAATAATCCAAATTGCATACCTAAACACTACGTACAAGCCGTGCTTAAATACCCGTCAGGAAAACTTTCCAAGGGTGTACAAAGATAGCCGACAGCGACACCAACTACAAAAACAAAATAAAAATGGGTCCGAGATATATTAAATCAATCGGCCCATTAACAATATTTTGATAAATCATTTATTTTATAACGGGAACATTACAGTCCTCACGTCCCAAATTTTGCTTGTCCTCAAGCAATTGCAATGTTGGGTGCTGGAAAATGTGCTCGCCCTCCCACATCGCGTCATCCAATGGCAAGTGTTTCCAACACACCAAATATCTTCACCGTGTGGTTCCACAGTCTTCTCACATACTTCAATGATCTCAGCTGGTTCCAATATGAGCTTTCCTTCTTCATTGAGTGGTGGAAGGTCTGTGACTACTGTGACGTTCTGCCCCGTGGCCTTCTTCAGGCATGAAACATAAAAGACGTTATGAATATAGCTTCCCTCTGGAAGTTCTAACTTGTAAGCGACTTTACCAATGCGACAGACTATGCAATAGGAGCCATAAAATCGTGGCTTCAATTTTTCTTTTCCCTTTTCCTTCAATGAGGATTGTCGATATGGCTGGAGCATGAGATAAACCAAGTCGCCTACTTCGAAACTCCTCTCCATTCGGTGTTTGTTGGCGTATATCTTTTGTTGATTTTGTGCCCATTGTAAGTTTTCCTTCAGGTATCGTAGGATGTCCTGTCCCTCCTGAAGCCAGTCCCTCACCCTTGGTGCGCGACTCTTTTAGCATTGTGTCTATGAAGGAAAGGGGTTCATACCCATACAGAGCTTTGAATGGTGCTATCCCGATGGACATGTGATATGTGGTATTGTAACAATATTCTCCTAGGTGTCTCCATTTGACCCATGCCTGTTGTTGTGTTGAAACATAGTTTCAAAGGTATCCTTCGAACCACTTGTTCACAATCTTTGTTTGTCCATCTGTCTAAGGGTGGTAACTAGTACTTGGTGACAATTCAGTCCCTGCCAATCAAAACAGTTATGTCCAAAAGATATTGATGAATCGCCCATTTTGATCACTGACAATGTTTTGGGGTAACCCGTGTAGACGAAAGACTTCTCTAAAAAATAGATTGGCAACTTGTGCAGCCTGAAAATCTAAGGGGATGGCGAAGAAATGTGCATATTTTGCCAATCTGTCAACCACTATGAAAATACAATCCTTTCCGTTCACCTTGGGAAGCCTTGTTATGAAATCCATCAAGATACTTTCCCACTTATGTTCTGGAATTGGCAGAGGTTGCAGTAACTCAACAGGTAGAGTATGTTCGGATTTGTTCTATTGGCAGACCGCACACTCTCTTACATACTACAACACATCCCCTTTAAGTCTTTTCCATGAAAACCTCTCCCAAAGACTTCTGTAAGTTTTGAGGAAACTCGGGTGTCCTGCCAAGGGGGAGTCGTGTACTTCCTTCAAGATTTTTTGCTTCAATTTGGATTTCGACACTAAAAATATCCGATTCTTATAGTAGATGATGTCACCTACCACTTTGCACCGATCATCCTAGATGTTGCCATCCATTAGTTCATAGGCAAATGTGTTTTTGGAATATTCTACCAACAAATGTGCCTTCCAGTCAACTGAAATCTAGTTTAGTGACCAGATGGCAGGTTTCCTAGACAAGGCATCTGCAACCACATTATTCTTCCCTTTCACATATTCAATGTCAAAATCAAAAGCCTAAACCTTGCTTACCCATTTTTGTTGCCTCTCGTTCAAGTCTCGATGCTCCAGAAAATATCTCAAACTGTTGTGATCGGTATGGACGACAAACATGGCACCCACCAGATATTGTCGAAACTTGGTTAGTGCATGTACGATGGCCAACATTTCTTTGTCGTAGATGGAATATAAGCGTTCCGTTTGTGTAAGCTTCCTGCTCTCATAAGCTATAGGGTGTCTATCCTGCATCAGTACTACGCCAATGCCTTCTCCAAATGCGTCGCACTCCGGAATGAATGGTCAAGTGAGATCAGGTAATGCAAGTACGAGACAAGTGCTCATTGCCTCTTTCAATTTATCAAAAGTGCGTTATGCCTTTTCGTTCAACTGGAAAAACCCCTACCTTGTCAAATCCGTTAAGGGTGCGCTGAGCTGAGAGAATCCTTTCACGAACCTCCACTAATAACTGCACAGTCTGAAAAACCGGCGTAAATCTATGAGTGATTTTTGGGGAGGCCAATCAAGGATAGCCTGAATCTTCTCCTGATGAACTTGAACTCCATATTTACTAACATGCCCCAAGTACAATATTTCTATGATGCCGAATTCACACTTGGATTGCTTAGCGAACAAAGACTGCTCCTCCATGATCCTTAGGACTTCATCCAGATGCTTCAAGTGCTCCTCACATGTCCTGCTATAAATAAGATCATCAAAAAAATCAATAAGTACTTACACAATTGTTTGTTGAGGATGTGATTCATGCATGATTGGAATGTAGCAAGTGCATTTGTCAATCCGAACAACATGACCAGAAATTCATAACGCCCGTAGTGACAACGGAAGACTGTCTTTTCTACGTCTTCTTCCCTCATGCAAATCTGATGGTATTCGAAACGAAGATCTATTTTTGAAAAATAGACTATGCCATGTAATTCATCCAGCAACTCATCTATCCTCAGAATGCGATATCTATTCTTTATTGCTTTTTGTTCAGCACACGGTAGTCCACACACATGCGCATCGTCTCGTCCTTCTTGACCAAAACTACTAATGATGTGAAGGGGCTAGAAATGGGACAGATCCATCCTTTCTCCAGCAATTCCTGAATAGTCTTTTCAATCTCATCTTTGAATTTTTTGGGATGGCAGTAGGGTGTGGTTATGACCGGCTTGGCTCCAGATTCCAACTTGATAGTATATTCAAACCCTCGATGAGGTGGTATACCAAGAGGAATGTCAATGAAAACTTTATCATGTTTACTCAAAATATCTTGGAGATCATCATCCTGGAGAGGTGTCCATTGCCCCTTTATAGGTTCCGCCGAGATAAAACAATGTGCAGTCCACGCAATGTCATCACGTCGAAAAATCACCTCCATCCGATGTGCAGAAACTTCCTTCAGACTTTCATTTTCCATTTTGCGGAGAACAACCTTCTTTCCATCAACAACAAAAGTGAAGTCCAGCTGTTTAAAACTCTGAGTGTATTCATCAAGTGTCTCCATCCACTGTATGCCTAGAATACCCTCCATGTCATCAAGGTCCACTATGAAGAAATCCTCAATCAACGTGTGATTCGCCATTGTGATACTTAGCTAAGGAACAAGGTGTGCGTAGGGCAGAAAAGTCCCTCCGGCAACCATGACTTGAAATCTTGCATGTGTCTGTGTAGGTAGACCTCTTCGCTTCACTAGAGATGAGTTTATAAAATTTGGAGTGGCTCCGCTATCCAGCATCACCGTAACGCTTTTTCCTTGAAGGGTTCCCCGTACACGAAAGAGTGTGCACCTTGGGCTATCGGCTAGGGCAATAGTTCCTCCGCGCCATACCAAAGCTGCAATTTTTTCTGTACGATTTAAATTGACCATGTTGGCGTCATCGTGAGGTTGGTTGTCTTCGGCAGGTATTTCTTCCTATTCGTCCTCATCATCGAACAAGAAGTCAATGTAATGGATCTTCCCTTTTCCGAGGCATCTGTGGCCACGCTCACAAGGTCCCTTGCAATTGAAACACAGTTTCTTCCTTCGAAGCTCCTGTCTAGTGGCTTCATCCAATGACGGCTTTTTGGGCAGAGGTTTATTATCTCTGTCCCTCGGAAACATCGGCGGTTTGGAATGTGAGTAATTTCGCGATGATGATGCCGATGATGATGCCATACTCCATGCCTTCTTAATGGCTTCCGATAGGGTGGCAGGATTGAACCCCTTTACCCAACCTTTCAGTGGTTATATCAGTCCGTCCATGAAGAGCACTTCTGTCTTCTTTCAAAAATGTCCGTAACCAAAATAGAGAGTTTTTGAAATTCTGCAATGTATTGGTCGACCGATCTAGTTTGTCTCAATTGTGCCAAATCTTTGAATTTGAGTTCCGGATCTTTATCGTCAAATCGATCTATCAATCTCTCAGTGAATTCCACATAAGTATTTATTTGATCATGCCCCAATGTGATGATGTTGTGATGCCACCATTCATGCACAACTCCCTCCAAGTGTAATGCCTCAAATTTTATTGCTTCATCTTCTGGCATGGGATTAAGCTGGCAATAAGCATTAGCCTTCATTACCCACGCTTGCGTAGATATGGATCCGGATCCGTCAAATGGGACAAAAAAACTTTACTCAACTTCCTCCTGAGAACATCATTAAAATATCCTTTGTTTCCGCCTCCCGAATATCTCATTCTCAGATCCGCAAGTCTTTGTAAGATATATCTTCCTCAAAATTCGCATTCTTCCAATCTTCTCTCAGTTGATCTTGCATCTCTTCAAAAGTTGGTTGTTTCCCTCCATGTGGTGCCTCCGTTCGTGGAGGAAAAGACAGCACGGAAGGTCGAGAGCGTACTGGATGAGGGTTTAATTTACCCGACACCGAGTTCGTGTTGTGACCATTTTTGTTCTCTAGATATTTTATTGTCTGCCAACTTCTTGAGAGTTTCTTCCATGAGTCACTGAGTATCAGTGATCTGTGCCTGATTCCTAGCAAGTTCTCTCAGCACTACCAAAAGTTCGGCAGCTGTCAATTTCGATTCGGCAGCCATTCTATCAATGAAATGTGTCCTCTTTCGACTATAAACTCTCATTCACTGTCCACAGGCTGGCAGGATCGAAGCACTCTAATACCACCATAATGTTCTGATTCCATACATGAAGCACAAACAATCCTTCTCCAGATAATTTTGCAACCAAATGGAATACGTACGATGAACTAGACGCTAGCATGGTGGAGTGAAATAGAGTACGAATACCAATTGCCAATGTACAGATGACAATGGGGAGGCCATACAGTATGTATGGGTACCAAAGAGGTGTTTGGAAGGTCATATAGTCTATAGTGGTGGCCGTATGGCAGTACAATACAGTGGGTGTTGGCAATCGTACGGGAGAGAGAGACTGGGCCATACGATATGTACCTTATGGGCATACAATGGTGTGAAGGCTAGACCGTACGAAATGATTTGTTGGTCGTACGATGGATAGAGGTGAAGCTGTACGGTGAGGAGATAAAAAGTGAATGAGGCCGTATGATAGCAGAAACACAGAGCCGTACAAATGAAATACTGAGTGATATGGATGGAAGGATGGGTAAAGGTCGTAAGATCAAGAAGTGAGCAGTACGAGAATGACAGGAGGCCGCACAGTTAGGTATTTGAGCCCAATACAGAATACAATCTTGTTCATACACAAATACAATAGATTTCGATGAAATCCAGACACAATATTAGAGGCTTGAATGCAAATAATCCTTAAATAATATATATGCCGAAAGATGATCTCCGACTTGCCAAATCCGAACGAAGTATTACAGGCAACGGAATAGGGTGAGGGTTGAATCCCACCGAAATCGAATAAACCAAATAGGGAAGGTCTTTCACTTCCAAAATAGCAAAAAGCAGAGAAC
Organism: Cupressus sempervirens; assembly: GCA_028749045.1. Lineage (NCBI taxonomy): Eukaryota > Viridiplantae > Streptophyta > Pinopsida > Cupressales > Cupressaceae > Cupressus > Cupressus sempervirens. The sequence continues at coordinate 64,306,128 of CM053787.1, read as the reverse complement.
TCCAACAGGAATTCGTAGTGCAGAGAAAATAATCCAAATTGCATGCCTAAACACTACCTACAAGCCGTGCTTAAATACCTGTTGAGAAAACTTTTCGAGGGTGTACAAAGATAGCCGATGGTGACACTATTAGAATAATCTTTATGTTTCTTTTTAATCCTCACTATTGTATCTTATTGTATCTCTGTAAATATTAGAATGTTTCTAATATTTAGGTGTAGTCTAGAATAAAATATTTCTATTCTATTCGACTCTCCTCTTTGTATATATAGATCATTTGATCTCTAATTAATAAGTCAAGTATTCTGCCATTTACGTTTGTAACATGGTATCAGAGCTAAATACTTAAAAAAATTCGGTAAAAATTATAATTTCTTGTTGAAATTAATTGTTTAAATTTTTCCAAAATTATTTCAGCTAATTTCTACAAAAACCTGCCTAGGGTTTTGTGCCTGGAGAAATTCCAAACTTGGGTCTGCAAATCACGTGAAAAACGTGGTTTTTCTTATCATTCTCAACTGTATCTGAAAATCACTATTTTTTGTGCCCGAAATCCTCTGCAAATTGCGATTTACTGGCTCGTTTTTTAGCGTTATTTTTAGGCAAATGTCTTTCAACCTGCAATCTCAACCACCATGTGGAGAAAGGTCTATGTTTTTGGAGATCTGCGGGTAGCGTTTTTTTAACCCATGTTTTTTGTTGTTTGCTGCCTAAACCAAGTTCGGTTTACCACACAACCTCTTTCTCTCTGCCGTTAAAGCCCTAACAGGGGTATTCTGATCAAACTCTGGCTGTTTTTTGGACTGAGAACACCTTTTTTTGTCATTTTGACCTCCATGGCCACCGACTAGGATTTTGCCCAAAACTCTAATTTTTGGGGTCGAAAAACTATTTTGAATACATATTCTTGGTGCTTTTTTGAGATCTCAAATGGGTTGTCGTTAGATTTTTCTAGGTGCCTCGATTTTCGAGCCAACGGATCCGGGTTCTAACAGCATATTATTTTTGGGTTTTTCAAGCTCTCTTCTAAGTACTCCGATTTTTCTGGGTCTTTCATTTTCTCACCTCGAAGTTTGTGCCAATTGAGATATTCACATATTATGAGCATCAGAAGTCAAACTCAATTAAAAAGAAAGCCAATGTTGCCCAACACTCAGAGCAGAAAGAATCTGTCTACCATGCCTTTATGGCTAGCATACCTGCAAATCATGTGAAATCTTCTGCTTGGTACATAGTTAATAGTGCCTCCCGACATTTTACTCAAAGGCGTGATTGGTTTGTTGAGAATTCACTCTCTATTCTAACTCAGTAATCTTTGGAGGTGGCGAAGAATACAATATTGTCAGCAAGGGCAATGTTCAGATTCAATCTAGAGGAAGAAGACTCGTGTTCCTCAATGTATGTTATGTTCCTGGCATGAAACATAATCTTCTGTCTGTTAGTCAAATTATGAAGCACTCCCCTCAATTGGATGTCGTTTTCAGTGGAAATAAGTATTTGATTATTTATCGTGCTTCTCACACTACACTTGCTGTCGGTCTTGAGGATCATGGTATTTATAGGCTTGTAGATTGAGGCGATTCCCTTGAGCGTGCCTTCATCGCAAAATCATCCTCTCAGCAGCCTCTGGCATCAGCGATACGATCACCTGAACATTCAATATCTAGCATAACTTGCTCAGGATAGTTTAGTCCATGGCCTAGTTGATATCCAGACCCAGAACCATCACATTTGCGGAGCTTGCCAAGCAAGGAAGCAACATAGGACACCACTTAAGGATGGTGAATCATGGCGGGCATCTAAAGTACTCTAGCTGGTCCATGCTGACGTATGTGGTCCTATGAATACTCCTTCTGTTACTGGGAACAGGTACTTCTTACTCTTTGTGGATGATTTCAATTGCAAAATGTGGGTATATTTTCTTAAGCAATAATCAGATGTTTTTCTTGTATTTCAGCAATTTAAAGCCCTATTAGAAAAAGAGTCTAGTTCCCTCATCCGTACTCTTAGGACCGATAACGGACAGGAATTCTATTCTTCTACTTTCTTTGCCTTCTATACTACTCATGGCATTAGACATCAGTTCACCACATCTCACACCCCTCAGCAAAATGGTGTTGTAGAGAGTCGAAACCGTACCATCATAGAAATGGCTAGGGCTATGCTAGAACATAGAAATGTTCCCAGGAAATATTGGGCAGAAGCAGTATCTACAGCTGTCTATCTTCTTAACCGGTCACCCACCCTTGCAGTTAACCATAAGACTCCTGAGGAAGCCTGGTCTAGTCGTAAACCCAAGATCAACCATTTGAAAGTTTTTGGCTCTCTAGCATATGTATGGATTCCTAATGCCAAACGCACTAAGTTGGATTCCAAAAGCCAAAAACTCATGTTTACAGGATAGAGTCACACACATAAGACCTACAAACTTATTGATGTAAACACCGATCGTTTAATCTTCAATCGTGATGTTGTGTTTGATGAGGAACTCAGACCATTTCAGCTCTCTAGCTCCCCGCCACATTTTGAGATTCAGTCTTCAGCAATCTCTGACTTGGGTCCTATTTTATATGAGTCATCTGATGCTACTGATACACCACCTCGGCCATCTTCAGATAATACAGCTCTTGCTCCTGCTCCTCATCTAGCTATTCCGATAGCATTTGATATTGGCTCCTCTACTCTTCGGCCAAAATGGTGGACTCAAACGATTAACGATCTTTGTCCTGATGAATTCATTAAGGGTAGAACCTCCAGAAATAAGAGCATTCAGCACAACACAGTTAATGTTGCTCTTATGGCCAACATCCACAGTATCCCTGAGCCCTAGACATATGCAGAAGCCAAAGGCATTCCAGAATGGGAACAGGCAATGGATGTTGAGCTTCAAAGTCTTCAAAAGAATCACACCTGGGTTCTTTCAGATCTCCCTCCTAGGAAGAAACCCATTAGCTGTAAATGGGTCTATAAGGTCAAGTACCATGCAGATGGTACCTTGGACAAATACAAAGCCAAACTTTTTGCTCGAGGATTCACCCAATGCAAAGGCATTGACTATGAGGAGACCTTTGCCCCAACAGCCAAGATGAGCATTATTCGCCTTCTTCTTGCCATTGCAGTTCAGTATGGCTGGAAAGTTCATCAGATGGATGTGAAGAGTGTTTTTCCCAATGGTGAATTATAGGAAGAAGTCTACATGACGCAGCCCCCAGGTTTCAAGGTTGTCGGTTCAGAACCAAAAGTATGTAGACTCCAGAAGGCCCTCTATGGTCTTAAATAGGCCCCTCGAGCTTGGTACATAAATATTGATCAGTACTTGGTTGCTTAAGGATTTCAACATAGCCCGTCAGACAGCAATTTGTATATTAAACACTCTGGTAATGATTTTTTTTCTTGTTGTCTATGTGGATGATTTGATCATTACTGGGAGTTCAGAACATTTCATTTCAAAAATCAAACAAGATCTATGTAGAACTTTTGATATGACAGATCTCGAATTGCTTCATTATTGTTTAGAATCAGATATTGAGGTTTGACAGACTGACATCAGTATTTTTTTGTCTCAGTCCAAGTATGCGAGAAATTTGCTTAACAGGTTTCGAATGCAGGATTGCAAACCTACCTCCACTCCTATGGAGACTGGTCTGAAATTGTCCGCACAATCTGATTCTCCTCCTATAGATGAAACACTCTTCAAGCAACTAGTAGGTAGTCTCGTCTACCTTACTACTACTAGACCTGATCTCAACTTTGCAGTCAGCTACATCTCACGGTTCATGACAAACCCCAAGACTGATCATTGGATTGCAGCGAAACGTGTGTTGTGTTGTACATGGTACTTCAGATTATGGTTTTCTTTACACAAGGAGTACTACTCCTCAGCTCAGTGGATTCACTGATTCCAATTGGGTCGGCTCAATTGATGACAGAAAATCTACTTCTGGCTATGTGTCCAGTATCGGATCTGCAGCAGTTACCTGGACCAGTAAGAAGCAACAGGCATGAGCACTCTCCTCTACAGAAGTAGAATATAGAGGAGTTGTCAAGGTAGCTTGTGAAGCAGTTTGGCTCCATCAGATGCTTGCAAATATGCATATTCCTCAAGCAGGTCCAACTTCTTTGTTTTTAGACAGTCAGGGAGTACTCAAACTTGCCAAGAACCCAGTGTTTCATGAACGAATCAAGCACATAGAGCTTCATTGCCATTACATCCGATAGTTAGTAGAAGATGGATCTATTCAGTTACTCTATGTCCCTACCTCAGAGCAACCAGCAGATATTTTCACAAAACCCCTTGGTCATGACAAGTTTGTTAAATTCAGGGGATCTATTGGTGTAGTAAATAGATTGAGCATTAAGGGGATTATTAGAATAATCTTTATGTTTCTTTTTAATGCTCACTATTGTATCTTATTGTATCTCTATAAATATTAGAATGTTTCTAATATTTAGGTGGAGTCTGAAATAGAATATTTATATTCTATTTGACTCTCCTCTTTGTATATATAGATCATTTGATCTTTGATTAATAGGTCAAGTATTCTGCCATTTACGTTTATAACAGACACCAACTACGGAAACAAAATAAAAATGGGTCCGAGATATATTAAATCAATCGACCCATCAACAATAGTTTGATAAATGATTTATTTTATAACGGGAACATTACACAATGTTCATATAAGAAATATCAATATCCCATACTTCATCACAGTATGAGGTTACTTGTGATGAAGGAATGGAGTTATGATACTAATTATACTAGTACCTCATCTTCTTTTTATCTATGCCCTTTGCTAGAGTGGATTCTCGACATTGCAAAATGGTATATGCCTGTGAAACTGTTACATGAAAATTTCATAAAATGAGAATTGATGCATGTGAAGGATTCATAGCAAGATTTTGATGGATTTTGAACAAGGTATAAGTGGAATAAATGAATGGGAATGGATAAAGAACAAATGGGTCGAACTCAGAATGGATGAATTGTGAGTAGATTTGCCTAAAACGAGGTTTTTAGGATGAATTGCATATGCGACCAGCAAGCTGGGATTTGAGTGAACAAGGACCAAAATGAATAACACCTCATGATTAAATAAATGCAAAACATGCAATATTATCTGGCAAACATGTGGGAAAGAGTTTTTCCATAAGGTGGCCATACAGTGATACATGAAAAGCGTAATGGTGGGATTTTAACTTGCATTCACATGTAAGCGAAGAACCAAACTTTACTTTTTAGAACAGGATTTTACACCTGACTACATATGCAAGTAAGATGAGATCTTGCATATGCAACTTGGAGGAAAAGACGGAAGATACTAGGAACAACTTCAAGAATGAAAATCATACAAATCTGAAAATGGAAATGTTAGTGACTTGCATGAACATCCAAACAAAAATATACAAATGCCTTAGAGATAATAAGAAACAAAAATACCTCCACTTCACCAAAAATGAGAAACACAAAAACCTAGTCCAAAGCTTGAGCAAATTTGAAAAAAATCCAAGAGATGTTTGAATCTTGGAGTTGCGCAAACCAAGACTTAAATAGATTTTGAAATCCTCATTACATGGCTCGAATGTGGACATGTGTGTATGGTTAGAGAAATGCAATGCTCAAAATGTGTAACTTTTGACTTAGCAACTTTAAATGCGAAGGCATACAAAAATAACATCTAGGGTAAAGATGAGCTTGTAAAAATGATAAGCAAGCAGCTTGGAATCGATTTACTTACCCTAGATATCCTCTTGAAAAGATTCAATGCCAAAACGCACAAGAAAGAGCTGGAAATGATGAAGAAAATGCCCTAGATGGGCTGTTTTAACCAAAACGCACATGTAGCAACACATGCAAACCTTGCAAAAATCGTCGCCAAGCTATGAATAGGAAAAATGCAGATTTAATACGCCTTTTGGAGAGGCATTTTCATGTTTAAAATGTATGCATTTCTTCTAAAAATTGCCGTTCAAATAGATTGAGGCGTTTTCAAGCCAAAACACACATTTTGGGACTTATAACATATTTCATAAACACGTGTATTTGCAACAAAAATCGCCGCCCAGATTCTTAGTCTCCAAACGCATTTTTAAATGGCACAAAGATTTGTATAGAAACATACGTATTTCTCCATAAAAAATGTCGTTCATAAAAGATAGGGCATTTTCAAAGTGAAACACGTGTATTAAAATGCAGGCATTCTTTCCAAAAATCACCACTTAGGAATAACATTGCGAAGCAAAAACGGGTTTCTTGAAAGCCTTAACACATTGAGGAAATATATGCATATCCTTCCAAAATTGCCAGTTTGCTCCAAGCACGCGTTTTAGATAAGCAAATACATGTGCTCTTTAAAACATATGCTATTGACTTAAAAATCGCCACTTTTGTCTTTAGCTTAAGGGAAAACACATTTTGTAATTAAAAACATATGCATTTGGAAACAAAATCCCCATTTTAAATTGAAATGAATAAATAACTCATTTTAATTTTACATTTATAAGCAAATGGATTTCTAAAACCCACTTTAAATGGTGATTTAAAAACACATATGTATTTAATTTTAAAATGAATTTTAACACAATCACATATGCAATCGCATTCAAAAAGCACACTTTTAATGATGTTGGGACTTAGAATTTATTGAAAGTGGATTTTCATGGAGTATTTCACATGTGCATATATGTAATATGAAATAAAAATCTCACTTATACACTTAAGTTGTCTCATGTAACTATATTTAATAGTTAACTATAGTTTTTAATAAAGTAACATGAAAAATAGTCTTGAAAAAGGCCATTTTCACAAAAGATAAAAAGCTATGGTCAAATCAACTCAGAATGAGCTGAAAATTTTTAATGGACCACAAAATCCACTTTAAATATCAAATATAATTTTATATTGTGTAATTGCCAATAAAAAACCCACTTTTATGAAGTTTTTAATAAAAACATGCAATTGACCTGAAAAAAACCCCACTTTTCCCATATAGCTTGAGCTAGATAACTCTGATTTCAACTTCAGTTAGCTCAAAACGAGTAGAATTTCAAGGGCTATTCACCTAAGGCAGAAACAAAAAGCAAAAACTATTTACAACACAAAGAAAAACAAAGAAAAGACCTGCAAGTTCACCAAAAATCAAGTGTTTGAAGTGCAAGAAGGAAACTCTTACCCACAACCAATTGAGGATGATCTCGACGGAAAACTCTCGAAAGAACGCATAAATAAGACAACACAAAGAACAACCCGGGAATAATGAATCGTTTTCATGATGTCTCATTAATGCATTGAAGCAAAGAGGATGCCCCTACGAATCCATGAGAAAGTTCCATAGGGTTGCCTCAATTTTGTGATGTCAAAATTGAGAGCAACACATTGAGACTAATCATCACATCTTCAGTCAATTATGGATTCAAAGGATCAACCTCTCAAGGCTCAAAACTTGGGTGTCCATCTTCTGTTAGGTCCACTTGATGGGAAGGCTTCAGCTGAGAAGGCTCCAGCTGTCCCTATTCCTGCTTCTCCACCATTTACTTTTCCTACAGGCTCATCTAGACATGTAGCTACACCACCTGTTTTTCCTAAGGATTCATTTGATCTTATATTTGATGATGATGATCCCATTGCACCTCTTGCGTCAGATGTTGGCACTTCTACTCTCCGGCCTAAATAGTGGGCTAAGACGATTGGCGATGTTCATGATGATGAGTGCATCAAGGGTAGAACTGCTAAGAAAAAGAGCAAACCTTTTGATTTGGGAAGAAGTTATTAAAAATGAGCATCATAGTTTGTTTAAAAATAACACTTGGGTTCTATCAGATCTTCCTTCAGCAAAGAAACCCATCTGATGCAAATGGGTCTTCAAAGTCAAATACAATTTTAATGGTACTTAAGTATAAGGCTCGCCTCGTTGCCAAAGGCTTCCCTCAAAATAATTAAGGGATTGATTATGAGACCTCTGCTCAAACAGTTATGCTCAACCCCATCAAATTAGTCCTAATCATGACAGCTCAGTGTGACTAGAGGGTATATCAAATGGATGTCAAAAGTATCTTCCTAATTGGTGATCTTGCAAGAAGAGGTGTACATGACACAACCTTTTGGATTCACAGTTCTCACTAAATAACACCAAGTATTCAAACTAGTGAAAGCACTCGATGGCCTCAAACACGCTCCTCAAGTATGGTACATCAGATAAGATAAGATAAATTTATTAATGTATAGTACATGAAAATTGGTAAGTACCTCAGAAATCAGAGTTTCCAGAGGAGTCCTGACTTGAATCTATATGTCAAGGCTACTGGCAGTGAAATCATCATTTTGGTTATATATATTATGATTTGATCATCATTGGCAGTTCAACATCTTTGATTCAAGAAATCAAACAAAATTTAAGCCAATCTTTTGACATGACCAACCTTGGGCTTCTACAATACTACCTAGGTGTCGAGATTTGCCACAATCACATGGCATCTTTATCTCTCAATCTTTGTATGCACAAGCTCTGCTTGACAATTCAAAATGCAAGATTGCAAACCTGCATCTATAACTATGGAGTTTGGTCTAAAGTTGTCAGTCAAAACTGGTTCCCCTGTTGAGAATACATTTCTGCATTTAGGTAACTAGTTGGCAGTTTTTCCCATCTCCTCGCCACAAGACTTGATCTCAGCTTTGCAATTACATATATCGCTTCATGACAACTCCTACACCATATCATTGGATTGCAGCAAAGCACATCCTGCACTGTATCAATCAAGGGTACACCTGACTTTGGTATCCTCTATGGACGAGCCAACAATCACCAACTAATTGGTTACATGGACTCAAATTGGGGAGGCTCTTTAGATGACAAAAAGTCTATTTTTGGGTATGTCTTCAATTTGGGCATAGGTTCTATCACTTGGACCAGCAAAAATCAACCGGCAGTATCTCCTTCCTCAACGTAAGATGAATATCGAGGAATAATCAAAGCAAGTTGTAACATACGGGGAGCCTCTATACCCATATGTTATACCAGTAGAGTAACATAAGTTTATTATTGTTGTATTTTTATGTAACTAAGTCGGCAAAACATCCTTCGGTGTAACAAACTAATAATCGCATTGCTTAAGATATGTTTTCTCAGCTAAGAAATAACTACTTCGCTCTATTAAATGTATTTTCTGATGATTTAGATGTATAATTTATTTTTGTTTAAGAAAATGCTTTTATCACTTTACATTTTGTTTCTATGCCCTTTTTGTATTCATGTGTGTGACTTTTTAGAGCTTTATCCTTAACATAAGTGCAAGATGTAATGCTTAGATTATATACAGATCCTGATCGGAGGCAGAAGAAGGGAAGGATAAGGAACGACATAGAAGGAAGGCAGAAAAATGTAACCTGGGACTAAAAGTTGATTATCTAGATGTATCTATGTACTTTATGATGTATCAAGGCTTACGCTATTTATCTTGCAAAAATAAATCGTGTATCTTGTAATATTAGAATGTTTCTAATAACAACGATTATTTCATAATATAAACATCATCTTTGTAAACTATATATGGATCTCTTGCTGATTTATTAATCTGTTAGATATTTTAATTTTACCAATTACCTATATAATATGTATATATGTATCTTATGTGTAATACATGAGATATTAATATTTTCATAGCCTACCTTTAGTCTCTTGCTATAGCCCCTTTTGAGGACAAATAGGTTGTAAGGAACAGTTGGAGTAATTCCTCACAAGGTGAGTGGATCCTATGATAGGCCAAAGCATGTATTTCTGAAACCCTGAGGGCATAGCTCCAAGATGAGTATGAATATGTGTTCTAGAAACCTTGAGGGAATCCAATTGTAGATTGGTATCAAACTGCTTTATGACAACTACTCTTAGTTCTCCTTAGGGATGAGTTTGGAGATAAGTATAAAAGGTGGGCTTGAATATGTTAACTACAAATATAGCACGAATTAGCACTTCTTCTTTTTTAATTAGTTTGATTCAGACACACAATCCAAAGCCCTCGTTGAGAATTTTGGAGTAAATCATGTAAAGTCCTAGCTGAAGACATTATAGCTCCACCTATCACAATAGTGCAGCAATACAGGCCTAGTCAGGACCCACCCAATTGACCTATGCTTGAAACTTTTCTTACTTGGGTGAGGCTTGCTTGCTATGAGTCGCCCAAGTGCAATAGCAAAAAGAATATGTGCCAAGATATCTCTAACAACATGCTCCCTCGCTCCAATTATATAAGAGCGTGTTTGCTTTGTCTAACCAATAATTCAAGTCCCACTTGCTATACACAACTAGAGCATCAATATGTCTCTGACAAATATGACAAATGTGAAGCCCATAATGCAGGAATAAGCGTTGATTTTGACATGGGGGCTTTAAGGAAAATTAATGCACTATGCAAACTATTTACTAGGCCGAAGGGGTGGGTTTCGAAAGGGGTAAAAGACATAAAGGAGGGGCAACAACCTATAATGGGTCAACCACAAATTATAATGCACACTCAAAACCAAAAAGGGGTTTAGGCGTTGTAAGCATAACCTCCAAGGTTTTAGACCAGAGAGCACCAAAAATTTAGGGGCAGCTCCGCCGAAGAGTGCAAACGAACAAGAGTGGGAAGAAGGATCAAAGTCTCACGATGTCAAACAACAGAACTCATTGATGAAAGAAGATGGTCATGTCCCACTGTCCAGGAAACATCAACCCAAGCTTTTAAAGGAATTTGCGAGAAACATTCAAACTCCTTTATTCAAAACATTGATAAAATTGTTCATGAACTTCAGATGCGAGGTTTTTATCTCGTCCCAAGGGTGCATAGCAGTATTCTTCAACAGAACATGTTAGAAAAATATGATAACATTGAGATTTGCATGATTGATGGAGTAATTCCTACAATACTGCAAAAGGGTGGTGTTTCTAACAACAATTATATCAGAATAGCTAGAGCGTCATTTTGAGATTGATATGGGATCCCAATATTTGGTTTTTTCCATGCAAGTGCGGATTGCTCAAGAGAAAACAATCTTGAAGACAGAAGGACTGTGATGAGCCTGATTTAAGGCTCGGTTAGTCAGCCTATTTGTGGCAAAATAAATAAAGTTTAAATAAAATTTATTTATAAAATAAATTATTAGATAATTGTTTGGGCCAGGTCTGGCATTGAAGTTTTGAATTCAAGGTGCACTAAAACAAATGCTCTGCTCTCTAGGACAAAAACCTCCAGGCAAAGGAGGTGATACAGAAACTTCATCTTCGATATTGTGCTGCCGGCTGCTGGATTGTTTCCCTTTGCTGTATGTCTGATAGACACCAGAAAAGCAAGGAGAAAGGGTGATTAGGTTACCTTTGAGATTGTTGCAATTCAAGCAAAGTGATAGCAAGGAGCATTGCTGAGTGTTATCCATCCAGTAGACCTGAGAAGAAGACCACAATACTGAGTTCCACCATCACCAAAGAAAGCAAGACGGCATTGGGTTTGGCAACTGGCCCGCAGGGCGATAATCAGATATTTATAAGGAGTCAAAAAACCTCTGGAAACACTAAGCAGACCAGTTAGTTTGAGTTTTGTATGCCACTGTTAGTTCTGATTTAATTTACTCCATAATTTCTGGTCTGAGCAAAGTTTATGATTAAATCTGTATATGTAACTCTAGGAGCAGTTTATTATTCATCTGCATCAGTGTATACACTGTGCTGAGATTTATATGTAACGTGTTCTGCAGAAATTTAATCTTTGGTAATATTCCTGGGAATCAGTATATCATCCAGAGTTACAAGGTCATTTCAGAGTGATATCATTTATTCAAGTCTATAGTTCTGGATTTTACATCTGCAACTAGTTTATTCCTGATTTGAACATATAGAGCTTCAATATATTTCAGATTAATACTGAAGAAAACAAAAATTATGTTACAAACAAATTTTCATTGCATGTACCTAGTGTTAATAATACAGGGCCCCAGGATCACCAGGACAACAACAAACCATAAAATAGTGTAATGTCCTATGAGCAAAACAAGCTTATAAGTAAAGGGTAACAGCTAAAAGTGCCTTAACACAGAGAGTGTAAGGAGAAAAGAAAATTATACAGAACTGAAGCATGATGTTAAATGAACATTCAGCAAGCTTTATAAAATGATTCAAAAGGTCAAATATCTCAAACACATTAAACTATCTAGCCAATTACTTGGTGAACAGATATCGTACATTGATATACATGAGTAGGAGATGAAGGAACAGCTTGGAAATTTCAAATTACAGTTAAAGTAATCAGTCCCTTTCCCTTGGGTTATATTGTCCAATCTGTTATTTTCTGCAGTAGGTGTGCTGAATAGTACTGGAACAATGAAGCATCAGCTACTACAAATTGGTGGGTTCAGCTGCAGTTCTTGAGATTATGTGACATGTCCCATCTATAAGTGAAGACAAAACTCAATTCAAACCGGTTCAGGTGCAGGGACGGGTGCGGATACGCAAACCCAATACATGGGTGTGTGCATGCATGTGTGAGTACATAACACAGGCGTGTGGGTGCGTGTGCAGGCATGTGTGTGTGCATATTATAGACAAAAAAATAAGAAATATACAGAATTGTAAAACTAAATCTAATGCTGTTGCTTTATGTATCCAAGATAAATTCTCTGTTCAGCGTATATGTATCAATTTTCTAAGAAATTAATTGCACATATCAATCTTATGATAATTTCACTCTCATAACGTATGTAGAGATTATTCTTTTTCTCCAAAAACATTATTAACCCACACACACTTCTCTCTTTTTCAAGTTATCGGGCTCCTTCTATAGAAGTTTCTCTATCACATGGTCATAAAGAAATTACAAATAAGTTTGCAACTTCTAAACTGATAGTGTCAAATCATTTCCATCGGATACTATAATCATTAAAATACTGAAAGATATAACAAATACCCATTTTGTAATAGTATATAAAAGGGGCAGTATGACTTAAATAGAACTGGTCTTTACATTTCAGTCCGTTGGTGTTTTTGATGATGTAGCTTTGAACTCTATGCCTCAGAATATCAGCTGGTTAAACTATTTTCATAGAAAAGATATAACAAATATGTAACTGAAAAGAACCAGACTAAGCATTATTAAATTTGCCACACCAAGATATATTAAGACTATCTGTTTATCATGTCAAGTAAATAACATCTTCTGAACGCCTTCTTTCTGACACTGCTCTAAATGGTAACCAAAAACTTTAAAAATAAATGCTTTTTCATTAAGTTTTGGGTCCATTTTTATAAAATAGGCCTGCAGGTGCACCCAGGTTCGTGCTGGGTGCATGTACCCTGCATGTACCCACAAAAGCACCCGCACCTGGTACAAGGCCTGTGGGTATGAAGCTTGCAACAAACTGCGTAATCATAGTTCCAGGTCCAAAGAAGTCAACTAAGAGACCGTAGACCTGGAAATATTGTTGGTGAAGTTCCATCTCCTTATTTGTATTAACTAATCAAACATGGAAAACGAAAATCTGTCATCAATTTCAAAGTCAAACTTAAGTGTCAATGTTTTAGCCAAAACAATGCCATTCTTTAGTTCCAATCATATTCCCATCGCTAAAAGGTTAACAATAATTGAATCTACTAGCTTCAATTGTTTATCCATCACCCTCTTTTACCTTTTATCATTCTACTGTATTAGATTCATCATTCAGTTTTGAAAAAGGTATCACTGTCTGCAAATAAAAGCAATTTTCTATGCACAAGTATTTCTTTTCCTTGTTGCTAAATTTTGCATTTTTTAGTGGAAGAAAGCCCTCCAGCTTGGCACAGCCTTGAAAGATTATGATTTTAATTTCCATGGAAAATATTAGATAATGATTATCACATATAATGCCCTTCCACCTGATGTTTTTATTAGTAATGAAGTGTTAACTCCTTTTCCCTCTGTTAACATATTAAATCATCAACAATAAGTATTAACTCCCCTCTACCTTAAGTTTTTGTCATCAATTTTCCTTAAATAAGTTTTGTTTCTTTTAAGACGACCATTAGTTCTGCCTTTTTATTTGCATCCTGTCCCAAGTGAACTGAAAAATGTAAAGAAGTTGCTAATTATCGTCTCTAAAAATTACTCCTATTGCTAATCTTGTATTTCACTTCACAGACCAATTGAAACTAAGCTCAAGTTCATTTGTTGGATGTTCATTCGCAAATGATTAAGACATTTTCGACCTATTCCCAAAAACTCATAATCTTGGGTGAAACAATAATTACAATTTTAAAGCTGACAAACCACAATGTATCTTTTGAAATGTCAATTGTATAATCCTTACGATTTTCCTAGAAAATCTATGTTCTTAACACTATGGATTGTAAAAGCTTGAAGCCTCTAAAATTAAAATAATCTCCAAGGGACTGTAACAAAGAAGCACAATTTAAACTAAAAATTATAAGAAGATTGTTGATGTTTGGTAGTTTTAGTTAGATAAATTACATCAAGATATGTATATATATGAGATATGTATATAATATTATATTAAGAGATATTTTATATATATATATATATATATATATATATATATATATATATATATATATATAAGAGTTTAATTATGATAATGAACAAACACATCCCATGAAGGGACATGTCTATTCTCTCACTCTCTTATAAATATAAGGGGAGAGTGCAGTTGGAAAACACATACCAATACATCAGCAAGTGTTATTACGTTTGCAGCGATCCCGGAAAAGCAACATGGTATCAGAGCCAAGCTGCAAATATAAGAAAATCAGAGACAACAATCATGTGGAATGCAAATACTTGTTTATGGAAGACTCAATAATAAGTTTTGAAGAACTCCTTACATTCAAGGGTCATCTTTGGCATAACTGTCGTCTGCATTATGGCTCATGCATATGTGACTGTTTGGGTTTCCATTCATGTATGGAAATTGATGGTTATTATATCATTATCGAGCATGGAGTCAATATTTTAATATTGGAGACAAGATTATATATATCTTTCACTATTCAAGCAATGTTTTGGGTGCTTTTAATTTGAAATTTTTTGGCTTGATGAAATTGATTGAGATGGAGGATAGGTGCCGAGAAAATACTGGCACACCATGTGACTATGAATTCTGCTGGCTCAGAGAGAGTTCTTAGTGTAATGTCGCAGGAGGAACTACCAAGCAATCATTTTTATTGTCCAACAATAGTTTACGACAGGTTCTGCATATTCTTTCAAGCCCCTAAACGACAGGTGTGAAATTATTTCAAAAATCAACACATGAAGAGCAGTACTTGACAAGTCCGAGTTTGGTAGAGACGAACTAGAAATCCAATGGCAATTCTGAAGTTGAGTATTGTTCATGCCGATTATTGTTGGAGGAAAATATATGGAGCAGAATTATATCTTCAGTCTGCAAGTCAATGTTAATGTATTCAGCGAGCAAGGAATGTGTCATGTCCCCTTCTCCGCACTAGTGTTATGGTGCCAGGTTAATCTATCTCCACATCTGGATAGATTAACAGCATTAACTATCAGGATGCCTACCAGTCACATCAGAAATTTAATCTTAAGTACTTCAGTTATCATATTAAAGTGTGTGGATAAAGTTACTTTATGTTATAAAGTCATTTACTTTATAAAGTGACTTAAGTGGCTCTAGGACGAAATTGTGTTTTTATCCCACATCCCTTATTTCAATGTTTTTTCCTCACTTCGAGGTTATAAATAAGGGACCTTGCATTGGGATTAACACACAAGAATTTATGAACTCAAATATTCTGAAGTTCTAGTTGCTTTGATGTGACTAGGCAAACTTTGAGGATGAAATCCCTCGAGTTGTTTGAGGAGAATTGGACGTCACCCCAATCCTTCCTCTTGGAAAATTAACAATACCAAGCAGAAATTGGCAAGATGAGATGAGCTATAAGTACATTCTGGTTTTTTTCTACAATGGAAAATAATAAGGCACATTTTGTATATCAGATTATGAACAGTGGAAAATCGGCAGAGAAGAAATGCTCAGATTTAAGGCCATAGGTAGTGGAAGCTAACGGTTCTGGAAGACTACATACTTTCCACAAAACATTGTATTGGCGGGCTGCTAGCACGGGCTACGAATACTAAACTAGGGGGAGGTCACAAAATCTGCGGCAAGCTCTTGTCAAATCCCTGGGACGTGTATGAGCGGGGTCATGGCCAGACAAATATGAGTAGACGTGTCCACCAGGAACAACCACGGGCTGAGAACACAGGGTGAACTCAAGAAATATCCACGAAATCCGCAGTCGGAGCAGTTTGGGCTATTCTCTCCATGTTTTGAAGCCGGTCCTTTCCTCAGCGTGGGTGGTGAGACCATATTGCAGCCAGCGACAGGTTGGACGGGAATCAGAAAGGTTCACTGGGTTGTGTGCGTGGAGCAGACCGAACTCCTTCAAACGGCCTTCTCCTTGTACGGGTCTGTGCACTATTTATAATTCTCCTTGAATTATTTTTATTAGACTTTGTCAATGTGGATGGGTCTATCATTTGATTCTTAGTGAGACCCCTAATTCTACTGTCATGAATATATGGGCATAGTTCCTTAAATTTAATTTCAGTATTATTCCACTTGGTCAAGTTCGAATGCCATTCCATAGCTATTATTTCAGCAAGATGTTGAGTACTGTTTGCATAAATTCTAAAGATCTATAATTTCATGGCAACTATTTGATATAATACCTCAAGGCTCAGATTTAAACTCATTAATCAGAACTAGCTGAGATTTGTTACAGAATGAAATCCTGTAGCATTGTTTTCGGTATCTTTGGAATGTGTTAGTGGCAATGAGTATTTTCAGCCGTGGAAATTCTTTCTCTCGACACTTAAGTCACCATGTAACCATGTCTTCTCTTTATTTTTTTCAATGGCAAGAAACATTGTGGTTGTTCTAGTCTGTCACAAGGCTGGCATCTGACATTCAGCAACCACCAATGATGATTAAGGATGAAGGCGGCATCTCCCATTGATGTGTTGATTAAAGAAAGATTTAAAGAGTGTTGATTAAAGAAAGATTTAAAGAGGGGATTTTACATAATAGGGAATAGGAATTACAGTAGATGATAAGGAAATAGATTGGTTGACTAATGCAGAGAAGGAAGATAGACACTGAAGGTGAAAATAATAAAGAGTGAAAGAATTTTTTAGAAGCAAGTTTAATAAAACACAAAAGGAGACGTGGAATATAGTGCCTCAATAATTTTAAGAGAAAGGCAAGACTATTTCACAGGCGTGGATCCATTTTGACCACTGAATAAGGTAAAGGAAGGTAAGGTACATTAAATGTTTATGATTTAATAAAAAGATAAGATAACGATGTAAGGGGATAGTGAGAAATGTGAACCCCACACCTTATAAAAGAGGTATGTTACAATTAAATTAGTACTGAAAGAAATAAAACAATGAAAAAATATTACAGTTAAATCCTGATAGCAATATCACAATTTGACTTGTGGTGGAAATAATCTCCTACTTATCAATGAAAATATGATATGTTTAATATTAATGGGTTGTTGTGAAAGGAATTATATTTATATTAAAACAAGGAAATAATATGTTCAAACATAGATTAAATATTTTAGGATTATGGAGATCATTGAATAATTGAGTACTATCGGAATAATTTACATTTATTGAAAAAAAAATATATTGAGTATTATAGTCTCACTTATTCTTTTATTTCAATATGCACTATAAGAGCTATTTGCCTTGATCTTTTCTGAGAATGTTATTGCAGGAAAAGCGAGATTGATTTCAGACTCAAAGGAAGTTTGACACTTCTTCAAAGGTAAAGGAGCTTAGAAGATTGACGTTCAGAGGGGCTCTAACACATCCATTTGAAGGAGCCGATAGAGGATATGTTTCAATAGATCATTGAAGATCTTGATTATAGTAGAATCATATTGAAGATCTTGACCATATTAACTTCATGTAAACTTTTGGTATCATGTGTGTGATTGCATGATTAATGGGCCTACCCCCTGTGTACATCATGAGGAAGTGACAACTTGCAAATGATTATTACTTGTATTTGCAAAAGTTATTGAAAGGTGATGATCTTATAATTACTTAATTTTCTATTATGATGGATATCTTACAATGTCTATGCAAATCATGATAGATTATACTTCACATGGTAGATGTTTGTATGGGAAGCATTATGAGAATGCGTACACACATACCTTATAAACATTTTTTAAGTACATGGTGAATGTTATGCAAATTGATGTATTGGAGGGCCATTACACAGAGTACTTGGTGAATATCATGTGACTTGATGTTCTGGAAGGCCATTACTCACAGTACTTGGTGAATATGTTGCATCTCAACATTCTGGAAGGCCATTACTCAAAGTATTTGGTGAATATCATTGATATTCTGGGAGACCAATACTCATGATATCAGATGCGATATCAAAACTTTTTGAGTAATTAGTGAATATCATGTATTCTAGGAGACCAATACTCATGATATCGAAACTTTTTGGGTACTCAGTGAATATCGAATGTCGATATTCTGGGACACCAATACTCATGATATCAGACATGATATCAAAACATTTTTAAGTAATTGCTAAATATCATGTATTCTAGGATACCAATACCCATGATATCAGATGTGATATCAAAACCTTTTGAGTATTTGGTGAATGTCGAATGTCGATATTCTAGAAAACCAATACTGATGATATCAAATGTGATATCAAAATGTTGAATATCTTCTAATCAAAGATATTTTTTAATTACATTGAGGTAATACATGGTCATATGTTTATCCTCCCTAGCTAAGAGGGAGTGTTGATGTTTTGTAGCTTTACTCGGATAAATTACATCAAGATATGTATATATATGAGATATATATAATATTATATTAAGAGGTATATATATATATATATATATAGGAGTTTAATTATGAAAATGGATAGACATGTCTATTCTCTCACTCTCTAATGTATATAAGGGGAGATTGCAGTTGGATAACACATACCAATACATCAGGTAGTGTTATTAAATTTGCAGCAATCCCGGGAAACCAACAAAGATCAAAACAACATTTTTTTTCCCTTTTCTTGGAACCCATGTATTAAACCCTCATTATTTTGAATAAAGTGGATTGACATGATTAGGATATTTTATGTCTTACTTTAATTAGCATATATTTCCTACTTTTTTGTTCTAAGGCTGATTGTGTGAGTTAGTTAAATATTACATGATTTGAGATATTTCCATGCAAATTTCTAAATGTTATTACCAAGTCTTTTCCCTGAAATATTTTTGCTAGAACATAGCATTTTGGACCTTCCACATTCTTTTGCACTGTGCTATAAGGGTTCTGGGCAACACTTATAATAGAGAGACCCAGGTTAAAATCCCTTCAACCATAACTCCAACAGACATAAAGCTCTGCAGCAATTAGTAGGTATATTTAACTGTGATTCATGTTTAAAAAACTATGAATGCTTTTTAACTTTTCCAAGCCACAATAAAGGTAGCCCATAAGCTAACAGGCACCAAAAACATCAAGTACAGTTAAAATTCACTTTCTAGGAAAATCAAATATGAGGCAGTTAGGGACCATACTCTGGCAGTAATAATGGCTCCTGGTTCAGGCACAGGCCCATGCTCCTTCTCTTTCACTACTTCAACAGTAGGTCTCTGTGCAAATGCACAGATACATGCATTGCAAACACACAAAAATAATTAGGGTTTGCAGAAAGATTTCAAAATGGCATTCCTCCTTCGTTACTTATAAAGCGGACCGCCGTGAACACAGAAAACTCACATATGCATATGCTTGAGGAACTTGAAGGCAAAATAAATTAAAATTTCCCAAGAGGATGAGAAACAGTTTCTTTCTTTCTCTTTCACTTCTTCAATGACAAGTCTGCTCATATCCACAGTTACATGTAATTCAATCATGAAAAACGAAATCAATTTTGAAAGAAAAATGATAACAATGTTTCTTCTTTTTCATGACATGCATAATTTGCACAATCAAAAACAAAACAGAGAAGAAAGAAGTCTTGGATGAAACAAACAGCATGTTGATGAGTGAATGGGACATTATGTTATACAATTCCCCCAACACTAATGAAGAGATTAAAAATACATATTAGCAATATTAAGGACTGTCATGTGGTCAAAACAGATTGATCAAAAAATTCATTACATCGGAGAGTTCAACCCCACTTGGGAACATGGTGAAAATATTATCTAAGAGTTGCAATCAAAGGAAAGGCTAGACTTTTAGTTGCACAGATGAGAAAAAGTTCACACCAGCTTAGGTGTGACACAGGCACATGGATGGTCCCTAAAGAACAGTGGAAAGATAAAACCTGCCTTTTCTGCAACAGAGGGGTGGTTGAAACAAAATGATAATTTATCATGGAATCCGCTACTTTTGAAGATATCCATACTCAGCATAGAAATGATTTGGAGATTAGTAGCCTGAATGAACTATTTGAAAAGACAAGGCTTTCAAGACTGCTGGCTTCTTAATTGAGATTCACAACAGGAAAGTCAACATCAAAACGAATTTGAAAATTGTTCGAGTTTCAAATATTTTGTCTCTTGGACTGCTGGTTTCATTGATTCATTCAAAACTAAAATAACATATATATATAAGTTGCAGGGCGATTGAAAAAAATAATTGTCTTTCATCTGTCCAAGGAGTTTAGCTTAGTTGATGCTATTGTTGATTATATTTCTATCAGATTTATATGATAAATGTTCTTCTTTTCTGAAAACAATTGTTACTAACTTAAGTTTTTTTTTTGCATAATTCTGTCTCCACTGATGGTGGCTTTTAATTAATATCAAAGGTTTAATACGCTGCAAAAGTATTTATGATAAAGACTTGATTTGTAAATCACCGTCAAACTTCAATGTGGTCTGAACATCTATCAATTTCAATGATCAGCCATTGAATATGTTTGAGTATGTATATAATGTTAGAAGGGGCACTGCCGAATGGCCATGTCTCCACCAAAGTGAAGACATGACCATTCATTGTCGTGTCTCTCTATAATATGTTTAATTCATAAACAAATCATAATATGTTCCACGTAACATAACTAACAATATGTTATGAATAACATTAAGATCATATGCAACATATACAACGAGAATCCTCAGCCAACAATAAGGATCGAACTCAAACAATAAGGCAGAATGTTATCAAAACAATTTGTAGACTGTTATACAAACAATAGCATAAATCTATGTCCAAATACTGCAGATTGGTATTTATATGATTGAATTTATCAGAATGATTATGTGATCAATAAGGTTGGTGGAAATATAAACTCAAACATCATTATTTGTGTGTGTGTGTGTGTGTGTATACACAATTTATATTGATATGCACATATTTACAACAGTCTTATAGATCTCATATTCGAAGTATCTGACTGAAGCTACTAACTTCAACACTCCCTATTAGCTAGGGAAGATATCGCATATCCATGGATATTACATCGCATAATATCCACCATGATTATCTCATAAAGGAACACAGTGACCTTCAATTGATATCAAGTCACATGATATCTATCAACATGTCCAAGAGATACTAATTATCATGGTATGTCCACGAATATCAAGTCACACGATATTCATCATGATAGTGAACTTAATCATTGTAAAGTCGTCACCTTACAAGTGAGATACAAGTATTCATTATTTGAAAAATCGTCACCTTTCAATAATGTACATAGGGGGGCCCATAAGTCATAGAGTCACACATATGACATCAAAATTTTATAAAAAGTTACCACAGATTCTCTCACATGGTATTGTCCTAGCGTCACACACATGACATCCACCATGAACCATATCAGAGGGTGGAATAAGGACTTTCACCTCAAGCTTCTCTCTTATAGAAAAAGAATGCATTATGAGTGATTGCACCATGATTTTCTCCTTCATGAAGAAGAACTCATGAAGCAATCGCTAACCTTTTGACCTCCTTGTCTAGGATTACTTCTAATGAAAAAAGTCAAAGTCCCTCTAAATCAGATATCAACCTTTTGACCTCCTCGTACAAGGTTGCTTGTGATGGATTTTCAGACTCTCTTTGAATGTTAATTCTTCCCCGCGACAACAAGTTATATCTTCATTCTTCAACATAGAACTTCATCCTATGAATCTTAGTCCTCTAACTGATCACTAGAGAAATTATCTCAACATGGTCAATTTCCCTCTAAAACTAGATCCTCTGATGACAATTGAAGTGGATCCTCTAGTTACTCATTATGTTATGGAATTGTACTTTGCTCACATGATCTTGATCATGGAAGATATATTTCTCCAAGAGTCTCTTATTATTTGAAGATGCTAGATCCAAGACCACCTTGGACCTATTGTCATAAGATCAAGCAAATAATAAAGTTATGTGACCATCTTGAGGTTTGAACAAATCTTCTCTTAGTCCGCTCCCTCTCACTAGGAGAACCCTCTTATCTCAACTTTGCTTTGTAATCCCAAATGGTACCATTACATGCACAAATGCCTCAACATTCATAATGCACCGTTCTTCTTTTCCAACAAAATCGTCCCTAGGTATAAAAGAAAAGAACAAGAGCATAATTATCTCAAAAAATACTCATTACTATCCTTCTTCATAGAATCTGGTTCTTTCTTCCTTCCCGTTTGCAATGTGCTCTTAAAATATTTCTCGTCTTTTAGCAGTCAAAAAGGGAGCACTCAATTCCCAACACAGAAACCCATGAGAGCTTATGTTATCATTACTTTCATTTGCTACAAACCTATCAAACGGTAGAGTAGGTGAACTTGAAGTAACATCATTAGAAAAAACTTTACACAGTCTTTGCCTTCTAGAAATTATGACTTTGACCAATCCCTTCTCTTTTGGACTATGCAACTCCCCTTCTTTTCGGCTAAGATCCCAAGGTGTGCCTAATGTTCTTTCCTATTCTCTATACATAACTAAGTTTACAAACAGATTTGTCCTTTGAAAAATGACTAAAATAACTGACTCAATTCGCCCAAGAAGAAGAACAAATGCTACCAACAGCTGGATGAGTTATCATTCGATTAATAAATCTCCTCTGAATTGTGAGGTACAGCTCCCTCCTTGAAGATATTCAACGAATTTAATGTCGATTATGTCTTTAGCCTGAACACACGAAGGCCAATAGCATTCACTTCAACAACATGAAATAAATGTGTTTGCAGGTGTGAATAATTGAGGGGAAACTAACAAATTACCACATGATCATTCACTAAATCATCCCTATTGCAGAAAAATCGAAGGGGTTTAAACACCTCGATCCACAAAACATGAATACACAAACTAATAAGTTCATTAACTTGACATGAATAAAAAACTATATTCAAAATATGAAGAAATAACCATAAGGTTGATTTCAATCAGAAAGATAAACAATCAGACCACAAGATCTGGAATGAATAACCTTTTCTTTACTTCAAATATATAAGAAGAATAACCACAAGATTATTTGTCCCTGTAATCCTATCAAGATATCCAAGCTATTCAACAAAGTATATAAAATTCCTCTCTTATTCCCTGCAATAATCAATACATGGAAAAATGATCTCCTCCCTGTCGTAGCCTAAAGACCCTACAAAAAAGAATAACACCCTTCTTAGCTTCCCCCGACATAATCATTTCCTCATGCTTTCTTATTCTCGTAACCAAGTCTTGAAGTCGTTACATATCTAAATCCTTTTTCCTTTCCATTCATTTCCATGAGTTTATTCTTTTGGGCTTTGATTTCGCCTTTTCGAATTACATTCGAAGATAGAACATAATTTGATGATCCTTATCTTATTATGACAAGTGGTTTCTCTTAATTATTTGACTTTATTCATATTTATCCCTTGGTGCAATGGGATCTTATATGAATATCTATTTGCATTTTGTTGCCCATAATTCTTTATATTCGGAGGACACTTGTGATATGCAAATATGTTCATGTTGTCCTTCATGGTTGACATGGGCCACACAATTCTATGTGTCCAATTCAACATTTCTATAGATTACAAATGGCTACATTTGAAGGGACTCTAAATCACACACAGTAATCAATATGCACGGAAAATGTAAACCATCGCATTTTGGAGACAAACAATCTAACTAATAATGTGTAAAACTAGCGTGGCGTGGGCAATTGTCAATGTAGATATTCTGCTAAACAATTCACCAAGCTGCCTATGCTCACTAGCATTTTTATTAGGCTCCCAACCCATATTTCTAGTTCATTTTTCCTTATAGTCAGGATCGTTACTCCACAAGGGGACAGGTTTTATGCTTCACCATTATTGACAAGCCGCACACTTTGCACTGCAGACTCGTTATATCCGATTGTATACTTCTCAATTGGTGCTATGAGAGCACACAATTCCTCGTGATGGCTTTGCGCCTTGGTAGTGCATAAATATTAATCTCCTTACCATGGTGATTGAGACTCTATTCTCTTTTGGTGTATCAACTTTGTTGTTGCTTGTAAGTTTCTTCAACTTTGAAGCCACTGCCAATAGCAACCGAGAATCATAAAGCGTGGTTGTCTATCCTGGAATTGATCGAATCTCCTCAACTTTGGCTCTCGAGTGCTATGTGCATACCAACATTCTGTCAAACAATTTACAATTATCCTTGGTATAGGCAATGGCTCGTGTCTTTCCAATTGGACGTGCATAGCCTTCGGAGCTCTCAACTCTTCATCTGCAGCTTTCACACATTCACTATGGATGTGACTCAGTCATTATCCCAAACAGAGCAATATTCTTTTGATGCCTTGATTACCTTATATTTATAGCATCAAAACAGAGACTTATATGCTTGATTGGTCAAGCCTTTGGTAGTCGGGGAAGGCACCCATCGTGCATTTCAACACTTAAGAACAACGGGACCGCGCTTTTCAACACATCACAATCATGATCTTAAGGGGGCCAGTAACAGATGAAATGGACACCCAGGAATGCCCAAAAGCTGAACCAACTGCTGAAATTATATTAATTCTAAAAATGCTGCAATCAAGTACAAAAAGACGTATTCCAAAGGCCAAACCCTAAGGGAATGACGTCTAGAATGTTACAACAGAGAATGAACGTCCCCTATTGCCAAAAAAGATATGAATTCACACATCCAAGCTGTTATCAAATGCAAGTCATAATCATCCGATACAATAATCCGATGCTAAACAATGAGACTCTCACCCCTATTTATCCTATTCCTTCACTCTTCTAGAAAGAACTAAAACATTAATTAATTGCAAGTGCTAGAAGCTTCCTCCTTCCAATAATTAATGCATTCTCTAGAAATCCCTCCCTAGCAATAATTAATTAAATGACGAGAGGCTTCCGTCTTTCCAATAATTAATACATACCCTAGAAGCTACTCCCTTGTAATTAATAATTAAATTAATTAAATACAAAGTCACCTTTAAATTGAATGACTTTATAAGAAATTAATTTAATTTCTTCTTATCCTCCACTTAGACTTTGGAGAACGTGAGAGCTAAAAGATGGGATCATTACAACAGAGCCACGTTTTATTTTACTCGATTCCATCACCGACAGCCATATAGGGTCATCTTTGGGAGTCGATCATGAACCTTGATGATTATGAATCCAATCGCGTGCAGATCGAAGTTATGCGATCTAGTTGACAAAATGGATTTGGTATTTGCTTAATGAAACGCGTGATCTCTTCTCATGTGTGGAATACGGTGTCAAGTCTCCCATCTTTACAACATTTCATACTCTTTTTTTAACATTTTATGCCACCACAATAGACATTCTATTTGTGAATCCTCTTTGAAGTATTATAACATAGAGCTTGATTTTGCGATTCTCAGTTTACCCCAACATACCATATTTTACCTGCACTTCGAGTTACCCTTTCAAAGTTGCAATGCCACAAGTGTTTTTTAAGGACTTCATCCAATTGTGATGTTTTCAATCTTGATTGGGCTCCATGGCATGGGGTCCTCCGCAATGAATCAGTTGATTTCCTTTCTTCATTTGAAGGTCTCTACAACAAAGAACTTGATGCCCCTTCTAAAATCCGACACTAATGTGTCTTGGAAATTCATGAATCCTTGGTGATTGCTTGACAGGTGTTATAACTTGTAGTTGACATGAATTACGCTCAGTTATAACTTGGGAATGGGTTGCGTGCAGCTTTTGAACACTTTGTATTGCTCAAGGTATAACGAAATTTGAATATGATTCTTCTTTGAGTGTTTTCTAACAACCCAAATGTTTTCAAGGTCCCTGCAAATGTCTCCTTGAATTTGTGTATCTTTGAACTTCTGAGTCTTTGCACTCTGCACTAGTAGTCACAAATGAGATAGAGCGGATTGTACTTTTGATTATGTGGATATGAACACTCAAACTCGCACCCCACCATCCGAATCCTAAGCCTCAAGTTTCTGAACTTGCAAAACTGTATCTTTGAACCATCCAATTGGAAACAAGTCCATGGCCTGAATCTGCATTTCGGACCAATGGGTCGTGTCTTCGAACTCTGAAACTTGAATTCTAAATGGGATCTGTACTTTCGGAGCTAAGGACGTTGAACCTTGACCTTTGAACTTCACGGTTTGACATTAAAGTTGATAACTTTCAGCAACACTGTCACTTTATAAAGCATAACTCCATAGAAACATTATTAGCACAAATCATCATGACAGATAGGAAAATATGGGAGAATTTTATCTGCGGAGCTCATTTCTAAAGGTTTAAATGTTGGGTGCCAAAGGCAAGCCAATAGCTGGCTCTGATTGGGGTCATGAGTCGTGAGGGACAGAGAACCCAAAAATCTCTAGTACAGGACCAATGTCTAGTCATTAGGAAACAAAGTCTGTACAAAATGGAGCTTCTTGCAGAGAGGATGGAGAGCAGGGCAACACGCTAAAATAACTAAACTAATAATAAGCCAAAAACCAGCAAACTAAAACTAAGCACAACCAAAACTTGCATGACTGAAACTTATTTACATATATGTATAGGTGAGAGGATCTCACCACGAGAACTAGGGTCAAGCATAACTTACACAAAGCCATTAACAGGCTGAGAGAAAAATGATCCTTGTCTAAATAGTGGGCTGCATTTGAATGAAAGAATTTGATACCAGACCCATTCGGATCCAAACAACCACAACTCATCATAGATTTCTGATTTTTCTCGAACTTCCAGCATGGAATTTTCAAGACCATCTCCAATCGGTGGCTGAAAATGTTTAGGCTCGGACATCCTTAAAAAGGTCATGCCTTTCACATGATTAGCATTCACAAGACCCCAATTTTTTAAAGCATTTTAGCACTTAAAACACCCTGAAAAATGAAATTGACTTCATCCAGCATAAGATCGGCACTCACGAGAAAATCTTCATTGTGCTTTGCTGCAACTAAATCTGAAAACTCTCTATCCAAGAAAAATGCATAAATCAAATTAATACTTGAATCTTAACCTTCGGGATCTTCTTGCTTGATTGCCAGGAGGAACCTTCCAATAATCACCACCTAAGTAAGTTGATGATGATTGAGGTTGTGACCCTTCAACATTCTTGCCATCATAAAGTACTGCATATATCTCTGAAATGTCCCTTCCTCTGATTTTATATGATATTTCAAGCCTCTAATCAGATTTTTAAAATCAAACAACCAATATTTCAAAGATCCACCAATTTCTCAATAAACCCCAAATCGGGTATGCCCGAAATAGTGCCAAAAACTTCACAGCTTCACATATTATTAATAGATCTGAAAGTAGACATTTTTGCAGAAATTTCAGCAACATAACAGCCTACAAAATGACATTTCCAGATCTGTATAACATTTACACAACAGCTCCCAAATGGAGGGCAAAAACAATGCTCATCGGGCTCCCGAAAATAACACAAAATAGCTCGAAAACACCACAAAACACTAATAATCTATCACAGAAGTTTAACCACGACCCAATACATATATTCAGCTCTATTTTAACATCTAAAAGTCTGAAATATAGCAGCAACCCAAACTGATATGAAATACTCAACCGGAAACACCAAACTTTTACAAAAAAAACACACCCGAAAATCCACAAATTTGCACTGTTCAGCACAAGGGCAAACTTTGCATGAGCTTGCAAATGGAATGGCTTTAAACTCTCGTCCTTAGCCTTCCTGAAAACCTGCAAACTCCCGTCCTTGGGTCTCCTTCTCCATAGGTTTGGCAGCCTCTAAATAACAACAAAGCAATAAACGAAAATCAAGTTCTGGAATAAGCCCAAAATGCCTCCAAATCCCTTAAAAGAGGGCATAACCCTAACTCATGTCCAAGAAGGGTTAATAAAACATATTTTAATAATAATTTTTATTTATTAGCCCATTGGTTTCCAAAGATTAACCCCTTTTGCCGAAACTTCACCTTTTTGAGCCTGCCTGCCTTAGCAAAGATTATTATTTTTAATTATTTGAAAAGGGGACATGACAAGTCCTCCCCTCCCAAATATTGCTTGTCCTCAAGCAATGAAGGTCGGAATTTTCAAGAATATGTGCTCCTTCCCAAGTTGCATCCTTCAGTGGTAATCCTTTCCATTTGACCAAATGCTCTATGGTGCTCCTATTTCTCAATCTTTTCTCTCTTGTATCCAAAATCTCTTCTGGTATCAAAACTAATTTCCCTTCATCATCAAGAGGTGGTAATTCTGTAGATACTATGGTTTGCTGGCCTAGAACCTTCTTCAGGCAAGATATATGGAAAATATTATGTATTTTTCTGTTTGGTCGGAGCTCCAATTCATAAGCTACCTCTCCTACCTTCTTGATGATCTTATATGGCCCATAGAACCTTGGCTTGAGTTTCTCTACCCCACTCCTCTTCAAGGTGCTTTGCTTATATAGTTGCAGCCTAACAAATACCAAATCTCCCACCTCAAAAGATCTTTCAGTCCTTTTCCTATCAGCATACAACTTCTGTTGGTTCTGTGCATGTTGTAGATTATCCTTGAGGGACCTTATTATGTTTTGGCTTTGCTTGACGAAATCACTTGCTACAGGTACTCTGCTATCTGAAAGTACTAGATCAACAAAGAAAAGGGCATCATAACCATAAAGAGCACGAAAAGGAGGCATACCAATAGACATGTGATGAGATGTATTGTAACAATACTCCCCTAGGTGCAACCATTTCACCCAAGCATGTTGTTGATTTGAAACATAGTTCCTCAAATATCCCTCTATCCATTTATTAACTATCTCTGTTTGTCCATCTGTTTGAGGGTGATAGCTAGTACTGGGAGTGAGTTCAATTCATACCAAATGAAAGAGCTTCTTCCAAAAAGAGCTGAGGAATCTACTGTCCCGGTCACTGACAGTGTTTCTAGGCAAGCCATGTAATCTAAAAATTTTCTTGAAGAACAATTCGGCCACTTGTGATGCCTTGAAATCAGATGTGATAAGAAAGAAATGTGCATACTTAGTTAGTCTATCTACGACCACATATATGCAATTCTTACCTTGAACCTTGGGCAACCCAATGATGAAGTCCATGGAAATACTTTCTCATTTTTGTTCAGGAATAGGAAGTGGCTGCAACAACCCTACAGGAAAAGTTTGCTCACTTTTGCTTTGTTGGCATACCATACATTCCTTAATGTGTTTAAGGACATCCTCCTTCATACCCTTCCATGAAAACCGCTCTCGAATTTGCCTATATGTCTTGAAGTATCCCTGATGACCAGCAAAAGGTGTGTCATGAAAGGCCCTCAATATCCTCTCCTTAGTTTTTGATCCTGGCACTAAGAAGATCCTGTTCTTGTAATAAATCAATTCATCAACAACCTTGTACTTGTTATCATCCACTAACTTATCCAAAATCTTGGTGGCAAAGGAATCTTTAGCATACTCTGAAATTATGGAGACTTTCCAATCAGCAGAGATAAATGTTAAGGAACACAAAGTGGGCTTTCTTGAGAGAGCATCAGCAACCACATTATTCTTTCCTTTCATGTATTCAATATCAAAATCATAAGCTTGCAATTTGCTTACCCATTTTTGTTGGCGATCATTCAAATCCCTTTGGTTCAAAAAGAACCTGATGCTATTATAATCTGTCTTTACAATGAATCTCCCACATACCAAATATTGTCTAAACTTATGAAATGCATGCATGATTGCCAACATTTCCTTTTCATAGATGGAGTAACCTTTCTTTGATTGATTTAATTTTCTACTCTCAAATGCTATTGGATGTCCCCTTTGAGTTAGGACAGCCCCTATACCTTCTCCAGAAGCATCACATTCAACAACAAAAGGTAAAGAGAAATCTGGAATTGCAAGCACAGGGCATGAACTCATTACCTCCTTAAGTTTATCAAATGTTTTTTGTGCCTCTTCTATCCAAACAAAAGCTCCTTTCTTTGTCAAATCAGTCAAGGGGGCAGCAAGCTGAGAAAATCCCTTGGCAAATCTCCTATAGTAGCTACACGACCCGAAGAAACCTCTCAATTGTGTAAAATTAGTGGGTGAAGGCCAATCCAAAATTGCCTGAATTTTTTGTTGATCAACCTGTACTCTTTTAGAACTTATAATATGTCCCAAATATAAGATCTCTGTCAAACCAAACTCACATTTAGATAGCTTAGCATAGAAGGATTGCTGCTCCAAGATTCCCAAAACAGTGTCTATGTGCTTTAGATGCTCTTCCCATGTTTTACTGTAAATCAAGATATCATCAAAAAATACCAAAACAAATTTTCAAAGATGTTGGCTGAATACCTTATTCATACAAGATTGGAATGTTGCAGGTGCATTAGTGAGGCCAAATGGCATAACAAGAAATTCAAAGTGCCCATAGTGACATCTAAAAGTAGCCTTTTCCACATCTTCACTCATTCGGATTTGATGGTACCCTGATCTTAAGTCAATTTTTGAGAAGTATACAGCACCATGTAACTCATCAAGGAGTTCATCTATGCGTGGTATGGGATACCCATTTTTTATGGTCTTCTTGTTTAGAGCCTTGTAGTCTATACACATTCTCATTGTACCATCCTTTTTTTTGACAAGTACCACAGATGATGCAAATGGACTAGAGCTAGGCCTTATGAATCCCATGTCCAGGAGTTCTTTAATAGTTTTTTCAATTTCTTCCTTATAACCTCTTGGATGGCGGTATGGGGTTGTTATAACTCGTTTGACACCCTGTTCTAACTCTATAACATGCTCAAAACCTCTATCTGGTGGTAATCCTAGAGGCAAGTCATTGAAAACTATACTATGCTTATCAAGAATATTTTGAATTTCAAAATGGAAATTACCTTGATTCTTTGGAGAGCTTGTTGGATGGATTATGACTCCTACTGCCCAAGCTACTTGTCCTCTTCAAAAAGTCCTCTCCATCCTCTTTGCAGAGACCGCCTTAGGTGCTCCATTCGATAAGCCTCTCAATACGACTTCTTTCCCTTTGGAATGAAATTTAAACTCCATAGTTTGATGGTTCATGTAATAGCCTCCAATAGAGTGCAACCATTGAACACCCAATACAAGATCTGTCTCCCCAATGCCAACCACATAGAAGTCATCACATAACTCATAATCTCCTAAGGTCATCTTGAGTTGTTTCACCACCCGTGTGCAAGGCATAGTGAATCCATCAGCTACAGTAACATTGAATCCCTCAAAATCTTCTTCTTTAAGCCCTCTTTTCATGACAAATCTCTCATCAATAAAATTGTGAGTTGCCCCACTATCAAGAAGAACTGTCAACCTTTGCCCTGCTAGTACCCCTCGAATTCGAAAGGGATGGTATCTTGGGACTCCTGATAATGCTGCTAAAGTGTCATCCTTACTGATTTCTTTTTCTTTCTCTTCTTGTTCCTCCTCCTTAGTGTCATGAAATTCCTCATGCTCATCTGAATCAGATTCTGAAGCAACTTCAATATAGTGCACTTGACCTTTCCCCAAACATCTGTGTCCTGGAACCCATGGTTCTCTACAAGTGAAACAAAGCTTTTTCCTTCGTAATTCAGTCCTAGTCTCTTCATCTACCTTCTTTTTTGCCACATTTATCACATCTTTTGGTGGTAGTGTTGGAAAACTGTTTTTCTGAAAATTCCCCTTATGTTGCCCAAGATTTGGGGGTTTTTGATTAGTGACTGGTTTCATAGGCACGCAAGTTTCAAGTTGCAAACTTCTTTTGATAGCTTCCTGTAAGGTTGAGGTTGAGAAAGCCTTAACCAAACCCTTAACAAAATCTTTCAAACCATCACGGAAAAGATAAACAATCCTCTTTTCACTCATATCAGGTACCATAACAGCCACTTTTTGAAACTCTTCTATATACTCATTAACTGATTTGGTTTGCTTCAACTTTGACAATTTTTTAAAGTACTCTTCATCATCCTTGAGGTCAAATCTATCTATCACTCTTTGACTAAAATCATCAAATGTAGTTACCTGATCATGACCTTGAGTAGTCATTCCATGATACCACCAATCATAGGCTGCATCTTCCAAGTGTAGACTTGCAAATTGAACATCATCACTCTCCTTCATGGGGTTAAGTGTGAAGAAGGTCTGTAATTTTTGTAGCCATGCTCTCGCTGAAATTTTATTTGTTCCATCAAAAGAAGGTGCTGTAAACTTGCTTATTTTATTTTTGAGCTCTCTTCCACTTATGTCATGCTCCCTCCTGTACTCTTTCTTGGGCATCAAAGTGTTCATCATATCCACATATTCTCTAAAAGGAACTGAATTGCGAAAGTCATCATCTAAGCCATTGTAAGTAGCTCTTAATGCAATCAAATTACCTGTAACCTCTTCCACGGGATTAAGGGCTGAATTTGGTACTGGTGGCTCATCTGCAGGCAAGAAAATAATTTTTGTTGATTTAGAGGGTGTGGGTTTCAGATTTCTTGGCTCTTCTGAAGTGCTCCCTTTCTCATTAATAGATGCAACTCCTTGCAGTTTTTCTATCAATATCCGCAAAGCCTCTCTAGTTTCTGCCAAACTATCCACTGTTTGCTTCTGAGTATTTTGAATGTCTTGGAAAAATTTCTTTGCCATCTCATCTTGATCAGCCATACTTTTTCCTTCCTTAGATTTTGTACTTCTACTTTTAACTGGAGGTTTGATCAAAAATTCTTTATTCTTTTCTCGCTGCAAATATCTCTTTTCTCTTTCACTTGGTTGAATGCAAACTTCTACAAACCCTCAGGCTGGCAAGATCATAGCTCTGATACCACTGAAATGTCCCTTCCTCTGATTTTATATGATATTTCAAGCCTCTAATCAGATTTTTAAAATCAAACAACCAATATTTAAAAAATCCACCAATTTCTCAATAAACCCCAAATCGGATATGCCCGAAATAGTGCCAAAAGCTTCACATATTATTAATAGATCTGAAAGTGGACATTTTTACAGAAATTTCAGCAGCATAACAGCCTACAAAATGACATTTCCAGATTTGTATAACATTTACACAACAGCTCCCAAATGGAGGGCAAAAACAATGCTCATCGGGCTCCTGAAAATAACACAAAATAGCCCGGAAACACTACAAAACACTAATAATCTATCACAGAAATTTAATCACGACCCAATACATATATTCAGCTCTATTTTAACATCTAAAAGTCTGAAATATAGCAGCAACCCAAACTGATATGAAATACTCAACCGGAAAAACCAAACTCTTATAAAAAAAAAACACCCGAAAATCCACAAATTTGCACTGTTCAGCACAAGGGCAAACTCTGCATGAGCTTGCACATGAAATGGCTTTAAACTCTCGTCCTTAGCCTTCCTGAAAACCTGCAAACTCCCGTCCTTGGGTCTCTTTCTCCACAGGTTTGGCAGCCTCTGAATAACAACAAAGCAATAAGCCAAAATCAAGTTCTAAAATAAGCCCAAAATGCCTCCAAATCTCTTAAAAGAGGGCATAACCCTAACTCACGTCCAAGAGGGGTTAATAAAACATATTTTAATAATAATTTTTATTTATTAGTCCATTGGTTTCCAAAGATTAGCCCCTTTTGCCGAAACCTCACATTTTTGAGCTTGCCTGCCTTAGCAAAGATTATTATTTTTAATTATTTGAAAAGGGGACATGACAATCTCAGATTTTTCCTCTCCTTCCAAATTTGTAGAATCCAATGAAATCTTATTAAGTCACAACATATTTTCACATTCAGCACAGGAAATCTCATGAAAGGGAATAAATTTTACTGCTTGCTGATGTAAAGAACCACATTATTCCTCATCCCAAGCAAAATGAAGGACTTCACATTTTGATATCACGAGTCTGGAAGTATTCATTTCTAAATTTGCAAGAAGGATAGTTTTCAGCACTTCCGGATTTAGGTGAAAGAGTGTGAGCAGGAAAAATTCCATCACTTATCCCATTCTTTCTTGTTGATTCTTGATTCTCAGGAAGCTGAACCATTTCTTGCTGGATGGTAAATAGGAGTCTCTTTGCAGTATCTTCTTTAAAAGAAGAAATGCTCTCCAAGTTCTTTGACAATTGTTGGGGTTGTAATTTTTCAGCTAAATCATCATTTTCTTGCTCCTTATTTCTTCTGAAACCTTCCTTCCCAAACAGGTTTGCAGAACTAAAGGGCTGCTTCTCAGGGTACACTTCTGATCCACTTTCATCACAAGTTCCGTTAGAAAAGCACAAGGTAACCTCATCTTAGAAAGAAAAATATTCCAAAATATGACTATTATATTCCTCAAGACAAGAACTTTCAGCCCCCAATGTGAAATTAAAACTTCATATTCTGGAAGTATAGGAATCTGAAAATTTCCATCTTCTATACTTAGTGCAGTGCGGTGATTTAAACCTTCAAAACTAAAGCTCTAAAATTCTGGGAGGAAAGTTTTATCCGACCAATAATTTGCATTTAAACTCACCAAACCTCCAATATATTGTTTGTCACTGCTTGCACTTGTTTGCCTCTTATGAGACTGAGATGCTTCTTGCTGCACTTCTTGTTCATTCAGGACTGAGTAATTGCAAGAAATTTAATGAGATGAAATTACCAGAGCTTCATCATCATCAACCTCCAGTTCTTCTTCTAGCTGTTGCACTCTTTTCTTGTGTTCTTGGAGGTCCCTCAGCTTGTGAAATCTGACGCACAAGTTTTTCCACAGCAAGGCAGAGGTGTGGTCATTGTCGTCGGCAAAAATTGTGCATCGGCCGACGGGTCCCTTCGGTAAAAGTTCTTGTTCTGTAGCCAACGGTAAATAGTTGGTAGTGGACATGATGTATTTAGCCAACGGATACCTTCGGGAAGGTTCGTCGGAAAGTATTTATAACCCCTTCGGGAAGCATTGTATTCATCATTATCATATGAGAAAAGCATGATGTACTGTTGGTATATGCGAATAATAATAATAGTTCTGCTGTTTGCTGTTCGGTGCTCGTGTCTATTTCCTGTGTGCATTGCTTAATTAATCCATATGGTAAACATTTGGCGTCGTTGCCCAATGGACCTAGTACGCAGGCAGGGGGATATGAATTAAATGCCGAATTAGTTGAACAAAGATAAGAGTAAGCTGAAGGAAAAAGATGACATACGCATTGCGCGGGAAAATTTAATTTTGGCTCAACAGATAGAGCGGCGAAGGAGATTTCAGAGGATTTCCGACGAAAGCAAGAGCGCAGAAGGATTGTTGAAGGAGACTCGACAACGGCTTGATTTGGTGGAAGAAGCGAGGGAGGAGTTTTTGAATCTGCATACGCCACGGGAAGAGAATCCTGACGGAAGCAGATTGACTCGCACGGCTCGGAGTGCCGAAGGAGCACGAACGTGGAGTGACCTCTTCGTCCGAGATATACTTCCAGAACGGACAGCTACGGTTGACAAACCCTCTTCTTCACCAAACAGCACGGAAGTCCAAAACTGCGCGGGTGTTGAAAATAGCGCGGAAGCAGAAAACAACGCGAGTGTTGAAAACAACGCGGAAGCAAAAAACAGCACGGGTGTGCAAAACAACGCGGGTGTACAGAACAGCGCGGGTGTCCAGAACAGCGCAGGTGTGCAGAACAGCACGGGTGCTCAAAACAGCGCGGGAGTGCAAAACAGCGCAGGTACAAAACAAAACCCTCAACATACAGTAATAATGGCAGGTCCGAAGGAAAAATTGCCTAAATTTGATGGTGAGGAAGTAGTTGATCCCATTCGACATTGTAAAACATGTGAAACGATCTGGAGGGCGAATGGCATAACAGATACAAACGAATGGATCCGACAATTTCCCGCAACCCTACGGGGTGTTGCCATTGATTGGTTTACTGATGCCGATCCACAGAAATTGAATAGTTGGGATAACATTAAGAAGGAGTTCATCGCAGAATTTCAACTTTTGCGTGATGACAATGAAATTGTTGCAGAGATATTCAATACCAAGCAAAAGAAGAATGAAACTGTACGGGTCTTTGCCAGGAGGTTGAAGGACTTAATCAGTAAGATGGAGAATAAGCCAGCTGACGGGTTACAGAAACGATCGTTCATTGAAGGCCTTCACCCGAAGCTGCGGAAGAAGATGAAGATCGTGCCACCATCCACATACATTGAAGCTTATAACCGAGCAATGAACCTCGAAAGTGACCAGAAGACAAAGAAGAAGAAGAAGACCAGCTCGTCGGATTCAGATGAGCCTTCAGGAGAAGATAGCAGTGATGATGACGAGGGAAGCAGCAAGAAGGTTCGTGCTCTCCAGAAGGACATGATGTGGATGATGAAAGAATTCAAAAACATGAACAAGGAAACTAAGGGCAATGACCTATGGTGCACGGAATGTAAGAAAGAAGGCCATACGAAGGGATCTTGCCGGCAAGATCAATTTTGTGAAATCTGTCAGATCCTGGGACACTCGGTAAAGGAGTGCCCTTTCAATTTAAAAACAAGGACACCGCAGCAAGTGTTCCTGTCACAGGAGGCATCCCCGTCAGGAGGGAACAGGAACACCAGTGCGGAAGGTGCCACATCAGGCAGATATAGAAATAACCGGCGCGGTCCAAACAACAACAACAATAACAACAATGGTGGCAACAACAACAATGGAGGAAGGAGTCGAATTCAGTACGATGCGAATGGTCGGCCAATTGTTCAATGCCGCGCATGCAATCTGTGGGGTCACTTCGCCCGAGAGTGCACAACGACGAACACACTGAAGTTGCTATGCCGCTGGTGTGGACCTGGCGATCATGATGATACTAAGTGCCCAAAGTCCGGAGTAAATTTGATTACCATAGGGACAGACGAGGAGGAAGTCCTGGCCATCACTCGGAAGCAGGCAAAGCTATATCCTGACCCAGCGGAAGAAAAGAAGAGATTGGAGGAAGCAAGGGCAGAGATCCAGAAAGTAACACAGGCAGAAACAGCACACCTATAGGACATACCGAGTACCTCAGTCAAGAACTGTGCAGAACAGAACATTGTCCGGCAAATATTGCAAGTTGAGATACCCGTCAGAATAAATGATGTGTTGCTCACGATGCCTCAACTCCGTACAGCCCTCACAAATATAGTCCCAAGTGCTAAACAACCCGTAGAACAAGACAACGACAAACTGGGGGATACAAGTGCAGAAGATCCGATGTTGTTAGCTCTTTCCTCTGGACGCTATCCGGCGGTTGTTGAAATGGGCATTCTCGGGACTGTGCTAACAGACACAATCGTCAACGGAGGATCCGGTGTCAATGTGCTACCAGAGGATACTTGGAAAAAGTTGGGACGGCCGACATTATGGCCACCTACCTTCCAGCTATTAACAGCCGATCAACACGGAATCAAGCCATTGGGAATACTCACAGCGCAACCAGTGACAATCGGAACACAACCATTCCTGTTGGACTTTGTTGTGATTCCTCTCAAGCGGAAAGGGTACGATGCTATTCTGGGTCGAGGGTGGCTGATACAAGCAAAAGCAAAGCACGATTGGAAGAAAAATACTTTATCACTTGAAAGCAAAGGCCGAAAGTATGTCATTGATCTGCACACTCGGATGGTCGGGGAAGAAGCCCATTCGTCAGATTCTGAGGGAGAAGAAGATGCAAAAGGGCAAATTATGGAATCGGACCAGGAGGGAGTTTTACGACTGGAAGGAGACGACGATTTGGATTCAGTAAATGGTCTATACCATTGGCAAATAGAGGATTATGAATTGTTTCCAACTTGCAACGTACTGGCAATAGAAGAAAACAAGACCGATGCCTTTCCAAAGGAATTCACTGAAATAAAGTAAGGGGATGCATCACTCGATGTGACCCCGGCACATCAGTTCACTAAAGGAGAACCCATCAAATATAATGAAGTCGCGTTGCAGACCATGAATTTGGGAGATGAAGCAGAACCACGGAACATACTGGTAGGGGACAATTGGGACCCAGTACTAAAGGCAGCAGCCTTCAAGATATTTTTAGAATATAAGGATGTCTTTGCATGGACGTACAAGGACCTGAAGGGCGTACCACCTGAATTATGTGTGCACCGCATTCCATTGATCGAAGGAGCAATACACGTACGGAAAAGACCCTACAGAATGAACAAAAATTATGCGGCCCGGGTTATGGAAGAAATCAATCGGATGTTAGAAACTGGAATTATTTTCAAGGTACAAACCAGTGAATGGGTCTCTCCGATCGTGATCTCCCTGAAGGACTCCATCCAGATACGAATATGTGTTGATTTCCAATGTCTGAATGCGGTCACCATCAAGGATCCGTTCCCGATCCCATTCACGGATAGCATTCTGGAGGAAGTAGCAGGACACGAGATCTACTCATTTATGGATGGTTTTTCCGGCTATAATCAAATCTCAATTGCAGAGGAGGATAAACTGAAGACGACATTTGTCGTAGAAGATGGAGTCTATGCCTATAATCGGATGCCGTTCGGCCTGTGCAATGCGCCTGCGACATTTCAGCGGATCATACTACACATTTTTGACAAGATGTCCGTCGAAAACTTCGAGGCGTTTTTAGATGACTGGTCTGTGTTCAGTACGGAGGACAAACATCTGGCAGCCTTAGGCGAATGTATGGAAAGGTGCCGTCGTGCGCGTTTGGCCCTGAACCCGAAAAAGTGCAGATTTATGGTCCCACATGGAAGGTTGCTCGGACACATAGTCTGTAAGGAGGGATTAAAGACAGATCCGGACAAAGTGCGAGTCATATTGGAGATGCAACCGTCCACCAATGCGACAGAGGTAAAATCTTTCCTTGGGCATATAGGGTATTACGGGCGGTTCATCAAAAATTTTGCCAAAATAGCATATCCATTGGATAGATTAACTTGCAAGACAGAATCGTTCCGATGGGACAAGGAGCAGGATGAAGCCTTTGAAAGCCTTAAGGTACGACTGGCTACAGCACCTATTTTAATATACCCGGATTGGAAGGAGTTTCATGTGCATGTGGACGCATCGAACTATGCGATTAGAGCAACCCTCGCACAGACGGGAAGCCATGGGTTGGATCATCCGATCTATTTCGCCAATCGGCTGTTATCAAAAGCTGAACAAAATTATAGCACCACCGAACAGGAAGCCTTGGGGATGGTCTATGTGTTGTGAGGTTTTCACACATCGCCCCAAAATCTTGGGGACCCCCTTTTTAATCGCCTTTAGGGCCAGTGGAGAAGGTTAGATGTATTTTTCACCCGGTTTCAACTTGATTTTCCAGAGCTATCAGTTCTATCCTTAGGCCGAATAAGTTCAAAATTGATTTCAACTTGGCAGGATAAGATTGTGAATTTTGTACTTAGACGATTTCTTTTGAAAATTTGGATTTAATTGTAAATTTGAATGATTTTCAAATAAGGAAATTTTTCGTTAGACTTAGGTTCTTGGAAAATCTTTTTTTTTTTGGTGAAATAGAATTTAATTTTGTAAGATGAAGTTAAATTGCAAAATCGATTTTTACTCTAGAGGCAATTTTATTTTTTGTCATAAAATTTTAATTATTTAGCAAAATCGATTTAGAGGAAAATTGCAAAAATTGGCTTTAATAGATTAAATTTGCCTTGAAAGCTTTTGGTATTTAATGAAATTGGTAAATTAATATTAAGAAATGGCTTTTGGTTAGCCAAAATTCAACTTCAAGGATGTATTAATTAGCAAACCCTCATTAAATAGAAATTTTTAGCATCCCCAAGGCACCATTCAATTTCGTTTTGCAATTTGTGGTTAATTAGTAAATTAAAAGTGCAGTTTTCATTTTAGAAAATTAAAATTTTGGCAAAGTATTTAAAGTGGGCCACTAACTTAGCTTTAATTTTGGTTTTTTTCCTTTATAGGACCAAGTCGGCCAGCCTGGGAGGAAGGTGAAAGCTGCTATAAAGGGAGTCCCCTCCCATTTCATTTTCATCAATTCATTTGCTCCTCATGCTTGGGCGAATTTGAAGCAAGGGCAGATTTCCAGACTTGGGCGAAATTGGTGGAAGGCAGTTTTTTGGCGATTTTTGGGCAATTTCTCCATTGCCATTGTTGGGCGATTTGTCTAAGGGCCAGATTTTTTGCGTTTTTGGGGATTTTTGCTCCACTTTGTGGGCTGCGATTTATGCCCTAGGTGGCAGATTTTACAGATTTTGCTCCTTCTTTGCTTGGGCGAATTTTGTGGAAGGGCAGATTTTTTTTTCATGCTTAGCCGAATTTTGTGGGGGCCGAAATTTGTGGAAGACAAAATTCTGATTTTCTAGAGGGGTTGCAATTTTTTATATCAGATTTGGGCAATTTTGTTGGGAGAAGAGATACATATGAAAGTTTGATTTTTGCATAGAAGGCAAGTGTTGGATAAGCTTAGAGGCTTTGTTTTCTAATTTGCAAAGGGATTTGTAATTCTTTGATGTCATATCCCGGGTTCCGAAAAGTTGCTGTAAGATTATTAGTTAAGGTGAAAGTCATCATCTAGAGTTGCAAGGAGTGCTTAAGCTGACATCCATTCTTTCGCTCTTTTCTAAGAATTGCACTACTTGGTTCTTCTTGCCTTTTGGTCCACCACTCTACCATCCCGTAATAGGGTGACGAGCATGGAGGATGATAGTGCAAGTAAGAATCCCAAGAGGGCAAACGCTAAGAAAGACAAAGAGGATATGACGCCCAAAACTTCCTTCTTCTCGAAAATGAAGAAAATAACCGATACTAATATCGCTACAGTGGACATGATACGGATGAGGGACAGACTAAAGGAAGGACAATCCCCCTTGGCAAAGAGGATATACAAGAGCGGAATTGTACATGCAGCAGCTTTTCCTCCTACTTTGCCTTGTCCGGAATTGATTATGGAGTGTGCATCCAGATTTGATCTAGACAGTAAATCCATCATTTTTGGCGAAGGGAAGAGAGTGTTGGCCAACATTGGCGAACAAGCAATTGAAGAGACATTTAATATTCCTCAGAGCAAGGGCATGACAGTTGTAATGGTGGATCAGGCGGCCAAATCAGTTAACAAATCAACAAGGCTTACAGTGGCAGATTTCAAGCCGGAATATGGCGATCTCATTGTTCTTCTCAGCCGGATCATGGGCCTAGCTCAAGCTATGCAATTCGAAAATTGGATGTACTTCTTCATTGATGAAATTGAAAAGGGAAAAGGAAAATTTGATTGGGCTAGGATCATAAGTGAAAATTTAGAATTGCAACTTAGAACAATTCAAAACCAAAGGCAATTCTACATGGGATCCTATCTGTTTTACTTAATTGCTAGATTGTATGAGAGTCCAGGACTTAGGGCCTTAGGAGAGATTGGTAATGGGCCGGGGCAATATTTGGTGCATGAATGCTATCCGCAGCTTCATTTGCACAATAACAAGGATTACAAGATGTTTTGCGATGCATTCGCCATGAAGACAGTAAGGGTATTACAAGGGGCGCCTGCTAAGAGACTTTCATCGGAAGCAGAAGCAAGGATTAAGAAGTTTGGGAGTTGGTTCATCCAATTCCCGCAATTCACATACATTAGAGTGGCAGGAAGTACAGTTTGTCCCAAGAGGCTTCCAAGATACCCGCCCGACAAGGTAGTTTTGATGGAATTGGCTAGGCAGCTTGAGCACTATGATAGAGTAATGAGGAATGAGGGGAAAACAGGCGTTTCCTTCTCAATTATAATTGGCAATGATAGTTGCCCGAATCGGGCCACCTTTGAGGCTGCGGAAAAGGAATTGGAGTGGTATCATCTAAGATGGTACAGAGCAAGGCAA
The DNA here is from genome assembly GCA_028749045.1 of Cupressus sempervirens. Lineage (NCBI taxonomy): Eukaryota > Viridiplantae > Streptophyta > Pinopsida > Cupressales > Cupressaceae > Cupressus > Cupressus sempervirens. The sequence goes on along the minus strand of CM053787.1, from coordinate 64,263,934 downwards.
GGATTCGACCCTGTTGGTCTTATCAAGGTATCTCATGGAAGCGAATTTAAGCATGTTCCCACTATAGAGGACTTTTGGACCAATGCAAAGGATGATTTTCACGTGAGAAAGCTAGCTTTATCGAGATTGTCGGTGAACATGATGAGAGATATCAGATGGAGAGGCCTTGGTATTCCCGATCAATTGGAGGATGATCGTAGTGTGTTGAGAGAAGACTATGAGACAGTAGTTGGAACAAAGTTGAATCCAGTGGATTGGGACGATCATCAGGATCCTTCCTTGGAGGCAGTCACAAGGACAGTAGATTTGCATACCGAGTTGTGGTATAATGCCAAGTTGAGAAAGCTACAAAGACAAAAGGTTCTCCTTACTTATGAGATGATGAAACCGAAGGAAGGTCTAGTAGAATCAATCGAACAGAAGGGTGAAGGAAGTGGCCGGCAATCGGAGGCAGTTAGAAATAGCAAGAAGAGGGCTTTGGAGGTAGAGAAAAGCCAAGAACGTTCGGAACCTCCAGCCAAGAGACAGCGGGCAGCGCCGTCAAGGGAGAGTATAACTAAGGCTAGAAACCAAGAGGTCAATTCGAGTGATAAAGGGGCCGCAGTGGAGGTGAGCTCTGATTCGGAATCAAGTGGCTACAGTGAAAGTACAGAGTACTCCCCTCTCTCGGAGAACCAGCAAGGAAATATAGCAGAAACTAGTAGAGAAGAAGATGGGCCGATTGATATTGAAGAGATAAGTCAGGCGTCTAAGGCCGTTGGTGATGCTTTGTTGGTCGAACCGAATCCGGATTTGGGGAGATGCACTGCACCACTATGGTTAAGGCAAATGCTTATGCCGAGAGGCGAGGTGGTAATGGCTCACGCAGTTGATGATATCCAAGGACTAATAGAAAAGGATGATAGCGAGAACCAAAAACAGATGGCAAATACGGTGGCAAGGGTAATCAGAAGCGACAGTGATGGTCACCGAAGGGTTCAGATTGCTATACCAACAGTCAATAAGGCAGCGGATGAGATTGCAGCCCAGGAGTACGAAATAGTAGAACATAATTTGGGAAGAAATACAGATGATATGGAATGTGAGGAGGTTCAGGAAGGCATAGCATCAATCAGAGAAAGATTGAGGAAGGCAAACGAAAGGATAGTAAAGTTGGAGGCCGAAAACAAATATTGGAGAGATTGCCAGCCAATCCAACAGCTGCATCAGGCAGCCCTTCCTCAAGACAGCGGGAGCAATTCAGAAGAGGTATCAGCTCAGTTACATGAAGTAAGGGGTTGGATCTATGATACAATCCAAGATGGGCGAAATTTCTTGCCCTCCTTCATCTCAACATTCCAGTCATTAGTGACTGTTAGAAACAAATTCAGATTATTTGAAGAGGAATGGAAGAATTTTCTTCCCATCAAGGATTTGGTTATTCCTAGGCTGCAGGCGTTCATTAGGCTACCGGAGGCATATTTGGAAAGAGCCCGGTTGGTTGATGAGAGAGGATTGAGCATAGTTGAATCTTGGTATGTCGCATTGACTACCAGATTCAGAACACTTGAAGAAATTCATGATGAGATTGCACAACACGGCCCAAGCGTCGACACTTCCATTTCGACCATGATGAGCGACGTTGGGGTGGCGCTTGATTTTGAGGGTATTAGAGAGGAGGATGTCAGTGAGACAGGATTTGGATTGAGATTGGATGAGTTAGGAAAGGCTGCCGTCAAAAGGAAACATCTGAACACCCTTTCCTCACTCAATGCTTTTATTGGGTTTGCAAAGGAATATGAGAAGGATCACGAAAGGATACTACAAGCAGCAAACAGCGTGGCAAAGTCAGCAGAACTCCGAGTGAAGCACACACCTTGTCCTCCTATGGAAGAAGTTAATGAAAGGCTAGCTAAGTTCATTGCCTTAGCTAAAAGAACAAAAGAAAAAGGAAGAATTATATTAGAAGATCATCTTATGTAAGCCCAAGTGGCAACTTTCTCTTTCTTCTAGAATAGGACAAGTGTTTGTTTCTGATTGGCCACCATTTTGGTGCCTTCTCATTGGTTGCCACTTTTGCACTTTTTTCATTGGTCCATTGATGAGGTGGCATCTTCTCATTGGCCGATGGGGTGGCAACCCTAATTAGGGTTTTTGGATCCAATCTGGATCGTCGATCTTGTTTTGATCTCTACCGTCCATTGTATTTTGGACCTCTATATAAGGTCATTGGCTCTCATTTGTAAAGGAGGAGGGGTTGGAGAAATTGTTGCGAAAATAATACCAAAGTGCTCTCTTTTTCATTGCATGTTGACTAAGAACATTGGGTGTTATTGCATGTTTTCTACTTCCACATAGTTAAATTTTCTTTTCAAGTTGAAGCAATTTCATTTCAAGTTGTTAGAGTAAGAGTAAAATAAAATGGATTGTTGCATGGTAGCTTTGGTAGATGTTTGATAGGGGTCAACACTAGGCCACTAGCATCCTAGCGGCTGGTTGGGAGGCTTTGTGTGGTGATCTAGTTTACTTTCCTTTGAAGCGTTGCATCTATGGAGGTAGGGCCGCTGGTTAGCCTTCATTAGATTCGATCCCCGTCCATCTGCTAACCTTCCATTCTTAGGAGTAGGAGTAATTGAGCAGCCAAATTTCATGCTTAGAAGAGGTTAGTTAGAGAAGTAAACCAAAACATCGGCATTCTCACCTTCCATCGCCATTCACCCTACATTGCCATCATCGCGCCATCAACATCATCTAGCATTCACACCGAACCACCATCTCCATTTTCTCACCAAGATCCAAATTTTTCTCAAACAAGAAAACGTAAGGCCGCCTATGTGATTACCAGCAAATCACATTGCTAAAACTGAGCGAGTATCCAACGGTGTAAGGAACATTGGAGTTATACTCATGTCCCATGAGAGATAACTTTTCAAGAGAGGAATTGTGTATTTGATATTCTGTATCAAGCATCCAATTACTAATATGTTATGTAGTGACACAAAACTCGCATCAACACTATGTTGTGCAGAAATTCCAACATTACTTGCTGGCCACTCCATTTGTGTTCTATGTTGATCATCAGGCCCTGTTGTATATGATCAACAAACCAGTCATTCAAGGCAAAATCAGCCGATGGTTACTTCTGCTGCAGGAGTTTACTTTCAAAATCATTGTCCGACCAGGAAAAAACATGTAAGCGCGGATCATTTGTCACGTATCAGAACAGGAGAACCGGCAGACGGTGTAAATGATGACTTTCCTAACGCACAGTTGTTTCAGATCGCTGCACTACCAGAATGGTATACAAGCATCGGCGAATACTTGTCAACAGGGCAGTTTCCAAATACCATGCCACCGAATGAAAAACGAAAGTTGGTGATACGAAGTGGAAAATTTCAGCTGATTAATGGATTGTTGTATAAAATGGGACCCGATCAGAGCCTGAGGCGTTGTGTCCTAAAGGAAGAAATTGCACGGGTACTGCAGGAACAAACGAAGGACCGGCAGGAGGACACATGGGGCCGGATACAACTGCACGAAAAATAATTCTGGCAGGATTATGGTGGCCAACAGTATACAATGACGCCAGGGAATGGGTTGTCGCATGCGATACATGCCAGCGAGCTGGAAAACCCTTGAAAAGAGATTTCATGCCTCTGAATCCTTCTCATGCTCAGGAGCTTTTTGAACGATGGGGTTTGGACTTCATAGGACCCCTGAAGACGAGCCGCACCAAAAGATGCCACTACATTGTGGTTGCCACGGAGTACTTGACTAAATGGGTGGAGGCGCGTGCACTACCAGACAACTCAGCGGTAAGTACAGCACAGTTTATTTATGAGCAGATTATTACTCGGTACGGCATTCCATTACAATTAACCAGCGATAGAGGAGGACATTTTGTAAACCATGTGATCCGACTACTCACCACGGAGTTCAAAATTTACCATTCGCTGTCAAGTCCGTACTACCCAAGGGCAAACGGACAGACCATGCTACCAACAAAATCCTGGTATCAATTATATACAAATCCTACGTCGTCGAAGGGGAGGATTGGGAGGAGAAATTACCTTCTGCTCTGTGGGCTTACCGCACGGCATACAAAGTCACAACAGGACACACGCCATTCCAACTGATGTATGGACAGGAGGTCGTAGTACCAGCAGAATTTATGATACCAAGCTTGCGGACAGCACTAGAAAACAATTTGGGCGACATGGAAAGCTTAAGAGAACGGTTGTATAAACTGAACAAGTTAGAGGAGAAACGATTATTATCACAGTGGGCAACTAAAGTAACGCAGAATAGGCGAAAGGCATGGCACGATAAGCACCTGAAGCTGAACAGGTTTCAGTCCGGACAGTGGGTATTAAAGTACAACGGCCGGAATGAGATCAAACCGAGTAAGTTCAAGGTTAAGTGGGTCGGGCCGTACCAAATTCGGGAAGTAGGGGACAATGGAGCAATCAAATTATGGACTTTGGATGGACATGAAGTGTCGCAGGCGGTGAATGGGTCGAAGTTGAAGATATATCACGACCGGAAGACTTCTGCATCAGGAAATAGCCTTCGGGAGACCCCTCTGTCACTGCAGACTGACGGTAACAACAGTCGAAGGGAAAATTGACTTTTTTTTTGTTGTTGAAAAAAATTTTAAAAAACAAAAAAAAAAAGTAAAGCACCGTACGGTTTCTTGGAGGCACCGTACGGTTTTTAGCAATGCACCGTACGGATTTTCAGCCGTACGGATTTCTTTAAGTGGAGTACAGTTCCAAAAAGCATCGTACGGGTTCTTGGTAATCACCGTATGGGTTTTATATTTGAAGGGGCATTGTATTACGGGTTGTTTAAAAACTGTAAGGATTCCATGGCTGTGGTACGATTTTTCTAGAAGGTACGGCTTCCATAGTTGCTGCATGAATTGCTTTTGACTAGGTACTTGCAGGGCACTGTACGGCTTGTTAAAAACATTAACCATACTCAAGGTTTCCAGCATTTCAAGTGTACGGCTTTCCTTGATACTTTTGTGTGTATGGAAATCTCCATTAACTATACAGTTTTCAGGCAGTACGGATTCCATCAGGAATGCATTCCTGTGGTGTACGGATTTCAAGAAGAGGGGAACTGAAGGCAATGTACGGATTTTCCTGGAGCCTTGAGCAATACAGATTTGAATAGGCGATGTACAGATTTTGAAACAATAATGCAACATACTGTATGGATTCTACCGGCAACGAATGCAACCACCGTACGAATTTGAGGAGGGAAATTGTGGTACGATTTTGTGAGGTACGGCTTTGTTTCATTCTTCTTCTAACTTTTGCAATGGACGTATTTTTAATCTCTTCCTGCGTGTATGGATTGTGAAAATCATGTCAAGGGTGGCAAATTACCATACATATTTTTGAAAGAACTCGTCACTGTACGGACTTGGAAGGATTTTCCAATGTACGGATTTGGGAGACCATTAGAAAAAGATAAATATAAATAATGGAATCTACAGGAAAACGGCAGTGGAAAAAGCAATTAACGCAGTCCAAACTGGAGGAAGGCAGGAGCATGGCAGGTACAGGTAATTTGAATGAGGGCTCGAGCAGCAGCAAGGAGAAGCGTAAGGCTGTAGCACCTGCAACAGCCGAAGTTACACCACAGACTATACAATTTGAGGGATTAAATGGAACGGATTGCCGGAAATGGTGGCAAGAAACCCCTGATGACCATCCAGTTAAAGCAAGCATCAGAAGAGCGCAGGTTGAACGGGCCATTCAGATGCCTGTTTTTTGCATTCGAGATTATGAAGGGTATCTGCATACCATGATTGAAACATATGGCAGAGCTTCTCGGAGGAGCACATTTCAATATCTGGGACGAAATTTAGTGGTATCATTCAAGGCAGTCGACTTCACACGTGTTTTGGCATTCCAGGGCAGCAGGGCAGAAAGATTCAGCCGAAAAAAATTCCAAAGGATGGAAAGCTATTTTTAATCAGGTTAGTCTGTGGAGATTTGACTGAAGCAGAACAGGCGACATTAGCTGAGACATCAAAGGGAAGGGGTTTAAAGAAAACCGACATTCAGGAAGGGCCATGGTAGTGTTTGATGGACTTGGTCAAAAGCAGGCTCAGGGGATCCTCTAGGGCATCGGATATCACATTTCCACAGGTATCCATGATGAACGGCATAATGACGGGGAAAGTGTTTGATTGGGCGTCTGTGTTGGTTGAACGGATGCATGAATTCATGAGTCTCCAGCACAAGACCTTTTATATGCCCCATTACCCCATTGGTCTATTTCTTGATGCTGTAGCACGGGTGACTCCAACAGAGGAGTTAGAGGCAAAGCCTGGACCATTGGCCCTAGGAGAACCTCCTATCATGCAATGGAAGCACTTGGACATAACCTCTGGGCAGAAGGGTTCAGCAAGACAAAAGAGGCCCCAAATAGACACGGCAGGTGATAGTGACAGCGGCCGGCAGGAGACATCTTCTGAGCAGGACAGTGTGGAAGAAGAAGAAGGGGAGGGCGAGGATGATGAAGAGGTTCAGATTGTCACGGCTACCCCCTTGCTATTTCCGCGTACTACAGTTCCTATGACTTCCGACCTAACACCCCGAGGTCTGCACATGGCTCACATTCCAGGGTTTGGACAAACTTGACGACCGATATTGATGACTGGAGGATCCCACCAGGCAGTCACACTAGCCGCACCATGGCAACATGGGGTACGACCTTCTCCTGTCCGGCCAGGGGTAGGATTTACGATCGGCTTTGCCCACTTGGCCGCACCCGTTGACCGAGAGACTTCTGCAGCTCCTGAAGCACTTCCGATAGCAGCACTCGTGGCGTCTGCCATAAGTCAGGCAATAGCAGTTGTTACAGTAGCACAGTCAGCAGAAGCTCAGGCACTTCCAGTAGACAATGTACCAGACGAAGGAGTACAAGAGTGTACGGACCCAGCGCAACCAAAGGTCATGGATAGAGCCAGTGTTTTTCTGAGGCAGCAGTTCCGACTCGTCCCTAACAAGCGTGGCCCGTCCATTCAGTCCCCCAGCTATTCAGGAGTAGCACCTGCACCAGAGCCTCAGTCTCAGGAGGAGGGAATGCCACATGCCAGGATTGCGCCGACAGTAGAGGAGGCAGCACCGGATATGGGCATGGCTCCCGCTGATGAGGGGGACAATAGTGATCCCGAATGCTCAGTCGAGGACTTCGCCAAGGAGGATTACAGGTCAGATGAGGACAGGTGCAGGGACTACCTTAGGACTATGAAGTCTGCATTAAAGAAAGGGCATGATGTGGTGATTCAGGCTCTCACTCGGCGAAGGGAGTGGCATTTGATTCGTGCCTATATTCGAGGGATTTGTCCTAAGCGATTTCAGACTTGCTTTGTTGATAGAGGGTGGCCGGCAGTTGAGACACCAGAAATGTTGGTAGATTGGGCCACTGAGCCGGAGTTGGGACCGAGTGACACTCCAATGATGAAGTTGGCACATGAGATCGTGGGACTTTACAAAGAAGTTTACTATGCACGGCAGCACGTGGAGGCGGATAGGGCAGCAGACAATATTGCAACTCAGAGATCTCTAGCAGTTGAAAAAGAGGCAACAGAAAAGATAGCCACTGATTTGGCCGACAAGCAGGCAGCATGGGCAGCAGAACGGACAAAACTCTTGAAGGATATGGCAGCTGTGGTACAGGAGAAGGATGCAGCTATCCGGGATAAAGATGCAGCAGAGCATGAGTTACAGTTGGCCAAGAGACAGGCTATGGATGCTGCACTTCTACTGAAGGAGGCCGTAGAAGTTAATTCACAGATTCAGACAGATCTGCGCATCTGGACTGACCAAGTGTATGAGTTGCGTCGTCATCAGCACTCTTCTGGGAACCCTCCTTCTCTCTAATTTTTCTTTCTTCTTGATTGTGGGTTGTCTCCTAATTTTGCTAGTCGTCAGGGGACGACTTTTCTTTTTGGGGGGGATAATGTCGTCGGCAGAAATTGTGCATCGGTCAACAGGTCCCTTCGGTAAAAGTTCTTGTTATGTAGCCGACGGTAAATAGTTGATAGTGGACATGATGTATTTAGCCGACGGATACCTTCGGGAAGGTTCGTCGGAAAGTATTTATAACCCCTTCAGGAAGCATTGTATTCATCATTATCATATGAGAAAAGCATGATGTACTGTTGGTATATGCGAATAATAATAATAGTTCTGTTGTTTGCTGTTCGGTGCTCGTGTCTATTTCCTATGTGCGTTGCTTAATTAATCCATACGGTAAACAGTCATCTTCAATGCTAAGGTGGATCATCACAATGTGACAAAGGCTTTCCTTGCAACAGTCCCAAAAATTATATAACACAATATCATTTATCTGGATGATCTCAAGAATGGTAGGCTCGGGTCTTTTCTTCTTCATGATCTTTCTATTCAGCATAGTCACTTCACAGAGTCGCCAATCTCCTGCACATAGAGATAATATGCAAACTGAGGAATCAAATATCAGGAAGTAGACTTAGTTTCCAAATCCCCAGCAGAGACACCAAAAAATCTATTGGCTAACAGATTTGTCCTGCGAAAAATGATTAAAAGAACAAACTCAATTCGCCCAAGAAGAAGAACAAATGCTACCAACAACTGGATGAGTTATCATTGGATTGATAAACCTCCTCTAAATTTCGAGGTACAGCTCCCTCCTAGAAGATATTCAATGAATTTAATGTAGATCCTGTCTTTTACCCTGAAGACAAGAAGGCTATTAGCATTCACTTCATCAACATGAAATGAATGTGTTTGCAGATGTGAATAATTGAGGGGAAACTAACAAATGACCACACAATCATTCACTAAATCATCCCTATTGTAAAGAACTCGAAGGGGTTGAAATACCTCAATCCACAAAACATGAGTACACAAACTAATAAGTTCATTGACTTGACATTAATACTATACTGTATTTAAAATATGAAAGAAATAACCATAAGATTGATTTCAATCAGAAAGATAAACAATCAAAACACAAGATCTGGAATGAATAGCCTTCTCTTTACTTCAAATATGTAACAAAAATAACCACAAGATTATTTTTCTCTGCTATCCTATCAAGATATCCAAGCTATTCAACCAAGTATATTAAATTCCCCTCTTATTCCCTACTATAATCAATACATAGAAAAATGATCTTCTCTCCATCGTAGCCTCAAGACCCTATAGAACAAAAGAACCCCCTTCTTAGTGTAGACACCTAGATCTGATCACATCAATAAGTAATCATATTTAGCTTTCTCCTAGAACATTATTGATTAAATATTTACTATTTAATTAATTAATCGTCATCCCCTAGTTAATTAATTTATTTAATTAACTATAGTCCAATTGATAAAATCAAATGATAACCCAAAATCAATTTATCAATTAAATCCCTATTCCTCTATTAAATTGGATAAATCATCAAATCTATTCAATTTAATTCCATACTCCCATTTTATTGAATAAAACATTTAATAAAATATCTAAAATCCTAAAAACCTTTCCTAAACCCTGTCCTAACCCCTAATCCAACTCATTCACCGCCTAACCCACCCATCCCACCCAAGCTAAATCACTTACCCCCTAACCCCCCTTCTAAGCTAATCATAATCCCCTTCTAATCATGTGCACAATCATAAATATGGGTTAAGACTTGCTAACCCAAGCTAAAGTCAACAATCTCATCTTCGCCCTCACCCTCCAACATTTATGGCTCTTACAAAGCATTTATGAGCATTTATGGAGCCCTTATCTCTTGAGCATCCTTTGTTGACCATCCACCTTGCCTTCCCTTCATCCAATCACCCTCTGACATGTGTCACCTCCCCATTGGTGCTAAACAAACACAATCCATGTGCTCCCTTTTGAGTGCATCTTGACCCTCCCTCGCCATCTTACCATCTTTGCATCCTGACCATCCATCTCTCTACCCCTTGGCTTATAAAAAGAACCCTCTCCCTTCACAAATATCATCCACCTTCCATGCAAAGTTATAATGCTATTTTGAGAGCTCATAAACTACCAAAATACCATTATAATGCTGAAATATCTCCATGACTCCATTGTTAAAACCCTCATCCATATACACACTTGGTAAAAACCCCCATCCATTGGAAGCTTGAGCACAACGTAAGCAGACATCCCCTCTCATCAGGGACATAGCTTCGTCATCATGAGAAGCATTTGAGGAGTTTACCATTCTTGGTCTACTTTCCTCTATATTGTTTTCTTTGGTCCTATCTTAAGTGTTAACTGCTTTAGTTGTGTTACAACTTTCATTTAATAGTTAGTTTTCAATTTACACTACTAAAATAGGTGATACACTTAGCTTTCCCCGGCATATTTATTTCCTCATGCTTTCTTGTTCTCATAACCAATTCTTGAAGCCATTACGCATCTTAATCCTTTTTCCTTTCCATTCATTTCCATTACTTAATTCTTTTGGACTTTCATTTCACCTTTTCGAATTACATTCAAAGATAGAACATGATTTGATATCCCTCATCTTATTATGACAAGTGGTTTCTCTTAATTATTTGACTTTATTCATATTTATCCCTCGGTGCAATGGGATCTTATATGAATATCCATTTGCAATTTGTTGCCCATAATTCTTTATATTCGGACACTTGTGATATGCAAATATGTTCGTGTTGTCCTTCATGATTGATGTGGGTTGTGCAATTCTATGTCCAATTCAACATTTCTATAGATTATAAATGCCTACATTTGAAAGGACTCTGAATCACACAAGGTAATCAATATGCAAGGAAAATGTACACCATCGCATTTTGGAGACAGACAATGCAATTAATAATGTGCACAATTAGTGTGGCGTGGGCAATTGTCAAAGTAGATATTTTGCTAAACAATTCACCAAGCTACCTATGCTTCACTAGTGTTGTTTGGCAAAATGGGTTGTTAGACGATTACCGGTGCGGACACGGGTGTGTCATTTCATTAGCACCATATCGGATATTATAAATTTGGCTTGCACTTATGTATTTGGCATCATTTTATGGAACATTATTGTTATGTATGAAAAGCATTTGATGAATGAATAGTATTTTACTTTGTTAAATCATTATATGTTTCTTTCTTGTTCACCTACTAGCTGAACATTTGGCATCGTTGCCAATTCGAAACCATAGTATGGAAGGCCGAGGATAAATGGGAATAACTGTACTAGACAATCGGAAAACGAATGAGAACGACGAAACAGAAATTTTGGAATTGGAGCACGAGGCAGCCTAGAACTTTCACATCTTGTACCGCGTAAGCTTAGAAACATTCATACAGAGAGAAGCCACAGAGAACGAGGTTACACCAAACAATGTGTGGGATGTTATGCACACAAGCCCAACCGCGAACAAATTTTTAGACCAACTCCCCGATCTAATTGCACATGCATACTTGGCATAGAAGAGACGCAAGGAAGCAGTGGAATGAGAGGAACGTCGTCAAGAAACCCTCCAGAATTTCTATGGGGAGAGAGACACACGACATCTCAAAACTGAACCATGAGCTCTTGAGCCATGGTGTGAAGAGCACTCAAGAGTTTGTAATTGTTGTTGCATGAATCGACACATGATGTATACAGATTAAATAAATAAAAGAGTGTTTTGTTTTGTTTTTATATAATGGTATATGTCACATGCCCAATCTCTTAAATAAAAATAGGAACTTGAGGGAGGATGTTGATGAATTACAATCTATACGAGGAAATTTAACCAAAGTCGAGCGAAGGCCACGGCTAAGACAACTTGCCGAAGATCAGACTGTGGGGCAGTCAGAGGAATCACCGAGGGTGATAGAAGGCAATCGCACGGGAGGCGCAGGAACCGCCGAAGGCTGCCACAATTCATCAAAACGACAAGTAAGAAGAAACAAGGAGTTGCTCGAGGAAACATGGCACAAATTAACTGTGTTTGAGGAGACAAGGGAACAATTTCTACATTCATTCCGTACACCACTATAAGAGGGAACCCATGAAGTAGGAATGGAGGTAAGGCCAATAGAAGACACCGAGGCATAATAAAGTGTTGGAGGGACACTGCACAGTGGGCAAAGTAACTCGCCGAGACCAACACCTAATAGTTCTGAGACATGATCCAGTGGTCATCAAAGGACAAGAAACACAATGTCTCAAAAGCAAAAACTCCCAAAGTTCACAGGCGAGGGGAAGGAAGACCCCATACGGCATTGTCGTACATGTAAAACCATATGTACCACCAACTCAATCACTCATGCCAACGAGTGGTTGAACCAGTTTCTAGCCAGCCTACGGGGAGTAGCGGTGGATTAGTTCTCTGACATGGACAAGGCGAAGATCTCCACTTGGGATGATCCAAAGAAACAATTTCAAGCAAAATTCCGACTACTACAGGACGACAACGAGGTTGTCACAGAGATCTACAACTGTAAACAAGGGAAGGACACCGTTCGAGCCTACAATTGAAGGCTCAAGGATCTTCTTAGCCGGATGGTACTCAACCCACGGATGAACTAAAGAAACGTTGGTTTGTAGGAGGACTTCGCAGGGCATTGAGAAGGAAAATGAAGATAGTCCCACCCACATCATACATAGATACCTACGACCGTGCCCTGAACTTAGAAAGTGAGGGCAAGACGACAAAGAAAAAGAAGAAGAAAAGTAAATCCTTATCCTCCTCTAGGAGTGATGAGTCCTCTGATGAGGAAAGTAGTGTAGACAACGAGGAGGAACCTAGCAAGAAAGTACATGCCCTCCAAAAGGACTTGGAGCGGATGAGGAAGGAGTTTAAGTCCATGAAGGGAACCACTGGCCGCATAGAGGAAGGAGAAATATGGTGTACGGATTGCAAAGAGAAAGGTCACCCGAAGGGAGCATGCCCTAAAAAGGCAATGTGCGATATCTGTCAAATCTTGGTTCATTCTACGAAGGAGTGCACGTTCAACATGAAGACACAAAGCCAACAAATACTGTTCACATAGGAACAACCATCCACCTCTGGCACTAATAATCAGACCCAAGCCAACAACAATGCCACATCTAGCGGCTACAAAAACAACCATTGAGGAGGACAGGACGACAATGACAACAAGAATCGGATACAATATGATTCCAAAGGAAGGCTCAGAATCCAATGTCGGGCATGTAACCAATGGGGCCACTTTGCCAGAGAGTGTCCGAAGAACAACACTCCTCAAAAATTATGTCGATGGTGTGGTCCAAGGGACCACGAACACGCCAACTGCCCAAAACAAGTAAACCTCCTTAACATTGATGAGGAGAAAGTTCTTGTTGTCACCCACAACCGGGCCAAGCAGGCCACCTATCCTGACCCCCGCACGGAGAAGTAGAGACTGTGGGAGGCATGAGAAGACATAAAAAGGGCAATGAAGGCTACAAAAGATATGAAAGATACTATTCCTAGACGATCAAAGGAGAAAAACTAGGTGAAACAGATGCTGCAAATGGAGGTGCCCATTAGACTTCAAGACCTATTACAAACGGTACCACAACTAAGGACGGAATTATTGAATGCCCACGCAAACTCGTCGTAGATGAAGGAACAACCAACTGTATTTGTTGCTAACTGTAAGCAATGGTCGTCACCCAGCAGTGGTCGAGATGAGAATCCTCTGAACCATCCTAAGGGACACTGTTGTGGATGGTGGGTCTAGAGTGAACGTTCTCCCCAAGGAGAAATGGAAGAAACTGGGCAAGCCTACCCGATGGCCGCCCACATTCAACCTGCTTGGCGCCAACCAATAGGGGATAAAGCCCCTAGGGACCCTGGTGACACAACTAGTAACCATCGGGACACAACCATTTGTGTTGGATTTCATGGTGATTCCCTTGAAGAAAAAGGGATATGATGCCATTCTTGGATGAGGATGGGTAGTGGCAACCAAAGTATATCACAATTAAAAGAAAATGTTTTGTAGATGGAAAGCGGAGGGCGGAAGTTTGCCATTGATCTCCGAACTCAAATAGTAAGTGAAGAAACGGCATCATCGTCCGAGTCTGAATTAGACAGGGAACATCAGACAAATGAAGGAAGAGCCCATATGGATCCGAACGACGAAGATGTTTTGGAATTGGAGGAATGTTCAGGAGACAAGACCAGTGCACTGAATGGACTTTTCCATTGGCAGATAGAAGATTATGAGCTCTTCCATTCTTACATGCTTGGCATCGAGGAGCATGAAGATGAAGAGGTATTTCCACCAGAGTTCATGGAATACAAAGAAGGCAATGTAGAGATCAATGACAGTTCTACCCATTGCTTTGAAGGGAAAGCTATAAGATATGAAGAGCCGTCAGTATAGGCTACTAATCTTGGCGATGCGGAGAATCCAAGAAACATACTTGTTGGAGACAACTGGAACCTAGTATTGAAGGCCGCGGCATTTAAAATCTTTATGGAGTATAAAGATGTTTTTGCCTGGACTTACAAGGATTTAAAAGGAGTCTCCCTAAAGATGTGTCCATCGCATACCCTTGGTACCCGGAGCCATACCTATGTGGAAGCGACCATACAAAATGAACAAGAACTACGCAGCACGCGTAGATAAGGAAATACAATGAATGTTGGAAGTCGGCATAATATTCAAGGTCCAAACAAGTGAGTGGGTGTCACCAATCATGATATCCATGAAGTAAGACAGAATCCAAATTCGGATATGTGTGGACTTCTGGTGGCTGAATGCGCTCACGATAAAGGATTCCTTCCCAATCCCGTTCACCGACACAATTCTGGAAGTAGCAGGACATGAGATGTATTCCTTCATGGATGGATTCTCTAGCTATAACTAGATCTCCATTGTCGAAGATAAACTGAAAACTACCTTTGTGGTGGAGGATGGAGTATATGCTTACAACCAAATGCCCTTTAGATTGTATAACGCACCTACTACATTTCAGAGGATTATTTTACACATATTTGAAAAAATGTCAATAGGCAACTTCTAAGCACTTTTGGATGGTTGGTCCATCTTCACTGGACAGGACAACCACTTAAAGGCACTCTAGGAATAAATGGAGAGGTATAGGTGGGCAAGGTTGGCATTGAATCCTAAAAAGTGTCGGTTCATGGTTCCTCAAAGCAAACTACTAGGGCACATTGTTTGCAAGTCAGGATTGAAGACCGACCCGAAAAAAGTAAGGGTGATCGTGGAAATAAAAGCACCCACATAGGTAACTGGAGTCAAGTCTTTTCTCGGGCACATTGGATACTATAGACAATTCATAAAGAACTACGCCCGAATTGCTCTTCCTCTGGACAAGTTGACACAGAAGGGAGAACCGTACATTTGGAGTTCCGAGTAGGAGACTGCCTTCACAAAATTGAAGAATAGATTGTTGGGGGCGCCCATCTTGGCATACCCAAACTGGGACAAGGAATTCCACGTCCATGTGGACGCTTCAAGCTTCACCATAGGTGCAACATTGGCACAAACTTGCAACCATGGCTTGGATCACCTAGTATATTTCGCAAGCCGACTACTTTCAAAGGCAAAGAAGAATTATAGCACCATTGAAAGGGATGGTGTACTCAGTACAAAAATTTTGACATTACCTATTGGCCACACCATTCACCTTTTATGTGGACTAGCAGGCGTTGATGTACCTAGTGAACAAACCAATTATCCAAGGCAGGATTAGTAGATGGTTGTTGCTACTATAGGAATTCACCTTCACCATCATTGTGTGACCTGGGAAGAGTCATGTCATTGCGGACCAGCTCTCTTGAATCAGGTCCGGAGAACCACAAGAAGGGATCAATGATGATTTTTCAAAGGCACAATTGTTCAAAATCGCCATTCTTCCAAGATGGTACAAGTCTATCGGGGAATATCTATCCACATCTCAATTTCCAAGGGAGATACCGCCAGGCGAATGGCGAAAGCTATTGTTAAGGAGCTGAACTTTCCAACTGGTAAATGGTCTCTTATACAAGATGGGCTCTAATCAAGTAGTGAGGCGATGTGTAATAGAAGCAGTGCAGAGTGTTTTGAGGGAAGCACATGAAGGTTCGATAGGCGGCCACATGGGACCCGACACAACGGCACAGAAGGTCCTGCTTGTTGGGTTATGGTGGCCCACACTTTACAATGATGCACGAGAATGGGTGTTGAGTTGCGATACATGCGAGAGAGCCGACAATCCATTGAAAAGAGACTTAATGTCATTAAACCCGTCCCACACCCAGGAGTTATATGAATGCTAGGGACTAGACTTTGTGGGTCCGCTAAAGGCGAGTAGGGCCCGACATTGCCGATACATGGTGGTGGCCACGAGTATTTAACAAAATGGGTAGAGGCACGGGCACTATCAGACAACTTTGCAATAAGTACAGCAATTTTTTTGTATAAACATATCATCACACGGTATGGCATACCCATCCAGTTGACAAGTGACAGAGGGGGTCACTTTGTAAATCATGTGATTAGATTACTAACAACAGAATTCAAGATTTTTCATTCGTTGTCAAGTCCATATTACCCACGAGCTAATGGCCAGGCAGAAGCGATAAACAAAATCCTTGTGGCCATCATATATAAATCATGTAGAGTAGAACAAACAAACTGGGAAGAAAAGTTGCCTTCAGCACTATGGGCCTGCCGCACAACATTCAAAGTCACAACTAGACAGACGTTCCAGTTAATGTTTGGCCAAGAAGTCGTGGTACCAGCCGAATTCATGGTCCCAAGCCTGCGCATTAGAATTGAAAATAGACTCGAAGATATGGAGTCTATGTGAATGCCTATATCAACAAACAAACTAGATGAATGCGGTGACGGAGGTGGCATAGACCTGTCAAAAGGCATGGCACAACAAACATTTGAAAAGAACAAGGTTCCAGCTAGGCCAACTGTGGCTTCAATAGAATGGCTGCAACGAAATAAAACTGGGGAAATTCAAGGTTAAATGGCTCGAACCGTATTAAATTAGGAAAGTTGGAAACAATGGTTCGATTAAATTATGGACCTTGGACGAGCGAGAAATCCTGGATGCCATCGATGGATCAAAGCTAAAAATTTATTAGGATTGACAAGGAGGCGAAGTAAGGGATCATTGAAAATTAGAATTGTTAAAAAAAAAGTAAAATTAAAAATAGATAAAATGAAAAATGAAAAATAAAAATAAATAAATATATATATATATATAAAAAAAAGACATGGAAATGTGGCCGCGGACACATGGTTGTGGACACAAAGTGTCCCACGGACACGTGGCCACGAACACATATAGCCATGGACACATGTGGCCATAGGCATATATAGCCGCAAAGGAAGGTAGTCGAGGAATTATATGCCGCACGAAAACAAGAGATCCGTGACGAGGAAAAGCAGTGGTGGTGGGAAAGAGGAAAGGGTGTCCATAGAGGTTGCCCGTGCCCCCCACGAAGATTGACGGGAGTAAAAAACAAGAACCCGCAGAGCACTGTGCAAAGACCAACCGAGGAGAATAGGAAAACCACAAAAGTCCGTAGATAGTGAACGTTAAGTGCCACAAACAGTGAAACCAGCATCCACGAGATAAGAGCATCCACAGAGATATAACCAATGCCACGGAAAGGTTGTGCTCCCGCATGGAAAGGAGAAAGGTTTGCCATCTGCTGAAAAAGAAAAACAAAATAGTATTCATGGAGAATACGAGAACATTCCGCAAGGAAAGAGAAGAGAGATGGATGAGAAAAGAGAAGGGAAAACTCCACCAAATGGGGTTAGCCACGAGAAAGACAAAAGTAGGAGGAAAGGAAGAAGGAAGCACTCCGTAGAACTAGAAATAACATGGAGGGCTGAAGCAAGCCACGGAGAAGTAAAGGAGAAGCAAAACCTAACTGTTATTATTTTGTTACAATAAAAGACAAAACAAGAAACCGTTACTATGCAGTCGACAGGAAAAAGAAAACAATGGAAGGCTCAGCGGAAGGGGAATAGTACGGATAGGAACAAAAATGTGAGTGCTGGCTTCAAGAGTCCGTGTTGCAGGGTTAGTAGTATTGAGCAACAAGAAACAGAAGGCGAAGGCCGACCTGTCACATCTCAGAGTTCAGTTCGAAGGGTTGAATGGTAGTGAGTGCTGGAGATGGTGGCAAGAAACGGCGGAAACAGACCTAATCAAGCAAATTTTGATCTGTGCCCAAGTCCATTGGGCAATACACCTCCCTGTGTTCTCCATTAGGTTGTTTGAGACAATCCTAAGAACTATGATCGAAACCTACAACAGGAATAGCCGAACAAGCACATTTGTATACAAGAAGCATCAGATGACAGTCTCCTTCAAAGCTTGAGATTTCAACAAGGTACTTGGCATTCCTGGCCAAGGAGATCACAAAGTGGTGACCAAGAATCACAAGTTGCCACAAGAACACAAAGAGTATTGGGTAAAATTGGTAGGATGCAACCTCACAGTAGAGGAATTTGAGTATGTTGTGAAAGGTACCAAGAGTTGAGGACTATGGCAGGATTTCATTCGAGAGGGCCATTGGAAATGTATTATGGATGTAATAAAAAAGTAGGTTAACCGAGGCGAGAAGGGCCTCAGATATCGCCTTGCCTCAGATTACATTCATGAACGGCATCATGAATGGTTCTGTGTATGATTGGGCCACGGTCCTCGCAAATAAAATGGAGTTCATGACATTACAGCATCAGACATTTTATATGTTGCATCATGCCATCGGGTTGTTTCTAGAAGCAGCCCTCCATCAAATTCCAACCAATGATTTTGAAGTCCCACTGAGAGGGAAATTAGGGCCAAGAGAACCCCAAGTATTCTACTGGAGGCATTTGGACACGGCTGGTACAGCGACTAATTAGAAGAGGGTATTCCAAGGGTTAGATGTGTACGGTGACACAATCAGTAGAAGGGAGGAGACCATAGAGAGCAGTGGGGCCGATTTAGAGGAAGAGAGTACCTCAAGTGAGACTGGGAGGGATGCGGCAGTTAGAGGGTCCACACTTTTCACCCCTCCCTAGTTGCCGACTTCAGCACACCTGACAGCCACCACCCCACTTATTCTTCTATTTGGCCATATGCATGCGCCAGTTGTCATGACTCCACCCACGACCATGACAAAAACCCCAGATGTTATGACTCCACAAAATGCCTCAATAGATCTAGTCGCACCAAACTTAGTGGCAACAATGCCAACAACCAAGTTAGTGGAGAAGCAGGCACCAGAGCCCGAGCCTCAAGTTCGACTAAATGTGGTCAGCTCTAATGCTATTGTCACCATAGCCTCATCTTTGTTGGCCGAGGCCCAGCCAACGTACCCAACATAGCCAATCGAGAGTATTGAGATAAAACAGATAGAACAACCACAAAAAGCACAACCAGAGAAGGTTGAGGTGATGGATCAAGCCAGTGTATTCCTGAGATAGCAATTTTGACTCATTCCTGCAGAGGTCAGTTCCTCCATTCAATCCTCGAGGAAGGGAGAGGTCTCCCCAGGAGTAGTTGCCATATTAGAGCCACAGGCAGTCCAAGGATGTGCACAAAGATGAGGACGCCGCACTGACTGTGAACGTGGCTACTATAGAAGAGGCAGAGATGGATACAAATATGGAGCAAGATGTCGACGCTGAGAACAAAGAGGATTATGGGTCGGATGAGGATAGATGCAAGGCATACATCAAAGTCATGGAGGTAGTGTTGGAGTGAGGACAAACTGTTCGGTATCAGGCTTTGACTTGTAAGAAGGAGTTGCAGTTGGTTTGAGCCTATATTCAGAGGGTCTATCCTGAGCTTTTTCGCTCTTGCTTTGAGGCCAAAGGATGGCCATCCATGGAAACAATGGAGATGTTGGCTGATTGGGCTACAGAGCTTGAGTTGGGACCGTGTAACACTACTATGGAGAAGCTTGCACATGAGATAGTAGGCGTGTATAAAGACATCTGCTATGCTCATCGGGTGTAGAGGCAGATATAGAAGCAAAGAAGATTACAGTTGTGAGGTCTACGATAAACGAGATAGAAGCTCGAGAGAAGTTAGCTGCTGAATTAGCAAGCCAGCAAGCAACATGAGTGACTGAGCGAGCAGTGCTCTTGCAAGATAAGGAAGTAGCCGAACAAGGATTGCAAGTGGCCAAACAAGGATTGCAGACAGCCGAGGCCCAGGCCATGGAAGCAGCACTTCTCTTGAAGGAGGCAATGGAAGACAACACACGGACACAGAAGGACTTACGCATCTACACAGATCAAGTTTATGAGTTGCGCCGACAACGGAACACTTCAAGGACGCAACCTCCTCCCTAGTCTATGTTGTTTCTATGTTTGTATGCTGTCTCCTAATTTTATCAGTTTTGAGTTGCTATGAGACGACTTTTCTTTTTTCTTGGGGGCAGGGGATGATGTTGTCCAGCAAAATGGGTAGTTAGATAGTTACCGGTGCAGACACAATTGTGTCGTTTCATTAGCATTGTATCGGATATTATAAATGTGGCTTTCACTTATGTATTTGGCATCATTGTATGGAACATTATTGTTATGTACAAAAAGCATTTGATGAATGAATGGTATTTTACTTTGTTAAATCATTATATGTTTCTTTAGCGTTCACCTACGAGCTGAACAACTAGCATTTTTATTAGGCTCCCAACCCATATTTCTAGTTCGTTTTTCCTTATAGCTAGGATCGTTACTCCACAAGATATGGACATCATTGTATGGAACATTATTGTTATGTACAAAAAGCATTTGATGAATGAATAGTATTTTACTTTGTTAAATCATTATATGTTTCTTTCCTGTTCACCTACGGGCTGAACAACTAGCATTTTCCTTATTTCTAGTTCGTTTTATACTTCACCATTATTGACAAGCCGTACACTTTGCACTGCAGACTCATTATATCTGATTGTATGCTTTTAAATTGGTGATATGAGAGTAAACAATTCCTCACAATGGCTTTGCACCTTGGTAGTGCATATATATTAATCTCCTTACCATGGTGATTGAGACTATTCTCTTTTGGTTGAATCAACTTTGTTGTTGCTTGCAAGCTTCTTCAAGTTCGAAGCCATTGCTGATAGCAATCGAGAATCATAAAGTGTGGTTGTCTATCTTAAAATCGATCGAATCTCCCAAACTTTGGCTCTCGAGCGCTATGTGCATACCAACATTCTGTCAAACAATTTACAGTTATCCTTGGTATAGGCAATGGCTCGTGCCTTTCCAATTGGACGTGCATAACATTCGGAGCTCTTAACTCTTCATCTACAGCTTTCACGCATTCACTGTGGATGCGACTCAGTCATTATCCCAAACAGAGTAATATTCTTTTGATGCCTTGATTGCCTTATATTTATAGCATCAAAACAAAGACTTATATGCTCGACTGGTCAGGCCTTTGGTAGTCAGGGAAGGCACCCATCATACATTTCTACAACTAAGAACAATGGGATCGCACTTTTCCACACATCAAAATCATGATCTTAAGGGGGGCAGTAACAAAGCTACGTTTTATTTTGGTCGATTCCATCACCAACAGCCATATAGGGTCATCTTTGGGAGTCCATCATGAACCTTGATGATTATGAATCCAATCACATGCAAATCGAAGTTATACGGTCTAGTTGACAAAATGGATTTTGTATTTTCCCAATGAAACACGTGATCTCTTCTCATGTGTGAAATATGGTGTCAAGTCTCCGATCTTTACAACATTTCATTATCTTTTTTTAACATTTTTTGTAGCCACAATAGACATTCTATTTGGTAATCCTTTTTAAAGCATTATGACATAGAGCTTGATTTTGTGTTTCTTAGTTTATCCCAACATCCCATATTTTGCCAGCACTTTGGGTTACCCTTTCAAAGATGCAATGTTGCAGGTTTCTTTTAAGAATTTCTTCCAATTGTGATTTTTTGAATTATGATTGGGTTCCATGGCATGGGGTGCTCCACAATGAATCAGTTGATTTCAATTCTTCATCTAAAGGTCTCTGCAACAGAGAACTTGATGCCCCTTCTAATACCCAACACTAATGTGTCTTAGAAATTCATGAATCCTTTGTGATTGCTTGATAGGTGTTATAACTTATAGCTGACATGAATTACGCTCAATTATAACTTGGGAATGGGTTGCGTGCAGGTTTTGAACACTTTGTATTGCTCAAGGTGTAACGAAATTTGTATATGATTCTTCTTTGAGTGTTTTGTGACAAGCAAAATGTTTTCAAAGTCCCCGTAGATGTCTCCTTGAATTTGGGCATCTTCGAACTTCTGAATCTTTGCACTTTGCACCAGCACTCACAAATGGGATAGAGCGAATTGTACTTTTGATCATGTGGATATGAACACTCAAACTCACACCCCCCAATCTGAATCCTAAGCCTCAAGTTTTTGAACTTGCAAAACTGTATCTTCGAACCATCTAGTTGGAAGCTACTTTGTGGCTTGAATCTACATTTCGGACCAATGGGCCATGTCTTCGAACTCTGATACTTGAATTCTCAGTGGGATCGGTACTTCCGGACCTAAGGAATTTGAACTTTGTGTAAGTTTCAGGATCTCTGATAGAGACTATTACAGATATTATATCAGATTGAATCGACTCAGATTTACTTACTAATTTGATTGTTTGACTGTGATTTTTGTTTGTGTAGATCTTCGAACTTGAGCAGTAAGTCTAATTATGCCAATCTTCAACTTGAAAAGTAATAAAAGATAGACGAACTTGACATGATTAATATCTTTGTTTTGCAGGAGAGACAGCGATCGCTGGGACTAAGTATGCCTTGGGATTGATATCAGTCTTCACCGATTCCTCCAAGTTAAGTATGAAATGAATCATGTCCCCGTAGAGACATGACTCTATGTGGCCAATGGCCACGTAGGGTCATGTCCCTACATGGACCTATTATCTGATCATAACACAATTGCTAACCAATCAGTGGGTAAACAAACACATACAGATTTGTCTTATCTTATAATAATAGCCCGATTAGATAAGAAATATCATTTATGAAGTATATATATATATAAACATATATACATATATGTATGTATATATATGTAATTCTTATCAAGAGTATAAGACATAAAAAACAAATGTTCATGTAAAATCATGAATACAAATACTCAATGTAAAGTGTACTTCACTTCGATTGAAGCTATACTTCAACACTCCCTCTTGGCAAGGGATAAGTGATAAATGATATCAGTATCAAAGATATCTATACACAACACGTTATCTAACTTTAACACTCTGAAATAGTGACTTGTCAAATAACTACAATCACAATGTTATGAACACTATCATAACATATATTATGATCTCTAATTGTCCAAAACAATATCTAGAGTAATCATAATGTTTTCGTTATCAATGACTTCAGGCGTATCCAATACAAAACTGTCATAATAACAAGCCTATCATTTATAAGATCGTCAATTTACAAAGATTACCTTCTGAATATATATGTCCATGAAAGATCGTCACCTTTCATTACATATCCGATGCAACTAGACAAGTATAGAAGCATAAACACATCTAAATTCAATATTCAACATTACAGTCTAATAATACCAAGTTTTCCTCTAAAGTATTCCAATTTCACTTTGGCAAGAGGCTTGGTAAAAACATCCGTTGTTTGCTCATTTGTACTTATGTACTCCAATTTGATAACACCTCAATCTACCATATCTCTAATGTAATGATAAGGTATTTCAATATGCTTAGATCGATTGTGAAAAACTAGATTAGTTGAAAGCTTGATACATTTCTGATCATCACAGTGAATGATAGTTGGCTTCAAGGGCTTCTTAAACAAGACAGCTAGCAATTTTCATAACCATATAGCTTCTCTGGCTCCTAGGGAGGAGGCTATATACTCTACTTCAATGGAGCTTAATGCAACTGATGATTGTTTTCTGTTGAACCAAGAAATCATCCCAGATCCGAGACTGAAGCAACATCTTGTAGTACTTTTACGTTCAGTAGAGCTGCCTGCCCAATTAGAACCTGAATATCCACGAAGACTGATTTTGACTTGATCATATCTTAGTCCCATACCAACTGTACCTCTTAGATATCTTAAGATATATTTGGCTGTCATTAGATGTATCTTCTTTGGTTCACACGTGAACTAACTTAAGGTATTAGTAGCATAACATATATCAGGATGAATATTCACCAAATACATTAAAGACTCAATGATCTGCCTATAGTAAGTAGGACCGGTAGATTCAAATTCGATAATATCATCCTTCAGCTTATGTAGGTTGACTTCCATAGGAGTAGTAACTGGTTTATGATCCATCATTCCAAATTTCGTCAAAATATCAATAGTGTATTTTTCCCCGATTTAGGAAAATGTAGTTCAGCTTTTGCCAGACTTCTGGTCCTAAAAAGTAATGGAGAAGACCCAGATCTTTCATATCAAAATCTGTTGTTAGTTCCTGTTTGCACTTGTTTATAAGATGTTCTTCACCTATTATTAACAAATCATCAACATATAACACAAGACTTATCATGTCATCACCATCCATTTTAAAGTATATGTTAGGATCAGCTTCGTTCTTAGAATACCCTAACTTTGTTAGATAGCTGTCTATTCTTCCATACCATGGCTTGGGTGCCTATTTAAGGCCATATAGTGCTTTCTTCAATTTACACACATGGCAATTTTCGTCATAGTGATGAACCCTTCTGGTTGCTCAATATAAACTTCTTCAATTTCACCATTTAAGAATGTTGTTTTAACATCCATTTGATGAACTTTCCATCCTTTGGATGCTGCAATTGCCAAGATAGTCCTAACAGATGTGAACCTAGCAACTGGAGCAAAAGATTTCTTCATAATCGATACCTTCCTTCTGTGAGAACCCGCGTACTACAAATCTGGCTTTGTATTTTTCAATGTTCTCGCCAGGTGCATGCTTGATTTGTTATAGCCACTTAGAAGAGACAACTAATTTGTTCTTAGGTCTAGGTACAACATCTCACACATCATTTTTCAGTATTGATTGATATTCTTTAATAATTGCTTCTTTCCACAGTTTGCTTGATAAGGCTTCTTCAACATTTGAAAGTTTTGTTTTCATAAGTTCAATTAGTGGAGCCATATAACATGACTAATTTCTTGTTCTCTTGCTTTCTCTAATTACTTCATTAGGTTCAACCTGATTCTCTTCTATCATTTTCCTAGCCCAAAGTGGCCTCTTTTTATTATAGAATTTTTAATACTCTCAGAATTTGAGATAGTAGGTGAAGGAGGTTCGGGATCATTCTCCCTCTCATTTTCTACTGGGAGATCTTCATCTAGTTCAATAGTAGGTTCAACATATGTTTCATAAATGTTCTTAGAACATCTCTTCAAATTTAAAATCTCTACTGATCTCAATTGTTCTTTGACCCAAAACATAGACCTTATAACCTTTGGTTGTTTCACTGCATCCAATTAGTATTCCCTTCTTTCCAAATGGTTCTAGTTTTGTTCTTTTCTCTTTAGGAATATGAATATAAGCAAGGTACCCAAATATTCTTAGGTGACTTAGATCTAGTTTGATACATGAAAATGCTTCTTCGGGAGTAGTGTTTTCTAATATAGAGTGAGGACATCTAATTTGAATATAAACTACAGTATTAGAAGCTTCAGCCGAAAAAGAAGTACGAAGATTTTGGTCATGCATCATTGCTCTGGCTGATTTAATAATTGATCTATTTTTATTTTCTACAACTCCATTATGTTGAGGATTATATGGTACAGAAAACTCCCTCTTAATCCCAACAATAATGCAAAAATCTTTGAAGATTTCAGAGATGTATTCACCTCCATTGTCTAATCTTAGTGTTTTGATTTTTTGTCCAGACTGGTTTTCAACTAGTGCTTTGAATTCTTTGAATTTAGATAATACTTCAACTGATTCTTTTTGTTTGAGGAAGTAGATCCAATTTCTTCTAGAATAGTCATCAATGAAAATCACATAATAGAGACACCCATTTAAGGAAGGTACATAGATCAGTGTGAATAAGTTCAAGTACAGATTTTGATTTGTGTATGCTTTTAGGAAAGGATTTCTTGGTATTCTTGCCTAGGGCACATCCTTTGCAAATGCCTAAGTGATCAGATTTGAGACTAGGTAATCCTTTTACAATTTTCCCTATTGATGACAATGCACGAAAATGAAGGTGACCTAGTCTCCTATGCCAAATTTCAGTTGAATTTGATGTTTCATGACTTAGGGCTAAATTTTGTTGATTACAAAGTTTGTATAAACTTCCATCTCTAAATCCAATGGATATCGCTTTCTTGATGTTGGAGTTCTTTGGCTAGGATAGAACTCTATCTTCTTGAAAGGTGATCTTGTACCCTTGATTAGCAAGACCGGAGATAAAGACCAAATTTCTTTTTATACTAGGTACAAATAAAATATTTTTAAGTTGGAGAGTGACACCTGAATTTAGATGAATTAAACATGATGCAATACCTTTAACCGAATGAGTAAAATTGTCTCCAATGGTTACTTCTTCCGAGGAGTATTCTTTGAAGCTTTCAAATGTCTCTAAAACCTGTAATATGACGAGAAGCTCCACTATCTATAATCAAGGTGTTTTTGTTTGAGTTTAATTCACTTGAGAGAACTAAATAAAATGCAAGGTTTGCTTCTTTTTCCTCTTTCTCTTCATTGATTTCGGCCAAGGCTACTTGAATTTTCTTCCGTTCAAGGTAGAAGTTGTGAGAGTGACCAAATTTGTCACATTTGAAACATTGTACTTTTGACCAATCTCATTTCTTATATGATTTGTTGAATTCCTTCCTATTACGTTTGAATTTACCTTTCTTTTCTTTATTGTTTGAATTAGCATGAAGAGCTTGAATATCTCCCTCTTAATTGATGTTGATTCCTCTGGAAACTAATCTTGATTCTTCTTGAGTGCATTCATTTTGAGTAATTCAAATTTAGGAAGGTCATGTCGGGAGCTTAGACCACGAATAAAGGTTTCCCAAGATACTGGAAGTCCTTTTAATGCTATGATGCTAAGTTCTTTGTTATCAACTTGACTTCCAATTGTTGCAAGCCAGTCTTTTAACTCGGAGATTCTTAGAAAATAGGACGTAATTGACTCACCATTGTTCATTTTTATATATAGGAGATCTTGCTTTAAAGTTAGAAGTCTACTAGTATTGTTAATTTTGAAATTGTTCTTAATAGTAGAGAACATCTCAAAGGCAGTTTGAAGACTGGATATAGATGGAAGAATGTGATCCTTCACTGAGTCTATAATAATTTTCATGGCCTTGTTGTTGTGCCTTTTCCATGTCGTTTTATCTGGATCATTGTCAGGCATTGATTTGTTTGATTCTATGTACTCTTCTAACTCCATTTCTCTTAGTACTATCATGACTCGAATTTTCCATGATGAAAAATTTGATGCTCCCTCAATTCTATCCTCTAAATCTTACATGGTTAACCATTCTGAATTTGAGAATAAAATTCTAATATTGATAACTCTGAGATTTTGATTTTTAATTCTGAAAAATGGAATTCCCTATCAGGATGGCTCTGATACCATGTAATTTTCAGGATCCCTGATAGAGATTATTGCAGATATTATATCATATTGAATTGACTTGGATTTACTTACTAATTTAATTGTTTGACTGTGTTGTTCTGCTTGTGCAGATCTTCAAACTTGAGCAGTAAGTCTGATTATGCCGATCTTTAACTTGAACAGTAATGGAAGACAGACGAACTTGACTAGAGATATCTTTGTTTTGCAAGAGAGAGAGAGAGCAATCGTTAGGACTGAGTATGCCTTGGGAAGGATATCAGTCTTCACCGATTGCTCCAAGTTAAGTATGAAATGGATCGTGTCTCTACGTGAACCTATTATCTGATCATAACACAATTGCTAACCAATCGGAGGATAAATAAACACATACAGATTTGTCTTATCTTATAATAGCCCGATTAGATAAGAAATATCATTAATGAAATATATATATATATATATAATACTCATCAGGAGTATAAGACATAAAAAAACAAATGTTCATGTAAAATCATGAATACAAATACTCAATGCAAAGAGTACTTCACTTCGACTGAAGCTATACTCCAACACCTTGAACATTGAACTTCATGGTCTGATGTTCAAGTTGATAACTTTCAGCAACAGACACTTTATAAAGCATAGCTCTGTAGGAACATTATTAGCACAAATCATCATGACGGATAGGAAAATTTGGGAGAATTTTATCTGTGGAGCGCATTTCTAAAGGTTTAAATGTTGGGTGCCAAAGGCAAGCCAATAGCTGGCTTTGATTGGGGACATGGGTCATGAGGGACATAGAGAATCCATCAATCTCTAGTACAGAACCAATCTCTAGTCACTGGGAAACAAAGTCCGTACAAAGCAGAGAACCAAGAGCTGCTTGCAGAGAGGGTGGAGAGCAGGGCAACACGCTAAAACAACTAAACTATTAATAAGCCAAAAACCAGCAAACTGAAACTAAGCACAACAAAAACTTGCAAGACTGAAACTTATTTACAAATATGTATAGGTGAGAGGACCTCACCACAAGAACTAGGGGCAAGGAGAACTTACACAAAGCCATTAACAGGCTGAGAGAAAAATGATCCTTGTCTGAATAGTAGGCTGCATTTGAATGAAAGAATTTGATACCAGCCCCATTCGGATCCAAACAACCACAACTCATCATAGATTTCTGATTTTTCTCGAACTTCCAGCATGGAATTTTCAAGACCATCTCCAATATGTGGCTGCAAATTTTTAGGCTCATAGATCCTTAAAAAGGTCATGCCTTTCACATGATTAGCATTCACAAGACCCCAATTTTGAAAGCATTCTAGCACTTAAAACACCCGAAAAAAGAAATTGACTTCATCCAGCATAAGATCAGCATTCACGGGAAAATCTTCGTTGTGCTTTGCTGCAACTAAATCTGAAAACTCTCTATCCAAGATAAATGCATCAATCAAATTAATACTTGAATATTTACCTTCGGGATCTTCTTGCTTGATTGTCAATAGGAACATTTCAATAATCTCCACCTAACTGAATTACCATCCGAGTAAGTTGATGATGATTGAGGTTATGACCCTTCAACATTCTTGCCATCATAAAGTACTGCATATATCTCAGATTTTTCCTCTCCTTCCAAATTTGTAGAGTCCAATGAATTCTTATTAAGGCACAACATATTTTCACATTCAGCACAGGAAATCTCATGCAAGGGAATAAATTCTACAACATGGTGATGTAAAGAACCACATTCTTCCTCATCCCAAGCAAAATGAAAGACTTCACATTTTGATATCACATGAGTCTAGAAGTATTCGTTTCTAAATTTGCAAGAAGGATGATTTTCAGCACTTCCAGATTTAGGGGAAAGAGTGAGAGCACAAAAACTTCCATCACTGACCCCATTCTTTCTTGTCGATTCTTGATTCTCAGGAGGCTCAACCATTTCTTGTCGGATGGTAAATAAGAGTCTCTTTGCAGTATCTTCTTTACAAGAAGAAATGCTCTCCAAGTTCTTTGACAATTCTTGGGGTTGTAGTTTTTCAGCTAAATCATCATTTTCTTGCTCCTTATTTCCTCTGGGACCTTCCTTTCCAAACGGGTTTTCAGAACTACAGGGCTGCTTCTCAGGGTATGCTTCTGATCCACTTTCATCACAAGTTCCGTTAGAAAGGCATAAGGTAACCTCATCTTGCAAAGAAAGGTATTCCAAAATATGACTATTACATTCCTCGAGACAAGAACTTTCAGCCTCCGATGTGAAATTAAAAACTTCATATTCTGGAAGTACAGGAATCTGAAAATTTTCATCTTCTGTACTTATTGCAGTAGGGGGATTTAAACCTTCAAAAGTAAAGCTATGAAATTCATGGGAGGAAAGTGGAATCAGACCAATAATATGCAATTGTATTGATCCACTTTTAAATTGACCACACCTATGCAATTTTCATCTTCTGTATTGGTCTGATTCCAATGATATCATATTAAAAGTGGAATCATCTTCTCCACAGAAAGGCAGAGGTGTGGTCATCTTCAATGCTAAGGTGGATCATGACAGCATGACAAATACTTTCCTTGCAACGGTCCCAAAAATCATGTAATACCTTATCATTTATCTGGATGATCTCAAGAATGGTAGGCTCGGGTCTTTTCTTCTTCATGATCTTTCTATTCGGTATGGTCAGTTCACAGAGTCACTAATCTCCTGCACATAGAGATAATATACAAACTGAGGAATCAAATATCAGGCAGTGGACTTTGTTTCCGAATCCCCAGCGGAGACACCAAAAATTTGTTGGCAAACAGATTTCTCCTTCGAAAAATGATAAAAAGAACTGACTCAATTCGCCCTGGAAGAAGAAAAATGCTACCAACAGCTAGATGAGTTATCATTGGATTGATAACCTTCCTCTGAATTGTGAGGTACAGCTCCCTCCTAAAAGATATTCAATGAATTTAATGTAGTTTATGTCTTTAATCTGAAGACACGAAGGCCATTAGCATTCACTTCATCAACATGAAATGAATGTGTTTGCAGATGTGAATAATTGAGGGGAAACTAACAAATGACCACACGATCATTCACTAAATCATCACTATTGCAAAGAAATCGAAGGGGTTTAAATATCTCAATCCACAAAACATGAATACAGAAAATAATAAGTTCATTACTTGACATTAATACTGAATTGTATTCAAAATATGAAAGAAATAACCATAAGATTGATTTCAATCAGAAAGATAAACAATCAGACCACAAGATCTGGAATGAATAGCCTTCTCTTTACTTCAAATATGTAACAATGATAACCACAAGATTATTTGTCCCTGCAATCCTATCAAGATATCCAAGCTATTCAACAAAGTATATTATATTCCCCTCTTCTTCCCTGCTATAATCAATACATAGAAAAATGAACTCCTCTCTGTCGTAGCCTCAAGACCCTACAGAAAAGAATAACCCCCTTCTTAGCTTTCCCCTAGCATACTTATTTCCTTATGCTTTCTTGTTCTCGTAACCAATTCTTGAAGTCGTTACGAATCTAAATCCTTTTTCCTTTCCATTCATTTCCATTAGTTTATTCTTTTGGACTTTGATTTCACCTTTTCGAATTACATTCAAAGATAGAACATAATTTGATGTCCCTCATCTTATTATGACAAGTGGTTTCTCTTAATTATTTGAGTTCATTCATATTTATCCCTCGGTGCGATGGGATCTTATATGAATATCTATTTGCATTTTGTTGCCCCTAATTCTTTATATTTGGAGGGCGCTTGTGATATGCAAATATGTTCATGTTGCCCATCATGATTGATGTGGGCCACACAATTCTGTGTCCAATTCAACATTTCTATAGATTACAAATGGCTACATTTGAAGGGACTCTGAATCACACAAGGTAATCAATATGCAAGGAAAATGTGCACCATCGCATTTTGGAGACAAACATCCAATTAATAATGTGCACAATTAGTGTGGTGTGGGCAATTGTTGATGTAGATATTCTGCTAAACAATTCACCAAGCTGCCTATGCTTCACTAGCATTTTTATTAGGCTCCCAACCCATATTTCTAGTTCGTTTTTCCTTATAGCCAGGATTGTTACTCCACAAGGGGGCAAGTTTTATGCTTCACCATTATTGACAAGCCGCACACTTTGCACTGCAGACTCATTATATCTAGTTGTATGCTTCTCAATTGGTGTTATGAGAGCACACAATTCTTCACGATGGCTTTGCACCTTGGTAGTGCATAAATATTAGTTTCCTCACCATGGTGATTGAGACTCTATTCTCTTTTGGCTGCATCAACTTCGTTGTTGCTTGCAAGTTTCTTCAAGTTCGAAGCCACTGCTGATAGCAAATGAGAATCATAAAGTGTGGTTGTCTATCCTAGAATCGATCGAATCTCCTCAACTTTGGCTCTCAATTGCTATATGCATACCGACATTCTGTCAAATAATTTACAATTATCCTTGGTATAGGCAATGGCTCGTGTCTTTCCATTTGGACATGCATAACCTTAGGAGCTCTTAACACTTCATTTGCAGCTTTCACACGTTCATTGTTGATGTGACTTAGTCATTATCCCAAACAAAGCAATATGCTTTTGATGCCTTGATTGCCTTATATTTATTGCACCAAAAGAGAGACTCATATGCTCGACCAATCAGGCCTTTGGTAGTCAGTGAAGGCAGCCATCATGCATTTCTGCACTTAAGAACAATGGGGCTGCACTTTTCCACACATCACAATCATGACCTTAAGGGGGGGCGGTAACAGGGCCCGTTTTATTTTGCTCAATTGCATCACTGACAACTATACAGGATCGTCTTTGGGAGTCCATCATGAACCTTGATGATTATGAAGCCGATCACATGCAAATCGAAGCTATGTGTTCTATTTCACAAAATGGATTTGGTATTTGCCTCATTAAACACGTGATCTCTTCTCATGTGTGGAATAGGGTGTCGGGCCTCACATCTGCACAACATTTCATACACTTTGCATCTTCTATCATTCTCTTTTTTTAACATGTTTTGCCACCACAATAGACATTCTATTTGCTAATCCTCTTTGGAGCATTATAACATAGAGCTTGATTTTGCAGTTCTCGGTTTATCCCAACATCCTATATTCTGCCTGCACTTCGGGTTACCCTTTCAAAGATGCAATGGCACAGGTGTCTTTTAAGGATTTCTTCCAATTGTGATTTTCTGAATCATTATTGGGCTCTACGACATAAGGTGCTCCACATTGAATCACTTGATTTCCTTTCTTCATACAAAGGTCTCTGCAACAGAGAATTTGATCCCCCTTCTAATACCCAACACTAATGTATTTCTGAAATTCATGAATCCTTTGCGATTGCTTGACAAGTGTTATAACTTGTAGCTGACATGAATTATGCTCAGTTATAACTCGGGAATGGGTTGTGTGCAGGTTTTGAACACTTTATATTGCTCAGATCATAATGAAATTTGAATATGATGCTTCTCTGAGTGTTTTGTGACAACCCAAATGTTTTCAACGCCCCTGCAGATGTCTCCTAGAATTTGGGCATCTTTGAACTTCTGAGTCTTTGCACTCTGCACCAACAATCACAGATGGGATAGAGCATATTGTACTTTTGATCATGTGGATATGAACACTCAAACTCACACCCCCCGAATCAGAATCCCGAGCCTCGAGTTTCTGAAATTGCAAAACAGTATCTTTGAACCATCCAGTTGGAAAAAACTCAGAGGTTTGAATCTGCATTGTGGACCAATGAGTCATGTCTAAAAATTCTGAACCTTGAGTTCTGAATGGGATTTGTACTTCCGGACCTGAGGACTTTGAACCTTGAACTTTGAACTTCACAGTTTGAGGTTCAAGTTGATTTCTTTCAGCAACATTGTCACTTTATAAAGCATAACTCCATACAAATCATCATAACAGATAGGAAAATTTGGGAGAATTTATATGTGGAGCTCATTTTTAAAAGTTTAAATGTTGGGTGCCAATGGTAAGCCAACACACTGCAAATTTACTCACTATTAATCAGTCCTCATCTCAAGTGGCTATTGTTAGTTTTAACCATATCAACCGAAACAAGTTGATATATACAAATCAACATGCCTGCAATATGATACAGAAGAAGGGTATTGCAAACCAAAATGTGCATTGAAAAACCCAATGAACATAATGTTGACGTAGCAGAACAAAACACCAGTGCGAAAATTTAAAACGACTCTCTTGATAAGTCTTATTCTCTCATTACATTTGTCATGCCATCCCTAAGACATATTCAAATGAACTCTTTATCTCGATGAATAATCTTTCATTATGATTGCAAGTTGAGGCATTCTTTGCAGTTGATCTTCTATGGCTCAGCAATTATTGGAAGAGAACATTCATAATACTTTGTTCCTTGGAATAGCGGTTGAATGATAACTGGTGAAGTTCTATCATCCTGCTATCTTCTAAATTGATACTTTATGTGCTAAGTATGAGAAAACTCAAAGCATCTTTTGTAAGGATCTTGGATTTAATCAAACCTTGTAAAAAACAATTTTGAACAGAGTTATCAGGGGATAAGAAACCAAAAAGAGTTTCTTGCCAAAGCTGAATTCAAAATCTTCCACAGAGCAATCAATGTACACATGGTTTTGAGAACTCTTCTAATGTTCAAAGTGTGTGTGTATAATTTTACTCGATTCCTTGTTGCCAATGATTGAAGGATTCCAGTCAATTAAAATCTTCATTGGTAGGACGATTCCAATAGCGAGGAAGACCCAAACCATGCACTTAGTATTATCATTGCTACCCCAAATTGTGTACTACACTCGGTAAATAGATTGCACATATATATGTTGCTTTTGCTTTTTTTCATTTGACTAATTACATTAATCTTCATAATGATGAGACTTCAAAGATTGAATATCAATGTCGGTTCAACAATTATCTCAGAATCTCAGTAATCACCAGCCCCAAAAGTAGATGAAGAGTAATTTCCAAGTGTCATCAATAATCATGGACAATATAAAAATAAAATTATTTTATTCTATTTCTAGACAAACACAAATTTTTAACTGCTCATCAAACTTGATTATGTACCAAACAAGAATCGGTCCCACAAATATTATTTCATCCTCAGACTATCATGAATGACAAATTAATTTGTAGATCATCAGTGCTTTCTTCCAATCGCGCTCCATCATATCTTGCCAAGACCATGAGATTTCAATTTTGGGAGTTAATGATATTCCGAATAAGTAACCTTATTCCTTAGCCGAATATTTCAGACAATAAACAAATGGAAACCTATGCCCCGTTCCTCATTCCCCAAATCAAACAGAGGCAAGGAGGATGTTTGTGGCAGTTGAAGAATCTTGGTTTGACACCTACAGAGTACATATATCTGAAAGACTTCTGAAATATATTTCCTTGCAAAACTAATGGTGCGTACAGCCTGCAATCATAGCATCCTTTGAGACCTTATTTATTTGCGGCTTTCACATTCCTTGTGCTTTGTTTCTGCATCACATAACACTTATAAATTTTCAGTCCATGAGGCATTTCATACAACCATAGAATAAAATCTCTCCGAGAAGTGGCAGAAATCTCTACTTCTCACAAGAATTTTTGCGAAACGAGATAACTTAAGGATTTTTGGCGAGAAACTCAAGCCAAGAAGACCTTAAATTCTTGCCGATAAGTTGGCCACTTCTCTACAATAAATCGCAAACTTCTCGCAATAACTTAACTCCTTCTCTTGGGTAGCACCAATGAAACAGGAATACCCAGCAATTCGCCCATTCATTGTTTATTTTGCAATTTTGAGTGTTTGGAGGAGAGAAGGGTTGGTGGAGAGAAATAGTTTTTGCCAGCCTCGTAGATTGATCACAAGCAGATTTGAAGTGAATTTGAAGAGATTTTGAAGCAAACCCGGATTCACAAGTAAATTTTCTAAATTCTTTTTCTTTTTAGTGGGAGGGGAAGAGGAAGATGTAGATTAGTTTCATATGTTACTTGACACTTGTATTAGCTTTTTTTTTTACATAGATAATTTTCTATTTCTAGTTTGCTTTAGAGTTCAGATTCACTGAATATGGCTGCCAGCCATCAACATTCCACATGGGTATGCAATGTTGTTACATATTGCATTTATATATATCTAGATCAGCTTGTTTTGTTTGTTTACTCATTTTCTGACACATTAGATGCTTATCCTTATTGAATTTTGCAAAAAAATGCATTTCTAATTAAATTTTAGACATTTTTAAAATTCCTGATATTTTCCCGAGAAGATGCCGATTTATCTCTGATATTTGGCAAGAATTTATTTCTTTTGCTTCGCTGATAAGTGGCAGAGAACGAGATTTTGAACTATGCATACGACAATGTCGTGCCCTGCTTCTCAAATCTGTATTAGACATTTTATCAGCATTTTGCATCCATTTTATCAATGCAGCTGTACTTAAAAGAATCTGGAAAACATTTTAATTTCCTCATGCTACGACATTTGCCTTCACCACTTTTCACAAGTTTCATTAGAGTACAAACTATAAGGACAACAAATGGCAAAGTCCAAAACCTCTGCCTTTACGCCTGCCCTCATATTTACTCTAGCGGCTACCCACATCTTTAATTCATTTCTGCTTGCCCTTGATACACATCTATACCCTGTTCAAATACCTTCATTAAGGCGGGCAGGAAGAAACATAGCAAAGGTTGTTGAATATCAATTTGCACCAGTAAACAGCATTTACTTGGATGATTGTGAAGCCCGTTCAACATATCTAATCTGTGCATGTCCCTGCTGCAGCATCTCCAGTCACTTTGTTTCTTTCTGTTAGCTGGGGGTGAGGAATCCCACGTATTCCTTTGATTCACGGAACACAAGGCTCATGCCCAATCCCATTTACCCAGCTCTTTCCAACTTATCGGGAGCTGCTAATTTTTGCAAGGAATGCCATGTGACTGCAATATCAACAGATAATAATCTGATATCTCAAATTTAATCGGATCTTCCTTAACTTGGCTCAGATACCATGTTATTATTGATTGAATTTCTATCAGATTTATATGAGTAATGTTGTTCTTTTCTAAATATGATTGTTACTAAATTCAGATTTGTTTTTGCAGAATTCTATCTCCAATGATAGTGGCTTTTAATTAATATCAAAGGTTTAATACGCTGCAATACTATTTATGACAAAGACTTGATTTGTAAATCACCATCGAACTTCAATGTGGTCTAAACATCTATCAATTTCAATGATCAGCCATTGAATATGTTTGAGTATATATATAATCTTAGAAGGGGCACTATGATGAATGGGCATGTCTCCACCATGACCATTCATCGTCGTGTCTCTCTATAATAAGTTTAATTCATAAACAAATCATAATATGTTATGCACAACTAACGATATGTTATGAATAACATTAAGATCGTATGCAACATATACAACGATAATCCTCAGCCAACAAATCAGACTCAAACAATAATGCAGAATATTATCAAAACAACTTGTAGGCTGTTATACAAACATAGTGTAAAATTGTAAATCAATGTTCAAATACTGCAGATTGGTATTTATATACTTGAATTGATCAGAATCACTGTGTGATCGATAAGGTTGGTGGAAATCAGTGTTACACTGGCACGGGGGTGTGGCGGTATGGGTGGATGTCCGGACAAATTTCGGGTGCGGGAAAAAAAGGGCCTCAATTTGGGGAGGGGGGGGTGTTGCATAGTGTATATATATATGACTGAAAATGCTAATTATGAAATGATACTTTAATATAACATACCAAATATAGTTGAATACAGAAAATTGAAATGCGATTCACGAACCATAAGGTCAAACTTAAAACTTGAAATTTCATAACCATTACCAATGACCATTGAATTTAGTAAAATGCTAAAACTTTTAAACATAATGACAATAATGATAATGATAAATGAAAAATATAAACCACAAATAGTACCATGTAAGTCAACCATTGACTATCAATTTGTCAAATGACAAAGATGAAAGATTCAAAATTCATTGTTCAAATACGAATATCAAAAATGAAATAGACCTCATGGGAAGCACACCAAATTAGGGTTCCCTTGATAAAAGAAACAACAAAAAACAATTGCAAAAAATGTTTGCTTTTTTGACTTTTAGCCAACATGTCGGCCGCACCCCACGCGCACCCAAACGCACATCCCCACACCCTGGACGCACCCGTGTCCCACCCAAGTGCTCCGACCAATGCAGCCGCGCTTTTTGCGTAGTGGGGGTATTCAAGTGCACGACATACCTGCACCGGGGACATACGTGCACCCAGTGCGCTAGGTTTTTGACCCAAGTAACACTGGTGGAAATATAAATCCAAAC
The DNA here is from genome assembly GCA_028749045.1 of Cupressus sempervirens. Classification (NCBI taxonomy): domain Eukaryota; kingdom Viridiplantae; phylum Streptophyta; class Pinopsida; order Cupressales; family Cupressaceae; genus Cupressus; species Cupressus sempervirens. Next base: position 64,226,063 of record CM053787.1, on the reverse strand, counting down.
ATTATTATCTCTATATGTGTGTGTGTGTGTATTATTATTTGTGTGGTATGTATGTATGTATGTATATACAATGTATATTGATATGCACATATTTACATCAGTCTTATAGATCTCATATTCAAACTATCTACCTAAGCTACTAACTTGTATAGTTGGTTGAAGGAACTTGAAGCAATGAATTCTCATTGTGGAGACTCTTGTTCAAATCCCAAGAGGGATATCTTTGTGGAATTCTAAGTTGTAACTCTTGGCCTTTCATTGGTTGTATTTACTTCATTGCAAAAGGTCAATTCTAAGTTGTGACTCTTGATCTTCCAATTGTTCTTTTTAGTTTGGTTGCTCGTAAGGAGCTTGAATGAGCTTGTGAGTCTCTTGTTGTTGCTTGAATTGATTTGTAAATAATCTTCAATATAATTAATTTATTTTGGTCGTTCGTCCTCTTAGAAAACCTAAAAATACATAGACATCCAAAAGCAGAATACATTCAAAGTCAAAAAGAGAATGAGAAATTGTATTATTGCACATCCACCACTTGAGCAGTGAAAGTTTCAAAACTCACCACAACTATATATCTTACAGACACCCCAGAATAAATATAGATTAAATTTTGAAAGAAAACGAGCATGTTTCAGACACGTCAAAAATGAAATGATTAGTACTGATCTTTCATTATCTCAGTGCTGAATCCTCGACAAACCCAAAAGCATAAATTTCAGAAACAAACAACAATCCAAAACCAAAGAGCTCAATTTTTCTAAAATAACTAGAAATGGTTCGTTGACCATCGCAATGGTGAAAGCCACACGGAACTCAATTTCGAAAATAGAATGAGAAATACCATAAAAAGCTAAGGAGCAAAGCAGGGTACCTCGTCTTCAGCTTTTGGTGGTGAGGGAATGACGCGCCTCACGCCCACAACACAGGCGTAGATCCTATTGTTGTGAAGATAAGTTCCAGGTCCTGCAATGTAGTCAAATGATTTACCCACTATCTCTCCTGGCGTCTTATAATCTGCTGTAGACATTTTTCAACGGCTATGCTTCCGAATTAAATCTTTGGCTCGAAAAGAAAAAGTTCATATGTAGCTCAGTCACCGAAGGCAGGGATTTCCGTAAACCAAGTGACCGCTTGAGAATAGAGCTTACTGCAAAGGGCAGAATCCCAAGCTATCATAATTCAAAGTATTTTAGGCGTTTTAATGCAGTGGCTCTATTACTATTCATTTTTCTAAGAAGAAAATTATTATTTTCATTGATCTCCTCTAGCTCTTCATATCATGATGGATCACTAAGGTTAGATGCAAATATGGCACACAATCCAATCCAAATACGCATCTCTATTATGAAAATTTGTTCATGGAAATTATTCATTTATTATAAAATTTAATTAATTTAATTTAGATATTCAATAAGAAAAAATTTGGAAGGTGTATTTGTATTGGTTATTTAATATTTTTCAACAATTTATTTTTAATATATATCAAAATTTATATTTAGATGACACCTTTGAGAACTATATCTCTTTTTTAAATGATATTTAATGTACTATTATATTTCTTATTGTTGGTTTTTATTTTGCATTAGTTTTCACATTATTTTGGATGGTAAATTTCATTTAGGCTTGGGAACCTTGATTCAATTGTACCAATATGTTGACACTTGTATGAGTTCTCAAATGTACACACTTTGATATTTTGTTAGTCATTTTCTTTCAAGAATGATTCTAGATAACTTCTAGTAGTTGCATGGTCTTTCTTCTTTTATTTCTTCTAGGAAGGATTTTATTCCCTATTGAAAATCATTACTAATCTTTGGAGGTGGGTTGATTATCCAATTCCCTCTCTCTATTTAGGGGTTATTTTTTATCTACATATTTACAAAAGGGACTTCTGTCTCTCTTCTTTAGAGATGTATTCTTCTCTTTGTGCGGATAATATGTTATATTAGAATTAGGATCTTATGATACGAATCAAATAAGAATCATACAAGCATAGACTACTACACATAATATACATGGGAAAAGTCTTTCAGGTAAAAGTTGATAATATTTGTTGTTCATGGTGATTTAATTTGCTATAAAACCTCCAGTTGACACTCTTAAATTAAAAAATTCTTAAATATAGGAGCAAGGCTAACAAAATGTTTTAAGGGGTGTTAGTCACACTTCTTCAAATCAACCGCTCATAAAATAATTAATACATTTAATAACTAAAAGATATGTTATCTATAAAATGAGGTTTTCTAACATTATATTAGAGCAATAAATAAATGTTGTAAGAGTATAACTCCTAATCAACATTATGTTGAAAGACATACCAGTAACTTTATCGTTAAACATGTATATTCAAATAGATGTTTGTAAAGAAATGTTAAAGTTGTCAATCACTCTCTTGTAAGGGATCTATTTCTCATCTTTTGTTTGATAATCATCATTTATGTGTCTTATAACTAGTTGTGAGTCTACATAGACTTGAACCTTCTTAATATGTCATTGAAAACCTATTCTTAGTATTGTGATTAAAGCTTCATATTTAACCATTTTTTGTATGTGGGGGAAAGTTAGTTAATATATATTTTACTTGTTGAATGATCAAGTGATTCCTACTCCTGAATCATGTTATGATGAACCATTGAAGTCTAATTTTTATGGGTGTGTTGGATTAACGATAAATATTACTTGATCTAGAAAAAATCCAAAATAAGAGGATGACATGTATTCCTTGGTGCATCTACTAATCAATTGTAATGACTTGTCCCTTAATAGCCTTGTACTCCACATATTCTACATCAATTTTACTTAATATCATGACCCATTACACCATATGTCTCATGTATGTGACCATTGACAAGACTATTTCAATGGATCAACCATTGAGATGAGATTTATCTAATGATTAAGAATATGTTGTCACTGTTTCTACAAGGTAAAAATGATTGATAAGCATACTTATTCAAGTATAGCATATTCCAAACTCATATACAACCAATGGTAGAAATAAATAATGGCAATGATTTTCTTTTGATAGGTGTAGAAAGGATGACACTTATCTACCAACTAGGTAATGAAGCACCTAATTTCTTATAGATTACCATAATGATTTAACGACTACTTTATACTCTTGGCTAGAGGCATCTAGGCTATTGCTTTCACTTTGGTTGGATCTACTTTGACACCTCTGCAATAAACAATGTACCCCCAATTTTTTTTTAATGATACACTAAAGATAAACTTCTTTAGGTTTAACCTCACTTGATATTTTTTAGCATATCAAATAATTTCTCAATTCCATCTAGTTGATATTGTCTTGTGAATGAATTTTCTACTAGTTCATCAACGTCTTTGCCCATGATGGTATTTAATGGATCGTAAAAGATTATGGTCATTTCTCTTTGATATGTAGCTCTAGCATTCATTATATGAAAAAAAATATGTTTCAATGGTATGTTTTCTAATGAAATATGAAGAACTATTGACCTGATGGTCAAATCATTTCTCTATAGTAGATCACATGATGGAATTATCAGCAAAGGTGTAGTTAGATTTGCATGCATCAAAAATTTTGCAAGAGAATTGGGACAAGACAATGTCCATAGTTTTAAAGGTACATAGTGATTTCCTTTGACATTTTGGTGTTACCTTATAGTTATGCATTTTTGGCATTTGCGTCAAAAAGGGGGAGAACAATATTATCATACATAAGGGGAATGTGTATATATGGGAAATGTATAGTATGAAAGATGTATATATAAAGCAAAAAATATGTTTACAAAAATAATTTGGAAAAATCAAAAACAGAGCCAAAGGTTACCAAGCAGCAGCAGCAGCAGACAATAGTCAAAACCTAGTTACAAACCCAAACATGTTGATAGGGGGAGTTTTGACTTGAATTTTGAGTGTTCAGTATTTTTAGTATGATAAGTATTTTGTCACTAATGCTAAAGGGGGAGATTGTTGACCTGGTGGTTAAATCATTTGTCTATTAGTGACTTAACACTTAGTCAGTCGGTTACATTGCTACTGAGTTCTACAATTGCTAGTGAGCTTATCATACTACTAGTAGTGCAAACCAAGTGTTTTAGTTGCTACCAAGCCAATCAATCTGATTGCAATTCATGTTGAGCTTCATAATGTCTATCAAGTACCTGAGATAGAATATAGTGTTTGTCAAGGTTTACAATGCCTACCGAGCATCTGAGGCAAAGTATAGTGTCGACCAAGCATTTCAATGTCAACTAAATCTACCAAGTTCTTCAGTGTTCGCTGAGTCATCTAGTGCTAACTGAGTTCCTATTACCCCAAGTGATTAGTATGGACTGATCATCTACATCGACCAAGTGCCAAAGTTTGCCAAGTGTTGTTGAGTGTCAAAACATCATCAGAGTGGTCTTCAAAACCCGAGTTACAATAGAGAGCCAATTTTGTGAAGATTGTTTGATATTAGTATTGTAACCTACTCTAGAAGGTAATTTATTGGACTAGTATATATATGTAATATATCTTTTCATATAAAAGAAGTGAATATTGAAGTATATCAAGCAAGAAATAGATGAGTGCTAATTAAGAAGGCTACAAATATTATAAGGAAAACCAGAGACTTGTCTATCACAACAAGGTGATCATTGTTATTCAAAGGAATCTTATTCAGCAAACCAAGTTGTAGATAAGAGATCAACCACTGATTCATCCTAACAAGTGCATCAATCAAATCCTTTAACAAGGTGGACTTAACAGTCTCATTCCAAATCTCCTAATAGTGTTCATACTTCATTGTATGTTGTAAATCCTTTCAAAAGGTGGACCTTCTAGTCCTTATTGCTCCTAACAAGGCAGATCATCATAAGTGATAAATTGTATGTTTTAACAGGCTAACTTTATACTATAATAATAAAGCTTGTGGGTATCATCCACACCTCGATTTTACTTTCTATTTTGAAACGTTTCTGGGTTACCAAATATTATGTCAACTATTATGAATGGTTTATTGCTTTCAATCTTCCATGCCTGTAATTAGATCAGATTACATGGTGAATGTTTAATTGGTGAAATAAATTATAAGTTTTGTTATTTCTTGATTCACCACCCATCCCTCTTAGTCACCCGGTCTACACTACATTTCCAATAAGAACATCTAGTGTTGAGTTTTAGGGTGAAGAATATTTGATATCTTAATATCCCATCCACTAAGGAAAGTATTTTATGTCTAATTGACAAGTTAACAATTGGTGTAGGGGCACCTTAAGGTCTTTTTTGAAGATCTTTCCAAATTTCAGCTTATAGGGAGTTCTAGCCAACCCGTGGGGTAATAAGGACTTTTTATAAAGTCCCAAGGTTGTTTTGGTGTGTGTAGTGATTAGAGTCTTCAAATTTGTGTGTTCAATTAGGCTCAAGAGTCAAAGCCCTACGAAAGTAAACAAAAGGGTCATAGTTTGACCAAAATCCCAAAATGGAATGGCACTTGTGATTTTTTATGTTTTTTAGTGTTTTGGGATCCAAGGTGTGGATTCTAGCTTGAGATATGCAAGTTAGGGGATGGAATTGTTGAATGAGCAAAAGTTGCAAAAATTGCTCATGACAACATTTCCTAAAAACTAGGAAATTGCCTTAATGGTGTTCTAAGCTTGACCTAGGGGTCCAACCATGTGGGAATAGGGTATATAAGGTCAGACAAACCCTAACCTGACAAGTGGGAAAGGCATTATACAGATTGAGGTTTGGAAAGAGCAAGAACTGACTGCATTTTCTGAACAAAGTTTTCACCTAGTCACTTAATGGATTGAAAGGACTAAACTAATGGACTGAGACTTCAATTTGTATTTTTTAGTTTCCCTGTGTGGCATTGGTTTAACTATTTTGTACAATTGGTTAGCATTTCGTTAATTTCTTGTGTTTCACTAGTTCATTGTCTAGTTCAGGGCTAGTTTTGAAATATGAATCCTACTTGAGTTCTCATGGTTAAACTTCCATGGCCTCTTGGAATCAAATAAGAGACTCTGTGTATAGTGTAAATATGTTTTGTGAAGTCATGGTTTGAAGGAGAGCTAATTTTTTCATCAAGCCCTGGGCGAGTGCTAAGGCATTATGGCTAGGAATTTGCACAATACAACAGCAAGAAAGCTTGCAAGATTGATTGGTTTGTGCCAATAAATGGTGGGAGTGAGAAAAGGCATGTGTCCTTGGTAAATGACTACAAGGAGGAGAACATAAGAGTTGAATAGATCATCTAAGAGAAGCCAAGAACCTAGACTGGTTCACATGCCCTAAAAACCCTTTAAAATAGGGGTTTGGTGAAAGTCCTATGTACGAACACTTTGGGAGATTAAGACCTAGGAAATCTTGAAGCCAAGGAAGATTTTAGGAAGAATTCCTAACTAGGTTGGGATTTTTTGGAGAAATTGAGGGTTATTCCAAGAAACCTGATTTGAGGAGGCCTAATTGGGTCAAAAAGGGCTACAAGGCCTAAAACTTGAGAAACAAGAACTCGATAGAGAAACTAAGGAAAATTCCAACAAGAGGGATCAAAATGGATGGAAATAGGTAGGGAAGAGTAGGGATACCCATTCCTAGTCCCTAGACTAGTTTGGGAATGAAAATGGTTAATTTAAGCTCATGAGTGCATAGAGGATTATGGAGCATATTTGAGTGTTTGAAGTTGGTGGAGAGTTTCTAAATGTGGTTAGGGATCCTAGAAGTGATCTCTGAGTAGGGTAGTGAGGAATACTCTAGCAAGACCAAAGAATAGGTCTTAGGAAGAGCCAAAGAGCTCTGGAGAGTTAGGTTTCCCCATCAACAATTATATTTATATTAGGCACCAGGTGTATGCACCCTAAAATGGTCACCTAGATTATGGACCCCCATTTATCAATTTATCATTTGCCTGAATTAGTGTCTTGAAATATTTTATCAAATCAATTAAAATCATTTTCCTTGATCTAATCATAATTAATTCAAGTATTTCAATATCTCCTAAGGTTTTGTCATTTTATCCTAAGTCTTATTTAATTAAAGAAAATTTACCTTTTAATTAAATAAAATAATCTAATTTAATTAAAAGAAAATCTCCCTTTTGATTAAATAAAATAAATCCCCTTTTAATTAAAATAAAATCCCTCTTTTAATTAAATAAATAAAATCTTCACTTAAATATCTCTTTGTGGTGAAAAAATGAAATAAAACAAATAAATACAAATAAAAATCCTTTTAATCTACACTGAAATGCACATATTTCTAAGTGGGATTATTTTTTCCTCTTTCTTGTCAAACACTCCTCTTTTCTCATTGGTGGAATTTTATCTCACATGGATCAAACCCTATTATCCCATATTTGTTTGAGAAGCCTCCCCCCTGCACATTTGACTATATAAGGAGCCCTCTCCTTCTCATTTCATCAGAATAATAAGTTTAGTGGATATAGTATTATTATATTGCAAGTTTAGAGAGCAATTTTGGAAAAGGAGTTTGAGCATTAGGGTTTGAGCCTTAGGGTTTGGACATTGGAGTTTCATTGCAACTTCTCTCTTCTTGTCTTCTTCTCTCATGCATCCATGGCTCCCATCATCATGTTTCATCCTTGCATTTTCATATTAGCTCAAAGTCATATTTATTTTGATAAATTAATCTTGCATTGTTATTTCCTTTCATAAATTAGATTTCTTTTCTTGCATTGTTATCATTTAGATCAATGTGCATCTTCATTTGCATGCATATTTGGTGATCATGGAGATTAGCACTCTTACTTTTCCTCTTTGAACCTCTCATTTTATAGTGTAATTGCATGGGCATAAACTAGGTCAAACTATGGGCCTCCATTACAAACCCTTACACTCCATAAATAAAGAGTTGCGGGTCACCATTTGAGATCTCATTCTTGAGCAATCTTGGATATAATGATTCATATAAGTGTGTCAACATTTTAGCACACACTAGGAACTTACGTTGGGACAATATTTATTGAACTCTCTCATGGTACTAAATATGTGGCCCCTAGTGGAATAGCAACAAAAACAAGACTAGAAATCCACTTTGGGTAATCAATAAAGTTAAGAATGCATCTTATGAAGTGTTAGCCCCAACTGATAATGACGTTAATGTATGTGAAGGAGTCATATTATTGTATGTATTTATGTTTTTTCCTCAATGCCAAAGGGGGAGATTATTAACCCCAACTAATATTGTTGTTAACGTGTGTAAAAGAGTCATATCAGTTGATATGTTATCATTGAAGTCAAGCCTTGGTTGGTTAGACATTATGTGAATTTAGTAGAGTTTCCATATCATTTGATTAATGAATAGGGTTGGAAGAAAGTATGATTTAAGTGTTGATAAGTGTATGGCATTCAATGGACACTTGAATGAGTTATACTCTGACAATATAATGTTGGTTTTGAAGATAAGGATGCAGTTTGTTATGAGATCAACAGCTGAAGAAATTCAAAGAAGATCTGAGGAGGAGATTTAATAATTGGAGATGGAGCACAAAGTTCAAGGTGGAAGTATATTTCCCAAGTGTCTAGATTCAATATACATGAACCTAATAAAGATATAATGATTGTGACTAAGTGACAAAACCTGGAAGATTCTAGAGGAATGACAAAAGCTTTCTATTTAAAGGATGAACACAATGGTTATTTTTGTTGATTGAGTTGAATGTTGTTGATCAAGTTGATGAAGGAAGTGATAGCCATAAGGATAATTGAGCAATATGGTATTGTGAAGAGCAAGAAAAGGAAGTGTTAAGTTAATGTGTGAAGTGTGTGAATCATCCAATAAGGGATCAAAAGACAAAGATTGAGCGACACAAGGATCTAAACAAGCAAGGTGGTGTTAAACCTAGTAAATAATTTCATTCTTACTCTGAAATTTTTATAGAAGGAAAAAATCTTAACTAAGTGGATCTAATGGTCTATTAAAATCCTATACGATAACATTATATTGAGTATTTTGTAAGTCCTTTAGAGAAGGATTTTTTTAGAGGTGCCAAAGAACGAACAAGCCTAGATAATCTTTGGTGAAAATCCTCTAAAAAGGTCACATTAACAATGTGTATGTATCCTTTAACAAGGTTGGCTCCTAACAAAGCTCACTTAAGAAGAGTGAAAGTTTTTTCTTGGGTGGTTTTTCCTTTTATAGAGTTTTCACATTAAATACTTGTGTCAAATTTGTGTGGGTGCTTATGATGTTGCAAGTTTATTTTGTATTTACTGTTTATTGTCACAACTCAGTATAAGTTGGAAGATATATCTGATATTTGGTATAGTAAGTTGACAGTTAATTGCAAAGTTTATATCCGTGTATATTATGATGCTAGATGTAGTTATCAAGTTAATGATCTAAAAGACTAAAGTTTTTTATTTGGTGAAAATTGTTTATAAGGCATGTAGGATAGCTGGTTATAACTGATGCACACCCCCCCTCTCTCAATTATCTAACAATTGGTATCAAAGCTAAGTGCTTGAAGGAAAAGTTTGAAGTAACTTTTACTAAATATTTGAAGATGTATAAGAAAGAGGTATCGAAGCTAAATAAGGAGAAATTCTCCTTGTGGAAAATCATAATGAGGTTGTATCTATCTGAGATTAGAGATAATGCTCTGTATTATCTAGATAACCAATACACCCCTCCTAACCCTCCAATGGAAGTTGATGAGATGAACTAGAAGAAAGAACACAATAGTTTGATAATTGAGATTATTTCTGCACTGAATAATTTTGAGTTTTATGGTGCCAAAGATTGTGGTACTACTAAAGAGATGTTGGACAAGATGATACTTGTGTATGGTGTAGATCGCTCCTTAACATTTCCTAATCCCACCAAAACCCTAACTTGTGTTCCCACTACCCCACCTACACCCCTATGTTTTTGCAACTATAGATCATTGCAGGAACACATCCTCTCCTTTGCCTCTCCTAATCAATATTTCCTCAGTCTCGCATTGACTCTCTCGTAAACTACCCTTCCTTGTGAGACCACATTCCCACTAACAAAAACACGTTCCTGTTGGCGAGATCGCTAACCTGCATAAAATTCCAAGTGAATTCACATTCTCGCGAAAACTGCTAGCCAAATTCATGTACTCACAAAAATTATTCTGGGTTAACTTTTTACCCCTACCCTCTAGACATTTTTGTAGGATCGTTGTCCCACTAATCCCTAGCACGATCCTATCAGGCTCGTGCCTACAGGAATGCACTTTCAAAATTGCAAAAATGTTATAACATAAAATACAAAAATCACAAAGCAAAATTTTTTGAGCCTACCAAACAGTTTGGTGACTCTCGTGCCCGTACCGGTTGTACCACATATGCTCGATGCTCTAGTCGTCCCTGTGCAACCATCATGTCATCCAACTGAGAGCTCCAAACAAAAATATCTCGACATCAATATGAGAGCAAATAAACCTTTATAGCCCTCCTAGCCCCCCTTATAGGCCCCCCTTTGGTGCCCTATTCTCCTCTCTAACCCCTCCAACAATGCCCTTTTCCTCCCACCTTGGTATTTTTGCAATTTTATTTTCATTTTAACACTCATTTTGTCCTTTTGTGTCTTCCTGTTCACTCTAGCTTACTATAACTTTTTAAGAGGTCATCGAGCCTCATTTTCCCTCCCTATCACCTTCTTGAGGGGGCATCACACAGTCCATTCTCTCCTCTTCTACTCGAGACTGGGGCAAACCATCTTGTTTTAAAAATCTTATTTGTGTCATTTACATTCAAACTTCTTTGAAATAGTGTTGTCCCAACACTATGTCAAAGAGGGGCAAAATGTAGACACCTAAATTTGATTACATTGTTAAGTAATTTTATTTAGTCATCTTCTAGGACATTTTTGATTAAATATTTTATATTTAATTCATTAATCGTCATCCTCTAGTTAATTAATTAATTTAATTAACTATATTCCAATTGATAAAATCAAATGATAATCCAAAATCAATGTATCATTTAAATCCCTCTTCCTCTATTAAATTGAATAAATACAAAACATTTAATCTAATCACACATCCCCATTTTTATTAAATAAATCTTTTGATCAATCATCCCAAATCCCTGAACCACCTCTAAATCCTATCATTACCCTAATCTAACCCATTCACCCATACTAATCTCACTTAGCCAACTAACTAACCCATTCCATCAAAGCTAAGCCACTTACCTCCTAACCCCACTCCTAAGCTGAACCTAATCCCCCTCCTAAACATGTGTACAACTTTAAGCAAGGATTAAGACTTTTTAACCCAAGCCAAAGTCAATAGTCTCCCTTATTCTCTTCCATCCCTATCAAAGAGCATTAATGAATCTTACATGCCATAAATACCCTTAAATGCCTCTTGCATTCCTCTTCCACATTCCTCCCTCATAATTACCTTTGACCTTCCATTTTGACCACCCAATCCCCTTGTGACACTTGCCACAAGGCTAGAGCTTTGAAGAAGCACAATCCATGTGCTTCTCTCTTCTTACATCCTTGCCCTCCCTTACCATTCTTCCATCCTTACATCCTAACCCTCCATCTCACCACCCCTTAGCTTACAAATGAAACCCTCTCCCTTTACAATATATATGAACTTTTTATGCAAACTTATAATGCCTCGTTAACCACTACAACATAGCCATTTCACATCATCACCATTTCAAAATTCATACACAAACTCTATTGTTGAAACCTGCATCCACCTCCATGCATGAATCCCACACTCACCATTAGAAGCTTGAAGTGCTCTTGAGCATACATCCAACTATATTCAGACACATCGAAGTCATCAAGGTTGCACTTGAGGAGCTTACCATTCTTGGTCTACTTTCCTCCATAGTTTTCTCATCATCCTCTCATAAGTGTTTAGTCTATTTGGTATTGTGAGTGATTTTGAATATCTTAGTATTCTATTTATAATTACTAATATAGGATATACATTTTGGCATTCCCTATGGGACCCCACATTGGGGTCATTTTGATCAATTTTGCACCTACTTTATCAACTAACCCAAATTAACCTAAATCTCAAACTAGGAAACATGCTCCCAACCATGTAATCAGTTTCTGCTAAACAACTTTCAAAAAACCAAATATTCGTGAACTCGTAGCTACAAATTTGAAGGGACAAACTGGCAAGATTACGAACCCATGCAAGTGGGAATGGGTTCATCATAAATCCTCACTACCATGTAGCATTAAAAAGCCTCCCCACCATTCCCATAGACCAATCCTCCTATGGAAATGTAAGTTTTTACTAGTGGTATCACTGTAAACATTTGTGAGAATGCTTGACCACAACAACTGAGCCTAGAAATCTAATTTTATTTTTCACCCTCAATCCGACAAATATACCTATCAGCAACACCTTCCAACAACCTGTGGGATTGCTCTGTCATGAGATCACTCTCTAAGTATTTTTCCTTAGGCCCACTTTTTTCTTTTTTTCGCTAGTTTGTGCACCATGATCCCATAATGTTTGAATGCATTCTTGCACTGTGGGATCACACATTGACTCTTGTGGGTTCACTGGTTTAATTAACCAGTTTGGATTTTTAACTTGTGTTTTACAGGGGGCAACTCGCAAGTGCCTTGCTGGAGTTCTAAAAATTTGATTTTGTAGGTTTATTTAGTGTAATTGTCAAAAACATCAACTGTCAAATGCTTAAAGATAAACAAAATTAATATATTTTTTGGAATGAATGGTTAAACGTGTTTTTTATTGGAATGAATGTTTAAGCAATTAGAAAAACTAAGTCTTGAATGTCGAGTACTAAAAAATGAACAAATGTGATATATATTTAGTTTTAAGTGCAAATGAACATTATGTGTAAACACTTCAACTTTTGGGCTTAATACAAACAAAACCCAAACTCGAATGCATTAAAGCTGATTTGCTCTTATTCCCATCTTTTTCAATGCTTTCATTCACTCAATTCCCTTTTGTTGACACAATTTCTTATGTTGACCATCTCTCTAAGTTGGAAATGAACATTTTATGTTAATCATTTATATTCAAAGTAGTTGTTAGGATACACTAAGCTTCCAAACTAGAATGAATCAAGTATCTTTGGTGTCTTGAGATTGTGTCTTTTAGTGCATCTTTTTCTTTTCTATTTTTTCAAATTAGGGCCATTAAAAATGTGACATATATACCAAAGTTGTCTGCAAGATCATTCACAACAACTTAGGAGTGCTTCTAGCGAGTTCATCCACCTCTGAGAAGCGTGTCCCCTTTGGTGAGAAGCTCAAACTAACAAATAATTTGGCAGATATATAAATAAGGGGAGGGGTAAACCTTCTCACTCCATTAGGAAAGTTCGAGAGGTGTGTTTTTGGGGGTAGCCTGAGGTGGAAAAACTTTCCCATGATTTCAACATGTCCAAAATAGATTCTTAAGTGGATCACATATGGAACAACTAAGTGGCTGACTCCACAAACCTAATTATGATCTAATTTAGTAGTTACCCTTGGTGTTTTACTCATGGTGCAAGAGAATATAAGGCTTCTCTAAAGTTACCTGACATATGTATTTTCCTTGGTAGAGGCATAAGTCTACTTCTTTTTCATCTCCAAGAGTCGTTGTCCTCGCAGAAGGTGGCTTCTATTTGTCATACCTTGAAGGATCTCTAATGTGTAAGTTTGTCGATCGACTCTCGTATCAACTCACCTCTTTGACTAGAGATAAATACTAAACTAGATCCATAAAATATTAAGATGGGATCCTCTCAACGGGCCTAATGAGTAATACATTGAAACCAAAGTGACCTTAGGGATAAAAAGTGTGTTTGAATTGTCTTATTAGTGCAAACAACCCATGAAAAACATTTGTTGAACGTACACATTCTTATGGTTACTATCAAATCATTTTGCTAAAGAGATCATTTTTTTGTCTCTCTTAAAGTTGCTTTGTCCTTTGATAGATTGTTTGCTCACAATATGTCGTATCTAAAAGAGTCTTATTCTTGTTGTTTCAAAATAGTTGCTAGCAAGTCTATTTGTAGCAACTTCAGGCTAGTTAGTTTTTACTTAACCTATTTCAAAGCAAACGTCGTTATGCCATCCTTTGGTCAAAGATCCCTTTGTATGCACTCAAAAACATTTATCTTCACACCAAATTTGCCCTTACTATCTCAAAAGCATTTTTAGCAAGTCTATTTAGAACAATCTTAAGCCTAGTTTATCCCACTTTATTTCCTTATAGCTAAACTCAAGCCAATTTGTTCTCTTGATAAAACACCATTTTCTTAGACCTATTTGTTACCCAAGGAAATATATGTTGTCCAACCTATAGTGAAAGGTATACGTAGTGTGGTCACTACCTCAAATCCATGGTTGCAATAAATCTAGTAGAGATATCTCATGTCAAACCCACCAATATCTAAGTTTAAAAAGGTTAAACTTCCACAAATAGTAGTTTATAAAGATATAGAAGCCGAACGCAAAAAGTATACACCTAACTTGAGACTCACCAAATTAGATCAAATTGAGAAGGAAGGTGTTGAAGTTGTTCTACAAACTGAGTGGGATCAGAAAATTCAAAACTTAACCCTAAGATGTGGAGTTAACATAAGCCTTATCAAGTACACTAGCTATACCCACTTTGATTGGTTTCTTCTTCCATACACACTTTGTGCTTACCATCTCATAGAGTTAGGTCTTCATATAGATTCTCATCCTACCTTAACAATTTTATAGATTCATCACCTTTAATTCATATACCTTAGGTATCCAAATTCACCCAAACCAAACATAGATCAAAATATGCTCCATCATCCCCATTCTACTTAAGCATTTGGTGTCACTTTATTGAGAATTATCTACCCGACATCCTACACCCATCACACTATCTCAGTTATCCTTAAAACTAAGCATTGTTTAGGGTAATCTATCTTTTTCATTTGTGTCCCTCATCACATTGAGCAAAAGGTTGGGCCCTACGCTTGACCATCTTTATCTTCCAAAAGGTCACAAGTTTACCTTAGGGTTGATATCAATACCATATCTTGAGCTTACACATGGGGAAAACATCCTCTCTTTTACTTTGACACCATATCATTAAGCTTTAGGCCTCCTAGATTTCATATCACTCAATCACTTTCGCTTGTTTGTCATATGTCCTTTTCCATCTTAGAACACGTGTCCATCATAGTCATTGTCCTTAAAAGCATTTAGTAACAACATCCATTAAAATATACTTGCACTCATTGTCACAAGCATCTTGCACTTTATCCTTAGGAACATCATTCTTTCATGCCACCTACCACGTATCTCACTACGAACCAAAGGAAGAAGAAAGACATGGATCGCAATCTTAGCAGTAGTTTAGCTAGCGCACAACCTTACCCTCTAGTATATTTAGTCACACATGATCCACCACCATAAAATCATGAAGAATCAAATCCTTCACTAGATATAGATGCATTTATGAACCGACCAAGGCATGAAACTATAATTAATGTCATCATAGAATGGAATAGAGAGACCATTATGGAAAACTTTCTAAGGGACAATGTTGGTGTTTTTGGTTTTGGGAGACCGCCACCTCTAGATATATTTGATCCTGCTTACCCCTTATTTGGTAGATTTCCACCGCCTATTGGTCCATCTAATCCAAATGATCCTTTTTTCATCCCACAAGGGGATATCAAACAACACAACTAGAACCTATCGACCCTAATATCTTGTCAACCCAACTCGATGCTCCTATCCCACCAAACAATCAACCCATCATCACTCAATCATTAGTCCACACAACACCTCAACAACCTACCATCTTAAGCACTATTTCTACCACTGCTTCACCATTTGCATACATTCCATTCAATATCACAGGATCTTCCACTTGCCAAAGTGTTTCTTTGACTTTAAACATACCCACTAGTAGTACATCTAGCACATCTCAATCAAACATCCAACCAACATCACAATCCATTATGGGAATGCCATCAGTTGGGCCTACCACTCCACCTTTCATTTCTTCCAATCCATTTGCATCTATGCCAAATACCACCACTCTATTTCTAATTGGTCCTTGGGGTTTTAGACAAACACAAGGGACCACTACAGGCTTCCCTTTTAGTACTCCTTTCATGCCAACTTTTTAAGCACATCAACCCATACCACCACCAATCAATCCATTACCACCTATCACTAACTACTTCGCTATGCCACCCTTAGGAAGTAGCCAAACAATCTTACAACAACAATCACTAGCAATAGGGATAATTCCCTCCACCAACTATTTGGCACCCATCACTACTCAATTGCCTTCTCAAATGGGAGTTCAACCATCATATGTTAGGCCAAATGTACCATCTCACAATATAGCCTCAATATTTCCACCACCACCTCTCCAATAACAACCACCCCAACAACCATATGTCCAAGCACCAACACAAAATTATCTATCTAAGCAATTCTATATCTACCCACCTTAGCAATAGTCCTCTCAACAGATGCAACAATACATCCACCCACTATCCCAACAAACCATAAATCCTATTTAAAATGTCATTCAATCCACACTTAACCCACCACAATACATCCAACAAAACTATCCATATTCACCCACACAATTTGAGACGTACCCTGCACCAGGGGCACCATTATCAACACTAGTCAACTCTAAATGGCATGAGATGAAAAATGCTCTCAAGGCACTCAAAGAGGCGACCGATTCCAAAACTTTAAAATTTGAAACAGTCTACTTGTATCCATGTGATAAAGAAACAACAATGACACCATTTCCCAAACATTTTGAGGTTCCTAAATTTGATAAATTTAGGGGGAAAGAAGACCTAGTTACACATGTTAAAGAATTTTATATGCATTGTCAAGAAGTGGCTTACAATCATGTGTTCTCATGTGTCTATTTTCTAAGAGCTTAGGAGGGTTTTCCCTTGAGTGGTTATGTTGGATCCCTTGTGGCACCATCAAAACTTTTGCTAAAGTATCAAAGGCCTTTGTAGTCTAGTATGCTCACCTAAAAAAAATGTATTATCTGTAGTTGACTTAGTTCATGCCAAAAAAAAAGGAAAGAGAAAGCCTTGTAGATTACTTGCAAAGATGGAAAACTCTCACAACATGGATTTCTTGCACTATCCTAGAGTGACACCTCATTGAAATGTTCATCAACAATGCCCATCCTAGTCTTGCACATCACATGATTATGAATTGTCTCCAAACATACAAAGACATCAAAGAAAAGGGTATGGGCCTTGAACAAGGACTTATTAAATATGGTATCATTAAGATCTACAAGGGAAACACCCAAGATTGAGGTTGATAAACATAGTTACCAATGGTGTCATGGACATGTTCATTTAGTTGGGACAACATTTGACACACCCAACACATTTTATCAACAACAACAACAGACTTATCAACAACCACCTATACAAAATAATCAACATCCTCAAAATCAGACCAACACTATTAGACTCTCAGTTGGACCAAAACCACGCATTCAAAGGCAACCTCAAGTATACACTCCATTGGGTGAACCCCTTGATGTTATTTTCAAGAATTTGGCCAATGATAACCTTATTTGGCACCCACAAACACAACCATTAGAACATAATCAGTCTTGGGCATCCTAGTATAAAGAAAATGAGTTTTATAAATTTGATCACATTAAGGGGCATAGCACCCTTAAATCCATGCAACTCAAGGACTATGTCCAAGATATTATTGATTAAAAGGAGATCACAGTTGGGGCACAAGCCTCACCAAATGCAAGATTATTGACATATCAAAATGCTTTTCTGCCACACAACAAAAACATGAGTAAATCCCTTGCAAACAATTCCATCACCAACAAACCAAACAATGCTCAAGACAAATAGGGTGATAATCAAGATAAGTCTTAGAACTATATGCTAACTTATTTGGACTATGGAAACTTGATCAGATGCATATCTTAGGTCAAACCTTCTATAAATGTTATAAATATCAAAGGCCTAGATGCCCAATGTGATGTCACCACTAGAAGAGCTCGACTCAACATAGTTGGACCATTTGTATCTACCCCATCAAGACCACCTCCATCAAGATCGCCCCCATCAGGACCATAGTATATCATCTTGGAACACCTTGGAAATATGCCAAATCAAATCTCCATTTTAGATCTCTTACGCACAAGCCCACTTTATTAAGAGATTCTTGATATTGTTCTTTATGAGTCATGCATCCCTACTAACATCAATGCCACCAAATTTCACAACCTAGTAGGTCATCTATCCACATCATGTGCTTTATCTTTCAAAACTTTAGACATCCCAACTATTAATCCCAATCACATACTTCCACTTCGCATAGTTATCATGGTTTCTAACTTTGTTTTCAAAATAGTCATGATAGATAATGGATCGACCTTGAATCTATATACTTTAAAATTCATCAAACATGTAGGATACACTGAGGTAGATATCCTAAATGAGGTCATCACTATCAAAGCATATGACAATCTAGAATAGACCACTGAACGAACTATCCCGCTGCCTATCAGAGTTGGCCTAGCCACTCAAGAAACAATTTATCATGTAGTTGATCTTAACCTTCCATACAACATCCTCCTTGGTTGACCATGGATTCATGCCATGAAGGTTGTTCCATCCACCTATCTTCAGTGCATCAAATTTTTGCATAATGGCACCGAGATAACCATCCATATTGATCCTGAACCCTTTGCCTATTGCGATGCAATAGAAGATTCATACACCAATCATTGTCTTGGAATCAAGATTGAAAACACCATGGCTAGCTCCTCTGGTACTTTCCATGATCCAGACATCACTTTAGCCTCCAATCTTTCTATGGTTAAGATCGACTACCAAGGTTGTGGAGAATATAGTCTTTCATATGCTTTTGTTGTTGGTGCTTTAACACTTGATCCACATACTAGAAGGGACCCGATCTAGTAGGGGCCAAAGCTAGACACAACCCCCTAGCTCACAAAACTTGGGAATACCACATTTGTTTCTAATGAGATCCTTCTTGGAGAGGAAACAAATACAAAGATCCACCTCCCAAAAGTGAAGAACTCCTTGACTATTTCAAAAATAAATATCCATAGTCACATCATCTTGCTACCGAGCAATGGGATTATTAAGGAGGTAGTCTAGGCTATGAAGAGTCAGGCATTAGACATCCTATAGAAATCTAAAAAGAAGAAAAAAATAAAGGCCTAAGTTACAGACTCCCTATAGCTAGGGGCATAACAAAAGATGGTCATGCCTTTATAACCATCCAAAACAATCTCGTTGAGGTTGAAGACATTCTCGAGGAAGCCGAAAAGAAAGCCTATGATGATATTTTCATTGACGAACTTATCTTAGAAGCCTATGTGTTCTGTGAAATTTCCATTAACCTCTTAGACTTACCACTCATTCATCTCAAACTCATTGATTAGAACCAACCAAGTGTTATTCTTGTCGATGAATTCTCCACAAAGCATGCACTCCTCAAATTCATGGGAGCTAAAACACCACATAAGAAACAACCTCTACAGTTATCTTATGTCTACAAGTTGGATCCAAAGGGTTGCTTCAAAGAGGAGGAAATCTCCAGTTGCAAAAATGAAGAAAGAAAAGAAAACAAAAAGCAAAAAGGCAAAGCAAAAGTATTACCTGGTAAAAACTCTTCTAGAGCACCATCAAATCACTCAAAAAATGAAAAGAAAATAAAGGACGCATCCAACAACAAAAACCTTTTTGAGGCACCTGAGGATGGAGATTTCATCCTTCCCCCACAAGATCATAGGCCTATAATATCATTAGTTATAATAGAGGAAACCAAGTTGGCCAATATCAGTCTAACAACATCCCTACCAATTGAACAAGTAGGAATTCTCATCAAGATCCTTTGAGAATATGTTGGTCGCTTTGTATGGTCCTACCAAGACATGCCAGAGTTAGACCACAAGTTAGTGGTACACCACTTGATCATAGATCCAAATGCTAAACCAGTCAAGCAACAACTCTGTAAGATGCATCCCAAAGTTGCCTTATTGGTCAAAGCGGAGCTAGAAAAAATGATAGATGTGAAAATCATTCGCCCAATTGACTACTTAGATTGGATCTCCAACATGGTACCTATCATGGAGCCTTTTGGAGATATTAGGATTTGCACAGACTTCAAAGACCTCAACAAGGCTTGTCCAAATGATGATTTCCCATTGCCAAATATAGACATGATTGTTGATCTCACCGCAGGCCATGAGCTCTTATCACTCATGGATGGTTTCTTAGGATATAATCAAATTCAAATAGCAGAGGCAAATCAGCATAAGACAAAATTTACTACTCCTTGGGGAACAATATGTTATAACATGATGCCATTCGGGTTGAAAAACATCGGGGCAACCTATCAATGAGCCATTATGGTCATCTTCCATGACCTCATCCACAAAACTCTTAAGGATTATGTGGATGATATTCTTGTAAAATCTCTTAATGCCCTCAATCAGTTATCTCACCTTGAGGAAGTATTTGATCGGCTGGAGTTCCATCTCATGCTCAACCCCAAGAAATGTGTCTTTGGTGTCACATCTAGAAAACTCCTAGGGTTCATTGTATCAAGGCATGGTATTGAGATTGACCCTAAGAAGGTCAAGGCCATCATGGATATGGATCCTCTTAAGACACTCAAACAACTTCACTCTCTCCAAGGGAAGCTACAATAAGTTAGAAGATTCATCTCACAACTAGAAGACAAGTGTCAACCATTTACACACTTTCTTAAAAAGGATCAAAATTTTAGATGGGATCCTATTTGCCAACATAAATTTGAACTGATCAAGAAATACTTGGCTAATCTACCTATCTTGGTTTTGCTAGTTGCAGGAAGACCACTCATGTTATACATCATAGCTACCCCAACAACACTAGGTGATCTTCTAGCACAACTTGATGATGAAGGAAAAGAGAGGGCTATTTACTACATTAGCCACACTCTACTTAGGTATGAGCTTAATTGTACACCCATGGAAAAAGCTTTCCTAGCCATGGTTTTTACCACTAAGAAGCTCTGCCATTACATGTTGAGTCACACTATGCAACTAATATCCATGATTGATCCATTAAAATATATGTTGTCGTGCACAGTACTCATAGAGTGCCTAGCCAAATGGGTCATGCTTCTCAGTGGTTCAACATCTAGTATGTTGACAGAAAAGCTATCAAAGGTCAAGCTATAACATATCACTTGGGTGATGCACCCTTAATTGTTGATCACCCTCTTTATATGGAGTTCCCAGATGAACATCTCTGCCTAATAGAGGAACAACCATCCTAGAAATTATACTTTGATGGATCTTACACATCACATGGTTCTAGAGCGGACATACTATTGGTCACTCCTCAAGGTGACTACATTCCTAAGTCTTTTAAACTCTAGTTCTAGTGCACCAACAACATCTCAGAGTATGAAGCTCTTATTACAAGGCTCAAAATAACAATTGAGTGGAACATCATAGAACTACAGGTCTTTAGAGACTCACAACTTATTAGCAACCAAGTCCTGCATGAATATCGGACTAATGATGATAAGCTTTAGCCTTACAAAGAATTGGTAGATCAGTTGAAGCAACAATTTACTCAGATCTAATTCACACAAGTGCCTAGATTGCAAAACAAGGCTACAAATGCCATGTCTACCATTGGTTCACTTTTGGAGATCCCTTGAGAAGTACACAATATGAATTCTTAGTCGAGCAACTACATGAGCTCACATATGAGAATGATGAATCAACACAGGTATGTGTCTTGGTTGGTCCTCAATCCCCATGGTACCATGAAATTCATGCTTATCTACTAAATGGTATCATATCTCCCCATCTTACAAGAACCCAATGCAAGAACCTCATTCATAGAGCATCCTGCTACACTATCACAACTAACACCCTATATCATCATGGTTATCATAAAACTCTCTCTCAGTGTTTAGACTAAAACAAGGCTACAATGGCTCTCAAAGAGGTACATGCCAAACTTTTTGATGCTCACACGAGTGGCATAGTCCTAGCTAAGTAAATACTTGGAGCTGGATATTATTGCCCTACTCTAGAGCATGATGCCTGCAACTTTGTCAAAAGGTATCTACCTTGGCAGCAACATGCAAATTTGACCTGAGTCCCAACTCAAAATCTTCAACCTATTGCACTGTCATGGCCATTTGAATGTTGGGGGTTTGACCTTGTTGGTGTTACAATAGCTCTCCCTTCAGAAGGACATAAGTAGATAATCACTATGACTATTTATATCACTAAGTGGGTAGAAGCAGTCCCACTCATCACCGCCATAGGAGTTCAAGTTTCCAAGTTTATTCTCTATCATATCATATGTCACTTTGGTATCTTGGCTACCATTTTCACTAACCATGGAGTTAATTTTAAAAACCTCAATATGGAAGAGTTGTGCACCTCCCTTCATATCCCTCACTTTTTTTTCTAGCCCCTACTTTCCAAAAGGCAATGGTCAGGTTGAGGAAACTAACAAAACCTTACTCAAAATCCTAAAGAAAGTTGTCAATGATTCTGGCCGTGATTGGCATTTACAAATCAACCCTGCCCTATGGGCCTATCGTACTTCATTCCATACATCCATAGGCACAACCCCATACTCCTTGGTCTATAGTGCCGAAGTAGTTGATGAGACTAGGATGTGTTATTTATTTTACCCTTAATTTGCCATTATTTGTCATTCCTATGGTATCCATGTCATTCCTTTCACCATTTGGTAAGGAAGAAAGGAGGGAATTCAATAAATATGAAGGAAAAGTCAAAATCAAAACTATGAATGAAAACCATGTTTATTTGTTGACTAAATTGTTTAAACTACCATAACAAGGGATCTATAGGTGGACAAATACTTAGAAGAAAGGGTTTCTTGGCGCATGGATCGTGTGACTGAGAGATCAACATGAAGGAGATTTATTTTTGATAGATGGTTTTGGCACAGTCTTGGAATAACCTAGAATTGTTAAAACTATTATATTGTTTTGATTCGGTGGCCTATGGCCCTAGACTAGTTGATGGTTATTATTTTGCTTTGTATAAAACAAGTTTCATGGTTACAAACTCATAATCAAAGACAATATTAGTAAGCAGTGTTATATAAACATGTATGGGATTGTTCAAGAAGATAAGCAGATAATATATGAAAAGCATTGTTGTTCCAACTATTATTCTTTGATTACAAGTGCATGGTTTGAAGTAGCAAGCATTTATAGTTTCAACACTTGGTGACCGAGAAGGCAAGGCCCCCTTTCTCACATTATCAGGTGACTTCTTTATAAGTGTGGAGTGAGTAGTTTTATGTTTAGATTGCAGGATTATATGTTCATTATTTTTAATAGTATGATTCAATAAATAGTTTAGTTTAGATTTAACTGAGCATCAATTTGAAGGAATTGCGAGTTTGTAGAACATTTAATAATCCATATAGCAAAATATCTTTTGTTTGAATTGTAATGTCATTTATGCATTTGCAAGTCTCACCAGAAATTATAGGATAAGGAAAATACCTCTGTTTAAAAATCAAGATATATCTATTTGAACTTATGTTTGATTTGATTGAACAAGATGCGATTCAAAATTTTGATTCTCAGATGAGCACATCTTTGAATTGGTAGGCTATTACTCATAATTTTGGTGTTCTTCCACACTATTCCACTTCCTGTCACTACTGAGATAGGAAGCAAAACTATTTTGTCTTCACTCCTAAATTCCTATGGAGGAAAGTAGCTTTATAATTTGTAATAAATTAAGTGAATGTTTTAAATTGATTTTCATAAATTAAGAAAATGTTTTTGATTGAAAGTGTGTGATCTAAGTTTAACTATTTTGAGTGTGAGATATAATTTGTTAGTTTGAGTGTATGAGCCTTAGACTTGTTTAGAGAATAAGTGTGTAAATTACAAATGCATTCATAATCACTTAACATACTATCTTCATCCCTTGAGAAAATAGTCATTATACCTCTCATCAGCTTACGAATCCTAGATTGACACTTTAAGGTACAATTGAGGATGTCCGCATAAGTTCCAAGTTAATTTGAAGAGAAATTAGACTGCGATTTTACCCTACATTTTTGGCGTCATTGTCGGGGAGAGGTGTTAAAGGCATGAAGCCATAGTAAGTTAAGATAGGAACAATGCACCTTTGTGAAAGTTTGAGCAATTGTCGACCTTTTTTTGGATTAGTACCTCAAGTTTCCACTATAGTAGTTCATCTAGATGGATGAATACACCTAGAGACAATAAAGGTAGATTTGTTAAGAAACAAACAATAGATATAGGCATAGAAAATGCAAAAATTAAATCCAAACCATTGAGTACCCAAACATCATTTAAGGGAAAGTAAAAAGAAACACAACAATTAGAGGAAGCTAAAAATCACATAGAAGTTGACATTCCATTAAAAACCCAGTTCAATGAACTTGACTTAGAGAAGTGTGCCATCAAAGAGACTTTAGTTGATAACCATTCTGAGTCCCTTGAGGAGACCTATCAAAAGGTTTCCAAACAATTCAATAAATCTTATGACTTAAGAGCAAGATCACTCCTATTAAATAACAAGCCAACTATAGTTTTCTATACTCCTTGGGCATTTGAAACCATGGTGGATCCTAATAATGAAGGGATGAATTAAGGGGAGCGAGATCCTAATGATAATAATGGTGGAAGAGCATTAGCAAACAATGAACCAATTGCTTTTGAGTATCCCATTATCCATTCGGACAAGGGTGCTCCCATGAAAAACATTCCCCATTCTGCATTGCCTATCTTTTAAAGATTATCAATTAAAGATCCTGCTATTTTTTTATTTGAATTTGAAGTTTTATGCAATAGCCATGACTATAGGAATGACAGTCAAAAGCTCAAAGTGTTCCTAGCTACATTAAAGAATGTGGCATTGCATTGGTTCATGAGTTTGCGACATATTAGATCTTGGGATGAGATAAAATGGGTGTTTATGGACAAATACCAAGCTTATTGCAAAGCCAAAGATATCTAGGATGAAGTCTTTTGCATGAACCAAAAGAAGGGTGAAACCGTGAAGATTTCCTAGAATGTTTCATATTCAGTCTTCAACAATCAAGACAGTCAGGACTCACTCCTGACACTACTAAAATGTTATTTCTCAGAGGTATAAAGGATGAGATTATGGAAGCTCTAAATTTAATGGGTAAAGGAAATATTTCAAAATTGAGTTTTGATGATATTGTTGACATTTGTAGGAATTACTCCAGGTGTCAACGTCCCCTATAGAGTCACTCTAGTAGGTTTCCTACTTCAGGAGGAGCATCAGGTATTTCAAAATGATAAATAGGCAATTTTCTTGAGGATCTTTAAACTGATTTATTAAATTATATGGAAAAACAAATAGACACTTTGTATACTTGTAGTAAATAGGAAGAAGCAAAGAAGGCCTTAACAGTATATTGTCCTACATGTTGTAAAAATATGGTCCTGAGGATTGTCCATATAATAGAACAAATATTTCATCCCTAGAGGAGACGAGTAAAAGTTCTACTTTAAGACTTCTTCCTGAAGAAATAGTTAATGTGGAATATGTTGAAGAACCTATATATTATATGGCCTTACGATGACCTTTTCCACTGAGAGCAATACAACCAAGTTTCCCGAATGAGTATTTTCCTGAGCCTAATCAAACCTTTCCCAATCCAAACACACGGTATGGAGGCTAGCAATAGCCTCCATCCTATCCTTAGTGGTCTCAAAATTACTAGTTCAAAATACAACCATGGCAACAGGCATGGAGGCCTTAGGCGCTACAACCTACACCATACCCACAATCCTATCCACCACAAGTTTCATTTCCTCCTCCACCTCTAATCAATCCTTACCAACAACCACAACAATTCCTTTTGCCTATATCATCATCTTCATCTAATCCCCACTTAACCTACCACAACCACCAAAGCTAACATCACTGCCCACTCAACCATCCCAACTTGTGTATACTAATGAGGTGGCATGTTATCCCACTTATCCAATTAATGCAGTAGAACTTGAGGGCATACAACTAAGGTCAAGAAAAGCCCTCCAAGGTCCTACAATCACAAAAATAAATGAAGAACCCAAGGAGGAGCTTGAAAATGAACCTCCATTTCCTAATCAATTTCTTTCTAAACCTATACAAAAGGAGATTATGCAAACTGAATTTGATCTTATGAATGAGCTCCACAATGTTAATATTAAAATTCCTTTATTGCAAGCTATCAAAGATATTTTGGTGTACAGTAAAATAGTTTGAAATTTATTTACATGAAGGCAAAAGACGAAGGAAGATCCCAAAACTGTTTAGGTTATTGGGCAACTCGCAGATCTTATTCTTGGAAATTTGACAATTCCCAAATATGCAGATCCAAGGAGCCCAGTGATCCAGGTAAGCATTGGTAAGGTTATTATTCCTAATACACTTGTGGATTTAGGTGTTGCAATTAATGTGATGACTAATGAGACCAAGACAAAATTGGCTCTTGATGGACTCAGGCCTACACCTACAATTATGCAAATGGTTTGATCATTCCCTGGTTAAGCTTGAAGGGGTTATTGAAGGTGTGGTCCTTTCTATTGATTCATGGGAATTTCTGACCGACTTTATGATTTTGCAACCTAAAGTTAAGCTAGGTTGTATCCCTTAATCTTAGGATGACCTTGGCTAGCTACCACTAATGCTTTTATCAACTATCAGTCGAATAATATGGTTATCTCTAATGGTGAACAAACTAAGCAATTAACACTATATCCACCTGCTCAACCCTTTCTAGAGATGGAAGATCCTACTTGGGTTGATAGTGACTCAAAAGATTCCTTACCAGTCCTAACTATTGAACAAGCACATGACTTTGAAGAACCCACATAGAATAACCTTCTTATTAATTTTCTTCAAAATAGGTATGGGTCAAATGAAATTTTGGACAACTTGGTTCTTCCTTTGCAAATAACTACTAGTTGTCCTTTTGGCAGTTTTCCTCTAGTAGGTGGTTCTTAGTCTATTTGTCACTTTTTCATATTACACTAGTTGTTGTCTCACCAGTGTTTGTATAGTCCATTACTATCTTTAGAAAGTCATGATTCATCACAAGTGTTAGCTCTTGATTCCCCTATACAGTCACAACCTATGGAGATTTTACCAAGTCAACCCTTAATATCAATCCATAGTTAAGCCCAAAACAAATTAAGGACCTTATTACCATGCTTGGGGACAATAAAGCTGTATTTTCTTGGGAGTATCAAGACATATGTGGTATCCATCCCAAAACTTGCACACATCACATTTACATTAAGGGATTCGGCCCTATCAGAAAACCACAACAAAGACTTAACCCTATTTTGTGGGACATAGTCAAGGAGGAGCTACAAAAATTGTTAAATGTTGGTTTTATATATCCTATTTCAGATAGTAGGTGGGTATCTCCTTTAGTTTTTGTGCCAAAGAAGAATGGTAAGTGGCATATTTTTGTTAATTATAGAGCACTTAATAAAACAACTAAAAGGATCATTTTCCCTTACCATTTATTGATTGAGTTCTAGACACTCTTGCAGGGAAATGATTCTTCTCCTTCTTGGATGGATTCAATGGATATAATCAAATTTGCATAGCACCTGAAGACTAGGATAAGACCACCTTCACTTGTCCCTGGGGAACATTTGCCTATAATGTGCTGCTATTTGGATTATGTAATGCCCCAACTACCTTTCAATGGGCTATGCTAAGTATTTTTGCTAACCTTGTGAATGATTGTGTAGAAGTCTATGTGGATGACTTTATGGTTCATTGAAATACTTATGAAGAGGGAAAAACAAACTTAGAGAAAGTGCTTAAGCAATGTATAGATACTAATTTATCTTTAAGTCATGAAAAGTGTCACATTCTTATGATTGAGGGCATTGTCTTAGGTCATTTCATTTCTTCCAAAGGTATTCAAGTTGATCCTAAAAAGGTCCAGATAATTCATGACCTACCTACACCGTCTCTAGTCCAAAAGATGTGAGGATTTTTCTTGGCCATGCTGGGTATTACTGATGGTTTATTTAAAACTTCAGCAAGATTGCCTCTCCTTTGTTTTCTTTTTTAGCCAAAGATGTTGTCTTCTCTTGGATGCCTAAGTGTCAGGAAGCCTTTGAGACTATTAAACCAAGATTGTGACCACCCCAGTCCCTAAAGGTCCAAATTGGGAGTTGCCATTTCACATCCATACTGATGCCTTTGACTCTTCTATGGGTGTAGTACTTGGACAAAAAGAAGACAATCTCTTTTATTCTATTTACTACATCAGCAAGAACTTCATAGGTGTAGAAGTAAACTATATGGTAATTGAAAAGGAGTTTTTAGTTGTTGTTTATGCTATTAATAAATTTTGTCATTATATTACAGGATATAAAGTGTTTGTTCATACAAATCATTCGACAATTTGTTATCTAATGAATAAACCAATAGTCACTGGAAGAGTCATTAGGTGGTTACTTTTTTTACAAGAATTTGATGTCACTATACTTAATAAGACTAGTCAAGAAAACATGGTTGCAGATTTCCTATCCAAGTTGTAGTTGCCAGACAATGAACCAACTCCAGTTGATGATGCCTTTCTAGATGAACACCTCTTTACTATCTCCACAAAGAGTCCTTAGTTTTTTTTTAATCTTGCCAACTACTTAGTCACATGCAAGTTCCCTCCTCACTTCTCCCCTCAAGAACATCAAAAGTTGGTGGGCCTCAGTGGATAATATACCTGGATTAATGGTCTCCTCTTTCGAACTGGCATTGACAACATCATGCGCATATGTGTACCTGAGGAGGATTTCTTTAACATTCTTCGAGCTTACCATATTGAACCATGTGGAGGACATTTTTTTCTTAGAAGATCCTCACTACTGGGTATTATTGGCCTACAATCCATAAAGATTGTAAGAAATATATTCATCATTGTGATTAGTGTCAATGGATGGGTCATCCTACATGCTCAAATGAGATGTCATTACATCCTCAGATATCTTTGGAACCTTTCGAGAAGTGGGGCCTTGATTTTGTGGGTCCTATCAACCCACCTTCTAGGAACAAGGAGTACATTATTGTTTGCATAGATTATGCCACTAAGTGGGTTGAAGTCATTGCACTCAGACATGCACGAGACCCTAAAGTGGCTGATTTTGTATGTTCAAAAATTTTCACTCACTTTGGTGTTCCTTGTGAAATTACTATAGATCAAGGACCACAATTTACTTCAAAACTTATTGCTGCTCTAGTTAAAGAATATGATATCCATCATTAGAATTCCACTCCTTACCATCCCCAATCTAATGGACAAGTTGAGGTCACCAACAGAGAACTTGAGAACATTCTTACCAAAATAGTTTCTCTTCATAACCATGATTGGGTCGTGTGGCTTCCTGAAGCTATATGGGCCTACCGCACAATGTGGAATACCACTACTGGTTTGACCCCTTATGAACTTGTTTATGGTAAGAAGGAAATTCTTCTGATTGATTTTGAAATTAAGACTCTACAGACTGCATTGCAACTCAGTATAAGTCTCTCTAATGCCCAAAAGGACCACATTGCCCAACTACACTCTCTCAATGAACTTCGTCAGGATGCACTCTTTCATATAGAGATCATCCAGAAGCAATGAGCTCTATGGCATGGTCAACATATTCACCATCACTCTTTTCAACCTAGGAATTATGCACTTTTGTATGACTCCCAATTCCAGGATTTCAAAGGCAAGTTTCATACAAGATGGCTTGGACCTTATGAAGTTGATCATGTATATGATAATGGTGTTGTTCAACTTTGCGCTGTGGATTTTGAACGCTGTAAGATCCTCATTAATGGTCACCACTTGAAGCTATATCAAAAACCTCTTTTAAAGGAAACCTTCTTTGTTGATGTGGCTAAGGAACTCACCATGGTTCCCTTTGGCCTCCTTCAAAATTGAATATTAAACTTTAAAAAAAAAATGCAATAAAAGATCCAACAATGAAAACCAATTTTCTAGCATTGTTGGCCAACTTCTGGCTAAAATTTGGTTTACCAGTGGCTCGTAGTTGCAATAATTCCTGGCTATGAAAATTGGGTTTCTAGTATAACTAGGCGGCATTTGGTTGAAAACTAAGTTATCAGCGGCCTGGTCTCGTTATTAAAAAAGAAAAAAGAAAAGAAAAGAAGAATACATTTAAAAAGAAAAATCAAAACCAGTAGGCCTACCATCCATGCTATCTCTCGTAACTCTCATTACAGCCCTATCTTTCCCTTTGGTGGCTTCTAGCCTTCCTGTCCTTTCTTGGATAGGAAGTCCTTTGTCCTCTGCTCATTTGCTTTTGGCATTTCTTTCTATCAGCATGGTTTGTTTACCACTTATCACTTCACCTGCCACACTATCCCTTGTGCTTGATTCGGTTGTTGCACACTTCTTTCTAGTTCATCATCTCTCTCTGCATGTTTGGTAATATCATTGTTCCACCATGTGACTTCACCGGACTTGGCAGTTGCACTCATGTGATGTCTGATCTCCTGGCACCACTTTAGCTTCTAGTCACCTCCTCCGTCCTCGATGATCTTTGCAATCTCTTTTCATCACATTCCACGGTATTTGGTAATGGTTTTGTTTTTCTTTTCTTTTTTTTATTTCTTTAATTTCCTCTTTTATTTTTCTCTACCCTATGGTGACATGCCTCATGGATGGGTCTGATGTTTAGCTGGGGGGAACATGTTGTATATGTGTCTTGGCCATCATAATCTCTTCAACATCCCTTAAAAGCTTGTCCTTGTCATAATTACCTTGTCTGTCTTATCTTGCCCTCATAATTGTAAATTTCCATCATTATTTCCCAAGCAATGATTTATGGTAAAAGTTTTGAAGGCCTAATGCAAGGAGGGATCTAAAAAGCTAGTACTAGAGACACACCTAACTATCCAACTACCCTACTGAGTAAAAAAAATGAAAGAAAACAACACCAAGGAGAGAAGAAACAATAAATACTTTATTGATTCATCAAATTATCAACATACATGCCCAACTATAAGGTCTTCTGGGTTACAACCAATACAAAGATTCAACTTTAGGAGCCACGGCCTCTGCAATTCTAACTCTAAATTTGCTCCACCAGGATCATCTGCTCCAAATTCACTAAGTGATCTATGTGATACCTAACCTGAGCCTAGACACCCCTATTTATTCTTGCCAAAATGGATTACAAAATACTCTAGATTATCACATAACAAAAGGCCAACCTTAAAACAATCTACACACATCCCAAAAAAAAATCCTTACACTAAATTCACAGCCCAAATTAAATACATAAATCATCTCACACTAGGAACAAATCACAGATAAACTCAGTCAAAGAATGAATCAAGCATCAACAAACATCAGGTTCACTTGGCACACGAAAGAATACTTGACCACCAAAGCACTCAATCAATACTAAACAACTAAGCCAACACTGAACAACTCAACAATAAGTGTAGATTGACAACCATTGGAACTTGACACTAATAGGTAGGATGAACAAAGATGAGTAGGATAGAAAGGCAACCCAAGATACTCCTGCGTCATTAAAACATGCTGCAATAAATTTCAAAAATAATTTGTATTTTGATTAATGTCAATTTTGTAGCTTATTGCATGATTGTAGATTGTAATTTTTTGTCATTTGTTTGTGAAAAAAATTGCAGTCAAAATTTAGATTTAACAAATATGTTTGGTGCATGGTAAAGACACATAACAACATAGTTTTAATTTAGATTGTAGAAACATAGAAACCATGAGCAACAAGAACACAAACTAAAAGATTTGTGATTGGCCTTCAAAAACTTGTGCGCCATAATAAATTCATTTCAATCATGGATCAAAAAAATGTAATACCATAAGTCAAATGAAAACTCTTTTTTAATTCACTATTTGATGAGAAATTTTTACACTATCAAATTGAGAAACTTTTAAAAAATTGATATATGTGCTACTAAATATAAAATTCAATCTTACAGTTAGAAGGATTTACAATTTCATTGATTATATGCTAATTTGCATAACTTGTAACATGTCCCTAAAAAATGATAATCTAATAATTATTCTCTATATTATAACCATAAATAAATTCATCAAATGTGAGTTGCACAAGAGGTTGAAAGACACAAATACAATGAGAATGTATAGAAAAAACAATGCTACAAAACTAAAATTTGGTATCCTGGGTCACCATAGAAATCATAATTTTAGTTAGGTAAGCATTTTGATAGGTATGGAGGTGTAGTAATGAATTCAATAATTTATCTTTCATGTAATGTTAAGATGAGAAAAATATAGGAAATAATAGTGAGAGTATTTTTGTAGATCAAACAAGTAGTTGTGTATGTAGTTAATGCATCAAACATATTCAAGCTATCAATATAAATAATGCATAGCAGATAAAATTTTATTAACCTTTCACTTCATTAATGAAATTGAACTTAAGGACTATAGTAAAATATAGTAAATAAATTAACAACTACTAGCTGCAAAAAATTGTTTAAGGTACATAATTCTCATCCAATATGATAAAATGCCTATGTTTTTTATAAGAAAAACAGGTTTTATAGGAACCCTGAAACCCAGTAGTTAAAACAAAAACCAAGGTTGATAATAAGTAGATAAAGCCCAGCCAAACATAAACAAGTCACAAGGCTGATAATAAGCATGAAAGCCTAGCCAAACACAAAGGTCAGTTCAACTTACATCCAAAAAGCTAGAACAAGAAAAAGCCAACTTGACAAAAAATAGTAGTAAACTAACGACAAAAGACAGGAAAAAATAAACCATGATTACTCTTATGTCATTCATTTGAGCTCCTACATCATCTGAGCTACTTCATAGATTTTGTGAGTCTCCTCAGGCATCTGCTCCTAACTCTTTTGGGCTTCTTGGTCCAGGCTACTAAAATTAATTTCTGTCGCCACATCCTCTTCCACCTTGGTTCTTTCTCTGTCCTTGTCCTCACTCTCGTCCAGCAGGGCTCTAGCTTTTAACATTCCAATAAGGGACATAATGTTATCATTGATAGAATTGAGGGTGGAGATCATCCAATTCACCAGATTATGATTATAGTTTTCCAGGTTCAAGATTCTCTTCTTAGCTAAACTAATTCTATCCTCCTTATTCTTATGATTTCATGGAGTTGGCTATTTGGCCAATTTTCTCCCTAACCTCTTCCAATTCATGGTAAAGCTATTTGATTAACCTAAAATTGTCAATCATGCTATTGTGAACATTATTCAATAGATTCATGCCTATTTCCCTAGCATTATCTGTTATTGCCACTATAACTAGATTGATGAGTTCTTCGAACTGGAGTTGGCCTTGTTTTTCTTCCAGAATTTGGGTATTCATTGTCTATCTGACAATCCCCATCTTGGATGTTCTAACATTGAAATTTCTCCATACATTTCACATATGCTTAATAATCACTTCTCCACCCTCTCCTCCAATTTTCTCCTTCTCCTGCTCTTGGGGATGAATAAGGGAAAGAGGAATAGCTGAGTTATCTAGCCCTGACCCCAAAACCCCTTCAGAATCCATCTATTTTTCCCTCTTCCTTTTCTTATCAACTAGTTCCTTCCTCTTAATTTTTATCTCCTCCTCATCATCATCATCAAATTTCATTTCCTCCCCTTCCTCATTGTTTTCTTCATCACTCTAGCCTGTAATTTTTGGCCCATGTCCTCTAAGGCTCTTCCTGCTTGGGGTAATAGATGAGGGTGATTTTTTCTCTGACTCTTTGGCCTTCTCTCCAGAGGAAACATTTCCCTCCTCCTCTGAGCTGATACTTTGAATATCCTCTAAATTAGAGGAAAAACTAGAGCTACCTAAGTCCTCAGAGGCATTCGCACAAGGCTGAGGAGATTTGCTTAAAGTCTAGGCTTTAAAATGCTCATAAATTAACAACAATAATCCCTCGTGTAGGGCAGGATTCACAGAGGGTTTTTTCTTGTATGTTGTGATACCCTTGTTCATAGAAGTAAATAAATAAAAGGGGAAATAATTCTTGATGCCATGGTGAAAATGGTTGAGAAAAACAAAGTGAAGGGTTCTCACCCGATCAAATCTTGTATCCAAAAAAAATACTCTATAAAAACTTGTAAAACATACCTCCAAATTTTTTTGATGGAATCCATTTCATAGTACAATTTGTATTTTACTAGATCATTCCTCTCCTTTGTTGTCTTTGCAAAATCCTTGACCGCATTCACTGATAGCTTCTTGTCTCTAAAAAATTTGAAGCCCTTCGCTAGAATTTTAGACACAAGAGTAATGACTTCCTCTGTAATCTAAAATGAAACTCCATTCACTTTAACTTTCCCATCCCTGCAAGAGTTGACCATACTGTTAGTTACATCTGGGTCAAAGCCATGGAGTTTAGCAATGTAGTTTGCTATATCTCCCTTCTCCAATTTCTCCCATAATTTTGCCCTTTCTTTCCATTTTTCCACTTCCCCCATAGGCTCCTTCCTACTCCATTCCCCCACCATTTCTATGCTCTCCACCCCTATAATTCTCATAAATGCCAACCTCTACAAACCCTTCTCAACCCTTTGAATGCTCTAGTTTTTGTGTCTCTAAAAACCAACAATATATTCTTCTATACCCTAGGAAAAAATGCGGATGAAAAAATTGACCTACTAAATGTGTCGATATGACACTGATAACCTCACCTCTTGACTGTGTTTTTCATAAACATAATTATTACAATAACTCACACCCCAACTTCCATTAATAAACATTATTACATTAAGATCTCCACCGTACCTCCCTAGATTTTTTCTAGTTCAATAAGACTCCTCATTTCTGTTAGAATATTCCCACCCAAATTCTAGTTCATCACCTTATCTTGCCTGACTACTTCATTAGCGAACCAGTCTTCCATGGGGTTAGCTTCCCTGTAAACATGGGTGATGTGGACACATTAAAAATTTTGAAGGAGATTTTGGGTCTCTTCAATTAAATTAGCAATAGACCATGAAGGTTGAGTGATTCCTTTAATACATCTTATAATGTTATTAGAAGCCCCCTCCAACCATAATTTTCTAATCCTCATGTCAAAGGCTAGTTTAACTATATGGCAAGCAACACTGACTTCTACATGTAGAACCAGAATCAGTATGCAAAGAACATTAACAAATAAAGTAAACATTCACAAACCAAAAACTAAATTCACATATATGCTTAGACAAAGAAAGAGAACAAGAAGTGCAAACCTCACAAGAGAAAACACTCCATGCTTTCTTGATTCTGTAGATGTGTCCTTTTGCTGTGGATGTATGCTCAAGATGCTCAAAAGCTGCTTCAATGGAGATGGGTAATGGCAAATTGGTAGCTTTGTGAGCTCTCAATTTGGCATTATAAGGGTATGGTTGATGGCTTTGGTTCTCAAAATAGCATGGTAACTTTAGCTCAAAGATTTTTGATGAAATGGCTTGGGATGGGATTCAATTTATAGGCTAAGGGGTAGAGGGATGGAGGGCTTAGATGCAAGGATGGATGAAGGCTTAAGGAGGGCTAGGATGCACTCAAAGGAGAGCACATGGATTGTGTTTGTTTAGCACCAATGAGAAGGTGACACTTGTCACAAGGAGGATGAGTGTGAGAGGGTAGGGTAAAGGGTTGGTTAAAGTCATGATGAGTGGGGTTGAGTATGTAAGAGGGATGTAAGAGGAATGAGTGTGGAAGAGGGAAGAGTGTGGAAGATGGGTGTAAGAGTCATGAGTGGGCTTGTAAGAGTCTTTATGTTTTGTAAGAGCACTCATGACTTAGTGGTTGGGTTTTTTGAGGGGAGACTTTGGTTTGGATTAGGAAAGTCTTAAACTTGTTTAAGGAATGTAACAACATTAGGGGGTGGATTAGACTTGGGTTTAGGATTAGATTAGGGATGTTAGAGATGTGCAAGTGGATGGCATTAATGAGGGTGGGTGAGTTAGTGACTAAGCTTGGTTAGTATGGGTGGATGGGGTGGATTAGGCTAAATGGAGGATTAGAGATAGGTTAGGGGTTTTTGAATTTGAGGATTTCATTTATCAAATAGATTTATCTAATAAATGGGGATTTTTGGAATTAGATAGAAGAATAGGATTTAATTGATAAATAATAGATTATTTGATTTATCAATTAGGACTATAGATGATTAATTAAATTAATCAACTAGGGGATGACAAAGGATTAATTAAATAGAAATTTAATTAATAATGCCCTTTTTAGATAACTAAATAGGATTACTAAAATAGTGTAATCAAATTTAGGTGTCTACACTACAAAATGGTTAGATTGGAAACCCAATGGATGAGAAAAAGCTGTCACCCCTCCACCATAATGATTTCTTATGATTCCTCCACAACCCAAAGGTCCAAGGTTACCTTTTGATGCACCATCAAAATTTTCTTTATGCCATCCCTTAAGAGGGAGCAGCCATTTCACATCCTGTCTTTTTGTCCTCTTGTCCTTTTCTTTCCCCTTCTTATTACCACCATTTTCAATATCTCCCCCCTTCCTTACCTTATAGTTTTCCTTTATGCTCCTATAAATCTTCTCTCCTAGAACATAAGCATGTTCCTCTCTTTCTCTAAAAATTCTATTGTTTCTTTCCTTCCAGATTCCCCAACAAAGTCTAGATACTTAAATCCAACATGTCTAAACCCTTTAACATGCTTATCCAATGGCAAAATAAATCTAGAAGATTACCTAGTTTGCACCAGCTTACCCCAATTTTTTTTGTTATGTTGTCCCAGACCTCCCTTGAGAAAGGACAATGTATAAACATATGATTGACCGATTCCATCTGATTCTTACAAAGGATACACTTATTGGACATAATATGACCTATTTTTATTAAATTATCCTATGTAAGAATTTTGTCTTGAAAGGCTAGCCAGTAAAAAATATTGATCTTTGGGGTAAGACCAGGTAACCAAGCTTTCACCCAAGGGGGTTTTTCTTTTAGGCTCCAAAGAGAATTATAGCTCGAAGCTACCAAGTAACAACCATTAGGATTGTCACCCCATATAACTTCATCCCTCTTGTTATTAATAGCCATAGAATTCAGCATAGTCATGATCGGCTTGAGATCCTCAGAGATGAGAGATAGGTCTTTCCATCCCTGGCCAATTCTATAATCACTAACTTTCAAACGAAATTGCCTAATACAATCATTAGCCCACATTTCAAAAGTAGGATTATTAATAAGAGGTCCTTGTAACAACCAATGATTAGTCTAGAAGAGAATATCCTCCCTATTCCCCACTTTCCAAACTACCTTAGCCTTGGGCAGCTCTCTTGCTTTAAGAATACCATTCCAAATAACAAACCCGCTCGGGATGTCCTCATTGTTTAGAAAAAAATGGATTAAAGGTCTTCTAAAATACTTATTAACAAAGATATCTCTCCATTCCCCAGTACTATTAAAGGTGTACTAGATCTATTTGGCTAGGAGACCCATATTAAGATGCTTTAGTTTCCTGATACCCAATCCACCATAGCACTTTGGAAGACATACATTATCCCAAGCCACAAGGGGATATATATTCCACCCTTCAAGACCTGACGACAAAAAATCCCCCTGAATCTTTTCCATTTCTCTACAGATTTAACTGGAATCCCAAAAAGGCTCAAGACATACATTGGGAGGTTCTAAAGAGTAGATTTAACCAAAAGGCATTTGCTTGCTTGACTAAGAGAAGCCCCTTTCCAACCCACTAGCTTCTTACTGAACCTGTCAATAATCCCATTCCAAAAGGAATCAGGAGGCTTAGCGCCCAAAGGGAGTCCAAGATAAGTAGAAGGAAGCTTTCCCACTCCATATCCAAGGATCCTTGCAATTTTCCACTGCCTATCCTCTAGAATATTAATAAAGAAAATTGAGCATTTTTCCCAATTAATAAGTTGTCCAGATCCTCTAGTGTACAAATCTGGAATCTCCTTCATAACCTTAGCCTCCTTGACTGAAGCTTCCCCTCCCATTATCGTATCATCCACGAACTATTGATGAGAAAAAGGATCACACCTAGAAGACAGTTTAAACCCTTTTAGCCTTCCTACTTGTTTGTTCTTCTCAATTAACCTTCCAATACATTCTGCCAAAATAATGAACAAAATAGGTGAGAGGGGGGTCAACCTGTTTAAGCCCTCTTGTAGGTTTGAAAAAATCAAAAGGTGCACCATTAACCAAAATTTCAAGAGAAGAAGTTGAGATTAGCTAAGATATAAGCTTACAAACTTTTTGATCAAAGCCAAAATCCTAGGGCACCAAACCAAGGAAAGTCCAGTCAACCTGATCATAAGCTTTTGAAAAATCTGGTTTGAGGAGCATTCCATCTCTCTTTCCGGCTTCTATTGAATGGATAACTTCATGCACGATCATGATCGAATCCAAAATCTGTCTTCCAGGGACAAATCCCATTTGTTGTTGAGATATGATCAAAGGAAGAATTCTAATCATTCTAGAGGTTAGCACCTTTGAGATAATCTTGTAGAAAGAGTGACATAGGCTGATTGGTCTAAATTTATCCAAAGAGTCAGCTCCAGGAGTTTTAGGAATGAGAACCAAAAAAGTAGAATTAATCTCTTTTAGAATACTTCTAGCTCCAAAGAATTCCTGAACAGCCTTCACAACATCTTCCATAACCACCTACCAATAAGTTTGGAAGAAGAAGGTAGAAAATCCATCCAGGCCCAGGGACTTATCTACTGGTAGGGAAAAAAGAGCTTCTCTAACTTCCTGAGCATTTGGTATAGCTGTCAACATTTTATTGTGATGGGGTTGAATAATCTATGGAATACATGAGATAATTTCAGTCTGATCCAACTTCGATAACAAGGGGTCCCAGGACAGAAGACAAGAGAAATAGGAAACAACCCAACAACAATTTCATTCTCTTTTATCAACATATCTTGCCTCTTTTTTAAACCCAAAATTTTCTTATTAGCTCTATGCTTTAGAGTACAAATGTGGAAAAACCTTGTGTTCTGATCCCACTCTTTCAGCCAGTTAATTCTAAACCTTTGCTTCCAGAACTTATCTTCCTTACTTATAATATTATGCAAGTCAAATAGAATAGACAACTCAATATTTCTGTTCAAATCATTATACCCTTCCTGTTGAATAGTATCCTGAATAGAGGTGAGTTTGACAGATAGATCATCTTTATCATGAAAAATATGACCAAAATATGTCTTATTCCAAACTTTTATCATTCTCTTCACATTACTCAACTTCTTTGCTACTCTAAACATGGCAGTACCTTCCACTTCTATCCCCCAATAGTGATATACCTTATTCAATAAATTAGGATGTGAAGTCTTTTCAAACCAAAAAGGGAAGTTCCTTTTTGGTTCTATAGAGACAATTGAGAGAGATATAGGGTAGTGATCAGAGCCAACTCTAGGAAGTAGAGACAACTTATAGGAAAAAAACTACAACCAGTCTAGAGAGATAAGAGCTCTATCCAACCGAACTTGAATACACTCCCTTCCAGTTCTTTTATTTGACCAAGTAAAAGCTCCTCTCAACAAATCCAAGTCCAAATAAGCCAGGTTATTTATGAAATTGGAGAGATCCATTTTACTTTACCAGTCAGGCACCAAACCTCCCTTCTTCTCCTCATCCACTAACAAAGTATTAAAGTCCCCCATAATAATTCCTTTTTTTATGCTACTGGTCTGAACCAAATTACAGACTTTGGACCAATAATTCTTCCTCTCCCTTTGGGAATTAGGAGCATAAAAATTCAAAATGAACCAAAAATCATTGCAGTACATATGGAACACTTTACAAAAAAGGATGCTACCATCATTATACAAGTTAGTGAATCTAAACTACTTATTATTGAAAAGGGTCAGGAACCCTCCAGATGCTCCTTCAGAATTCGAAGCTTCCCCACTCATGTTATTACTAAAAGATATTTTACCCAAACTCTCTTTCTTCATCTTAGTTTCTTGTATCATCAGAATATCAAGTCTTTGATCTCGAATCGTATTCCTAATGATTTCCTGCTTATGGGCTCCATTAAGGCCCCTTATATTCCAAGAGATTATCTTCATTTAAAACTAGGGGAACATTCTAGAAGTGTTCTTTGGCTCCCATCTGCCAAACTTCTTCTAGTCTCATCTTCTCTAACTTGGCTTACATGTCTCCTTCCTCGCAATCTTGACCTTATACCCAAGTCTGGTTTACTACGACTTCTAGTCTTAGCTGGTGAAACTAGGCAGGGTTCCCGATTACTTTTCTTTTTAGGCTTTGGAGATAAAGATTTTTCCCTCTCTAATCCCTTTTCCAGATTGCATGAAACATTTGGGTCCTTCTTAGGAGATGAGGGGAGAACCAAGACATCCTCTTATTTTTCCCTCACTAACTCCCCTTCAAGAGAGACTTGTTCCCCCACTTCTTACGTTTGATTATTTGACACCATCATATCCTAGAGTTGGCTTTCCACCTCTGTCCTAGTCTCCTTCCTCATTACTTGAGCAGTAACCAATTTTTCTCCATTTGCCTCCTTGGCTTTTAAAAATCTAGGATTAGCCTCCTCCTCTG
This sequence comes from Cupressus sempervirens, assembly GCA_028749045.1. Lineage (NCBI taxonomy): Eukaryota > Viridiplantae > Streptophyta > Pinopsida > Cupressales > Cupressaceae > Cupressus > Cupressus sempervirens. The sequence continues at coordinate 64,185,515 of CM053787.1, read as the reverse complement.
AGAATCTAGGATTCATTGTTAGATCTTCCTCCTCTCTAATAGATGAAACAATTGTCTCATCTTCCTTTGAGTCTCCAAAGACTATCTCTTTTCTTCCATTAGCAGAGACTTCCACTATCTTTTCTAGTTCTTCCATTGTCCTTGCCGGTTCTGCGGTCCCACTAATCTTTAGTGCTAGTTCAGCTAGCACATTAATCTTTGGTCCAAACAGGACATTCTTGTCTACCCTAAAAGTCGTGCTAGCCAGTTTATTACCTCCTTTGAAAGGAGCATTTAACACTTCAACCTTCTGGCCACCCTTGATGTCCTTCTTTTTCCAGATCTTTTTCTCCTTTCCTTGGGAATAAGATGAAATATTTTTCTTTTCCACTTTAACCTTTGGGAATTGATTCACTCTGTGCCTAGATTTTAGAAAATGAAAACAAGCAAAATGGATGCTTTCATAGATGATTTGTTGAGTATGTGATCCCAGCTTATAGTGAAAGCTCACAACTTTTGGCATGTAATCCCCTTCCCTGACACCGATACATATCCTCACAAACATTAGTCTGCTTCTAGAAGCTGCTACCGGGTCTATTGACAAAAGTTCCCCAAAGGAATTTGCTACTCCCACAAACACATTCTCATTCTAGAATTCCAAGGGCAGCTTTGGAAGTCTGACCCAAACTAGTGTTTGCACAAAGAATGATTCATTCAAATCCAGTTTCGATGACCATTTCTAAAGCACAAGGGTAGACTGACCTATACTCCAAGGTCCTCCACATAGGATGTTAGAAAACTCCTCTTTACAAGTAAAATCAAAAGATAGGAAGTCTTTTACCATAGCCATAACATTGACTTGTCCTTTAAGATGACATTTCTTCTAAGTGAAAGATCTCACTATGTCTATGTTCAGCCTCTGTCCACTAAATTTTCCCACCAGAGTGGAAGCCATTGAGGTAATACTATGGTCTACTAGCTCATTTGAAATATCAATTGTATAAGACCCCTTATCCAAGTGAGAAAGAATCTTAATTGGAGGGAACAAAGACTTACCAGAGGGTTTAACACCAAAAAGAGATGACCATTTCGTCAAAAACCCAGAGTGGTCCACCTTGGGTAGCGGAACAAATTTTTTTGGACCTTTGCTCTTATCACATGGGTCCCTATCCCCATCCCCATTCTCCATTTCATCTCAGATCTCTACAGTTCCCTGACACTCCACAAACCCCTCCTTCATTCCTGGTTTCCAATTTCCTCCTCCCTGTGGAATCCTGCATGGGACAGGTTTCAAATTTTGAAAAGGCATGCTACCTCATCCTTTCCCCTATTTTCTCCTACTCCCACTTATGTTGCCTTAGAGTAACAAGATCATTTTACTCTATGAATATATTCAGGGGCTTTAAAGATAAACTTGCAGTCACCATTGCTAGTAACATAATGGTAAACAATAAGAGAAAGACGACCATAATAATTAAAAAGCCAAAAACATAAAAAAGAAAGTTTTGAAAGTTTGTAATTATTGATAGTTTTTGTTTGAGAATGAATAAAATATTGGAAGTTTTAATATCATGAAAAAAGAAGGGTAGTTGTGCTTGATTGTTAAATTATTACCAGAAAATCATTAAATTGATCAATTTTACAAAATTTAAGAAATTAAATAAAAGTTTGGGAGTAAAGTTCCCACAACAAGTGTTAGAAGATTGTTGCAAGCATGAATGCTAATGATATTCTTGTAGGGGAGTATTGTAGGTATGTTACTATGATGATATGTTACATTCATGATTGAGTTTGTCATTGATGTCAACATAGCAGTTTTCTATGTTATGTAATAGAAGAACAACAGAAAGATCAAGTTGGTACGGATGATTAGTTAAGTATTCTAATTACCCAAGGTTACTTTTGAGTATCTGGCATATGAAATTAATGTCTGAAGAAGAAAGAATAAGTCTAGAAGAAGTTATGTAAGTTTTGGTGATGTCTATTCTAAGATAGAGTTTACAGAGACATGTTTTGGTAAACTTGTTATATCTCTTAGCAAAGTTGTTATCTTAAGGATTGAGGTTGAGGACATTAATAAGAAATGTTGGTGATGACATGGCTAAGCTTTCTTGTCATAATATTGTGTGTATGGAAAGTTATTCAAGTTGCAAGATAGAAGATCAATGTTATCGCTAAGTGTAACATGTTCTTAATGTGGTCATATAATAATTAATTGAGAAGGTCTAATAACCAACTCAAGGAATTGTTTTGAGGATTTGATATAAAGGAAGGATATTTTCCTTTATCATGGTAATGAAATGATATGATTTTATGATTGATGATAAGCAACAGAGAGTGCAGAATGCAAAGTTGAGCATAGCAATGCGAAAGTGAAGGAAAATTCATTGTCGAGGTTTTACTGAGTGATCCGAGGTTTGATATTTGGATCCAAAGTTTGTGACCTGGTCTACAAGGTTTGATAGTGATTGGTCCAGTTGACAGGATAAAGGAAAGAGGAAGATAACAGTCAATTACTTGTTTGAGCAGTGAACTCTTCTTGTAGTTGAAATCACATATTTGGACAGTGGGCTCATCTTGCATACATTATACTACAACTCCTAACAGGGACTCTATGTACTAAATATTGTAATCAACTCTTAACTGGGTCCATCCTCTAACAAGGAATATTTATATTAGTACATCATCTTGTGGGCATCATTCCCACTGGGGTTTTCCCTCTGATCAAGGGTTTCCCTAGTCAACATATATGGTGTAATTGTCTATGTGCATTTTATTATGGTTGTTGTTTACTTTGGTTGAATGGTTAAGTTTGTTTAAAGAAGATAAATGTTTTAATTATTAGATAACTAATTCACCCCACCCCCCCTCTCAATTATCTTGGTGGACTATTGTTTCTAACAATTGGTATCAGAGCATCAGGTCCTTAAAGGAAAAGTTTAACAACTTTGGGAGATCCATGGCAAACATGTTCAGGAAAGATAGCTTGAAGTTTGATGGAACAAATTATGACAGCTAGAAGGAAAAGATGAAGACACATTTGTTGTGTATGGGTATGGGATATTGGATCTTGACAAAATTAGATAAGACAATCATTGCTGAAAAGGATTTGGAAATTTGCATTGAGGCAGAAAGAGATCTTTTCATGTGTGACATGAGAGCTAGAGAAGCACTATTGACTGTACTTCCTAAAATTGATTACAATTAGGAAAAATCACTTGCTACTTCACATTTGATTTGGAAAGCTTTAGAAAATAGTTCTAAAGGTGACACACATTCTAAGAATCCGAGGCTACAAAGTTGGATTTGTGCATTTCAAGATGCTAAAATGATGGAAGATGAATCTATAAGAACATATATAGGTAGGATATCAAAACTTATTGTAGGTACCAAAGCTCAAGAAGGAACCAAAGAAGATGATGGGGTTATATGGAAGATACTAAAGACTCTAACACCACCATTAAGTAAATAATTCAAATGATATAGTTGTTGATAGCTTGTACCAAAGATTTCACAAAGGAGTCATTGCTTAGAAGACTTGAAGCAGTTGAGAATAAGCTTAGACAGTCTGGAGAGTTAACTAGAATAGAGATAGCTTTCAATGCCCTAAATATTCGATCTAAGGAAGATAGAAAGATTGAAGGAGTAGCCCTTTTTGTAAAAGGAGATAAGAAAATCTTTAAATGTTGGACTTGTGATGAATATGATCATTATGCATCTAAGTGTCCTAAAAGAGAGAAAAAATATAAGGGAAATAAAAAACATAGAAAATATAGAGAGTGTTTGTATGCATATGAAGATAATGATTAAGATGAACAAGCATTAAGTGCTAGTGATGAAGAAATTGGATTTGTGGCAATTAAAGAAGAAAGTCCAGAAAAGGTAGCTTTGGTGTTATAGGTTGTGAAGAAATCTAATTGGATAATTGCCAGTAGTTGTTTACATCATATGACTAGTGCTATGAACAAGTTTGTTGATTTCAAAAGTCAAGATGGAGGAATTGCTAGAGTTGGAAACAATGCAGCATGCCAAGTTAAAGGTATTGGATCTATAACTCTTGATGGTAAAACTAATACTGAGGATGTATACTTTGTTGATGGTTTAAAGCATACTCTTTTGAGTGTTGTGTTTGTAATGTTTTCACTTTGTGCCTTTTTGAATATATATATTAAGGTGAAAATACTAGTTTCTCTTTGCAAAATTAGGGTTTGACGTTCTTAATTTTCTTAACCCTAGAAAAGCCCTAGATCTTTTTTAATTTGAAATGTATTGCCCTAGAGAAGCTTTTGAATTAGGTGCCTCTTCATATTATTTTTCAAGCAGGAGAATATTTTGATTTTCCCCTTTGTATTCCTGGGAACCTTTTTAAGGTGGGTCACATTTATTCTTAAAGTTCCCAAAATACTCTTCACCATCAAATCTCTTCAAGATCGACGATGGTCGCCTTGTCACTATGAGAAATAGTGTTTCTTTTAATGTTAGCGATATGGAAACCAAAGGGTGGTTACAAGAGGGACCTAGTTGGTGAGTAGGCAATGATTCCAAGATGAGTTGTTTGTGCCATTAGATCTCCTTGAGATCAACGGTGGTCGGGTTGACGTTACCAGAATTTGTAGGAACTTTACTAATTGTGACATGGCAACCACCCGTGAAAAGAGAATATGGTGGGTCCAAGTTTAAAGGTAGTGCCATAAATATTACATTCCATATGATGTCACATGTTACTGAGGGTTCGCACTCAAGGAAATGTACTTTTTGATCTATGCCATCAGATCTTTTTAAGATCAATAGTGGTCACCATGTTGTTATGAAAAATTGCTCGATCTTTACTGTTCATGACATGGAAACCAAAGGAAAGTTATGTGGACCCATCACATTGCAATAAAATGATCATGGAATGTTCACTGTCTGATCAAGGCATCATCAACGATGGTCACTATGTTGCTATGAGAAGTCACTTGATGTTTATGCTTAGTGACATAGCAAGAGCATGACATTTGTCCAAAAGCACAAGTGGGTCCAGTGTAAAGTACCAACTGTGAAAATAAAAGCTTATGTGGATGAATTCAATTATTTTGACCACTAACTTGTAAGGAAGATGCTGAGTCATCAAAGTTTTAATCCCTTAATCATCATATTTTCACAAATCAACGACTTATTTTTAAATTTGGAAGGTGGTGCTACCCTAGTTTTCCTTACGATCCATTTATGAGAGTTAAGGCTCCCTATGTGAAGTAAAACCAGAGATATAGTGCAAGATTTCACAAATTTTCTCCACACAAACGAATTTCTAATTTTCAGAGAGTCAAGAACTTGTTGAAGAATTTTCCTGCCTGGTTGAATTGTAAAAGAGCTTTCTGTATCAGTTGTTTGTTGCAAAACTTTGAAAAGGAATAGTAGAGAACCAAGTAAGTATTTCAACTCGCATATTACTTAGAAAATTCTAGTTTTTTTGTATTATTGTAATCAAATATACCTCCAAAGAAGGGTTTCTCTAGAAAAGTATAATATGCCAACAGGAATATACATGATGATTTTTTGGAACAGTTAACAAAGTCCACTAATGAGTCAACTCAAATAAAAAGCTAGTCCCTATGAACCCTAGGCTTAAATTGCAGATGGTTTATATGATAAAGGGAATTGGGTTAGGGATGCTACTACCTCAAAAATAGGACTCCAACTTTTCAAAAAATGGTTCTCAGAGAGGAAGTCGTTTGCTCCCCATGGGAACATTTGGAACTTTGATTTGGGTAAACTAGTAGTTCTTGGGGTTTTCATGGACTCATACCTTCTTGCAACCATAGCTAGGATAGTAAGGAGAGTAGATGGGGAACCTTTGAAAAGGATTAATGCTAAATAAATCGAAGAGGTTTTTGGTTTGGAGCCAGTTACAGATTACCATGGACCCATTGATTTTCAAGGTCTAGAGAAGGAATACTTGTTTAAGAAGGATCAGGTCAGGCAAGGTGCATTGAGAGAACACATGGCCACCACTGGGAATTTGACCTTTGTTATAGAATCAATTAAAGAGCCTTTTAAGAAGGAATTTTCACTAGTAGGGCTATAGATATCTACATGACATTGTGTAGGGTTTTTTGTGAGGATGAACAAAATTTTATGCCAATAAAGTTCATGTATATGATGACACTGATCTCTTCTTTTGGTGTGGATATCATCTTTGATTTTGCATCTTATATAGCAAAGGAGATTCATATAGGATTAAATGGGATTGAAAAGAGCAAGGTGGAGAAAACATTTTGTCATTATTCATTATTGATGCACAAGTTCTTATTTAAATGGGTTACTTACTTTGAAAAAGAGATGGTTTTAAATAGAGAGTATGAGGGAGAAGCTCTGCCAGTCTAGTTGTGGAGTGTACATATGACCTGGGATGCAGAGGAGGTTAGCTTTGTTAGATTTGATACATATTTTGCATCAAAATTGAGACACCTCATATTAAGGGACAATGCCAGAATTCCCAAGGCACTGTTGGATTTTATCAAGCCTATGGACAATCCTTTTGGTTTGAAGGTATCCCACAATTGGTTAGATATTATACCTTACCCTATTTCTACAATTTATAGATTATATGGTTTCTAAGGGACTCCCCATGTACTTCCTTACCAAGTTCCTTTGAAGGTAGGGATAGCTAAAATGCATGGAAACTAGGTGGATTGAAGGAAGCACAAATGACTGGTAGGTCTAGAGGCTCAATTTTCCCCTCTTGTAGTATTGCCCACTAGTTCATAATCACTAAGGGTGGTTGGGTGTTCCTGTATAAGTTTTTGGACCAGTATAAAATGGTTGTCTCCCATGCCTGTTTTTGTGATAGTGAGGGATTTTTTGATGTATTCAAATGAAGGGCTAAAATTGGGGCAAAAGATCATCAACCCTACTTCCTCGAAGACATAATAAAGAATGAGTTCACTTTGCAAGAGCAAGAAAAAGGAAAAGTGGAGAGTTTACTCTAGGGTTGTGGAATTCATTAATTGTTTTGATAATAAGTATAAGCCTCTAGATGATGCAAAAATAGAGGAAGATAAATTAAATAAACTAATGACTACTTTTCCTGAGATTATGAAAGTTATGAATGAGAAGAAATTATTCTTTATCAATTCTTATCCTGATAAGGCCCGAGAGGTCATGAGAAGGTTATCTTTCACCCCCGCAGTAGGATAAGGGCAATTAGTTGTTCAAAAAAGACCTGACTACAACATAATTTAGAATAAAAGGCCCACAATTGATAAAGGAAAACAAATAATAGGGTCAACCAGTGCTATTTTGGAGGAAAGACCTAATGAGCCTATCCTTAAGAGGCAGAAGATAGAAAAGGAACAAGTACCTTAGACAGAGGAGTATTCACCCACTCAATCCCCATTACAAATAGGAGATGAACAACTGTTAGAAATAGATAAAGGGGGGGGGAGGGGGTTGTGAATTGGTATTTTCAATCTTTTTACCCATAACTAAATATTATTATTTACTTTGCATAATAAAATAAACCAATAATACATAATAGTGTAAACAACCACACACAAAGAGAGATCATGACACCATATTTTGTTAACTAGGGAAACCCTAGCCAAGGGAAAAACCCGGTGGGGATGGAACCCACTAGATGATCCACTATATTAAGAATTCGATTAAGGATATTGACCTTGTTAGGAGTCTATAAAGCATGTATAGTGTCTCAAGTCCCTATTAGGAGACTAGGCCTTGTTAGAAGCCTCAACCCTGTTAGGAGTTGCTTCAACCTTGTTAGGAGTTTGTGGATTACATACAAATGTGTGCAAGCAAAGCCCACTGCCCTAACATGCAACTATACATTAAGTTCTTCAAGAAATAGGTATACATACAATACTGAGTAGTTTGTTGTACTTTACAATTCTTCTGATTGATGATTCTTCACACAAGAGCTATTGCACACATATCAAACTGCATCATATAGAAAAGTATCACATTCACTTATTACTCACATTTCATAAGATCATATCGACTTTGCATTTATTGATCACTAAATCATCATTCACTTTCGCATTCCTTTTTCGCACACACTTACTTCACAAATAAAGTTCTTTACTTATACAATTTTTTTTGATAAGTTCTTCCTTAGTTGGCTCATATAACATTATTAGAGTCAGCTCAACAACAATTCATAACTCAAAATAATAAATCAATTTGTTAAGCTTATTCTGTTGATGTGCTCTGTTCTGCACTATGTCACTACTGCATCACTATTTTCTTCATAACTTGAACTCGATTGACTATGCAGACATGCACACTAGTATAAATCATCATTATGATGTCATATATCTCTAGTCAATTATACAAGAGAATATTTTGTTATCATCAAAACTATCCTATTGCTATAACATTGTCTTATACTTAGACAATTTTCTTCTGCAACTGAATGAGGCTAATCTGCAAAACAAATATGTTGCCATAAATGACAACCATAACTTACCTTATCTGATTGCTTGGACATATTGCCAAAAATCTCCCCCTTTGGCATTGATGGCAACATTTTGGGAAAATTGGTTAAGTCCCAAACATGTTGTCATGCCAATCAAAACAAATAGCCATAACATAAGAACATAAAAAATATTTTGTATTTATGTTATGAAAGACTTCATTCCTTATTTATTCCTATTACAACTTATTTCTCCCCCTTACAAATTATGCATATTATAGTTTCTTAAAATACAATTTTCCATACATCTCCCCCTTTAACATCAATGACAAAGGTATCAAAAAACTATCAAAAAAACTGGTAGCTGCATATCAAAACTTGGAGAAACAATCACTAAAATTGGTCTTCAACTGCTCAAATTATTTCTTCTAATTATCCTTCAGTGCATTAGATACACTGATAAGCACACATAAAGCATATGCTATCAATTCTTCTGCATTCAAGGCTTTAGCCACAAACTTGTCATATGAAGATTTTGTAGACAAGCATTCTTGCAATTATTTTTCTAGCAATGTTATCTGAGGGAATAAGTGTATTCTTAAAAGAGTGAACCTTTTTAGAATTTTCTCCTTCTCCACTTGTATTTCCCTTATATTGTCATAAAGTAGCTGAATTGCATGCTCAATGGTGTCCACTTTTTGATTCTGCTTCAAAAAGTTGCCAGTGACTGTCTGAAACTCAATCACTTTATCCTTGATATGATCATCATATTCTTTTAGATAAATTTATGCTAAGTTACACTTAGCATATGCCTATTTTCCTTCCTCTATGCACTACCTTAGTGCTTTAATACATATGTTCAAATTTTCTATATCATTTCTCATGCTAGTGAACATGGTGTTTAGAAGCTTACCATCGTGCTTAGTCTATGCTTGAATGGTAGCCACATTCATGAGTGTAGTGAACTCATTATCAAAAGCCTTGCACAAAATTGTTATGTGTTGTTGAATATTAGTTGGGGTGTCAACAGGCTTATTACCTTTTCCATCTTGTCCAAAACTATGGTCAAAGTCTTCTCAAGTGACTTGACTAATTTCTTCTTTTCAAGAAGTTTGCTCAAAGAAGATATAAGGTTCTTCACCTCATCTTCTTCATCAGATTGAGTTGGATCTTCTATTGCTACTATTTGGGTAGGAGAAGTGGAAGTTCCTACTATTGCTATTCCTATCAAAGGCACACTTGAGATACTTGCTATAGTCCTAGTCTTCATTTTCTGTGTAACTTCTTTAGTAGTCTTCTGAACCTCTTCTTCATAAGAACTACTATAATCCACAATATTACCAACAATGCTAGCACCAAAGTCCTTGAATGGATCTTTTGATTTGTCAATAGTCACTTTGGTGTTGTCTACTTGCATAGAGTCGCTGCCAATAGTGATGTGAGGAGGAGAACTTAGTGTAGCTGCTAGTTCAGTACTATGAGGAGGGTTGTCAGCTGTAGGACAATCCTCCTTTGTTTGTGCACTCTACTTGGGTATCTGGCTAGCTTCTACTGACTGTGCACTTACTTTAGGCTTCTTGCTTGCCTCTACTACCTGCGCACTCTCCTTAGGCATAGTAGACATGAAAGAAACTATAGCCTCCTAAGTTTCTTTATTGACTTCCTCATAATTTCCTGCCATAATAAGAATGGATCTTTTCTTATGCCTTAGTAATGGTGCTATACCTTTCAAAATTTCTTTTATGGCTTCTTCACTATTTACAGTGTATAACTTTCTTACCATGTTTATTCTTATTTGTTTATCCTCTTCTATAACTCTACTCTTCCTATTTAGCAATCTATTGTACAAATCTTTAGGTTTTTGCCCTTTTATAGTATCAAACTTCTTATCTCTCAAAATCATGTTTCTAACTGCAACATTTTCTAGCTATCTCCTATCCATGTTATTATACAAGTCATAGTATTTATTTAACTATGCAAAGTTGTTATCATTAATAATTTGCATGTTAAGGTTTTCTACCTTTGGCTTCCATGCTTTGTGTCATGTTGATGTCTTGGCTTCCTAATCAGCTGCTTCAACTAGTCTATCACTAGTCTCATCCTCAGACTCAGATGAGCTAATCTGTAGAGTTTTCCTTCTTTTTCTTGGGGCACTGATGGTCTACTTTACTCTCCTTTTTCTTGGAGTCCTTCATGATTTGACTAGTTTTTAATTCACTCATTTTCTCTGAATATGTTACCCATCTTGGATAGTTAGAATCAACTTTAGAATGAAAGACTATCTATGCATACCCTTCAATCAAGTCCTCACTCATCTCATATCCCATAGGTTCAATAAATTTCACCCAAGGAACTACTACCTCCATGCATGTAAAATCAATCTCAACCATGAAACATAACTCATCCTTATATTTTTTCACTAGTGCTAGAAGTATTCTATACCTTTTCTTCATTTCTATTTGGAAAGATTCCATGATCCTATCCAAGTCACTATCTTTGATTGCTTCAGATCTTGACCTATAAGCTCGAGTGATCTGCTACATAGCGCACTCATTTTCATTTCAAACTGTGATACTTGGAAACTTCTTGATAACATAGAAGAATATGTGTGTCAGAAGTGATTCAAATATGAATATTACACTTCTTGATTTCTTGATTCTCGAGATATTATCCAATAGTTGTGTTCTGACAATATCACACATGTTCACTTCTTCACCTCTTACTGCTAGGTAAGCTGCATGAAGAAATCCTGCAGGGATTGAATCTATTCTTGATCCACTAACCCAAAATCTTGCAAATAAGTCTCACTCCATCATCTTGGATTGAGTTGACTTCCATGTTCCATTGAAATATGTGTTGAGATTTTCCTCAACATGTTTGCACACATTCTTGATGTTTATTAGATTGCTGCCCTGATTGCTCAATCTTGTGACCTTGTGAATTAGGTCATTGTCAATATTAATGATAGAATCTCCCAGCCATAGAAGATCATCATGTACTCTGCTAAGGATTATTCTTGTCCAATCATTATTATCGAAATCCATGTAGAACATATGCTTAACTAGGTTAAGATGTTCCAGACATCGATGTTCAGATTTCAATGATAAATAATTGTTCCACATCTTCTCCAAATCCTTGTGAATATTTGAATCACCTATACTTTCAATCTTGCAGTGTATATAACCTTTGATATCTTCCACATTAAGAACATTTTTTGAAACTTGTGAAAATGCTCCGATGGGGTCATTGAGCAAAGAAATAAATGGGTGTTTCTTGAAATTATACCTAGGCCTATTGCTTACATTATAAACTTCTCACCTTGCCATTCTTGAAGGATTATGTTCAACAATTCAGAAAAATGCCTCAAATTTTGTGTTCTAGGGTTTTAGCGGCTTCACGTGCTTGAAGTGATCTTTAATTCTCTAAATCTCGCTTCAATCTTGCACACAAAATTTGCACAAGAAAATGATGTATGTAAGTCAGTTCATGTCCTTTAAATCTTTCACAATCTGTACTACACAATAAATGCATATCTGCCACTAGTTTAGTATACTGTCTCCGTGCAACAGAGAGTTTGATTCTTTCATATATCCTCATCCTGATCATATCAAGCAATGCACACTTTACTGTAGACTTTTCTCAATGTCTACTACCTAATGTTAACTATACAACCCTTAATATTTCCTCTAGCATCAGTTACCAACAACTGATATTATGTTCCACTGAGAATACTCAATTCTGGTGAGAGGAGTCACAGATAATAAGTGACTTCATTGTCCTGTTAGGTGTATTTTCTATAGTTGTGTGAGATTTTTATGGTTCCTTTGCCTTCACAAATGATTCTTTCAATTCATTTGGCTATTCTTTTACTTCATTGCTTCTATTGTTCCTTTTGTAATTCTAATTCCTGTTCAGATCTCTTCTATCTATTTTGCAAAACCTCATTGTGTGTCCATAGTTGTTACACAATTGACATACTCGAACTTTTTTTTATGTTCGTTCAATTTGTCATCAGGTGTTCTATAATTCCTTGCAATGTGTCCATGATTATTGCATCTATAGCAAATAATTTATCTTCTTTCTCCACTTTCATTACAGTGAGATCTTCTTATGGTTCCTACATGGTTAGTATTTCTATGCATCCTACTATTTGCATTATCATTATGAAATTTAGGTTTCTTACAATCTATTGCATAATGACCATATCCATGAAAATTATGACAATAAAATTTTGAAATAGGTTTGAAAGACTTACCTTCACAATTGACTTCAATGTATTCAAGTTCATTACACTAGGAAAAATATTCCTTTCTTTTGGTATTCATATCTTGATCAGATTCTTTATCTTTCTCGGAGTGAGCAACATTCACTTTGTCTTTAGATGTATCATCTATCTTGCTTAGGTCCTTGTTGACTTCAGGAGTAATAGGTTCTTTTGTTTCAATAGATTTCTTGGTGGATTGACCAAGAAAGAATCCAAGTCCAATTTTGTCATAACTAGGTCTTTGCGCACATATTTGTTCTTCAATTTTATCACTGTTGGTATATAATTTCTCAGGTTGCTGCTTCATTTGTATCAACTCACCTTTCACAATGGTGTTGTATTTTTCTAATTCTACATGTTCTAACTTTTTAGATTCTAGTTCTGATGTTACCTTGCTTAACTAGGATCTTAGATCTACATTTTCAACTTTTATTTCAAAGTCAATCTTACCTCCATTTTTCTTTAGACTCAGCTTGAGTTCAACTATCTTTAATTCATGTTTTAGGATCTCATTTTCTTTCTTCAGATCTTCAATATCATCATCACTGGTCTGATTAGTAGATCCTTTCTGCTTTAGGTCATCTATCTTGTCCTTTAATTCAGCAATGTAAGCACCCTTGTATCTATCTTTGAGGCCATCTCTTTCATTAGTAAGAAGGTCAATCTGTTCAAGTGCTTCTTCAAGATTTTTCTTCAATTGTTCCATATCCATAGGGATCTTGTTCAAGCTGTTAAGCCTCTTCTGAATAACTAAGCTCTGATACCAATTGTAAGAAATAGATAATACTGAGAGGGGGGTGAATCAATATTTTTAGTCTTTTTACCCACAACTGAATATTATTATTTACTTTATCATATGCATAATAAAATAAACCAATTGCAAAATAGTGTAAACAACCACACACAAAGAGAGATCATGACACCATATTTTGTTAACTAGGGAAACCCTGGCCAAGGGAAAACCCCGGTGGGGATGGAACCCACTAGATGATCCACTATATTAAGAATCTGGTAAAGGATATTGACTCTGTTAGGAGTCTATAAAGCATGTATAGTGTCTCAAGTCCCTGTTAGGAGACTAGGCCTTGTTAGAAGCCTCAACCCTATTAGGAGTTGCTTCAACCTTGTTAGGATTTGGTGGATTACATACAAATGTGTGCAAGTAGAGACCACTGCCCTAACATGCAACTATACATTAAGCTCTTCAAGAAATAGGTATACATACAATATTGAGTAGCTTGTTGTACTTTGCAAATCTTTTAATTGATGATTCTTCACACAAGAGCAACTGCACACATATCAAACTACATCATATCTTCACATCATATAGAAAAGTATCACATTCAATTGTTACACACATTTCACAAGATCATATTGACTTCGTAGTTACTGGTCAATGAATCATCATTCACTTCCACATTCCTTTTTCGCACACACTTACTTCACAAATAAAGTTCTTTACTTGTACAATTTTTTTTGATAAATTCTTCCTTAGCCAGCTCATATAACATTATTAGAGTCAGCTCAACAACAATTCATAACTCAAAATAATAAATCAATTTGTTAAGCTTATTCTGTTGATGTGCTCTATTCTGTGTTGTGTCATTACTGCATCACTATTTTCTTCATAACTTGAACTCGGTTGACTGTACAGACATGTGCATCGATATACGTCATCATTATGATGTCATGCATCTCTGGTCAACTGCGTAAGAGAATATTCCAAGGGAATATTTTGTTATCATCAAAATTGTCCTATTATTGTAACATTGTCTAATACTTAGACAATTTTCTTCTGCAACTAAATGAGGATAATCTGCAAAACAAATATGTTGCCATAAATGACAACCATAACTTACCTTATCTGATTGTTTGGACATATTTCCAACAACAACTCACTAAGGAGTAGGTGGAATAGTTGGGATCCCAAGGGGGAGTTTTCATTACTACATTAGAATTGGAGGGAAATCCTCAGGAACCTCCTATGCCAAGCCTTGAGTTGACTATTGCTAATTACAGAGGAAGGGAGTTGGACCCTGTTGTTGAGCAGGCCAACCAAGAGTTCATTTTTTATGACAATTTTGTTAAGTGTAGAGCCTTTTATCAGTTTTCTTGGAGAATAAATATTAGATTGTTTGAAGAAAGGTGTAATAAATTGAAAAAAGAGCATTCAAAGATGGAGGAGTTAGGTCTACAGGACCAAATAAAGGAGGAAATGATGCATGAATTTAAGAGCTTAACCCCTGAAGAAGGAAGAAGAATGATAAAATCATTTGGGGTTTTGTTGTTGCCAAATTGAGATATTGCAGATGCAATGGTCTTTAATTTTGTTACCAAGAAATTAAGTACAGATGAGAAGGCAAAGAAAGAAATGAAAGGAGCCAAGTTCAATGAGGATCATGATGCACTGGTAATATGGTCAATGAGAAAAGGATCTAGAACTATCTCTTCCTAGCCTGATGACATTGACTTGATAGGGAATTTAATTGTGAAAAGAGTTGAAGAAACTACAAGTGAAGAGGCTACAGAAGTAGGTGTTGGATCAACCAACTTCACCTTAGCCACAACTCTGAGGGATAAAAGAGAAAGGTTAGAGTTACAGGATAAATATGAGAAAGTTTTGGCCACTTATAACAAAGAAGTTCAAAGGAGAATTGAACTTGAAAATAAATTGATGGGACACTAAGGGCAATCTAGTAGGCCTAAGATCACTTACCCTTATCCACCAGTGGAGCCTTTTAAATCCACTTTTTTTATTGAAGTTCCAGACACACCACAAAGACCTCAGTATTACACTGCAGAGGATTTTGAAGAAGAAAAGAGTAAACTGTGAGTGTTACATGTAGAACTAGATATTCAATATGAGGATGGGCTAAGGAAAGCTATCATGTATTTAGTTAATAAAATTGATTGGCCAATTTTTTTATGAGCAGTTAACAAAGAATAAATATATGGGATGAGCTAAAAGCAAATGATGATGCCCTAAAGCCAATTGTCAACAAATGGAGTAGAAGGGATAAAAGTGTTACTCTTCTGTGTTTTTATGTTATTAATTTATCCTGCAAGTATATAGAAAAGACTTATGATCTGACCAATGATCTATTAGAATTTGATGATAAGAGAATTGTATTGCAAAAGAAGATCCTAAATTATCTTGAAAAGTATAAGAGTATTAATTTTGAACTCTTCCCACATGCCACAGATAAAAAGAATAAGTTGAAAAATAAAGAGGAATGGGCCCAATAATTAAATGACCTATTATGCCTTCGAATGAATAAGGTCATAAATGAGAAAGGAAATGCATGGTAGGCAAATAAAATCAAAGAAGTTGTAAAAGTACAATTATTTTATGATTCTCTAAGAACAGATTTTATTGAAATTGATAAATTAGGGGAATATGTGATGAGGAAGTAGCATGAAATTCTAAATTTCAATTGGCCAAATGACACACTTTTTGACAACTAGATGGTAGATTTTGTTCGTGCAAAGCAATTAGAGTATGGTGAGATTGATGACGATGAAATGGAATAGGATGAAGTACAAATATTTGATATATCAGTAAAAGTAGAAGAGGACAAGGGTAAGAAACCAATTGCTATTACCAAAACAGGGGCCCAAATAGATGATTTGGCAATAGAACAACCAATGATAACTGTCAATTTGTTAGTACAAGATGACATGGATGGAGTACCTTAGGTTCAGTTCAGCTTTCAAGTACCAGAACAAGGTCCATCACATACAGACCCAATGATCACACACTTCGAGGAAGATCAACAATAGCAAGGCCAATCATAAAATCCTTAGCAACAAAAAAGTGTAGCAGAAAGTGGTCCCCACTAAAGAATATTCATAATGAAAGACATTTTGTTGCACCAATTTTTGTTTTTTGTGACAGTAACATGTAAATATCTTTCTATCTTAAGGATAACTATTAGTTTCTCTATGCATGAAGCTTATTGCATCTCACATTATATAAGTGAGATTCCAGGGCTAGAGAAAGGGTCTAAGTCATTGCATAATATTAGTTTTGCTAAGCTTTGTTCGGTCTAGTCTTTCATGATATCGACTCTTTGATATATTTTCTCTACAAATTATGAAAATACATTAATTGTCCATGATCATGGTGTCTTATTTGGAGTTGTTTTGAGTATTATCCAATGTTATATAATTTTCAAATAAGATTAATGCAAAGGTGACCTATCCCCATTATCTTTTCTGTCTAAGTCTTGTCTCCATTTTTAGTGGTTAGTTATTTTGAGATTGTATGAGAAAAGTTTGTTCAGTTTAATGCAACTAGGATAAGTTGTATGTCAATTTTTTATTGCTTTTGATTCAATGAATTGAGTAAATGCTTCAATGAATGTGATAGGATTTTCAGGCATTAGGAAGGATTTATGTATGAATAAGTTGTAGAGAGAGTTGCTGATTATATTGATTGTAATGCAGTCAATTAGGTCAAGAAAATTGGATAGACTCTGAATCCCAATGTATGAGGCACTAATAAACTATTTTAGTTAGGACATGAAAAGATATTAGATAGATGTCAAGTAAACATCTAAAAATCAATATCAATTTTTCTTGTGATCCTACCATGGCTATTTTTGCTCTCAGATATTATTATCTTCTCACCAATTTTTGGAATCTTTTGATGCTTTCAACACACTATGAATCAACTCACTAAGACTTGCTCACTTATTTATGGGCAAGTTAGATATTTGCCTACAATGCACCATAATGCCAATCAAATCTATGTTAGGTAAGATACATCAAATCGCAAAGTTGACAAATTTTATCTTGCCAATGTATCGAACATAATGCCTTTTGAAAATTGCACTATTATTTCTTCCAAAAGATGCTTCCCATGTGTGCTCATGCATGTCCTCCAAACAAGAAAAAACTGACACACTTCGACAAACACATCACATGCAACGCAATTTGTAAAGATTCTTTACAACAATGATTTATCAAATCTGTACTTGATCAAATCCTATGTGCATCCAAAAATCTTATTACAACAGACAAGCCTTCAACTATTTGCTACAATGGTTTTGTTATCTACACTTGCTAACAAAGACACAATGTTCTATCACTGGCTTTATTTTTTGCATGGCGATAAATCTCATACTGTTGTACATAATCGTTCTTGAAACAAAATGCATACAAAGATTAAACGATATTTACTTTTGCATCAAATGGGGTCCTCTTTCAAATATAAAAATAATATTTGAGGATAACTGCTTATTTAAATTAATTTAAAATTGATATTCATGTGCAAAATTCAAATGGGTTCACATAGTTGATTTGTTTGAATTCTTTTAATTCTTTGATTCAATTAATTCAATTTGAACCTTCACCATGAGATACAATTTTGCATTTAAAGAATCGACGAACTTTGCATGATTACATTTGCTCCTCTTTGAATTGGTGTGCAAGCAGCTCATTGATTCAAAGAATAGTCTGAATTGAAACGTAGAATGAGAATGGATATTGGTTCCAATTTTGATAAGAAGATCGATGGATAAGATTTTTAAAACTGTCACCATAACAAAGCTTAGTCCTCCATAGTCAGGGTTAGAATGCCACAATATCGGTCCAAGAAAAGATGTATATTGTAGAACTATCCTCAGAACGAGGCTCAATCCTCAAGAGTTAGGGTTAGAATGCCCCAATACCTATCTAAGAGATTGTCATGATCCATAGAATTGTCCCCATAACAAGACTCAATCCTTAGGATTTAGAGTTAGAATGCCCCAATACATATTTATGACAATACCAATCACAATTCATAGGATTGTCCCTAGAATGAGACTCAATCCTCAAGAGTCAAGGTTAGAATGCCCCAATACCTATCCATTAAAAGGTGATTGAAAAGACTTTTAAGACTATCTCTAGAACGAAGCTTAATCCTCAAAACTCAAGGTTAAAATGCACTGAAACTAGTCTATAAATAGATGACAAGACTTATCACGAGTCATAGGATTATCCTTAGAATAAGATTTAATCCTCAAGAGTCAGGGTTAGAATGCCCTGATACTTGTCCATCAAGCTATGATTTGAGTTGGCATAAGTTTGATTGAGATAATTGATAAAAAGTCAGACACTTGATCGATCAGTAGTAGATGATGTGAGATTTGATTGATGATTCAAGATTTGATTGAAGAAGCAAGATTTTATTGATAGAAATGTAATGATGTAATCAACCTACCCCCTCGGGAAAAAAATTAGAAGATGATATGTCAACAATATTTATGTAGAGCAATAGATTGTGATTTGATCCTGAAAATAGACTCAAGATTATTGAATTCAGAAGAAGTGATGAAATGTAAGTCATGGTGAATAGTCTACCCCTTGTTTTGGAAAAGGCAAGTCAAAGAGCTATGGGATCTATGTAGAATGCAAAGCTAAGAGAAAATGCAACCTAAAGTGAATGCAATCCTAAGACTTTGGTTACTAAACTCGTAAGTTCATCATAGAGCTATATGATATAGTATAATTACCACCAGTTTAACCATGGAAATATGAATACTTTATCATCCCTAGTCAATATGTACATAAAAAGAAAATTATTTACAATGATTACAAAATGTACGATAATTACAAAATTGTCACAATAAAGTAAACACCACATTCAAAAAATAAAGAAAAAGTTCATGTTTTTCATCCTAGCTTCTCTAGTCTCAGACATCATCGAGTTGCTAGAAAAATCATGACTAAAAAAAAGTAAATATCATGTAATCTTTGTGTGTGTGTTTGTTTGAAGAAAGATTATGTACAACAACTTATGAAATTTGTTGCCATGCAGAAATAAAGCCAGTGATAGAATAGTGTGTATTTGTTGGCAAGTGTAGATAACAAAACCATTGTAGCAAATAGTTAAAGGTTTGTTTATTGTAATAAGATTTTTGGATGCGCATAGGATTTGACCAAGTAAAGATTTGATAAATCATTGTTGTAAAGAATCTTTACAAATTGTGTTGCAGATGTGTTTATTGAAGTGTTTTGATTTTGCAGATACATGATCCACATTTCACACACATTTTTGCTGCCCACCGTGGGGCTAGAAAGCCTCATTATCTTATTTTTTCTAGGTTTGAAGATGTTTTGAGAAGACACCCAACAATCATCATATCATGGGGCAAGCATTAGAATGAGCATTTGAGAGACCTCTATCTCTTCTCTATCTTATTCTTCTTCCATTTCTCATCTTCTTCTTCCTTCTCATGTTCTAAAGTTAAAAAAATTTGATCAAAATTATATTTTTGTAATCTTTTTATGATTTTTCATAAAAATCATAAAAAATAGGCCAACTCGATGAATTTTGGTCTAAAATTTTTATTGAAGGTTCTAGACAATAGAGTGATATTATAGGCAAAATTTTAGATTTTTTTGATAAAAACTCTATTTTATATAAATTTTTAATGATTGTTCATATACGAATTATTTGAGGCCACAAAACAACGTATTTTGATAAGAATTTTTTTTACAAGTTCTGGAAAATGGCTGGAGCATACAGGGTGAAAGCACAAACCTATGTTGTCCTTTTGTAAATGAAAAGGCTAACAAAAGTATAACTGGTCACCTTCAATTATATAAAACTAGTATTATTATTTAGAATTTGAAAATGATGTAAACTAATTAAATGTGTAGAAATTGATCAAGTTTAGGATTATAATTTTAACAATTATTTGGAATAAGAATTGATATATTTTTATAATTTTTATAGAGATATTTTTAGTTGCTAAAAAATGCTAAAAAATAGGGTCTAGTTCCCACCATAAAACTATATGGAAATAAACTTATTTCCCTTTGACCTCAGACTATGTTATAAATAACATGTATATTTACAACATTGAAAAATAAAAATTGACTTTAGACCTATATTTTCTCTTTTATAATGATTAAAATTTCAAGTCGCCTAAAATCGATAGGTTTCACCTCCCAATACAATTTTCAAAACAAATATATTTTGACCATAATAAAAATTATACATTCTAGAAGAGGACTCTCTCCTCTAGAATGTCATTTAAGTTTCAATTTTTTTTATATGATTTAATATTTTTTCTTTCTCAAAATTGACATCTTTTCGAGTGTTAAAAAATGTGCTTGTATATATTTTTAATTATAATATACTATATCTAATTAAAACACTATAAACTCTATATGATAATATTCTTGACTTTGTGCTCTATAAAATGATGTTTATAAGTTATTAAAAAAATATCATAAAAATTAGTACGAGTTATTGAAGCATTTTTTTTCTGAAATAATTATATTTCTTTGGTAATTGAATACAAACTAGTATAAAAAATGCATTTAATAGATATCTCCAATTGGAAAAGTGTGAGACCATATATAACTTAGCTAGAATAAATTTATCTAGATCATATGTTTGAAAAAAAATAGATTTTTAGATAGAAATACTAAAATTCAGTTAGCCTGAAAGGTGATGCAACTTTGTACTTTTACACTACAATAAAAATTGTAGATTTTTCCGCTCTCAAATCTATTTTTAATAATGTTTTTATGGTTTTTCATAAACAAAATTCATTTACCATCCAAATCAGAGAATTAAAATCTAAAATTTTTATTGTGAGTTTACATTGATGTCAAGATATCCCAATAAAAATTTCAAAATTTTATGATTGAAATTATATTTTTAATATTTTTTTATGATTTTCCATATAAAATTTATTTTAAGAAACAAATCGCAAAATTTTGATCTGAATTTTTTATTGTAGATTTGGGACACTTTCAAGAGCTCACAATAAAAATTTACAATTTTTTTGATTAAAAATTCATTTGTAATATTCTTTAATGTTATTTTATAAAAATAATAATTTATGATGCAAATATTTGAGTTTTAATCAAATATTTTTATTGCAGGCTTGTGGAAAGCGACAAGGAAGCAGACATGGGAGGATTTTAAATTAGAAAGGAATGAACTTGAATGATTAATCATTTTCCTTTGAATGAATGTTGCAATTAAATTTAAAATCCAAACACACTCTTGAATGCCTTCAAATATTAAAACAATCAAAGTCAATCTTGAATGTCTAAAGGGAACATACAAACTTTCATTTGAATGAATGTGCTAAAACTCAATCTTGAATGTCCTAAGAGAACCTACAATCTTTTATTTGAATGAATGCGCTAAAATTTAATCTTGAATGCCTTAAGGGAACTTACAATCTATTATTGGAATGAATGTTGCTAAAACCAATCTTGAATGCCATGGACTAAAATCTAAAGTTTTAATTGGAATACATGCTAAACCACAATCTTTAATACTTAAAGGAAATTTACATGCTTTCATTGGAATGAATCTTTAACACTCAAGTTTGATGCTTAAAAAGAACGCTCATTTACTCTTGAATGCATAAAAGGAACTTGCTCGTATCCCTATCAAATTTCTTATGTAGACGACGCTCGATTTACTTTTGTTGACGAACTCTCAATTTTTATTATGTTGATGATGTTGTAAGTTGGAAAGAACCTTGCACGCTAAACATGAGTGCCTTCGAGAGTAGATTACAAAATCTAAAGATTCATTGGGAAAGAACAAGTGTCTTTTAAACCCCAAGGTCACTTATGTATCCACTCCTCTTGTGCCTTTGGGTGATCTTGAGTGCACAAGAAAAAAAGGGGACTTGTTTTATTTTTTCTAGGAGGCCTACTTGGTGATTTCATCACCCCTTGGGATGACCTCAACTCTCGCGTTTTGGTGGAGTATAAATATTGAGAAGTGAATTGAAAGACACCTCTCTTGGAAGTATAATCTTCTCACTTTTGGCTAAGCCCCCAAGAACTTTATACCTTCGGGAAGTGAGGGTGGAGATTTGGGTTACCATCTCCTCCTAGTTGTGTGGCATTATTTTCTTTTGTCTATAGATTTGGGCCTCACATACCTTGTGTATATCGAGAACACCTCCTAGTTTATCTATTTATATCCTAGATTTAAAGCCTTGATAGGACTACTGATGTGTTTGGTGTTTTTGAGTATTCAAAGTCCACAATCTCCATAAACATCAAACAGGTCAAAACTATTGAAATTATGAGTTAAACATCTAATGAGAAACTACTTGAAAATGATAACTCTACCATCTTCTTGAATCTTCACTGGTCCATGTTAAGAAAACTTCATACACAACTCTATTTGTAACTATCTGAAACTAAATTATCTCGATTGAACACTTGTGACTCACATTTGAACTAGTCTCTTTGCTCCACTATTCTACTTGTTTTACTATGTTGTTATTCAGTGTTGTCATGATAGTCAATCTCTTGGCTATTCTAGCCACTCTTTGGACTACTTGTACCTTGGAGAACATGTCACCCTTTCTATCACTTACATCTACTTTGAGGCAATGTTTTAAGTGTGGTCTTAGTCTAAACCTATCAAACTCTTTTTACCTATGATTATTGTTGTATATGAGCAATGTTAGTATGCTAATAGAAACCAAATTTAAATAAAGCTTCTACAAACTAAACAAAATTCATAAACTTCAAGATAGACTAAGATGAGCTCTCAATTGGGAATATGAGCCATTAATGGGCTCTCTCAATGAGAAGCTCTCTTGTTGAGTAGCTTTGTCTAAATAGATAGGATGTATGCTCAAGCTTATGCTTCAAAAAGGGCTTCAAATGGAGTTGGAATTTGGGTGTGAGTGTATGGTTTTGATGTAAAATGGCTTCTTAAAGTGGCATTATGACTTTACTTCATGGATTGTGTTAAAATGTCTTGGGAGAGGATTCCTTAAATAGGCAAAGGGCTTGAGGGATCAAGGGCTAGGATGCAAGGATGGGAAAAAGCTTATGGAAGGCTCAGATTGCATGAGAGGAGAGCACATGGATTGTGCTTCCTTACAGCCAATCAGGGAGTGACACATGTCACAAGGTGAGAGGATGGAGGAAAGGGGAAGGATGAGTCAACAAAGGAGGCTGAAGGGATAAAATTTTCATAAAGACCCTCATAATGGCTTGTAAGAGCAATAAAAGGGCTTGAAAGAGTCATTTATGGCCTAGTGGGCTTCATAAAGTTTTATGGTTGAGATATTTTGAGGGAGATGAGAGCAATTTTGACTTGGGCTTGATTAAGAGGGTTTTAAGCTTGTTTAGGATTGTGCAAATGATTAGAGGATGGATTAGGATGGTTTAGGATTAGCTTAGGGATAGGCAAGTGGATGGTATTTAATGATGGTGGGTGAAGGAGGAGATATTTGTTAACTTTGGCTTGGGTTAGTAAGTCTTAACCCATGTTTTAGAGAATGTGACAAGGTTAGGAGGGGATTAGGATTAGGTTTAAAGACATCTTCTAGAAGAGTCTAGACTTTGGATGAGGATAAAGACTTTCTAGAATAGTCTAGAACTTACTAGGATGAGGATGAAGACTTTCTAGAAGAGTCTAGTGTAGAACAAGAATTAGTATGCAAAGAACATCAACAAATAAAGTAAACATGCACAAACCAAAAATTAAATTCACATATATTCTTAGAAAAAGAAAGCAAACAAGAAGTGCAAACCTCACAAGAGAAAACACTCCATGCTTTCTTGATTCTGTAGATGTGTCCTTTTGCTGTGGATGCATGCTCAAGATGTTCAAAAGCTGCTTCAATGGAGATGGGTAATGGCAAATTGGTAGATTTGTGAGCTCTCAATTTGGCATTATAAGGGTATGGGTATGGCTTTATGCTCTCAAAAGGGCATGGTAACTTTAGCTCAAAGATTGTTGATGAAATGGCTTGGGATGGGATTCAATTTATAGGCTAAGGGGTAGAAGGATGGAGGGCTTAGATGCAAGGATGGATGAAGGCTTAAGGAGGGCTAGGATGCACTCAAAGGAGAGCACATAGATTGTGCTTGTTTAGCACCAATGGAAAGGTGACACTTGTCACAAGGAGGATGAGTGTGAGAGGGTAGGGTAAAGGGTTGGTTAAAGGCATGATGAGTGGGGTTGAGTATGTAAGAGGGATGTAAGAGGAATGAGTGTGGAAGATGGATGTAAGAGTCATAAGTGGGCTTGTAAGAGTCTTTTATGGCTTGTAAGAGCACTCATGACTTAGTGGTTGGGTTTTTTGAGGGGAGACTTTGGTTTGGATTAGGAAAGTCTTAAACTTGTTTAAGGAATGTGACAACATTAGGGGGTGGATTAGGCTTGGGTTTAGGATTAGATTAGGGATGTTAGAGATGTGCAAGTGGATGGCATTAATGAGGGTGGGTGAGTTAGTGGCTAAGCTTGGTTAGTATGGGTGGATGGGGTGGATTAGGCTAAATGGAGGATTAGAGATAGGTTAGGGGTTTTTGAATTTGAGGATTTCATTTATCAAATAGATCTATTTAATAAATGGGGATTTTTGGAATTAGATAGAAGAATAGGATTTAATTGATAAATAATAGATTATTTGATTTATCAATTAGGACTATAGATGATTAATTAAATTAATCAACTAGGGGATGACAAAGGATTAATTAAATAGAAATTTAATTAATAATTCCTTTTTAGATAACTAAATAGGATTACTAAAATAGTGTAATCAAATTTAGGTGTCTACATTTTGCCCCTCTTTAACATAGTGTTGAGACAACACTATTTCAAAGAAGTTCGAATGAAGACGACACGAAGAAGATGTTTTAGCAACAAGGTTGCCCCAGTCTCGGATAAGAAGAGGAGAGACTACACTTAGATGATGCCCCCTCAAGAAGGTGGCGGGGAGAGAAATGAGGCTCGACGACTTCTTGAAAAGTACAAGAAATTGAGATGAGCTAAGACACACATTGGCAAAGAGAAGGGACTGAATGAGCTCAAACTCTCACTATGGGAGAATGATGAAGGGAAATCAAGGGCACAACAGTAAAGCAAGCTTAAGACTTTCCAGGATTGGGGGGGGGGGGGGAGGAGGAGCGGAGCACTATAAAAGGAATCCATGGTAGGGAGATGGATGATAGAATGATAAAGCTGATGCAACAAGATTTCAAAGAGTCAGATTGGCGGAAGATGGGTTTCGGAGATCCCTAGGACTAGGATTGTGGATCTCAAAAGATGAGGCTTGGTGGATTGATTTGGATTGGTGGATCCCTAAGACTAGGATTGTGGATCCCTAAAGCTAAGCGTGAGGAGTGATTCAAAGAGATACTGATGCATAAGCTGGGGTAGGAGCGACAGATGTAGGATGTGGATGGGGTATAATGGAGATGAAGGGAATCCATTGAAGCTTTTTGAGCGGGGGGATACTTCAAAGAAGTACCACCATGTAGTTGAGCACTAGATTTGCTATAGGACTGTTGGTTAATTGCCAAGGTTACCAAGAACATCAAGGCTTTTTCACCAACCGTCCAAAGGACTGATGAACTGACTCGAAAAAAAACACGCAAGGATTGCCCCAATATCACACATGAATCCCAGAGGAAGCAGCGTGGAAACGACACTAGGTAACCCACAAGCAGAAAAAGAAAACAAGCAAAAGACCTGATCAAGACCTTACGCTCTAATCGCCCCATTCGCAACATACCATGATATGGAAGATCATGGTAACCTTGAGGAGGGAACAAGGAGATTGCTTGGAAAAGATATTTCAAGATCCAAAAGGGAAGATCCCAAATCAAAAGAAAGCGAAAATCCAAAAGAGAACTGTTTGCCAATGAGATGGATAGGACGAGGTACTAACGGACCAAGATCAGACATGAGGAAAGCTATATCTTGCAAGGATCTATCAGAGAGCACCTAAGCTGATGGATCTGGATGAGTGATGCGTCTGGCAAGCTGAACTAAGAAGGATAACACTTTGGTGATAGGAGATCTAGCTAAAGGATGCATTGGAATATCTAACCAAGTGTGCAATGTGTGCAAGATGTTGACCAAGGATGAACTAACACGAAAGCCGGATAGATACAATGATACTAAGCTAAAGAGGATGTACAAGCTGACGGACCAAGATATGTTACAAATGTACAAGTTTGTTCATGTTTTGGTTTTTTGTGAGATGGAAATGTTTGTGAAGGATGGGATGTCTATAATAGTTGATAGGTGGATAGGTAGATGGTTTGTGAAAAGCTTAAGGAAAATGGGATTCTGTGTGTGCATGTCATAGGATACAGGCTAGGATACAAGATTATTTACAAGATGGAATATGGTACAAGCTTTGGACAAGATTCGAATATATACAAGGTATGGTACAAGATTTACAAGGTATAATACAAGCTTTGGTACAAGATTTACAAGCTGCACAGGAGGTATTGACAAGCTCCATCAGATTTTGGATATTTGATTGGAACACCAAGGGAATAAGCAGGTGTTTTATGGGATGGTGGGTGGATGGATGAGGGATATGATAGTGATAGATAATGGATTAGTCTTTAGCACACAAGGCGCTTGAATTACCAGGTTTTCACCAAGGTACCTATCCAAGGCGCTTGAATTGCCAAGTTTTCACCAATGGATGCTTATTTCTCTTTACTATTTTTTTGTATTTTTCAAAAGCTGGGTATGCTAAAGATCTTCAAGCATAGAACTTCTTGAGATGAATGATGTTAGTGGGATCATTCAAGAGTTCTCCTTCTGGTGTAGATAATTGATAGGCTCCGGAGCCAAAGGAAACAGTAACCACATAGGGACCAAGCCATGTAGGTTCAAACTTGCCTTTCTTTTCTCGATCTGCTTGGACTTTCATATTTTCTTTGAGGACCATGTCACCTGGCTGAAAGTGTCGTGGGAGCACCTTCTTGTTGAAATTCCTTTTGAGACAAGTTTGATAGACTGTGAGATGGTCATAGGCTTGTTGTCTCTTCTCGTCTAAGAGATCTAGCTGGGTGAGTCGAGCTACTCTGTATTCTTCATCTGAGATTTGCCCTCGCAAAGATATGCGTAGTGAGGGAAGTTCAACTTCTATAGGTAATACCGCTTTGGCACCATTGACTAGGGAGTATGGATTTGTGCCTGTGGATGTACGGAAGGAAGTTCGATAGGCCCATAGAGTCGAATTTATTTGATGGTGCCAATCACGACCGGAATCATTGACAACTTTCTTTAGGATTTTGAGGAGGGTTTTATTAGTTGCCTCTGCCTGGCCGTTACCTTGTGGGAAATATGGGCTAGAAAAGTGGTGATGGATGCGGAGGGAAGTGCATAATTCTTCCATGTTGAGATTTTCAAAGTTACCTCCATGGTCAGTGAAGATGGTGGATGGGATGCCGAAGCGGTAAACAATGTGGTACAAGATGAACTTGGAGACTTGAACTCCTGTAGCTGAGACTAGGGGGACTGCTTCCACCCACTTAGTGAAATAGTCTGTAGCTGTTATTATCTATTTATGTCCATTAGATGAGAGAGGTGTGATAGTTCCAACTAGATCAAGGCCCCAACAAGCAAAAGGCCAAGGTGGTGCAATAGGTTGTAGATCCTGTACTGGAGCGTGCACAAGATTTGCATGCTACTGACATGGGAGACACTTTCTGACAAAGTCACAAGAGTCTTCTTCAATGGTAAGCCAATAGTAGCCTGCTCTAAGGATTTGTCGTGCTAGGACAATACAACTCATGTGGGCACCGCAAAGTCCAGAATGTACTTCTTTTAATGCCATCGTGGCCGTATTTTCATCTAAACATCGAGAGAGAGTATCGTGATAACCCCGACGATATAGGGTATTGGCTATGATAACATAGCGAGATGATTTTCGAATAAGGTTCTGGTGTTGGGTGCGTGTGAGGTGAGGGGATATGATACCATCGTTAAGGTAACCATGAATTTCATGGTACCAAGGGGATTGGGGACCAACCAAGATACAAACACGGTTTGAATCCTCATTCGCATAAGCGGGTGTGAGGAGCTGCTCAACTAAAAACTAATATTGCGTAGCTTCTTGGGGAATTTCCAAGAGCGAGCCGATAGTGGCCATGGCATCTGCTGCCTTGTTCTGCATTCGAGGCACTTGTGTAAACTGAAGCTTTGTAAAATGTTGGGTCAGCTGATCAACTAGCTCTTTGTAGGGTAATAGCTTTTCATCTTTGGTTTGATATTCATTTAAGACTTGTTTGATGATGAGTTGGGAATCACCAAAGACTTGTAACTCAGTGATATTCCATTCTGCAGCTATCCTTAATCCTGCTACAAGAGCTTCATATTCTGCTATATTGTTGGTGCTAGGGAATTGTAGCTTGAGGATTTTGGAATGTAATCTCCTTGAGGTGTAACTAATAATATTCCTGCCCCTGATCCATGAGAGGTGTATGAGCCATCAAAATAAAGCTTCCATGGGGGTTGTTCTTCAATTAGGCAGATATGCTCATCTGGAAATTCTCTGAGCAAAGGATATGCATCTACTAGAGGTGCATCAGCTAGGTGATCTGCTATAGCTTGCCCTTTGATTTCCTTTCTGTCCACATACTGGATGTCAAACTCACTTAGTAGCATAACCCATTTGGCCAAACGGCCTGTAAGTGTTGTTCTGGAGAGCATATACTTGAGAGGGTCAATCTTGGAGACTAGTTGGATGGTATGACTTAGCATGTAGTGGCGAAGCTTTTGAGTTGAGAAAACAACTGCCAAACAAGCTTTTTCCATAGGAGTGTAATTGAGTTCATAACCAACTAGGGTCCTACTGATATAGTAGATGGCTCTCTCTCTGCTATAATCATCATGTTGTGCTAGAAGTGCCCCTAGAGCAGTAGGTGTTGTTGATATATACAAGATCAAGGGATGACCAGGAACTGGTGGAACCAAGATAGGGGCATTGGTGAGATACTGCTTGAGCTGATCAAAGCTACGCTGACATAAAAGATCCCACTTGAAGTTCTCATTCTTCTTTAGCAAGTTTGAAAATGGTGTACACTTATCTGCAAGTTGGGAGATGAAGCGCCGGACAGATTGAAGTTTTCCCTGAAGAGAGCGAAGCTGTCGCAGTGTCTGGGGAGGAGGCATGTCTAAGATAGCCTTGACCTTTTTGGGGTCGATCTCTATACCTCGTTTAGAAACTATGAAGCCTAGAAGCTTGCCAGATGTGACCCCAAAGACACACTTCTTGTGATTTAGCATGAGATGATATTGGGCCAACCTATCAAAGACTTTCTCCAGGTCAGCAAGATGATCCATGAAGGTGTGAGATTTGACTAGGATATCGTCCATATAATCCTCCAAAATGCTATGGATAAGATCATGGAAAATGGCTGTCATAGCTCTTTGATAGGTAGCCCCAGCATTCTTTAGGCCAAAAGGCATCATGGTGTAGCAAAAGGTTCCCCAAGGAATAGTGAATGTTGTCTTATGTTGGTCCTCTTCTGCAATCTTGATTTGATTATACCCGAAAAATCCATCCATAAGGTACAGAATTTCATGTCCAGTTGTAAGATCTACAATCATATCTATGTTGGGCAAGGGAAAATCATCCTTTGGACAAGCTTTGTTAAGATCTCTAAAATTAGTGCAGATTCTGATGTCACCGGCAGGCTTAGTGACAGGGACCATGTTGGAGATCCATTCTGAGTAGTCGATAGGTCGGATAACCTTAGCAGCTAACATTCTTTCTAGTTCAGCTTTGACTAGTAATGCCACCTTGGGGTGCATTTTTCTAAGCTTTTGTCTGACGGGCTTGATCTTTGGATCGACTGCAAGATGATGAACTACAAGCTTTGGATCAAGTCCTGGCATGTCCTGATATGACCATGCAAATCAGCCAATGTTCTCTCATAAAACCTCAAAGAGGAGGTAACCTTGGTCTTGTGATAGGGATGCAGCAATGTGAACAATTCTAGGGATCTCTGAAGAACCAATGTTGACTTCTCTAGTATCCTCTATTAGAATAGAAGACACCTCTGGTCGATTATCTTGAGGAGGCAATACTAAATCCTCATGTTCTGCTTGTGGCTCTGGATTTTCTTGCTGAGTGGTTCTCTTCGCTGCCTTAGCTAGTCCCAGATTTACCTTAGTTTTAGTTTTGGGTGTATCGAAACTGGGTTGGGGATTTTCTCCAAAATACCCCTTGGGATCGAGCTTGTAGATGTAGGCAGAATCTGGCTTTGTCTTCTTATGAGGAGTTTTGGCTCCCATGAATCTTAGAAGCGGTTCTTCTTATGCGAACTCATCAATATGTATGACACTTGGTTGGTCCCAATCTATGAGTTGTGGATGAGCGAGTGGTAGGTCAATGAGATGGATGGATAGTTCTCGGAGAATAGAGTCTCCTAGGAAGATTTGGTCTAGGATATCGTCGTAGGCTCTCTTTTCAACTTCCTTGGGAATGTCTTCGATTTCAACAAGGTCGCGGTAAATGTTCGAAAAAGCGTGACCGTTCTCGTTGGTGCCCCCAGTTGTGGGTATGCCAAAGCCAAGACCTAACTTCGTTTCCCAATTATGTGCTTCGATGGGACATTGCATGCCCCTTTCTTCTGGTCCTAGTCCACCTCCTTAATAGTTCCATTTTTTAGTGATGAGCTTATGTTGTTGGGGATACTTCTGGCTGAAGTGATCAAGGCGTGCTTGATTTCTTGGAGGTGCATCCTTATGTAACCAATTGTTGATATCTAGAGTGAGCTCCTCATGAAGAGGGGTTTTTGAGGACACAAAGGTGGTTGGGCCAAACTGTTTGTATCGAGGAGGTGGAATCTCCTTAGCTTTGTGATATGTTGGCCGTCCATGGGTATGTGGATCAAGTGGGATTGCTCCAACAACAAATGCATCTGATAGACTATATTCTCCACAACCTTTGTTGTTGATCTTTACAGTAGATAGGGTGGAGGCGAGGATGGTTTCTGCGTCATTACAAGAGTGGGATGAGCTGGCGATGGCTGTGCCGATGTCTATTCCAGGGCAATGGTTTGTATATGAAGCTTCAACCGCATTGCAGTAAGCAAAGGGTTCTGGACCGGCATGGATGGTTACCTCAGTGCCCTGATGCAAAAATTTGATGCATTGATGGTAGGTGGATGGAACAGCCTTCATAGCATGAATCCATGGGCGACCGAGGAGGATGTTAAATGGTAGGTTTAGATCAACAACATGGCAAACTGTCTCTTGAATGACCGGCCCAACCTTGATTGGTAGCAAAATAGTCCCTTCTGTGGTCCTTTCCAAGTTGTCATAAGCTTTGATGGTGATAACCTCACTGATCATATCTTCCTCAATATACCCAGCTTGTTTTATGAATTTTAGGGTGCAAATGTTCAAGGCTGATCCATTATCTATCATTACTCTTTTCACGGCAAAATTGGATACCATGATGGCTATGCGAAGCGAAAGGGTGTGATCTGGCTCAACCGCGGGTATGTCGATGGGTTTAAAAGATAGGGCACATGAGGATGAAAGGTGTCCAACAAGATTACGAAAATCAATAGCATTGATATCAGAAGGGACACGGGATTCTATGAGAGCACTGTCAAGGATGTCTTTGTACACAGGACTAGTGCAGAGAAGGTCTAAATGGATATTTGGGTTGGCATGTTCCCAAGGTGTTCCAAGATATTGTATCGGCTTTTTGATGGAGCTTATGGTGCTGATGAAACTGGTGGGCCTGCGATGTTAAATCGCGCTCTTCGAGTGGTGACCGCACACTCATTGTCTGGTCCTCGGATATTGATAACATTGACAGAAGGCTCTTTCTCAGATATACAACCTATAAGGCTACCATAGTCTATATAGGATGAAGTGTGGTCATTGTTCTTCCCATGTTGTTGGTTTGGCTGGCGGTTGTTGGTGTTGTTTTGGATAGGTGCTTTTCCAAGATTTTGGTTGTTGTGTGGAGGAAAAGCATTTTGATAAATCTGTAAGCCTGCATTGGGAGAGGTTTGGGCACCAACAGTGATTTCCTTCCGATCAATGAGGTCCTGCACATAGTCTTTCAGTTTCATGCATCTGAGGGTGGTGTGACCATTTACCCTATGGAACTTGCAATACTCATTGTCCTTGTACCATGCAGCTTTGGATTGGCTTGGATCAATTTGCTGGGTAGGAGGAAATTTGATGAGGTTTTCCTTAGCTAATTTCTCAAAAATAACATCCAATGGCTCACCAAGGGGTGTATAGTTTCTAGGTGCAGGTTGGAATCTGGGCTTTTGCCCTGCAGCTACATTGATGGCATTAGCTTGATTGTTAGACCCTTCAAAGTTGGGTCTTGTATTGTGGTTTTGATAGCTTTGGTTATTTCGTTGTTGGTAATTGATAGCTTGTTGGTTGTTTGTTTGATATGGCGGGTTAGACTAATTTTGAGAAGGACCAATGATATTCACATGTCTGGTGTCAGTAACCCCATCTGTTGCAACATGCTTGTTTTTGTTCCAATACCTAGGCTTGTCATTGGAATGTGATTGATTTTGGTTGGCCTCCTTGTAAATCTTTACCACACCATCTTTGATGAGTCCTTGCTCAAGGATCATTCCTTTCTCTTTGATATCCTTATAGGTCTGCAAACAGTTCATGGTCATGTGGTGAGCCAAGCTGGGACATTATCAATAAACATTTTCACCACATGGCATTCTGGCAAGGTGCAGGATATGCGGGTGGTAAGGGTTTGCCAACTTTGCAGGTATTCGGCAAGGCTTTCTCCACCTTTTTGCTTGGTGTGGACAAGATCAACTATTAATAGCTCTGTTTCAACAAGATGGGCATATTGGGCTACAAATGCCTCAGATAATTCAGCAAAGTTTTTAATTGTGCCATAGGGGATTCTATAAAACCATTCAAGAGCTGGTCCAGCCAAGCTTTTGGGAAAAAGGCGCAAGAGGAAGACATCATTGTATGCCACATCCTGGCAATGCATGTAAAATTCTTTGATATGCGTGACAGGGTCTCCTTTTCCTCTGAATTTGTCAAATTTAGGTACCTCAAAGTGTTTGGGAAATGGTGTCATGGTAATGGCTCTGTCAAATGGGTAAGGACACACATTCTCAAACTTGAATGTCTTTGGATCATTCCCTTCTTGGATGGCTTTCAGAGCTGTCTCCATTTGCTACCACTCTGAATTGATAGGTGATGGTTGGGGTGCCCCCAATGTAGGAGTGCCTTGAGGTAGGTATGTGCTAGATGGGGCCACTGAATATGGATGGCTGTGAGGGATTTGCTGATAGGGATTGTACATTGTTTGGGCAGCTGCATGGTGGATGACGGGTTGTTGAGGGGGAGGTGGTGCATATTGCTGCATGTGCTGCGAGGCTTGTTGTTGATATGGGATTTGAGGTTGGGATTGAGGAACATAAGCTGGCTGTGGGATAAATGGATTGCTTTGTGGAGGTAAGGTATAAGATGGTTGTGAGGCTTGGGGAAAGGATCAGAGGGCTTGTGGGGTTTGACCAATATATGTGGGTTGTGCCCCCATTTGGGATGGTATCTGCAAATAATTGGTGGTTGGCTGGGGTGGTGGATTACCTCCTAGAAGTGGCATTGAAAAGTAGTTGGTAATTGGAGGTAATGGATTAGTTGGTGGTGGAGGTGGTGGGAATTGAAAGCTTGGGAATGGAACTGATGAGGTTTGATAGCTTGTTGGCTGGATTTGGAAGCTTGGTAGAGTGGTGGCGGGAGCTGGGGTCATTTGGGAGCTTGGTAGAAAATTGGTAGTAGCTTGTGGGATTTGATAGCTTTGTGGAGTGAGGGTAGTAGCTTGTAGATTTGTGGCTAATGGTATTGAGCTCCCAAGACCTAACAGAAATGATGGGATTGTGTTCTGGGCTGCAGTGAACAAGCTGGGGGTGATGAAAGGTTGATTACTTGGCCCTATGGGTGACATCCCTGTTGTATATTGTTGAGGTTGGCCAAAGATGCTAGCACTGATTTGGGAGATGGGTGGATTTGGAAGGCTGGGTTGGGGAGCAGCAGCAGCAATAGTGAAGGGGGTGAATGGTGAGCTGTTTTGGGTGAAGGGGGT
The DNA here is from genome assembly GCA_028749045.1 of Cupressus sempervirens. NCBI lineage: Eukaryota > Viridiplantae > Streptophyta > Pinopsida > Cupressales > Cupressaceae > Cupressus > Cupressus sempervirens. The sequence continues at coordinate 64,151,023 of CM053787.1, read as the reverse complement.
TTGGAGTGGAGAGGTATGAACCAAGGATGGAGTGGTGGTGGCTGGGTTGGCTTGCGGCATGGAGATTTCAACTTGGGTGGATGATGGTATGTTTGGGTCTGTTGGGTCATATGGATTGGCTGGAGGCTCTTCTTTTGGAATATATTGAGGATAATTTGGATCATAAGAGCCTATGGGTGGTGGCAGTTGCCCAAACAACGGGTGAGATGGATCTGATAATGGAGGGGGTCTTCCAAAGTCAAAGGTTCCTACATTGTCCCTTCGAAAATTAGCCATGATTGTCTCTTTGTTTTTGTCTATAATGGCGTTTACCAATACTGCATTTCTTGGTTGGTTCATGAAAGCTTCAATGTCAGTAGGTGATGGCATAGCTTGCTCTGGGCTGAAGGATGGCTGAGTGCTCAAGGGGGGTGAGGCTGTTCGATCCAAATGATAGGGCTCCATTGTTTCTTTCTTCTTGGCTAAGCGAGTGACGGGTGGCATGAAAAATGCTCCTAGGAATGAGATGCAATAATGCTGATGGATGCAAAAGGGGGAAGGCTTTTCTATGCAAATGATCTCCTAGGTTGAGGAAAAGCTATATGACAAAACTTAAGGAGGATTGGGTTGGGGACTCTAACTTCAAAGATATGTTGTCAAAGCACAAAAGGTCTGCTTTCCTATGTGCAAGCTTGGTGGTGATTGTGTCAACTTAAGGATAGACTGATGATCCTTTAGGAAGAACACGAGATTGACCACTTGCGAATCCCAACCTTTAGCTCAAGGTGATGAGGGATAAGAAGTGACAAAGCTAGATTACCCTAGACAAAGCTCTGTCAAAGGGATAACCTTGGTGAGATTGGTGGATTTGGAAGATTTTAGGAATGGCAAACTTTTAGCAAGGTGACAACAATTTTGAAAGCTTAGATGTGGAGATTTTCGATTACTGGCTAGATGGTATGATTCTAAATGAGATGGATGAGCTAATAATGCTTAAGGGGATAACCTAAGATGGCTGGCTTTTCTACAAAGATGACTCTAAAGTGAAGTTTATCCAAGAAGATGTGGAGAAACAAGAGTGTCTAATCATAGAAATCATGCCTAGTTGGTAAGGCATAAGCAGGATTAACTCCTGGATGTTGGCTAAATTTGATGGTGTGCTCTAACCAGGCCTCTTGAAGTGCTTCGTCGGTAGCTTTGTCCTCTGCTTTGTGGAGTTTGGCAATTCGTGGGCTTGGTGTTATTTCTTTTCTCTTGGCTGAAAGTTCTTGGTATGCTAGAGATGGCTTGAGTTTGACCTTGTGAAACTTCTGTTTGGGTTTGGGTTGTTCCAACATAAATTCTTGAATTTGCTTGGCTTTGGGAAAATCTCAGTTGTTTTGCTTCAACTTGTTCAACTTCCAAAATAGGCAGTGACTATGCTAAGTGTTCCCTAAGCTAGGATTGACCAAGTTTGGCAAACATTCATTCAATAAATAAAAACAAGCAATAGATAGGAACACCCAGATAGAAGTTTATGGTTCTCAGAATGTGATACTTGCGTCGAGGAGTGTGTATGTTCTACAAATGTTTCGATCAATCACTCCAAACACATTAACATCCTAGATGGTTTTCTGCAAGGCTGACAATTGGTTTAGCTAGGGAGTCCTCGATATATGCAAGGTACGTGAGGCCCAAATCCGTAGATGAGACCAAAAGGATGTCACACAGCCGAGAGGAGCGGTAACCCACTTCTCCTCTTTCACTTCTCAAGGGTATAAAGTTCCTTGAGGCTTAGCCCGAATGACAAAATCTTGATCCCAAGAGAGGTGTCTTTCGATTCACCTCCCAATTCTTATACTCCGCCGGAATGCTGGAGTTGAGGTCGTCCAAGGGGTGATGAAATCCCCAAGCAGGCCTCCTAAAAAGAAATAAGGTTTTGGATCCTAATCTTATGCACCCAAGATGGCCTCGAAAGACGACAAGGGGAGAGAAGACTTAGATGACCTTGGGCTAAAAAACACGCTTGTTCTTTTACCAACTGACTCTTATGTGTGCTAATCTAGACTTTGCAAGCACTCATGTTTAAGAGACAATGTTCAATTCCAACTTGAAGCGCCAACAAAAGTAAATCGATCGAAGAATGCAAACAATAAGAAGAGTTAGGGTCAACAAAAGAAAACTCGCGCGCCCAGAGGCCCTCCACGTCAAGTATCGATTAATTTTCTTTAAAGCATTCAAGATTGAGTGTGAGTTTATTTTAAGCCCAAAACAAAAGTGTGTGAGATTCGATTTCAAGCGCGCGCTCGGAGGCTCTCCACGTCAGTTGTTGTTCAATTTTAGTGCCCAAACTTGAAGTGTGATCGATTTAATCTAGAGTTTTGGCCATTTAAGAATTTTGATAAAGTTAAAGCAAACGTTCAAATACCAAGTGAATGAGTTAGATTGTGGAACATTTAACACCTTTTACAAGTAGACCCATCCCCATAAATGGCGCTGAGATTGCAACCAATGGTTAATATTTGATGGGTGATTAGAAAAGAGGTGAGTCCAAGGAACTACTAAAATTGATTTTGTAAATTTGTATTTTAACTTAACAAAGTTTCTTAAATGTCCAAAAATCAAACTTTACCTAGATTGCATGTGGAAAAGAGATTTGTTTTGTTCAATTTTAGAAGCTCCAAATGAAGTGTTTGATATTGCAATGGTTAATTGATCCTTGGCATTCAAGATTGGATTTGTTGTTTTAAGCATGCATTCCAAGGAAAGTTGATTTTAATCCATGGCATTCAAGAGTGTGTTTTGAGCAACATTCATTCAATGGAAAATGTGTTTAACCATTCAAGTTCATTTTTTAGCAACATGCATTCAAAGACAAATGGTTAAGCATTCAAGTTCATTTTTTAGCAACATGAAAACCTGCAAGAAACATGGTTAGTGGTTCCATATGTGCTCCAACCTGCAATGAGACAAAAAGAAGCAATTTAGTTAGTTAGCCAAAATCTTCAAAAATGAGAGCTTAACTATGGGAAAAAAAAAATTTACTTTTTTTGTTGTTTTTTCTACGCGTAAAAATGCTTAAAATGGTCTAAATCCTACGGAACCACTAAAAGTCAAATTTTGATTTATACTCTTTTTTTTTTTTTTTTTAAGCTACAAAGTGCAGAAAGCAGGCAGAGACGACAGTCTATCAAGCGGAGATGCCACAATACGGAGACGCTGAAATACAGAGACGCTAGTATTCGAAGACGACAAAACAGATTTGCGGCACAGAACACAGGTGACAAGCAGAGACGTCGATTTGCGCAGATGCAGATTTTCGCAGACGACGATTTTTGCAGATGCGGATTTTCGCAGATGTCGATTTGCGCAGACGCGGATTTTCGCAGACAGAACAGGTTGCAGATGCCAAAACTGCGCCAAACAAGTTGAAAAACGCAAATTTTTTTTTTTAGATGGTATTTCTTCTTCCTAAGTGCGTTCTTTAACCTGCAAAAACAAGCAAAACACCCTCACAACACACTCAAACAACAAAAAACATTCGATGGTTAGAAAAATGACATATAGATGAAAATAGATGATTAAATGACCCATAGTGGGGTCCCACCGGGTGTGCCAAAATGTAGAACAAGAATTAGTATGCAAAGAACATCAACAAATAAAGTAAACATTCACAAACCAAAAACTAAATTCACATTTATGCTTAGACAAAGAAAGCAAACAAGAAGTGCAAACCTCACAAGAGAAAACACTCCATGCTTTCTTGATTCTGTAGATGTGTCCTTTTGCTATGGATGTATGCTCAAGATTCTCAAAAGCTACTTCAATGGAGATGGGTAATGGCAAATTGGTAGCTTTGTGAGCTCTCAATTTGGCATTATAAGGGTATGGGTATGGCTTTTGGCTCTCAAAAGGGCATGGTAACTTTAGCTCAAAGATTGTTGATGAAATGGCTTGGGATGGGATTCAATTTATAGGCTAAGGGGTAGAGGGATGGAGGGCTTAGATGCAAGGATGGATGAAGGCTTAAGGAGGGCTAGGATGCACTCAAAGGAGAGCACATAGATTGTGCTTGTTTAGCACCAATGGAAAGGTGACACTTGTCACAAGGAGGATGAGTGTGAGAGGGTAGGGTAAAGGGTTGGTTAAAGGCATGATGAGTGGGGTTGAGTATGTAAGAGGGATGTAAGAGGAATAAGTGTGGAAGAGCGAAGAGTGTGGAAGATGGATGTAAGAGTCATAAGTGGGCTTGTAATAGTCCTTTATGGCTTGTAAGAGCACTCATGACTTAGTGGTTGGGTTTTTTGAGGGGAGACTTTGGTTTGGATTAGGAAAGTCTTAAACTTGTTTAAGGAATGTGACAACATTAGGGGGTGGATTAGGCTTGGGTTTAGGATTAGATTAGGGATGTTAGAGATGTGCAAGTGGATGGCATTAATGAGGGTGGGTGAGTTAGTGGCTAAGCTTGGTTAGTATGGGTGGATGGGGTGGATTAGGCTAAATGGAGGATTAGAGATAGGTTAGGGGTTTTTGAATTTGAGGATTTCATTTATCAAATAGATCTATTTAATAAATGAGGATTTTTGGAATTAGATAGAAGAATAGGATTTAATTGATAAATAATAGATTATTTGATTTATCAATTAGGACTATAGATGATTAATTAAATTAATCAACTAGGGGATGACAAAGGATTAATTAAATAGAAATTTAATTAATAATGCCTTTTTAGATAACTAAATAGGATTACTAAAATAGTGTAATCAAATTTAGGATGAGGATAAAGACTTTCTAGAATAGTCTAGAACTTACTAGGATGAGGATGAAGACTTTCTAGAAGAGTCTAGAACTTCTTAGGATGAGGATAAATTAGATTTTTAGGAAATAAATAAAGTTTTATTTATTTCAAGGGTTTGGGTTGAGGAGATATTTATTAAAACTGTTTTAATAAACATGAGGATTAATATTTAATCTTAATTAAATATTTTGAGTTGGGATTAGGGGTAGGAAATGATGGGATTAGCCTTTAATCAAAATTAAAGAAGGATTAGAAGATTTTGGAAGAGGTTAGTGGTCTTAAGGAAATTGGCCAAATTTTGGGCAAAAAATAAATTTTTTATTTATTTTGAATTTTTTGTTCAATTTATTAATTAAATAATTAATAAATAAAGAAATAATGTTTAAATAAGATTTAAACATTTTTGGGAGGGATTCCTTAATTAAATATTTTTAATTAAGATAAAGGGATTTAATGGCATAAAAATAAATAAATTAATTAAATAATTAATTAATTAATAAATGATGATGTCATCAAGAATTTTTCAGAAAATAAAAATACTTTATTTTCTAAAGGTTTTTAGGTGTCTACATTTTGCCCCTCTTTGATGTGATGCCGCAAGTGGCATGGCATCAAAGATAAGAAAATAAGATGCCTAAGGCTAGAGCAGAAGAGGAGAGAATGGACTGTGAGATGCCCCCTCAAGAAGGCGGCGGGGAGAGAAAGCGAGGCTCGATGGCTTCTTGAAAAGTACAAGAATCTCAGATGAGCAAGGAAAATCAGATTGGCAAAGAGAAGGGGTTGAATTAGCTCAAACTCTCACTATGGGACAATGATAAAGGAGAATTAGATGCACAAGAGGAAGCAAGCTTAAGACTTTAGGGAAGGTGGAGGATGAAGGAGTGGAGTGCTATAAAAAGGAATTCAGGATAGGGAGATGGATGAGGGGATTATAAAGCTGATGCAATAGGATTTCAAAGAGTGAGATTAGCGGAAGATGGGTTTCGGAGATCCCTAGGACTAGAATTGTGGATCTCGAAAGATGAGGCTTGGTGGATTGATTTGGATAGGTGGATCCCTAAGACTAGGATTATGGATCCCTAAAGCTAAAGGTGAGGAGTGATTCAAAGAGATACTAATGCATAAGTTGGGGTAGGAGAGATGGATGTTGGATATGGATGGGGGATAATGGAGATGAAGGGAAACCATTGAAGCTTTTTTGAGCAGGGGGATACTTCAAAGAGAAGTACCACCATGTAGTTGAGCACTAGATTTTCTATAGGATTGTTGGTTAATTTCCAAGGTTACCAAGAACATCAAGGCTGTGTCACCAACCATCCAGAGGACTGACAGACTGACTCAAAACAAACACACAAGGATTGTCCCAACATCACACATGAAACCTAGAGGAAACAGTGTGGAACCGACACTGGGTAACCCACAAGCAAAAAAGAAACAAATGAAAGACTTGATCAAAATCATATGCTCAAATTGCCCCATTCACAGTATACCATGATATGGAAGATCGTGGCAACCTTGAGGAGGGAACAAAAGGATTGCTTGGAAAAGATACTTCAAGACCCAAAAGGGAAGATTCCAAATCGAAAGAAAGTGAAAATCCAAAAGAGAACTATTTGCCAATGAGATGTGTAGGAAAAGGTACTAACAGACTAAGATCAGACATGAGGAAAGCTATATCCTCCAAGGATCTATCGGAGAGCACCTGAGCTGATGGATCTAGATGAGTGATGCGTCTAACAAGCTGAACTAAGAAGGATAACACTTTGGTGACAAGAGATCTAGTTAAAGGATGCATTGGAATAGCTAACCAAGGGTTGTGCGATGTGTGCAAGATGCTGATCAAGGAGGAACTGACACGAAAGCTGGATAGATACAATGGTACTAAGCTAAAGAGGATGTACAAGCTGACAAACCAAGATATTTACAAGCAGGCTAATCAAGATATGGTACAAGCTAACAGACCAATGATAGGTATGATATAGATGGATAAAAAGCTCGGGATGAGAGGATAGCGGGATGGCTCAATTTGGTGCAAGAGGCAAAAGCTAAGGATGGGGTGATAGCGAAAGATATGGATTTGGCAGGATGCATCCAATGATGATGAGAGATTTTGTGACCAAGGATAGCTAGAGGAGTAGGATGAGATGGCTGGATAGGATGGTAGATAGCTAGGATTATGATGGATATAAAAAGATGACATTGGGTTTGTATGAGGATAGCCTAGAGCTAGATACCAATGACAAGGGAGGATGGACAAGACAAGATCTCCAAGGAATATAGTGCCCACAATCAGAAGATAACATGCAGAAGGAGGTCTTATGATGGATGTGATAGGATTGAAGCTAGGATGGAAAAAGCTGAAGGGGCTAGGGAGATGGATGATAGCTGGGATGGTTGGCTAAAGCTGCAGGAGATAAGTGGATGGTGTGAGATGGAAGATGGAGGGTGGAGGATAGGTGGATAGATTGGAAGATGGAGTTGGATGTCAAGAGATGACCAAAAGCATGAGGGTGATAGGCTAAGCTGGGGATGGAGGGATTATGCATGACGCTTGTTTGCCAAGTTTTCATCATGGTACTTGTCCAAGGCGCTTGAATTGCCAAGTTTTCACCAGTGGACACTTTATTTTTCTTTACTTTTTTTGGACTTTTTGACTTTGGACTTAGCTGGAATGATTTTGGCTTTCTTCAGCTATTTTTGGCTCATAGATGTTGGTAGGATGAATGAAAAAGGATTGGATTGAACAAGTGGAATGGTGGGTGGGAGTTTGATAGCTAATGGATGCGAAGACATAAGGCTTGTGGGTAAATGGATGAGGAAAATGGAAAGATCATCATTGGCACACACCTTGAGAGGTGATAAAGTAGTGGGAAAGATGGTTTTGAGCGAGGTTGAGGAGAAAATGGAGGAAGAGAAAGATAAGGACTAAAAGTAGAGTTGGAAGATGGAGGATGGGAAATTTAGGATAAGAAGCATATGGACTAAAAGTGGATTGGGAGGATGAAGGATGCTTATATGGGGATTTGGATGAAGGATGGATGGATGAGGCTTTTTGAGTAGCATGAATGGATGCCAATTGAGATTTTTCTTTGAGATGCATTTCTTTTATGAGAATCTTGGGTATCCACATGATTTTTGACTTTTTTAGCTTGGGCTTTTGTGGCCTCTTGACTTTTTCTTTGATTGGGATTAAATGTTTCTTGTTTTGAACATGTATTTTAGAAGGGACATGTTGAGACTTGGAATTTTCTGGATTTTTGGATTTATGCTTTTGTATTTTGGCATCCAATATGCTTCTATTAGCCATGGGATGGGAACAAGAGCATGGAGGAGATGGAGGGATAATTGATGGAGTGATAGGGTTTAAAGGTTGGAAGGGATTCAAGGGTGAGTGCCTTTGATGATCTAGCTGGTGGATTTGAGGGGATGGAAGGATAGATTGGAACATAGGATATGGATGGATATAATTTCCCAAAATGGATGGAGGGAAGGAAGGATATGGGCCCAAAATAGATGGAAACGGGGAAGGTGTAGGTCCCAAAATAGATGGAGGGGATAAAGGATTCATATTAGGTATGTAAGGACCCAAAATGGATGGAAAGGGTGTGGGATTTAGATAAGGGATATATGGACCCAAAATGGAGGGTTGGAGATAAGGAGTAGGATGAGGGCCCAAAATAGATGCAGAATAAGATGGATGGGAACTTTGGGGTGGAGATGGAAGGACTTGGGACCATGTAGGAATAGCGAGGATACCAACATCTAGAAATACATTTTCATTTCTTTTTTCAATATGATGTTCATTATTTGGAACACAAGATGTGAGCCCATTACTAGCTGAAGGAGTTGGAGCTTCGGATATGATAATTAGTTCTTTTTCAATGGATCTATCATCATGGATTATGGAAGATGTATGATCATGAAGCAGAGGAGATGGGAGGATAGGATCTTGAGTTGGGTGGGCTAAGGGAAAGGGATCTTGAGATGGAGTAAGTAAGATGGTAGGATTTAGATATGGAGGGGATGGTAAAAGTGGATCATGTAGGGGAATAAGTGGGATGGTAGGATCTACTGTTCTGTCAGAGGATATTTCAACATGCTTTTGGACAAGATCTTGACAGGAATGGATGGGAGTGGATGCATGAGGTTCATTATATGGGATTTGGATAATGCTTGAAGGAGGAGATGTGGATGGGATTTGGAGCGATTCGATGGGTGGTGGGATTTTGACACTTGTGGGAAGTGGAAGGATTTTAAGCAATTTGATGCATGGAATGGGGATGGTAGCTATGGGAGATGGAGGTGATATTATAGAGGGGGAAGCTTCATCACTGACTACTTCACATGGTTGGATTAGATGACATGGCTTATCGACTATTGGAGGCGGCTTTTCTTGTATTTCCTCTAGGAGATTCCTTGGAGACTCGTGTGTCAGAGGTGGAGGTGGATTGACAGGAATAGCTAGTGTGATGGGGGTGGAAGATTGGAAGCTTGGTTGATTGGGTGATGGAGGAGAAGTTGGGGTATCAGATGGCATGACTAGATAGTTTGGAAGAATGCATGGATTTTGTGGGATGCTTGGGGGAATGTTTCTAAGGCTTTCAATATACCCGTCATAGTTAACAAGATTTTCATCATCATTGGAATAGGAGGTGGCAGGAGCAAGGACAATACGACCAAACACATCATGATAGGTTTGGGATTTCATGTTTTGATGATGAGTCGGATGGGGATGGGGTCTTGCATATGGATGAACACGGAAGCTCATGGTTGGATTTGGATTAAGTGCAAATTTTGGATTGGTTGATGAAGGATTTCCTAGGGAGAGTCAAAGCTGTATGACAGACCTAAGGAGGATTGGCTAGAGATTTTTGGCTTTCCTGTGGATGGAAGACTTCAAGGGCATGCTGTCAAAAAGTGAGAGTTTTGCTTTCCTATGTGCTGGATTGGTGGAGATTGTGTCAACATAAGGATAGACTAATGATCCTATGGGCATGACACGTGATTGACCACTTGTGGATCCCAACCTTTAGCTCAAGGTGATGAGGGATAACAAGTGACAAAGCTAGATTACCCTAGACAAAAGCTTTGTCAAAGGGATAACCTTGGTGAGGCTGGTGGATTGGTCGGATTGATTGGATAGAAAATTCTAGCAGAATGACAACAACTCTCTAAAGGCTTGGGTGTGATTTTGGATTGGGTTGCTAGCTAGTTAGGGGGGATGATTTGGAGAGACTTTGGATTTGGGATTGTTCTAAAGCAAGGAACTAGATAGATTTGGTTGCAGCGGGGGAGCTTGGATGATTTTCTGATGAGGCAGTGACTACGCTAAGTATGCCTTGAGCTGGGAGATTTTTGCTTTTTTGGGATTTTGACCAAAGTTGGCAAACATTCATTCAAAAGCTATGAACAAACAAGTAGACAAAATTTTTGGAGCAAGCACGTCAAACACACCAACATCCTAGGAAGCTTTCTACAAGGATGAAATTTGTTATAGCTAGGGAGTCCTTGATATACGCAAGGTACGTGAGGCCCAAATTCGTACATGAAACCAAAAAGATGTCACACAGCCAAGAGGAGCGGTAACCCGCTTCTCCTCTTTCACTTCTCAAGGGTATAAAGTTCCTTGAGGCTTAGCCCAAGTGACAAAATCTTGATTCCAAGAGAGGTGTCTTTGGATTCACCTCTCGATTTTTATACTCCACCAGAATGCTGGAGTTGAGGTCGTCCCAAGGGGTGATGAAATCCCCAAGCAGGCCTCCTAAAAAGTGTAAAACAAGACCACATACATGATCTTGGGCTTTGAAAGACACGCGTTTATTCCAATTGATGATTTAGATTTTGTAAGCTATGATTGAAGACACTTGTGATTATGGCATACAATGTTCATTCCAATTTGACAGCATCGTCAGCATAATGAAAGTCTAGAGATCGTCAACATAAGAAATGCGAGCATCATTGAAAATGCTTCCAAACCATGCAATGCTCATTGATTGTTAGGCATTCAAGATTGAGTGTGAGTTTGTTTTAAGCCCAAAACAAAGATGTGTGAAACTCGATTGCCAAGCGCGTGCCCGGAGGCCCTCCGCATCAAGATTTGTCCAATTTTTATGCCCAAATGAAGTGTGAGTGAGATTAATGCACATTAAAGGAATTTTCTAACTTAGAAAAACCACTAAAGACCCAAGTGAGTGGAGTTTGATCTTTGTGGAGCACTTAACACCCTCTTAGGTAGACCCATCCCCATAGATGGCACTGAGATTGCAACCAATGGTTAAATTGATGGGTGATTAAAGAGGGTGAGTCCAACTACAAACTTACTCAAAGTGTCTTTATTAGTTTTTATAACTTAGAAGATTTCAAAAATGTGGATTCTTTTTATGCCCCAAAAGATGATTATTTGATCTATGGCATTCAAGATTGGATTTGTTGTTTTAATCATGCATTCATAAAAAAAAAAAACTTGATTTTAATCCATGGCACTCAAGAGTGATTTTAGCAACATGCATTCAAAGACAAGTGATTAAACATTCAAGTTTTTTCCTTTGAGCATTCAAGATTGGGATTTTGTGTGTTGTTTTAAGAACTTTGAAGTGCTTTGTTTTAACCTTAGATCATTCAAGATTGTTTTGGACTCAAAAGTGAAAATGACTCTTTGGAATTTGGTTTTCATTCAAGATTTTGTGTTTTAGTTTGCATATTTTAAGCCCAAAAATGATATTCCTAGATTGTTTTGATGCATGAAAAACCTAAGAAACGTTCAAGATTTTGCAACAAGACATTTGTTTGGAACAAATAACAAAGCTTTTAGGACAATTTTTGGCAACCATTTAGGACTCTTAGTTTTCATGATATTTTTAAAAGAACTTTAAAATATTTGCAAACGAGGTTCATTTTATCCTTGATTGATGCTTTGAGTTTGATTTAGATTTTAGTGTGCACTTAGTGTTGATTTTGAACCTTTTGAAATGGAAACTTGAAGTTCTTTTTAAATTCTCAAAAATGAAGTATTCCTAACTTTGCATGAATGCATCTAAAACCTTGATGTTGCAAGGATACAAATGATTGGATTGGTTTAGTTTCACTTGTTAAAAGATTTTTTCTTTTTTGCAAATTTTTTATTTTTAATGGATTTAAGTATGATTTAGGGGTTCATTTTAAGCACTAAAAAGAAGTGTGTATGATTTTGCTTCCTTCAAAAAAAATGGCCAAGATCTCCCACAAAAAGAAGAAGAAGAAGTAGATGGAATAAGAAGAATATAGACAAGAAGAGGAAGAAGAATTCCAAGTGCTTTGTCCACCTATAAGCTTGAAAAATTTGCAAACACTATGAGATAGATTATGAGTTCCTTTGTCTTTTTCATGCTCATGTGGACCTACAAAACCAATTTATACAATCCTACCAATCACAAAAACAAACAAAATTAGCCAAAATTAGCAAATGACATACAAAACTTAACTAAAAAAGCTAATGAAGATGACCCGTGCAAGGTCCCACCGGGCGTGCCAAAATGTATATGAGCAATGTTAGTATGCTAATAGAAACCAAATTTAAATAAAGCTTCTACAAACTAAACAAAATTCATAAACTTCAAGATAGACTAAGATGAGCTCTCAATTGAGAATATGAGCCATTAATGGGCTCTCTCAATGAGAAGCTCTCTTGTTGAGTAGCTTTGTCTAAATAGATAGGATGTATGCTCAAGCTTATGCTTCAAAAAGGGCTTCAAATGGAGTTGGTTTTTGGGTGTGAGTGTATGGTTTTGATGTAAAATGGCTTCTTAAAATGGCATTATGACTTTACTTCATGGATTGTGTTAAAATGGCTTGGGAGAGGATTCCTTAAATAGGCAAAGGGCTTGAGGGATCAAGGGCTAGGATGCAAGGATGGGAAAAAGCTTATGGAAGGCTCAGATTGCATGAGAGGAGAGCACATGAATTGTGCTTCCTTACAGCCAATCAGAGAGTGACACATGTCACAAGGTGAGAGGATGGAGGAAAGGGGAAGGATGAGTCAACAAAGGAGGCTCAAGGGATAAAATCTTCATAAAGACCCTCATAATGGCTAGTAAGAGCAATAAAAGGGCTTGGAAGAGTCATTTATGGCCTAGTGGGCTTCATAAAGTTTTATGGTTGAGATATTTTGAAGGAGATGAAAGAAATTTTGACTTGGGCTTGATTAGGAGGGTTTTAAGCTTGCTTAGGATTGTGCAAATGATTAGAGGATGGATTAGGATGGTTTAGGATTAGCTTAGGGATAGGCAAGTGGATGGTATTTAATGATGGTGGGTGAAGGAGGAGATATTTGTTAACTTTGGCTTGGGTTAGTAAGTCTTAACCCATGTTTTAGAGAATGTGACAAGGTTAGGAGGGGATTAGGATTAGGTTTAAAGACATCTTCTAGAAGAGTCTAGACTTTGGATGAGGATAAAGACTTTCTAGAATAGTCTAGAACTTACTAGGATGAGGATGAAGACTTTCTAGAAGAGTCTAGAACTTCTTAGGATGAGAATAAATTAGATTTTTAGGAAATAAATAAAGTTTTATTTATTTCAAGGGTTTGGGTTGAGGAGATATTTATTAAAACTTTTTAAATAAACATAAGGATTAATATTTAATCTTAATTAAATGTTTTGAGTTGGGATTAGGGGTAGGAAATGATGGGATTAGCCTTTAATCAAAATTAAAGAAGGATTAGAAGATTTTGGAAGAGGTTAGTGGTCTTAAGGAAATTGGCCAAGTTTTGGGCAAAAAATAAATTTTTTATTTATTTTGGATTTTTTGGTCAATTTATTAATTAAATAATTAATAAATAAGGAAATAATGTTTAAATAAGATTTAAACATTTTTGGGAGGGATTCTTTAATTAAATATTTTTAATTAAGATAAAGGGATTTAATGGCATAAAAATAAATAAATAAATAAATTAATTAATTAATTAATAAATGATGGTGTCATCAGGAATTTTTTAGAAAATAAAATACTTTATTTTCTAAAGGTTTTTAGGTGTCTACAATTGCAACTAAGGGTATAAGAGAGTTTTCTTCCTTCACATAAACCTAAGACATCACAATGGCTAACAACAAATGCATTAAATCAAACATTCCTAGTAAGGAAGAAGCCATACTTATTGCAAACACGAAGAAAAAACTCCAAACAATAAGTGCTCAACTTCAAAGACTAAAGGAAGAAGAGGAAACATCATCAAACATATTCTCTTGCCAAGATTATTCTCCTTCCTCCAATGACAACAAACCATTAACTTCTTATGATGTTGAATCCAATCCATCTAAGAACAATGCACAAACACCTAAGAAATCTAGAAGTATTTTTGAAGGAAACCCTTGGGGACCTAAACCAAAGTGTGATTTCACCCCTTTGGGAAAATCTTATGAATCAACTTTGGAAGAACTTCTTGAAAACAAACTCATTATTTTACCTAAAGTCACTTTGGTTGTAGTCTTCTTTATGAGTAAATATTGTGCCTATCATAGACATAATCTACATGAAACTTCACATTACATGGAGTTGAAAAATAAAATCCAAGATTTATTTGATGAAGGCATAATTCCAAAACCTAAGAAATTATCTTTTAAAGATACTACTCTCAAGCTTGATCAACATCATGAGACCATGTCTAGTAATGGTTCAAATGCAACTTCTGCTTCTCCCAACATTTCATCATTTTCTAAAGCATCTAATCTTTCCAACATACCTTCACCAAGAAAAGAACCCACTAATTTTGCTATTGACAATGTGAACACTCAAGGAGTGCCTCTAAAAGAAAGCCAAGCTAATCTTGACTTAGCTACAAATCTCATCCATACTAGTCCAACTAAAGATCCAAAACCTTCATGCCCTACTACTCCTATTATTCCCACTCCAACTAGTCCTTCACTATCTCTTAAAGATCCTACCATGCAAATTCCACATTCCACCTTGTCCTTAGGAGTTGATCCATGTCAAGAGGATTCTAAAAAAGATCAAAATCAAGATCAAGAACCTTCTCGTCTCCCTCAAGATGTCATCCCTCCATCTCAAGAGCCACATAGTCCTCCATCTCACATATCATGCCTCTCTACTAGGCAAGATCGTAATATTCCTTCCATCATCCCTAATGAGACTAGTCAAGATCAAGAGAAGTATACTATTCCTATGCTAACTAAACTTTCTTGTGAAGACCAAAGTATTCCCTCACCCTCTTGTTCTAATTCTCCATGTTCACTTCAAAATTATTCTCAAACTTTAAGTACTCCTATCAATAATGTTGCTCCTATTAAAGTTATTCATGAGTCTATTAATGGCCTAAGTCATGTTTCTCACTCTAAGGATACTGATATCCACTATCCATTCACATCTTCTAAACCTATTCTTGGTCCTTATCCATCTATGTTAAAGCCTTCAAACTTTCCATCTATTTTGGGACCTTATCTTCCTCCATCTTCTACATCTCCCACTCTTAGCTCATTTCCTATTTCTCCTACCCTACCTCAAGATCAACAAAGATATAAATCCTTGAGTCCTTCATATAAATATTTCCATCTAAACCAGCCATATCAACCTTCTTCATCCACAAATCCCAAGCCTTTTGAAATCAATTTGGATGATCAACTTGAAAATAAATAGAAGAAACCATTAAAAATTAATCACTATGTCTCCTCTAATAGACATGTGAATGATAAGAAAGGAAATGCACAAAAGAGATCACAAAGGTCTGCTATTGCAAAATAAAATAAAATATGGGTTTTGAAATCCATTATGGAAGAAATATTCTCTAAAGCATCCAAAAGTGAAGAAAAATCTAAAGTTGTATGGATTCCCAAGTCTCTTTTTAAGGACTTGAATATTAAAAACAAATCAAAGTTGACATTCAAGCTTCCAAAGGCTTCCACTCCATCTTCTTCCAAACATCTTCCTAAAAAGGTTTCAAAGCCTTCCACTCCACTTTCCTCCAAAATTGCTCTACTACCTCATATATCTAATCCTCAATCTATTTTTTCCATGATTTCTTAATCATTCCACTACCCTTCAAGGTATGTGTCTTTGTTGATCTTTCCCACTTTCGCACCTACCCTTCTACAATCTTTTGAAACCTACACTTCCCTGTTATCCATCCTCCATCCATCCATCCAAAACCTACAACCTTATCCTCCATCTACCTCTCTTCTTCCTACCATCTCCCTTCCATTACCTTATCAACATCTTTGAGCATACATTTCTATGGTCTTGGCCTATAATGACTTATCCTTCTAATAGGAGCACTATAAATTTTGAAAAAGGCTTGAACACATTAAAAAAAAAAAAGTGCCTTGGTGAAAACCACTTCCTATGGCACCTTGGTAGCAAAAAATAAAAATAAAAATAAATATTTCCTATGGTGAAAACCACTTCTTGTGGCACTTTGGACAAGTACCATGATGAAAACTTAGCAAACAAGCATCGTGTGTAATTCTTCCATCACCCATCTATCTGCTCTTTCACCTTTGATCTTGACAAAGTTGATATGCCTATGAGCATTGGCTATCTTAGCTATCAATTTCCTTATCATGATATTGCATATCCCACATCTCATCACCTCCATGACAAATTTTGCTATCCTATTCACTTGAACCTTTTGTCTTGATCAATAAAAAGAAAAAGAAAAAAATTGGTTCTTAGAAACCTCTTAACATGTCCATTCTCTTGGATAACTTACATTTCATGACATCATGCCAATATCCTACATGCTATCGTCTATTACACCATAATCCTATATTGCTACATCCTTTTACCTAGCTTGGGTACTCTTGAAGAGCTAGTCTTTGAGGATCACTTTTGCTTGCTTCATATTCCTTACCTATCCATCTTTACTTATCCACCAACTTGCTACTATATCTTATCCTACACCTTGATAGACATTGGGAACAAACCAATGTGATTATGCTTTAGAGCTAGATATCTCTAAAAAAGTCAAAAAATGCAAAATGTCCTGAAAATTTCATTATCCTGGTGAAAACTTAGCAATAGCCACCTTGATAATACCAAAATAAAATAAAATCTAAAACTCTAAAATAAAATAAAAATCTAAAACTCCAAAAAAAATCCAAAAATTGCTCAGCGTTCCTATATAGCTATCTTTTTTCTTTCCTGCTTTGAGTAATTTTCTCTTTGTAAGTTTTATGCTTTAACTTTGCTATCTTTGCTTGTGCATAAGCTCTCAATTAACTTCAAAAAAATATTGCTCATATCTACATGGATTGAAACTAATCATATTCTAGGGGGCAACCTACCTGTGCTAGGGGGAAATGTGCTATAATCTCAGAAAGTCTATCTTGTGTCAGTCGCCAATTGTTCTAACTAAGTCTGTCTATTGGCACTCTACTACCATGAGATTCCTTTAGTGTTCTAAGAAACTCTCTCTCACTTCAGTCACCAGTTGTTCTAACTATGTTTGTCTAATATCGCTTTACTACTACAACAATTTCTCACACTCACACTATGACTTTCAAACATATCAATCCACTTATACGAAACTTGAAATAAAAAATTGTTTGAACTATCCTGAGCTTTACTTTTGAAAACTACCAAAAAAATCATATATCAAAAAAATTAAAAACAAAATTAAAAAATTTCAAAAATCCAAAAACATTCACAAAGATTACACAATGTTTACTTTTTTCAATCATGATTTTTTCTAGCAACTAGATGATGTCTGAGACTAGAGAAGTCAGGATAAAAAACATGAACTTTTTCTTTGTTTTTTGATTGTGGTGTTTACTTTACTATGTCAATTGTAATTATTATACATATTGTAAATTATTGTAAATAATTTTCTTGTCATGTATAAATTGGCTCAAAATGATAAAGTATTCATATTGCCATGGTTGCTCCAGTCATGATTGTATAATATCATTTTTTTTACTACTCAATGATGAAAATTAAATCATACTAATTTAGTGACTAATTCCTAGGATTGCATTCAGTTTAGGTTTGCATTTCATCTTAGCTTTGCATTGCAACATGGCTCCCATAGCTCTTTGACTAGCCTTTGACAAAATAAGGGGTAGCTTATTCAACACAAATTGCATTCAATCATCCCCTCAATTTGATAATCGTGTGTCCATTTTCAAGATCAAAATCAAAATTTGATATTCTCCGACTTTGAGAAAATCATTGTCAAATTTGGTCTAACCCTCACATCACTCCAATTAGACTCTACACTTTCTACAATCTATTCTAATCTATTCTACATTCTTCTAAATCATTCATCATATCTACATCTTCATATCTATTACTCTACATCACTTTTTTGATGTATCATCTTTCAATTTTGCTTCTAAGGGGGTAGGATGATTACATCATTGAATCTTACCTCAATCAAATCTTTCTTCACAATTCTATTTCAAAATCTTGATTCAAAATTATGCTTCAAAAATTTTCTTCAAAATCTTTCTTAAATCTTACTTCATTCAAATATTTCTTCAACATTGTATACTTCAAATATTTTCTTCAAATCTTACTTCAATCTATCAACTTGATCTAACCTCAAAATCCTCATTGCTAGGGGCATCTCTACTCTTTGTATCTCACTTCATCTGCTATCTATCCTATCGATCAATCAACTAACTTAATTTCTATCATTGATCTCAATCAAACTTATGACAACTCAAATCATAGCTCTATGGACAAGTATTAGGGCATTCTAACCCTGACTCTTGAGGATTAAGCCTTGTTCTAAGGATAATCCTATGACTCATGATAGTTCTTATCATTTATTTTATGGACCGGTATTGGGGCATTCTAACCCTAAATTTGAAGGACTAAGCTTTATTCTGGAGATAGTCCTAACAATCTTATCAATCGGTCTTCATACAATCATAATTGGAACCGATCTCAATTCTCATTCTACACTTTAAATCAGACTATTCTTTGAATCAATGCACTACTCACACATCAATTCAAAGAGGGGCAAATATAATCACCCAAAATTGTTCAATCCTTTAAATGCATAATTATATCTCATGGTGAAGATCCAAATTGAATTAATCGAATCAAAGAATAAAAATAATTCAAACAATTCAACTATTTGAACCCATTTGAAAATATACACATAAATATCAATTTCAAATTAATTTAAATAAGCAATTATCCTTAAATATTATATTTATATTTGAAAGAGGACCCCATTTGACTTATGAATATTTTATTCAGAGTGGGATTCAAGGATATTCATTGTTTATTCCATAATGAATATTTTATTCAGAGTGGGATTCAAGGATATTCATTGTTTATTCCATAATGAATATTTTATTTAGAGTGGGATTCAAGGAAATTCATTTTTTATTCTATAAAGAATATTTTATTCCTTATGGGGATCAAAGATATTCATTGTTTATTCAAAATTGAGTTAAATCATTTCTTTATTCCAAGGTGGATTCATAAATCATTATTCTATTCAAAATGCTCATTATTTTAATCAAAATGGGTTCTCCATTTTGAATAAAATAATCAAAATGGGACCTTCATTTATGAATTTTTAGTTCAAAGTGGATTTCCTTAAAATGATTTTTAATTCATTTTTACCTTCACCATGGTAAAATCTCAATTCTACCCCAAGCCTCTGGAGATCTATAAATACAAAGCATTCTAAGAGCCAAGGGAGGCAATTTTAGATCAAAGAAACTCTGTTAGATTAAGCATTCTAGCATTTCAATTCTAATTCTATCTTTCAATTCTAGCATTTCATTTCTATTGTAATTCAATACTAGCTTAATTACTTTGTTCTTAGCTTGATTGTACTCCATGCTAGATTACTTTCATTTATTCTAAGTTTGAATCTTGCATTCATGCTAGCTTGAATCTCTCATTCTAGGGGTGTTATTGTCACTGATTTGGTCTTAATTCTTAGAGCAATTAATTCCATTTACATAGTCGTTCCTTAGTTAGAGATCAATAGGGCATTTTCATAGTTTTTATACTCATTTTTAATTCATTATATGTGCTGACCCTATGATCTAATGTCTTATTGAAGTGTGTTGGTTTTCCAGAAACATGATCCATATTTCACACATAGTTTTCATGGTAATTGTTTTAGATGTGGTAAAGAAGGGCATAGATCCTTTGAGTGTAGGAAATCTAGTGAAAATGAAAAAGTTAATAGGAATGTTGTGATTCAAGGAGATCTTGAGGGTTCACCTTGTGGACCTAAGGTTATAGAAAACTTGATGGTAAGGAGAACTTTGTGTAACAAGATAGTTGATGAGGAACCTGTCCTGAGGGGAAGTCTTTTCAAGACTAGATGTAAGATGGCAAGAAAATGTTGCAAAGTAGTTGTAGATAGTGGTAGTTTAGAAAATTTGGCATCATAGGAGTTGATTATAGAATTGTATTTGCAAAGGACAAGACACCCTAAACCTTATCATGTTTCATGGGTCAAGGATGAATAGAAGTTGTTGGTAAGTGAGCAATGTATTGTGAAATTCAAGATTGGAAACTACTTTGATGAAGTTTTGCGTGATATTATGCCTATGGATTGTTGTCATATTATGTTGGGTAGACCTTGGTAGTGTATAGATTGACACCTACTAAGAATGAAGAACTTAATAGACAAGTGCAAGAGTTATTGTAGAAAGGTTTGATTAGAGAAAGCTTGAGTCCATGTGTTCTACTTGTTGTATTGACACCTAAGAAGAATAGAGAATGTGTATTGATTCTAGAACTATTAAAAAGATCACAATAAAATATAGTTTTCCTATGCTGAGAATGGATGACATAATGGATTGTTTGAGTGGAGCAAAGTATTTTACTAAAATTGATTTCAAGAGTGGTTATCATCATGTTAGAATCAAAGAAGGTGATGAGTGGAAGACTATTGTCAAGACAAAGGATGATTTGTATAAGTAGTTGGTTATGCCTTTTTGTTTGACTAATGCACCTAGTACTTTCATGAGGTTCATGAATGAGGTCATAAAAAGATTCTTGGGAAAAAAAACTAATTGTTTATTTGGATGATATTTTGATATTCAATAAGACCAATGAAGTAAATCTTGAGCATATTAGACAAATATTGCAAAGATTTAAACGGGAGGAGTTGTTGATTAGTTTGAAAAAGTGTTCCTTTATGCAAGAGGAGATTGTGTATTTGGGATTTGGGATTTCAACTGATGGTTTAAGAATGGATCCTTAGAAGGTTAAAGCAATTTTGGAGTGACCTACACCTAAAAATGTGGGTGAGGTAAGATCATTTCATGGTTTGGCTTGTTTAAACAGAAAGTTTATAATGAATTTCAGTTCTATTTGTAATGCCATGACTAAACTATGATAGGAGATAAAAAGAATTTCAAATGGACACACAGAGCTGATAAGAGTTTTGAGACTTTGAAACAAAATGTTGCTAAGTTACCTGTATTGGCTTTGCCTAATTTCAATAAGTTATTTCAAGTTGAGTGTGATGCAAGTGGTAGAGCAATAGGAGTTGTGTTGAGTCAAGAAGGTAAACATGTTGCTTTCTTCAGTGAGAAGTTGAATGATACTAAAAGGAAGTATTTTGTGTATTATCAAGAGTTTTATTCTATTGTTCAAGCCTTGAAGAAGTAGATATTTTATTTGATTCCTACTAACTTTAGTTTTTCTTTATCAAAAAAGTCACCTATGGATTTGAATTCTATAAACTCACCTATGGTTTCATCTTCCATAAAGTCACCTATAGCTTTGTCTTCTATTATATCTTTTAAACTTTTTGTTGAACTATATTTTACTTTTTCTACAAATTGACTTATTCACAAAGATATTTTAGACAAAATCTAAAGTATTTAAAAAAGGATAACAAGAGTTTTTGTCAAAATTGACAATTTTCTTTCTTCAGTGAGAAGTTGAATGATGTTAAAAGGAAGTATTATGTGTATGATCAAGAGATTTATGCTATTGTTTAGGCCTTGAAGAAGTACATACATTATTTGATTCCTAAGGAGTTTGTGTTACATAATGATCATAAAGCTTTATAGTATTTTGGGAGTCAACATAAGTTGAATCAAAGACATATAAAGTGGATTGAATATCTATAGAGTTTCACAGTTGTGATCAAGAATAAGAGTGGAGTTACTAATCTAGTTGCATATGCATTAAGAAGAAGACATTCTTTGTTGACCAAGATGAAGGTTGAAGTTATTGGTTTTGATGAGATGAAGGAGTTGTATGATACTAACCTTAATTTTTCTAAGGTGTGGAGAGAGTGTAGAGCACCAAATTTATTAGATCAACTAACTATGATGAGTATTTTATTCAAGAAGGTATGTTGTTCAAAGGAATTCAGTTGTGTATACCAAGAGGTTCTATGAGAGTTAATTTGATTAAGAAAAAATATTGTGGTGGGTTGGTTGGACATTTTGGCATTGATAAAACATTGAGTTTGCTTAAGGATAAGTATTATTGGTCACTTATGTATAAGGATGTTTAGAAGTTTGTAAGGAGTTGTGGAATTTTTCAAGTTTCAAAAGGAGTGAGTTAGAATACTAGATTGTATACACCTTTTATGTTCCTAAGAAACTTTGGAGTGACATCAATATGGATTTTGTTCTTGGATTACCTAAGACTTCAAGAGAGCGCGATTCCATATTTGTTGTTGTGGATAGATTTTCTAAGATGACACATTTAATACCATGTAAGAAAACATCAGATGTTGTGCATGTTTTAAGATTTTCTTCAAAGAGATTGTAAGATTGCATGGATTTCCAAGAAGTACTATCTTCAACAAAGATAGTAATTTTTTTGGTTATTTCTAGAAGACTTTGTGGAAGAAGATGGATACTGAGTTGAAGTTTAGTTATACATTCCACCCATAGATAAATGGACATATAGAGCTTGTGAATATGTTGGTTAACAGTTTGTTCTTCTATTAGATTTGATAATATTGACTCTTTGATACCCAATGTTTGGAGAAACAAAAGGATGTTTACCAACAAATGTGTCATTGTATATATCCTATCACTACCCTTTGAATTAGGTACAACTCCCTGTGATTCTTACAATAATATGCAATGAATATGTTTTTATGTGATCAAAAGTCTTAACCTGAGAGCAATAAAGGATAACCAAATTGTTTGTAGGCACAAAAAATTTAGGCAAAATGTATATGGATAACCTATCACACTCAATGGAATGATTGTAGTAGATTATCTTGATATTTTCTGACTTCTAATTCTATTCTAAATGCAAATTACTCATCTAAATGCAGAAGAGGAATGGAAGAAGAAATGCACATGAGGGAAAATGGAATTGCCTTTGAATACTATACTTGACTAAAATAGAATTCAGCAAGTTACCAATAGATTCATACACATTTATCCTTCAATTCCCAATGAACTATCTAACATAATATAAAATGAACAAGAGAAGAAGCAGAATCATATACGAGGAAATAAATGGAATCACTTTCACTACAAACATCAAAATGAAATGGAATCCACTTGATTATCACAAGTTCACATACAATTGTCCTTCAACCATTTATGTAGAACTAATCTAAGAATGGGCAACAAAACATAACCAGTAAACAGAAAGTAAATGGAATTACAGGCTCACTCACCATCAAGTTTGTTGACCTTTGTATTATCAAATGAGATTACATTTACAACTAGTTGTTATCCTTTCTAATTTTGGTAGAGAAACGGTCATAATATAAAAGAGAAATAATGTGAAAATATCTAGTCATATGAACACGTGGCATCCCTTCTATTGATGATTCTGAATCCATGATATTCCTGAAAACACACAATGACTATTCATCTTTATGCAGTCTCAGAAAATCTTGTAGAAAATTGTTTATTCTTCATTTTCTATTATTTTGTACCAAATCCATTTATTTTATATTCCAACAGTCATGAGAACTTTGAATTCCCATTATTGATCTCAAATTGACTCTCAAGATTAAAACAATATAAATTTCCTTTATAGCTTCCTCTATGGGTGCACCATTCCATGCGTCAAATGGTCACTTTCTTGCATTGTTTAAACTTTGCACAACTTTGGAAAGTGGGAAAGTGCATGATGGATCTTCCAAGATTTGATGGTGATAATAAATCACTATTAATTCTCTCTTTTTGCAGTGTGGGTCCCTCTTTCCAGTTACGTACAGTGTGGCAGATAGGCAGCATTACTTTATGGCTTAGAAAATCTAACGTTGAACCTCTTTATTCCGTGGCACCTCGTGACTAGATTCTAACTATGCTTCATGAAAAGTGATGGCCCACTGGGCACGTGTCTCATTGTCGCTTCCCCACATTGTTTATTTCTCGAGCACTTCCAAAATGCAAGAAAGCATCGTGCGTTGATCTTTCAAGATCTGACAGCTTTGAACATGCATGATCTTATGCTAAAAAAGGGGGCCCAACTGACATGTAAGATTTTGACTTTTCAACTCACCAATGAAATGCATTATTTGTTCATTTGACTTGTCAATATGACCAAGTAACTTGCCTTCTATAACACAAAATACTAATTTCTTTGGGTTCAAAGAGATACCATGCTCTCTACATCTTTGCAACACCTTTTCTAAATCTCTAATATGATCTTTTCTCTTCTTTGAAAAGAATGTCAAATCATTAAGATAGATGACGATAATTCTATCTTTCAACCTTCAAAAGACAAATTCATGCCACGCTAACAAGTCGCACTTGCATTGATTAGATCAAAGGGCATTCTATTATAGGCAAAATTACCCCATGGTGTGGTGAATGCAGTTTTGAATCGATCCACTTCATTCACTTGGATATGATTATACCCTGAAATTTCGTCTAACATGGACATCATTTCTGATCCTGCAACTATTTGTAAAAGATGATCCATATTAGGGAGAGAAAAATTATCTCAGTGAGGCTTGATTTAGATTTCTAAAATATACATAATTTATTATTTCTCCATTATTTTTCTTCATAGGTACAATATTAGCCACCCAAGTGGAATGATGAATAGGGTATATAATCCTGGCCTACAATATTTTGTCAATTTCCTTGAAGATTGCCACTTCAACTATAGAATTATGATTTCTCTGCTTTTGCCTAAATGGTGTTGCATTTGGTTTAAAAGGGATTTCATGTTTGAACTTCCCACCCATGAAATTCTTTAGGTCTTCATAAATCCAAGAAAAAACATCCTAAAATTCAATAAGTAATTTCTTGATCTCTACCCTCTCTTCTGGTGTGCAACATTTTCTCTATGTTTATCATCTTGGGGTTTATGTTCCTATGTTGATTCCATCATATTCACCGCATGCCTTTCCCTTCTTTTCTCTTTCTCTCTTTATAGATGCATCATTCTTATCAAAGATTCTTTCGAAAGAGATTAAATGAGATGGAATCTTATTACCTTTCAACTGAAACACATCAGATCTTGTCTTCTTTTCATCTCCTACCATTGAATCACCATCTTTTACAATAGTGCTTCCTTCAAAATACAAACATTCAAAAGGATCTTCCCCTTCAATGAATTTGAGTATTTTTTTATCATCATCAAATACTTGTCATGACTCCTCATTATCAAGGACATTAGGCTTGAATAGAACTTCTACTTTATAAGTTTGATTTTTGAAATCAGCGTGTGGTAAGAGCAATGATGTAGAGACTGCCAAAGAATTAGCTCTTGAATTGAATTCTCTAAGTACTGATGTAGTTGAGAAGGTTTCAAAACCCTCAATTTCATCCCACACCTTACTATGGTAGTTTCTCAATCTTGAATTCTTCACTGCATATTGATTTCTGACTTGTCTTACCACTAATTTTGCATCTCCTTGAGCTTTGAGCATCTTAACTCCTTTTTGTTTTGCTACCATTATACCAAGAAGGGGAGCTTCATATTTTGTAGTATTATTAGTATTTTTGAAATCCAACTTATAAGCAAAACAAGTCATTTCTCCATCAAGTGATATCAACACTACACCTACACCTGAGCCAACATTTGCACAACTGCCATCAAATTCTAGGGTCCATAATTGATCATCTTTATTTGGTTCTGATTCTTCTAAGATTTTAGGGGTACCAAAGAATAACATATAATTTCCAAACTACATTTCATGATACAAGATTTGAGATCTAGGATCATCTGATTTCAAAATAGTGAATTTTGTTTTCTCTTCTGGTTCTAGCTTCATCTTTTTGTCTCCAACTTGTATAGTGGCACTAGACCCATCTAATTTTATTTTATCCCCCCATGTCTTTCAAAAACTTATACTCAAGAGCATTCCATAGCTTGTAGGGATATCTGCTACCAGAATGGTAAGTTCACTCTCTTAGAGGGGTAAGTAGCAAAGACAACTTGAGCATCTTTAATCTTTCCTAGCAATGGCACTTGTTTGGCATCCATTGAGTAGCATCTACCAAAAGTTTTAGTCAATGGAAGACATAAAGATTTGGCCACAGAGGTAGGCATTGCATTGCTAGAAGCTCCTGAATCTATGATGCAATTACTCAATCTATTTCCATTGATGAACAAAGAAATATAAAAAGGATCTGGCTTTTGATTTGGGTAGGTAGCTAAAACAATTGATTCTTCTTCTTGAAACAGTCTAGGAATTGCAAAATCTTCATTATCAAAAGAAGCTCCACTAGTGTTGGCCTTATCATGATGTTCAACATTGGCATTAATATTAGCATGATTCATCTCTTTACTATTACAATGCTCAACTAATCTTTTAAATTAACTAGGATTAGATTTCAAATAATCCAATGGAGATATCTGAGTTCTTATTTCTTCACAATATTGTACTATGTCAAAGGAATTAGCAGACTTACCTTTGTACTCCTTTTGTGAAGATGAAGTTACTATGCCACTGTCTTTATCAACTTTATTTGATGGTAAATTATTCTTGATAGGGACTAAATTGTTGTTCTAATTTCTATTCTTCTTACCTCTAGTCATTACTGGTAACTAAGGTTCTTCTAAAGTAGCAAAAAAATCTCCTCGTGATTCTAAATTTGACTCATACTCCAAGAAATAATTTTCATAGTTGCTACAAGGAGCATGATCATCCTCATTTTCAGGATATTCAATTGTTTGTTCTTTTTTATCCACCATATGCCTATATATGATCATATCAACACATGTATCTCCATCATGATCTGCTCTTAGGTGAAAAGCACACATATTTCTTCTTTTGGGGGCAAGTTCAATTGCTAAAATCTATTGAATAGGTGGTATTTGTAAAGATTTACCTCTATTTGGATTTCTATAATCTTCCTTATGAGGTTGATAAGCAGGTCTATTGACTTGTTTTTCCAATGAAATGAGCTCATTAGACAATTTTTGAAGCATGGCTTCTGTAGCATTGGAAGTACTAGCTATATTGCCAACCCATATTGAAACTCTCTTTTCCACTTACCAGAAGCTATCATGTCATCCTCCATCTCCACAACTAGTGTTTGAGCATCTTGCAAGTTAGCTACTTTTGCTCTTCTAATATAGTATCCTAGATTAGGTGGCATGGAGCTAATATAGAAAGTTTTCTTATTATCATCAGTAGGTGCACTTACAACATGAATTCTTTTGAGAAGTTTATTGAATTTTGCATTGAAACCTCTCATAGAAACTGATGTTTCTTTCTTTATTTGTGTCAATTGTAATAACAAGGTTTGTGCATCTTCTGTGCTTTTGTATCTTTCCTCAAACCTTTTTTTCATGGTGTTCTAATTTGTGATGCATCCTACAAGTATGTATTGAAACCAATCAACAACATTATCCACTAGTGTATCTACAAACATTATGGATGTCACATCCTCATGTTGAGGATTTACTACACTACAGGCCTTATGGAAAGCACTCAAGTGTTGTTCTACAAAAGTAGAGCCATCTCCATTGAATCTTGGAAAGTTCTTCCTTGATGCTCTTGGAAGTAGCCCCAAGGGCAAGACGACCAATATCATTTCCCCACAGTTGTGCCATAACTGCTTGTACAATGATTTGATTTGTTTAAAAAGTAATAGATAGTGGAAGTGTTGCACTAATCAACAGTAAAGCACCAAAAGTAGAAGGAATAGAATTTATAACAATAAGAGGAGTAGAGGATTGAATTCTCTGTGTTCTATTTGGAGGAACAATTGTAGACAATAGAGCATCCTCAATTTGTTTGGTTATAGATTTCCTTGCACATGTTCTTCCTCTTTTGCAAAGGTCTTCTAGGATAGGAAAGTTAGCCTTCTTGAGCTCTTTGTATATTGGGTCAATATTTCCTTTCTCCTTAGCACTCCTGGTATATTTTGGATCAGAGTGTATCAAATGTTTAGATAAATGGTGTTTTTCAAATTATCTTACTAGTCTTCAACTTTGAAATTTGCTACACTTCTTCAACAAGTTGAGGTTGTAAATTGGTATCAAGTTCTTATTGCAAACACCTGAATACCACAAGTCCTTTCTTGCAACTCAAATATGTGTGTGTGTGTGTGTGTGTGTGTGTGTGTGTGTGTGTGTGTGTGTGTGTGTGTGTGTGTGTGTGTGTGTGTGTGTGTGTGTGTGTGTGTGTGTGTGTGTGTGTGTGAGATTGATTATGAAGGGAAAAACTTGAGAACTTTCATTTGAGTTTTCCCCAGTAGAGTCACCAAAAATTGTCAGTTAACAGTTTGTTCTCTTATTAGATTTGATAATCTTGACTCTTTGATACCCAATGTTTGAAGAAAAAAAGGATGTGTGTGTGTGTGTGTGTGTGTGTGTGTGTGTGCGCATGCGCGCGCGCGTGTGTGTAATTGATTATGAAGGGAAAAACTTCAGAACTTTCATTTGAGTTTTCCCCAGTAGAGTCACCAAAAATTGTCGGTTAACGGTTTGTTCTCTTATTAGATTGGATAATCTTGACTCTTTGATACCCAATTTTCGAAGAAAAAAAGGATATTTACCAACAAATGGGTCAATCTATGTATCTTGTCACTGCCCTCTTAATTGATTAGGTACAGCTCCCTATGATTCTTACAATAATATGCAATGAATATGTCTTTATGTGATCAGAAGTCTTAACTTGATAAGCTCTTAACCTAAGAGTAGTAAAGGATAATCAAATTTTTTATAGGAACAAACAATTGAGGCATAATGTATATGGATAACCTATCACACTCAATGGAATGATTGTAGTAGATTATCTTGATATTTTTTGACTTCTAATTCTATTCTAAATGCAAATTACTCATCTAAATGTAGAAGAGGAATGGAATAAGAAATGCACATGAGGGAAAATGGAATTGCCTTTGACTACCAAACTTGAATGAAATAGAATTCAAGAAGTTACCAATAGATTCATACACATCTATCCTTCAATTCCCAATGAACTAACATAATATAAAATGAACAAGAGAAGAAGCATAATCATATAAAGTAAATGGAATCACTTTCACTGCAAACATCAAAATGAAATGGAATCCACCTGACTATCACATGTTCACATACAATTGTCCTTCAACTCTTTATACAGAACTGATCTAAGAATGGGCAACAAAACAAGACCAGTAAATAGAAAGCAAATGGAATTACAGACTCATTCACCATCAAGTTTGTCGACCTTTGTATTATCAAATGAGGTTACATTTATAACTAGTTGTTATCCCTTTTAATTATATTAGAGAAGCAATCATAATATAAAAGAGAAATAATGTGAAAATATCTAGTCATATGAACCCATGGTATCCCTTCTATTGATGCTTCTGAATCCATGATATTCCTGAAAACACACCATGACTATTCATCTTCATGCAGTTTCAGAAAATCCTATAGAAAATTGTTTATTCTTCATTTTCTATCGTTTTGCGCCATCCATATTTTCCATATTCCAATAGTAATCAGAACTTTGAATTCCCATTGTTGATTTTAAATTGACACTCAAGATTAAAATGTTATAACTTTCCTTTATAGCTTCCTTTGCGGGTCCACCATTCCACGTGTCAAATGGTCACTTTCCCACATTGTCTAAACTTCACACAACTTTGGAAAGTGCATGCCATAGATCTTCCAAGATCTAGCGATGGTAATAAATCACTACTAAGTCTCTCTTTTTGTGGTGTGGGTCCCAATTTCTAGGTAGGTACACCATGGCATACATATGGTAGACATGCAACATTACTTTATTACTTAAAAACTCTGACGTTGAACCTCTTTACTCTGTGGCACCTTGTGACTAGATTTTGATCGTGCTTCATGAAAAGTGATGGCCCACCAGGCATGTGTCTCATTGTCACTTCCTTGCATTGTTTATTTCTCAAGCACTTCTAGAATGTGGCAAAGCATCATGAGTTGATCTTTCAAGATCTGATGGCTTGGAACATGCACGATCTTATGTTAAAAAAGGGGCCCAACTAACATGTAATATTTTGACTTTTCAACTCACCAATGAAATGCATTATGTCACTTGTTTGACTTATCAAATTGGTAAGGTGGATGATCATATGTGCTTGATTCATCAAATTGACTCTAACTTTGGTCTTCGCCACCTTTGATCGTGTTCATCATTTCTATATTTTGAGTGTTCACTTTGTATTGAATCGAACTGATCATTCTTTCTTGTTTGTTCTCATGATCTATATATCAATCTTCACCTTCAGTCCTTAGTGTTCTCTTCTGCATTTTTTCTATTTACGCACACAATTTCTTCATTCTACCTACATCAATGTCTTTAGTGGAACATTTGATCTTAAAATTAGGGTTTCTCAGAGATTTGTAGAAATACTTTCATGAGGGACTACCTCTCAACATAAATCTTTTTTTTTTCCACATGATTGGGAACAAGGAACATATGAATCAGTAGAATATCCAGACCTTCTTCTAATCAGGATAAAGCATGAACAAACCCTCCAAAAACTCTAATCACCTAGCTTTGGACTGATGCATTGCTCATATGATTCTTGCATTAAGTTAACTCTAAGGAATGATGAGAAGAAAGATCATCCTAAAGGCAATCTAGACTCAGACTCAAGACTTTGACACTTGACTTGATTCAAAACCTTAAGGCAAAAGATATGAATTGAAACTTGGACAACAAAATATAAGCTTGAGTAATTTGTTGAAATGTTTAGTTGGCGATAAGTTGAGTAATTGGGATATGGTATTGGCACAAGCCGAGTTTTCATTTAATAGTTTCTGAACAAGAGTACTAGAAAAACACCTTTTGGATTGTTACTGGCATGCATCCTAGAGGAGTACCAGATTTGAGGGATGTTGCTAGTAAAGAGAAGAGAAGTGTTGAAGGAGGTTATTGTTGGTTTTATGAAGTCTTTGCACAAGGCAGTGGAGTTGAAGTTGGAACAAAGAAATATAAGGAGAATGTTGATAAGTCTAGAAGACATCATGTTTTTGAAGTTGGTGATGAGGTGATGGTTCATTTGAAGAAGGGAAAATTTCCTATTGCAACATACAATAAGCTAAAAATGAAGAAGTTTGGTCCTTGTAGAGTTTTGAGGAAGTTTGACATTAGTAATACTTATGAAGTTGAGTTACTCGATGACATGGATATATCTCCTATATTCAATGTTGTTGATTTACATAAGTAGCATGGGTCAAATGATGAAGTTGTTGTACTAGAGAATTATCTTAACAAGCTCGTTGAAGAGGTTGTATAGATATTGGATTAGAGAGTTGGTAAAAATACAAGAGGAAAATATTACTATGAATATTTTGTGAAGTGGAAGAATGGACCAGCTAAAGATGCTACATGGATTTTTCAATTTGAGTTGGATTCAACTCAAATTGTGACATCTCAATGATTTAGGAGAATCATTTCTTTCAACTCCAGTTGTCTAATGTAAAAGTGTCATGGGTTGCCTTGCTATCCTGTCCATCTTTGTTCATTCTACTGTTAGTGCCAAGTTTTAGTGGTTGTTGAGTTGCAGTTACTGTTGAGTTGTTCAGCATTGGCCGAGTTGTTCAATATTGACCAAGTGCTTCGGTGGCCGAATGTTCTTTTGTGTGCTGAGTGAACCCAATGTTTGTTGATGCTTAGTTCCTTCTTTGACTGAGTTTATCTATGATTGCTTCCTGGTGTGAGCTGACTTATGCATTTAATTTAGGTCATGAATTTAATGTAAGAATCTTGTCTTGGGATGAGTGAAGATCATTTTAAGGTTAATCTTTTGATGCAATGCAAGGTAGGAGATCCTCAAAGGAGATGTCCAAACCCTCAACAAATAATGAAACAATGGAAATACAATAATAAAATGACAATAATGCAAGATCTGATACCAAATCACAACTCTTTATTCATATATATAACTGATTAGATGCAATAGGCCCCACTGTAAGGCCTTTTGGGTTAGGGCCAAATACAAACAACAATTACAAAATTAGTTCTGCAAGAGCTACTTACAAGCTTGATTCCAACTAGTCCAAATCCATAACTGAATAAGAATGCTAGGAAAATCCACACTTGTACCCTTAGGTCCACCAAGCAATCCTCTGGTTCTTAAGCCACAACCCTAGCTCTTCAAATTATTCGCATCTACACAATCCCCTTCAATCCTTTGAATTAATGAATTCTCCATGCCATGCTAAAGACTCCACAAAAACCTTTACTCATACCCAACTAAGCCACAAGTTAACCCAATGCATACCAAACTAAATTAAATCCCTCACATTAAATATATGTTGAGCCACAAGTCGAACACAACATAAATTAAATGCCAAAAGTCGACTAACAAAAAACTCAGCATGAATAAAACCAAGACCAATACTGGCACTTGGCACATATAGGAACACTCGACATCCACTAAGAGCTACAATAACTTGGCATCCACTAGGAGCTATAGTAACTCGACATCCACTAGGAGCTATAGTAACTCAACATCCACTAGAATCTACAATAACTCGATGTCCACTAGAAGCTATAGTAACTCGACATCCACTGAACAACTTGACAACAATAGGAAAATTGGAAACCATTGGCACTCGCATCCAACATGCAGGATTGCAAGAAAGCCTAGGATACTCCTTCATCACCTTCTATTATCTAACAATCTTGAATCTTTGGTAAGCCATTTTGGCAAGAATAAATAGGGGTGTCGAGCCTTAGGTTAAGTATCACAAAGATCACTTAGTGAGTTTGGAGCGAATGATCCTATAGGAGTGAATTTAGATTTAGACTTGCAGAGATTGTGGCTCCTGAAGTTGAATCTTTGTATTGGCCATAACCTAGAAGGCCTTATAGCTAGGCATGTATGTTGATAATTTGATGAATCAATAAAGTATTTGTTGTTTCTTCTCTCCTTGGTGTTGTTCTCTGTGTTGTTTGCTTCTATTGTGTTTACTCAGCAGGGTGGTTGGATAGTTAGGTGTGCCTCTTGCCCTAGCTTTTCAGATCCCTCCTTGTGTCATTTAAGGCCACAATAACTTAATGTGGAATTTTTCATTCAACTAGTTTTTCACAAATTGTTTTCCACTATGAAGATGTATGGTAATACAAAACTTTATCTATTCATGTATTCAACTAGCTTATTAGCCTTTTCTTAAATTCCATGTAATTTACTTTTCCAAAATTCTTTTGTTCTCCTATTGCAAGGGGTTTTATCTAATCAAGTATTGGACTAGCTGATTAGCCTTTTCTTAAATTCTATACCTAGGGTTTTATTTATGCTTAACCAACACAATATAAAATTTACTATTGCGATTTCTCAAATCAAACATTTCCATATATTAGGGATCATTCACCATGACAAACATGGTTTAATTAATCATTACTTTCTTCTACACTTCACCTATAATATTTTTGTAAATGGCCTTATAAGCATTTAACGAGATTCAAATGGATATGCTATATAAAACTTTTTCTAGGTTTTATTTTTTATTGAACATTTCATTTTTATCGCAGTCAAACTAATTGGTTTTAATATATTTGATGATAAAGTCAACCAAATGAAAATAAAATTCTATATATTCCACCCACTTATGACGATAAACTCGTATTGGCTAGTTGTTACACATACTAAAACACCTAGTTTACCATTTCTACTATCCTTCTTTAACATACTCATTAATCTTGACCTATGATTTTACCAATTATCATTTTAAATATTAATTCAACTTTTGATAGAGAGAATAATAGAAATATTTTAATCTTTACAGAGTTGAATAATAATAATCTATATAAGATAATGTCAAGCTCCTCAACTTTTTCATAGCCCCCTCACTTTCTTTCTTTTTTGCAAGGAATCAACTATCACGATAACAAAAAACATGAGGTTCCAAAATAAAGTATCTTGGAAATTGGATTTGTCCAAGAACTGAAAGTAATCCCTCGGTTGACATTGCTTTGGCCATTTAAGGGAAAATATGTTTCTTTTGATGAATAATTATTAGCTGTTTCTGACTTTTTTTTGCGTGAACTCTCACAGGGCGATCTTGTATCCCCCAACCCCTTTTTTGTGAATACGTAACTATTATATTTTATTTAACAGAGAAGGGGCGCACCCTCCTATTAAGATATATAGATAGATGGATTTTAACATCTGCGAGGCTAAGAATAGCCTATGGGACAACCTTCCGACTAAACCAACTTTAGTAATTTAGATTTTTTTTGTCCAAGCTGATGATGAGCCCCCTTAACTTCTCATTGTACTCCTATTTGAATAAATTGTGCCAAGAGATTTTAGATATAATATCCAAAAATTTGAACATGATGTTCTTGTACCCATTACATTCTAACATAAAGTGTTGTTCTGTTTTCACTTTCCCAGCATTGCAAAATGTGTAGATTCTCTCTTCCCAAGAGTCTTTTGGCCTCTTCCATTGACCGGTCTCACATCGAAGTTGATGAGAGTTGTTCTGAGTTGTGCAATGAGACTTTTAGCTCTCCAAAACATGTTGGTCCCTATGTATGCCTTTTGGAGTTGATCACGTGTGGGTTGCACTCACTGATATAATTAGTTTTTTTCCTTCCAAGTCCATTACCCCAAATCTTCTTATAGAATTTGTCCATAACAAAGAGTTTTATTTCTTTATTATTAGCGAGACACATATTAAAATGGATATTCCATTTGCCCATCTACTTTATGTTTTGTTGCATCCATGTCTTTCTACATTTGCACAAAGTATCATTAAGGACCATTTTAGGTCATCTATCTTCACACATTTTTTCAGTTCTTTTTAGGTAGCTAATGAGGTGAACCATAACAATTGCTAAGATTAAGATAATATGGTGAAAGATACATTAAAATCCTTTAAGATATGTTTTATATTTAAACTTAATTTATTTAATTAAATTATTAAATAACTCATGCAAGTCCTGTAGATGTACTTTATTT
This sequence comes from Cupressus sempervirens, assembly GCA_028749045.1. Lineage (NCBI taxonomy): Eukaryota > Viridiplantae > Streptophyta > Pinopsida > Cupressales > Cupressaceae > Cupressus > Cupressus sempervirens. Next base: position 64,116,034 of record CM053787.1, on the reverse strand, counting down.
CAAATCGCTAGGTCCTTTACCCGTCTACCCAGTGATGGTGACGCCCTGCCTAATTCTTTTCTAACAATGCTTCCATCCCTTCGACATGCTCCTTGCAAGAATTTTCTCCATTATTAAATTATAAATTATATAATCATAAATAATCATAATAGTTAACCTTTCATCCTAATTTCATGAATTTTCAATTAATGATCAACTAACATGTCATTTGCACTTGAAATCATAATGACCAACTACTTACCACTTCACCAGATTATATCAAATTAAACTATCAACTGACTTCATGCGAACCTCAACGACTATATTTCAAACTAGGTCAAAATTTGGGATGTAACACCATCTCTCATGAGAATAAATGGAACACTTAGCGCTCATTGGATCTTGGTGAAGGTTTCGTAAATGGGATTGCAAGAAGAGTGGGTTTTACCATGGAGGAAACCTTGTAGTTAAGTGTGCTCAAGTTGGAGTAGTACTGGGATGGGTGACCTCATAGGAAGCCTCGATGATTCACCTCTGTGAGCATCACCAAGATCCAATGAGTGGTAAGTGTTACATTTATTCTAATGAGAGGTGGATTCATGTGAATCACTACTCATGAAACATGGGTCAATGAGTTTGACTGAAAAACTACATAGTTAAATCATGTTAGCAATATCACAATTTGACTTGTGGAAAATATCTAGTACTTATCACTTAATGAGCTAAAGGGGTTTTCTAATTAATGGTTCATAAGGTACAACACTTGGTGAAGGTTTTGCAAATAGGATTGCACGAAAAGTGGGTTTAACCACATAGGAAACTTCATTGTTAAGGGCACTCAAGCTAGAGTAGTGCTGGGATGGGTGACCTCCAGAGATTTTTTTGGTGCTTCACCTCTGTGAGCATCACCTAGATCTAATGAGTGCTAAGTGTTTCATTTACTCTCATGAGAGATGGATTCATGTGAATCACTACTTATAAAACATGGGTCAATGAGTTTGACTCAAAAACTACATAGTTAAACCTTGATAGCAATATCACAAATTGAGTTCTTCTTGAAAATATCTCCTACTTATCAATTGATGAGCTTAAAGTGTTTTCTAATGAATGGTTCATAAGGCACAACACTTGGTTAAGGTTTTGCAAATGGGGTTATGAGTAGAGTGGGTCTAACCATGGAGAAAACATCATAATTAAGTGTGCTTAAGCTGGAGTAGTACTAGGATGGGTGACCTCCCAAGAAGTCCCTAGTGCTTCACCTTTGTGAGCATCACCTAGATCCAATGAGTGCTAAGTGTTCCATTTATTCTCATGAGAGATGGATTCATGCGAATCACTACTCATGAAATGTGGGTCAATGTGCTTGACTCAAAAACTACACAGCTAAATCGTTATAGCAATATCACAATGGAAGGGTGTTGTTTGGTTATCAAAGAGATTGTTAGAGTCATCTACGGAGATGATTAATGAAAATATCTTATGTGAAATTGCATTAAATTATCATAATTAAGGTAAATGATAGTATATATACGGCTTGACAAGATTCTTCATGTTTCATTTTTTTCAATTAAAATTTATCATTCCCTCCACTCTATATAGAAGGCTTGGCAACATAATTGTTATCTTTTGAAATGGAAAGAAAATTCACTCAAACATGGCTCATCTTCTTCTTTTCAGTGGAATAACCATATCCACTATTATGCTCAACCCATTGCTTTAAGTTTTTCAAAATAGTCTTATACCATCTAGAAAAATGGAATCCATAATATGGAAGATCTTTGAGGTTATTATAACATAATTTTTGTTGTTATGGTAGTCTATTAAAGATTAGTTCAATCTAACTAATATGAAAATAAACTTTCAATCTAACCAATAAGAAACGAACCTTTCTAAATTTCATTTGGTCTTTAGTACCACTCGAAATGAGCATGAAATTATACACCTCTATTCACTGCAACTTGTACAAAGATTGGTTATGGTTGTTATCATATTATTTTCTAAAATTTCCTTTGAAAAAGGTTTACTTGCAATTGCTTCCCAATTTTCCCTAAAAGTCTTAACAGAATTCCAAATGGAATTGTAGGTTTAATGAAAAACTTTGGTAAAAAATATTCATACAAATATGGATATTGAAAGTTAATTTAGATGCACAATTAATTGCTTGGAAGAATTTACATTGCAAAATGCCCACAGTATACGTGCTAAAATGTTTAATGGTCCAACCACTTAATTGTCCATTTTGTCGAAGGGCAAAAAATATAAGCAATATTATTTGGGTATGTCACTTTGTCAAGAAATGATTTTTAGTTTTTAATGATTTATCAACTATTTTTTTAACATAAACTAGATAGGGGAGAAGCGCTTCTTGGGTTATGAGTTAATATCATTGCTAATGGAGTTAAACATGTCATTTTGTCTCGAATATGGAGATATAGGTGCAAAGTTGTTTTTAATCATCTTAATAACACTCATTAGGAAGTTGCATTTAAATATTTTTTATTCTTGAACTTCACTCGCTTTTCAACTATAGGTTGCGACTAAGATGAATTAAAAGAATGATGTTTAGCTTCAATAAATCAAGCTACAAGTATTATACAACATTGAAAGTTGTTGTTTAGATGTGTTATATTATGGTAGTTATTTGTTCCCTCTGAAATTGTATTAAAGAGAAAAAAATTATCTTGAAGGGGAAGTTGTCTACGTTTAATAATCATTTATTTCAAATTTTATAGGAGTGAAGTTATGTATATTTCATATGTAGAACACTTAGATGCCTCTCTCAATTATTAGTTTTCAAGTTTTATAAGAGGTGAGACATGTACATCTCATTTGTAGCATATTTAGGTGTATCCTACAATTTTTCTAATTTTCAAGAAATTAAAAAAATGATAACTAAAAATTTATTAATATATTTTGCATGTATCAATAGTAGTCTACTTGTAACCCAGTAGTTAAAGTTTTAATATTTAAATCAAGGAGATGTACAATTTTATTGATACCTATTACATTTAGAGGTATTTTTGCATTAGTATGTATTTAAGGAATATGTATTGGCTATTAGATTAATATGTGCTAGATTAGATGTGCACATTTTTGGAGTGGTTGCAGTACATGGTTATTGGGGCATCTATAAGTAGGTATTATCTATCATTGTGAAAGGACAAAAAGTCACAATTATGCACATAATTATCTCGTTGTCTACATTATTTGTAACTACCTATAAATGGAAACAATAGTATTATTGCGGATTTATTTAGTGTTAGGAAAATATTTATTTCGTTGGGCTCCATCTTAGTCACTATCTTCATATTCATATTATGAGTTTGAAGCCGAAAGTCTCCAACTATGTGTGAGAAACACTAATTATACTCTACTCCAGTTTGTTCATATATATCTGCACTGTCTGGATATATATGCTTCTTTGTCGATAGGTAAATCTAGATACACGGTCTTCCCTAATTTAAAGTTCATCTATAAACAATTTTACTGTCTCTTCCACCTTAACAGATTTGACTGGAATCTAGTTCATTACAAGTAATATTAACTCAACTACTTACATTCATTTTTGTGAATATAGAGGCCAAATGATATAAATGTCTTATAAGGGAGTGTTTGCAATTTAATCTTGCTCTTCAAATTAGTATCTCCCTCTCGATAATATTTTTGTGATTATATAATCACGCACTAGGTTTCTTCAGATTCCTCTTACTAGTGACTCTATATTGTCCACATCATATCACTCACTCACTATTCTCTATTTGGTTGTTGTCATGATTCTTTTGATCATCGTCACTTTGTGTTTGATTGTTATATTTTAAGAACTAATGGCAATGTACATCATGAAACAAAGGGAGAACATATGTTTCCCTTCGTATATCTTCAACTATTACATGACTTCTTGCATACAGATTACAATGTTGCAGCACCCAGATGGTCTTTTGGAGATATTAGCAATTTTTTTTTTTATTAATACACTTGCAGTAGGCTCTGATACCATGTTCAATTTTCTAGATATGTTGCAAATGTAATGGCATTGCTTGTTGAGGTGTATGTTTTCCATATGCAACATCCTCTCATATTTATATTGAGCCTAAGTTATTGAATAGACATGTCTATTCAATTATCAAATAATTAGTTTATATAAACTTAATTATTGTTATATATATATATATATATATATATATATATTTCTCACATATAATAAGTTTATATCTCACATAGAATTATTTCTCATATATAATTACATGTATAGCCATAGAGATATCTGACAGAAGCTACCAAACATTAACAAAAATTATAGAAGAATTGTAGACAATTGGTTTGGGTACAGGATTGGTAGCTAAGATGGCTTATATTCTAGCCATCCAATGGGATCTCATAGAGTGAAACAAGAGACATATCAATTTCCTGGCTAAGGCAAGAAAGAAAAAGATCTCATGCTTCAAATGTTCTCTCCTGCTATGCATGGTAGTGGGCACCAAGGGCACGATCAAGTAATAGCAGCTGCAAAATGTTTCTGGGGAATGAGAGCTGATGTTATGGGATGGAAATCTCAATGCTACTGTGGGTGATCCATCTGCTACAAAAAGAGAAGCAGGTCCTTCTTCCCCGCTAATGACTAGATCCCTGACTTCATTTTTAGTTTGATCATGCCTCTTACCTGTAATTATTTCAATTTTGGGTATGATGCCCTTTGAATGATAATCTAATTTTGATTAGTATTGATCAGGACTTCCCATGTAAAATTCTAGGGTAATATTAATATATGCAATTTTGAAGTATGATGGCAATTATTTTCCAATTTATCTGTCATTGCCATTTCTTGTTGATCAGGTAGCTTTCCAAAAGTGTGTCTAGGTTGCGGACCAGAGGAACAATTTTATGTGACCTTTCATGTTTTCAGGTGGGGATTGCAAATTTGGGTAATATTAATATATGCAATTTTGAAGTATGATGGCAATTATTTTCCAATTTATCTGTCATTGCCATTTCTTGTTGATCAGGTAGCTTTCCAAAAGTGTGTCTAGGTTGCGGACCAGAGGAACAATTTTATGTGACCTTTCATGTTTTCAGGTGGGGATTGCAAATCAACCCCCTCGTTTACCTATGAAGGAAAAATATCAAAATAGATATATTGTTGATATGTTACTAATTTTTTTAAAACTTTGATTTTTTAATAAAAGTAGTTAAATTATTACTATTATTTTACTTTTATAAAAATAAATTAAACGATATTATTTTTTAATTATATTTTATAATAGTATTTGTAATATGTATAATTGATAAGTGTTATAATTTATAAATTATATCATTTATTATTATTAATATTTTCTCTTTAAACAATTTATCATTTAGTTTAAATATATTTAACATTTAAATATATATATTTTAATATTAAATTAATAATTATATTGTACATCAAAAAAGGAAATAATCACAAAAAGAAATAATTCTATTCTAAAAGATATATAAATTATTATTAAGTTTTTATAAACTATGGATTAAAATTAAATAGTTATATTCTATTTCTTATTTATTACATCATATTTATTCATCAACATCAAATTTAAATGTATTACATCTATTTATTATTTACAAATGTACATATTAAATTATATAGATATTATTTCATAATTAAAAATTAGTTAATTTTATGAAAGAATTGGAAATACAAAACATTAAATAGTAAACATTCTCTATTTGTGTAAAATTAAACAATTAGTTTTACTTATAAAATATTTTTTATATTTCAATACATTTCATTTTTTCTTATACAAATGTGAGTTTTAATATAAAAATTAAATTCTTAGTTTCATTAATTAAAATATAATATATTTTTATTTTTTATTATAACCATTATTTATTTAATTATTTTTATTTTTTATGGAGGTCATCCACAAAAAAAGTTGTAGGTACTTGATACGGGCCCACGCATGCCTGAAGAGGTCCACGCGTGCTTGAAACCTCTTCAGCTAAGAGTCAATGACTAAGGAGCATCCACGCTACCAAATTCACTTGGGGCACGATCTCGGCTTCATCCCTTATGATGTCTTTGGACCTTGCACTCAACAAGACTTGATCCCTAGTGGGCTCTTTGTGAACCATTCAACTTCACCAGTACACCAAGGGCCCACATGATTTTTTTTTGACCATTTGTTTTACTAAGAAAAATAATTATATTTAATTCTCTCTCTCACACACAAACAACTTATGTTGATATCACTCTTGAGAGGTCACAAGTTCAAATCCCACTGGGGGTAGGGTATGTATGCCTTGTTTGTAACACCAAGCGCCTCTCAAAAAAGAGTACAAGGTAGTCCAATATCACTATCACCATACATAAACCCAAAACTATGGCATAGTGTCGTGGACTATAAAACCTCCTTTCCTTTCCTTTCCTTTCCTCTATCTTACTATTTTATCTCTCTTCCTATTCCTCCTCTATATTATCTATCATTTTTTTCTCTACATATATGTTTATGTTGTTATTGTTCTATAATACTATTTATCTCTATCTAATGATTAAAAATAGTGTGACTTCCATTTGATAATCAAGATGAGAATACTACATAGTTGGGGGAGTTTTTCCAACTACTTATGGTTCTCTAGTAGCATGCATAACATGCTTAAACATATAATGTGATACTCCAAATGCTTCATGACTTCTTCAAGTTCTATAATTCAAATATTGGTATGGATATCTTTCCTCGTTGCACATATTTAATTTGTCAATATAGAAGGTACAAATTTGTCTAAAGCATATGTATTGATCATAGTATGATATTAAGTACTTAGTGCCATATTGAGGACTTTGGCCTCTTATTCTTGGGCTTAGATGTCCAAAGATATAATAATATAACACGAGAACTTAACAACAAAATATGAGCCATCTTATCAAAACAAAAGTGCATTTCTAGGACCATAATTTAACAACAAAATATGAGCCATCCTATTAGATCACAAGTGCATTTCTAGGTAAAAATTAATGCATTCACAATGTTAATTTAGAACTATTTAACCTTATTCATCGTTTGGTGCGCTTAATCAGAATTGAGAATAGGAAGACATGTTCCAATTTTGCCCCTAAAATGAGCATATGTCTATGCCAAAAAATATATGTTATTGGAATAGACCATTTGTATTCCCAATCTGATTTTCCTTTTAAAAAAATTTTAAAACATTTTTTATTTTTGTTTTTGTAATTTTTTTTTTAAAATTGAATTTTTTTTTTTTGAATTTTTGAATTTTTTTTATAACATTTTTAAATTATATCTATTTGTTTTAAAAAAATGAAATAAATTATATTTCACATTAACCTCAATGAATAAAATAAAAATAAAAATAAATTAACCCAAAAAACAATAAATTTTTAAAAAAATTAAGGGGAATTTTTTTTAAAAAATGCAAAACTTAACCTTATTCCTATTCCATTTTTGTACAACCAAAAAATGGATTAACATATTCCCAATCGAATTCCAAGTCAACCAAACACGATTGAAATTGCCCTTTTCTATTCCCATTCCCCATTTCCATTGTCATTCCATTTTTCTATTCTAATTTTCAATTCCTATGCCAACAACCAAAGGGGCCCTTAGTGTAGAGATTGAAGGTTGCATTCTTCTTTGGCATTGAAATAGCAGAGAAATGTTACAAAGTGTCTGCATCAAGTCTTCTTTGAATATTGTGAGTTGGAAGCGGTGAGGAGAGTAGCTTCGATGTAATATCCCCATTTCCAAGATCAATTTTTATAATAATAATAATGTTAGTATGAGATAAATAAATCAATAAATTAATATAATTTATAATTATGATTGCATTTGATAAAGTAAAATAAATTTAATAAACAATATTAAAATAAAATAATAATAATAATAATAAACAAATATTAAATATATATCATTTATTGTTATATTATATCAAATTGATATAATATAATATTATATCACTTGATAAAACATTAAATAAAGAAAGAATGAAATAATAATAATTAAATATATTAACAAGAGCTCCAAAGGAACAAGAGTCCCTACCTTTTGGTTGATGGAGATTGATGTCAAAGTTTTTGAGTATGTATGTGTTGAAGCATATTCATAAAATATGTATAGGCAAGGTGTAGAAGAGATAAAATCTCAAGCACAAAATGGGTTTGGGTGGCTCCCTAAGTTGTCCAATTTATCCAGATCAATGACCATGATGGAACATTCATAGATAGGAGAAAGCCGGACATTTAGACTGGAGTCAAATGGGAAGTACTTCCTGGAAAAGGAGAATAGGCTCACTTAAAATAGATCTGAATTTCTTGCAACAAAATGAGTAATCAAAACACGAGTTGAAATTGATTTTGATTCGTCTGAAGAAGGTAATCAAGAATAAAACATTTTCATTATATAGTAGCTTTGAAGTTGAGGACATATGCCATACCAAAGGAAAGATGAATAAAGTTAAGAGAGAAGACTTTAATTTCTTGAGGAAAAACTCAGAGTAACAATTACCATAAATCAAATGTTTCTCTATAAATATATGTATCAAATATTATAATAATTAATTTAAATAATATAAAGATATAAATTCAACATGAGAGTTCCCAAACAGTGTGCATGTCTTCCATGTTTTTTTTCAACATTCTCTATTACAACTGAAACAATAGATATTGGTAGCAGCTATTGATTGAAGTAGTAGATATTGGTAGCAGCTACCGACTTTCTTCATTTATAAACAGATATTTGTTGTAATTCAATGATTCTCTACTATTATTCTGAGGTATCTTAAATGCAATTTAAAAACAAGAGACACAATGCGTCATAGTTCCTGCGTTACACATAATGGTTGTAGAGGTGTACATGAGTGAGAATCTAAATTAACATTATGAATGCATTAATTTTTACCTAGAAATGCACTTGTGATCTGATAGGATTGCCCATATTTTATTGTTAAATTCTCGTCCTAGAAATGCACTTGTGATCTGATAGGATGGCTCATATTTTGTTGTTAAGTTCTCGTGCTATATTATTATATCTTTGGGCATTTAAGCCCAAGAATAAGAGGCCAAAGTTCCCAATATGGTACTAAGTACTTAATATCATACTATGATCAACACATATGCTTTAGACAAATTTGCACTTTCTAAGTTGACAACTTAAATTATGTGCAATGAGGAAAGATATCCATACCAATATTTGAATTATAGAATTTGAAGAAGTGATGAAGCATTTGGAGTATCACATTATATGTTTAAGCATACTATGCATGCTACTAGACAACCATAAGTAGTTGGAATAACTCCCCCAACTATGTATTATTCTCATCTTGATTATCAAATGGAACTCACACTATTTTTAATCATTAGCACTGGACAAAAACTAGGATAAAGATATAGATAGAGATAAATAATAGTATACAACAATAACAACATAGACATATATGCAGAGGAAAAAAGGATAGATAATATAGAGGAGGAAGAGGAAGAGGGAAAATAGTAAGATAGAGTGATAACAACATAAGTTTTGTGTGTGTGAGAGAGAATCAAGTATAATTAATTTTCTTAATAAAACAAATAGTCAAAATAAAATCATGGTTATAATAAAGAATTAAAATATATTATATTTTAATTAATAAAACTAAGAATTTAATTTTTATATTAAAACTCACATTTCTATAGGAAAAAATGAAATGTATTGAAATATAAAAATATTTTATAAGTAAAACTAATTGTTAATTTTACACAATTAGAGAAGGTTTACTATTTAATGTTTTGTATTTTCAAATTTTTAAAAATTAAGTAATTTTTAATTATGAAATAATATCTATATAATTTAATATGTACATTTATAAATAATAAATAGATGTAATACATATAAATTTGATGTTGATGAATAAATATGATGTAATAAATAAGAAATAAAATATTACTATTTAATTTTAATACATAGTTTATAAAAACCTAATAATAATTTAAATATATTTTAGAATTGAATTATTTCTATTTTGTGGATATTTCTTTAGTATTTTTTGATATAAAATATAATTATTAATTTAATATTAAAATATATATTTAAGTTTTAAATGTATTTAAACTAAATGATAAATTGTTTAAATAAAAAATATTAATAATAAAAAATACTATAATTTAAAAATTGTAACACTTATCAATTATACATATTACAAACACTATTATAAAATATAATTAAAAAATCATATTGTTTAATTTATTTTTATAAAAGTAAAATAATAGTAATAATTTAACCACTTTTATTAAAAAAACAAAGTTTTAAAAAAATTAGAAATTCAAATACAAAGATATAACATATTGAAATTATGTTAAAAAGACATATATATATATATATATATATATATATATATATATATATATATATATATATATATATATATATATATATATATATATAAGCATAATTTAAACTTATGCATTACATGAAGTTTTAGGAATAAGTTATATCAAATAGTCAAAAATAAGCATCAATGTAAAATTAATAATAAATATATTTAAAATAAGAAATTAAAAATATTTAATAGATTGTGATAATTAATATTGATTAGACATGTTGTGTGAGGTGGAAGATGAAATGATTTGAAAAAATAAAATCTTATCAACTTGTCACAAATGTGAAAAAGATAAAGTTATAATTAATACATTCATTAATGCAAGATGAAGTTGTTAGAAAATATTTGTAATTTTTGTTGAAGAAAATTAATTTTCTCCCCTACCAAAAATAGTATGGACCAATAGAATGGATGAAAAATATGATTTATAAAATATTGAAAAATTAGAAAAAGATATAAACATTTGAAATCTCATATAATCTTTTAAATTCTTGAATTTGATTGGTTAGTGTTAATGTCATATTTGGATTGACATGAATGCATAAGTATTCTTGCCTTGGCAGGAACTAACATTCCTCACCATTGTTATAAGGTTAAGCAAGTCTAGAGATGTAAAAAATAATTTCCTAAGATTGTAGACATGGTGATGAAAAATCAGATGCAATGTCAATCCACAATCTTGTAGAATCCTCTTTCTTGCTGAAAATCTAGCTTCAACTCCTCTGTTCAAAATGCCTTGAAAGGGATGGTAGGCATCTTAGAGTAATCAATGTTTTCTTAATGATGAAACAAGCTTTGGTACACAAGTAGCGCCTTGTAAATCATCAAAAAGAATTTCACATAGTAAAGAATTAATTTTGTGCAGGTAGCTGCAAATGGTAGGCACAGAGGATGGAGCATTCATCATTGAGGATGCAAAAATACAGGGAAAACAAGCAGAATAAAATGTGGCATGAAAGCTTTTAGACCTCTACTATCAAGAGAGGTGCAAACCATGTTTTTAGTAGACTGAATGTCCCTAGCTGAAGCTAAAGGAAATGAAAATTCTCCTTCTCCCACTAATTAAATCTCATGGAAGGAGTAAGATGTCTCATACTCATATTCTCTTGGGTCATTGCACAAATGAAGCCAAAATATGAATATAAGAACCAAACAAAAGCTTCAATCAACTAGGGCACTATCAAACATATGAATATAATAACCTAACAAAAGCTTCAGTTAACTAGGCCCCTGTCAAACTCAAATATCAATATGGCATGAAGAGCAAATTCTTAAAATACCACATTGGCCATATATTACAGTCTAGGACTTAAAGCACATCTCTATAATAGACATTACAAAACCCACACAATGTTTAAACATTATGGACATTAAAACCCACCTTTGTAGCATTGTATTTAGAGATTTCAAAGCCAAAATTAGGATTGCTAAACTTAAAATGATCATTCTCAATAGTAATAGTATTGACAATGTATTGGTAGAGCATTGTAAAACATGACACAACTCCACAATCCTAATAGATTTAGAAATTGCAGGTCTCAATAAAATTTTAAATCAACGACTCCATAGTCCTAATGGACTTAGGAAATTACAATTTTTTTTTAAAAATGCTGGTGTTAATTGCAAGAAGACTTCAACCCTGTGTACATGGCATTCAAAAAAATCAAACGATTAGAGACCCATTTAAGCAGAGATAACAATGGCATATAACCCTAAATGTATTGAAATTATGATAATTCTGAAATCACTTTAAAACTAACCCAATATTACCTAAAAAATGGGCAAAACAAACTTTGTGTATAGGTATCGTAATATTAGTTGGAATGGTTACCAACTGTTGCAAACTAAAGGATATCAGGCCAAATAAAACAACACCAACAACAAAAAAATCAGATACACAAACAAAGAGAAATTAAACCAAAAAAAATTGAATTATTGAGCTGAGACCTACATGTATAGGCTGAAAAATCACATGAAAAAGAGGGTCTTCAAATAGAGACAAAAATCAGCAAAACAAAGAAATGGATACACGTCCAAATTAAGATAAATGGAAGGAAAATATGGTTATTCAATCTACGAGAAATGGTATCTTTAAAAAGAGTCTTCTTGGGAGGGACTAGAACTCATGACCTGTGAGAAGGATGCTGAGGATTTGTGGGGATTTATGATGATTGTGGCAAAAAGGGTGAGGAGCGTGTGGAGAGGGAGGAGCCATCATTGTGAGTTGCAAATTTATCATATATTACATTATCCGCTATCTTTCAAATTTTAAACCTTTTGCCTGTCACGTCGTCTACTTATAATTTTTCTGAAAACATGTGTGAAATGCACCAATTGGAGGCTCATTTTTTGTCTGTTGTTTTGCTCCACACATATTGCTTTCACGCTTCACTCAAGTCTGCCTACATCTTGGCTCATCTACAACAACCTTTAAAAAATATACAATAACATTTCTGAAAATGGTTGAAAATGATAGACGAAACTAAAAACTTCTCAAACGAAATCCAGTTGCTTGAGTAAACCACAAAAATAGAAAAAATAAAAAAATCATTACAATACCATGATGGCAGTCTAAAGAATGATACTAGGGTTTTGATACAACGTGTTAGGATTTTGATGCATACGTTGTTATGTGCTCAGACTCTAGGCTACTTTCTTGTGGTACAAATATTTTCCTTTGCTTCGATCCTCTCTGACACTCCACACAAAACAAAGCACTCATGAAGCTCCTCTCTGGCAAACTTACAGAATGGCCTCATTCATTCAATATTTAGAACTCATGATGCCGACATATACAGTGAGGAAAGCATTTATTACAAGCTTCCCTATCCCTTCTCATTAATTAGAAGCTTATCTATCTATTGCGATGCTCTCATTTTTAATAATTTTTTTTAAAAAATTACCCTTGGCAAAACACCAAACGACCAATAGGAATTTAGATTTTAGATCAGAAAAAAGACATTTAAAAACAATTCATGTCCAAACTTACAGAAATGATTATTTACTTTAACTCAAATGAATAATTTAGTGCCCCCACCAAAAACAATAGTACCTGCTTTATGCAAGGCAACGACTAATAATAATGACATATGTTAATTATATATCTACTAAATGAATTTTTATACCCTCAATATTAATCTCTATTACCCATCGCCTAATTCTTAAGTATGCACATTACATAGATAATCATTGGGAAGAGTTGTGACTCATCAAAGGATATGCAAAGGGAAAGATATAAGATTTCTCGAATGAGATCAAAAAAGGGGGAGAAGAAAGATGAGAGGAAAATTATTTATGATTGATTTAACTTGTTAAGTGGACGCACAAGCCTTAATTGACTTTGAACTCCAATCAGTAGTGACGTGTGTTTCAAACTATAGAAGCAATAAAGACAGTGTCCTACACCTCTCATACTAGTGGTGATAAGAGAGAACGACCCTATACCTCTACCAGATGGTTGTCTTGATATCATTCAACATTAATAGAGCAATCTAAATAAATTCTACCTCAAACTAGTTAGATAGAGGAGGAGAAACAGTGATTGAGGTGGGGAATACACTATTCTACAGACGTTCTGCAAAATCAATTACAACTTACCAGTAAGACAATTATCTCCAAGAATGATTAAGTTGTGATTTAGAAGGATTATGTATCAATCAAACATAGCACTTGCCATGGGACATCTAAGGGTACACATGTATTAACCAATCGACATCGCAGTAATTAAGAAATAAATATACTATCTATAAAGACAAATTCTATTGTTGTTGTGAGAATAATTATTCAGTAACACTTGTCTTGTACCATCACTCCATTTATATAGATCTTCGTATGAATAAAGAAAATCATTGTTAAGGGATTGCTAAAGAGGGTTCGTAAATGTTATGCCACATTGAGGATTCTCGATAATCAATTTCACAGGTTAAGCCACAATTGTGAACTTACAAACAAGATTATTAACCAGGGGTAGATTACATTAAGATATTGAATTTAGGCTCACTTATACGTGGTGACTCTATTCATTACAAGAAAATCAAAAATTCCCCTCAATCATTTAGTGTATAAGTTTTAATAGGAAGAAATCTCAGTAATTAAATTTACAAGTCTATTGCCCTATATTCTAAGTGAATTATCAAAGGGGAACATTACATTCAACGCCTATAGGCTGTAAAATCATTTGAATGTTCTAAATCCATAGTCTTTGAGACCTCAATTTCAAGCAATTATTTGAATGCGATTTGCATGTTATGCTTGAAGAGAGGACAGTGCTCATACAGTCCTCCATCAATGGCCACAATAGTCTTATTTTTGTCTGTGGGTATATTTTGCCATTTCATGGGCTTTTGATGGTTTCATAGGTGAATGAGAGAATTATTAAGGGTTTCAAATAATAGTTAAATAAGATTTTATATGAATCAAGCACCTAAAAATAATGTTCAGAATCAGAGTCATTATTTTCTTAAAATATAGGATTTGGGGGAGTATTTGGGGGAGGTGGAGGACATCATTTGGGGGAGGTTGGGGAAATCATCCACATGACTAGTTCACTTTTAATCTACAACTTCTTCACTTTTAATCTCCAACTCTTGGAACTCAGCTAATCTTTTGATCCTTGTCTACTACAAGTGATCTCCCACACCATGAAATTATTCAGCTTAGGTGACTCCATACACATAGTTTAGGGTGGATTATGTAATAACTCCATACACATAGTTTAGGGTTGATTATGTAGTTGTGTTTTCTGCAATCATGGAATGCCATTGCCATCCACAACTCATCTTGAACTCACAACATTATGTTGGAGGAGGCGTTGCACATTTACTACACAACCGTATCGAAGTTTCCTTTTCATACCTTCAATTATTGCAGAGCTGCATTCTTAAATCTATTATTTCACAAGGAAATGGTTCTACTCTTTCATCGTTGTCAAATGATATGTGTTTTCTATAGATGATTTATGTTTTCTACACACACATCTTTTCAGAACAAGCTTATTTCCATGTAGTTTCAAGGTGTGAGGTTCTTTGAGTGTTTGATCTCATGAAACAACTAGACCTAAAATTTCTCAGATTTTATAATTGTACAAACTGCCCTAATTGGCATGTATGCAATATATAGAAGCATAGACAATGTATACAAATTGTTTAACAAAATGCCTAAATAAAATATAGCTTCATTGTTTCACAAAATTCGTCAAAGAAATGTAGTTTCACATATGCACAAAGTGGATCTTTTAAAAAGGCTTCAAAAACATTCAAGCAAATGCAATTATTAGGTGCAGAGCCAAATTCCACCCTTTTCCAGCATCCTCTGTGCCTATGCTAAAGTAGGTATTTTCGAATTTGGTATGGATATCCATCAAAGCACAATGGAAAGGGGCCTTTTGTAAGATATTATAGTTGGAAATGCTCTTATCGATATGTATTAAAAGTGTTGAAGCATGTAAAAGACAAGTGAATTGTTTGATAAAGTGCCACAAAGAGTCGTCATCTCATTGATTCCAACATGCACAAAATGGATGTGCAGAAAAAGAATAAGAAAATTTTAGGCAAATGCAATTGGTAGGAAGCTAAATTCTAAGAAGAAGAAAATACAAACATATTTTCCATGGACTTTTACATCACTTGTTCAACAAACAAAAATCTGTGGAAAAAAATGTGACCAATAGATAAACATTAAATGTATCAAATCAATTTCAACATTAATTAGCCTTCCAAACCAAAACTATTTCTCCTCTCAGGTTATGAAGAATGTCATAGCTTTTAGCGGTTGATGTGGTTGTCATCTGTATTATATTTGATTTTCTTAAAATATGGAGAGAGATCTCATCATCCAGCTATTGTAGCTGACTACATACATTCTTATAAGCTTCTCTTAAACACTAAAATTCTTGTTTATTTCTCTCTCTACTTTGGTCCAACCTATATTGAAGAAGCTTCTTTCTTGAAGTTTTCGATAAACCAGAGTCATCCTTAGAACATTTGTGGAGTAATCATCTATTTGCACTACACCTAGAGCAATAGAACTAGTGACTTCATCTACTATGACACTTGAATTTCAATTTTTACATTGTACATCATCTTCTAGTTAGAGAATGTAAAAGTGAGTATATCTGGTTCAACTATCACCTTCATTCCACAGGGTGCATCAACTTTTTGGTTTGGTAAGTAGATCCAAGATTGATGATCATATTTGTTGTTATCTATGGTAAGAATCTTCAGTCAAATTATAATTATCATAGTTATAAATGTGCACTATAAAAAATATGAAGTTGTGAAATATGGATTCCTCTTGGAGCTCATACATGGAGTAGGTAGAAAGTAGGAAAAGAGATGATAGATTTGGATAAGTGATTGGTTAAAACAATGGAAATTTTCAAAAAATGAAGAGTAACATCTCATGATAGGTGCAGAGGAGAAATATAAGCATACGATGATGGGAATGTTTTCTCTCATGCAGCACGGTGAGAATGTTTCCTCTCACGCCTAATATCGATCAGACTGTAACTAGATATTGTAAAGAATTCGAAAGGTCTAAAGAAGCCAAAACTAATTGTCAAGGTCATAGAGATTAAGGTCTAAATGACTAAGAAATATAAGATGAAAAGCTCAGCTATACCTACATAAAAGATTGTAGATGTCATTTCATAGTTAACAAATGAGCAAATAATGAAATTGAGATTACAAACACTTTGATAAATTATCTAAAATGTCATCTAGAACCAAGTAAACTTAAGCCATGTGAATGTGTTCCAACAAATAAGTAGTTACGAATAAAACCACATTCACGCCAACAATGAATAGCCTAATTCAACTCATATTTACTAACAACCAAGATCTCTCAAAATGTAAAGCCAAAGGAATCAAAGCCAAAAAAATCTAACAAACTAGAGTGTCAAAGAAAACTCACAGAGTCAGAAATGATTATACATAGGTGTTTATAGAAATAATATTCTACTTGCAATGGATGATGAACTTTACAAATATAGAGGTTCATTACCAATATTTTGATGAACCTTTTGTATTTTGAGGATCATATTCAACTAAATAATATCCAAATAGACTTATTTTGATCTTTCAATTCAGGAAAATGAGAGAGAAAGAGCAAGGTTCCTTATTCCAACTTACACGGATGGCATGCCAACCATAGGAACCCAGATCATGGGCAAGGTGGGCACATGACACTAGTACATTTGCACTTGTTTTTCTACCAAATTTTTTGACCAAAGCTCATACGCTGAGTCCTGGATATGTAGCTAAGCCATAACTCTATTGTTTTAGGTTCTACAACTTCTCTTCCGATGTTATTTTTTGGATGCCCTTGTTTTGAGTGTTGAGATTGAAAAAAATAAAAATGACGTTGAAAGCTCTGTGGGTGGTTTCATTGTTGTTGAGCTTAAACAAGGAGGAGGAGAATCTAGCCTTAATCAACAGGATTCAATGATTCAGAATTTGATATATCAAACATTGGTCTTGCATACGTTCCATATTCCTTTTATTTTGAAAGTTAATATCTATTTTCCTTGAGTTAATGGTCTGTGCATATGATTCACACATAGCTTGTTGCTTCTTTAATCCTAATTCACATGTAGCCTATTGCTTCTTTAATAACATAATGTCGCAAAGTACACATTATTTTTGTTCAATGGGGAGAAACTGCCTTTATGCTTGATCGTTGTACAAAGTTTATGTAATCCCCAAAAACCAGAAGCAAGCTGAAGCCATAATTTAGTGACCACACTTGTAGACCTTCTATAGAAATGTTCTTATAGCATAGGAGCTTGGTCTCTCTGAAATTTTGAATATTTTCATGTGAATAAAGCACTTGAATTTCAATATTATTACATATAAAATTAAACTATAATGTTTTGACTTTAGTATTTATAAAGAACATCGCCTATGGGTGTAAGAAACAGAAGAAAGAGGATTCGGCAGGAAGGAAGGACTTGAGCCACATCAAGTGCTTAAAGTGTCAGCTAGAAGTTTGGGCACTTTGTCGACCGGCTTCTAGGTGTCATGTCCATGGGATTATGTGGAGGCCCAACTGGCTGTGAAGCTTAGAAACCATCAGACCAATAGGATTCCTAAATGTGTTAAAGGTATTATACAGGGTTTTCATCTTGTAGAAATTTTCTATGTGTTGCTCTCTCATTGGGATGTCTATAAGTTGCTCTTTGATTGGTTCATATTTTATAGTTTCATTGTTGTGGCACTCAAGATTGGTTCATATTTTATAGTTTTATTATATTCAATATAGAGATCTAACTTTATTTATTGTTAGGACTTGACTAATTTCCCATTTGGCCAAGGGATATCCATAAACATAGTCAAACCTTCTGAACCTCTAATCATCCAAGAAATTAAAAAAGCCTCCTTGAGGTTGGTTATTTTTTTTAATGTTTGCACTATGTTGTTTTATAATGATTATATGTTCATTAATATTGAATATTTATGCAAATTTAATGTATAGTTGATGTTGGTTTGTTGTTAATTGAAGAATTCAAGATGTATGCAACTCTAATGTATCTCGAATGTTGGTTTCTTGTTAATTCAAGAAAATAAAAAGAAGAGTCTAGACATTCAATACAATTTTCACATAAGATGTTCACCATTCTATTTATCTACACATCCAAGTAATGATTCATGTGATTTTGATGATATTGCTTGTCTATTCAAATTTAACAAACTCTCTCAAAGCAATGACAAGCTTATCCAACAAGATTGTCCAAATGTCTCAATTGTATATGCAGACTATTCCATAGTTGCATTGAAAATTTTAAGAAACCCTGAGCATTATGGTGAGCTATATTTTAAATTCTTTTATGTTAACTAGGATGGTATTCATCTTACATAAACTCTACAGAGTGGTGAAATAGATGTTGAATTTGATAAACAAGGACTGTAAAAGTCTAAAAAGAATATAGGTATTTCACTTGAATTTTTCAATAATTTAAAGTTATTATAATAATAAATGGAAAACAATTGTATATGTAGACTATTCCATAGTTGCATTGAAAATTTTAAGAAACCCTGAGCATTATAGTGAGCTATATTTTAAATTCTTTTATGTTAACTAGGATGGTATTCATCTTACATAAACTCTACAGAGTGGTGAAATAGATGTTGAATTTGGTAAACAAGGACTGTAAAAGTCTAAAAAGAATATAGGTATTTCACTTGAATTTTTCAATAATTTAAAGTTATTATAATAATAAATGGATTGTCAAAAAAGCCTCATGCCTCTTGTCAAGGTTTCCTAGCTTCTCAAGTCTTGTATCTATTCTTGCAATTTAAGCAAAACTTCTGGCTAATGTTATAAGATAAACTCTAAGGTAGGTAAAGTATTACATATAACTCTGTAATTTCCTCATATTTAAACCCAGATCTCAAATCCCAACATCCTTCCAGCTCATCTAAATCCACATCTGTAAGAATCTCTATCCTTGTACAAGACTTAGAATTCTGATTAAGGGGATTCTCCACAGTGGAGTGTGGAGCCCATCTTTTTAGAGGGTTACCAGTGTTGTAAAGTTATATTAGGCATCAACATGAGGGCTTTATGATATGTTGGACCTGTTACAACTTATATTTGCATTATGAAGGGATTTCGTAATTGTGACTGTTCATAACAACTCTTAACTATTGTGTTGTAATCACACATGCCCAGTTGCATATGGGGACCCCCACTATTCACTTAGTGGCTTAGTGTTAGCTTAGTTTTTGTATAGATGTTTGTTAGTTTTAGTGTAGCTTGACAGTAGTTTGAGTCTCTTGGTTTCCTAACCAATTGGGAAGATTGTAATGTCTTGCCAAGTTTGGGTGGAATTTTGATCATTTTATAAAAGAAGTGAAGTTGAAATGTTGTGATTGCAAAAGTTGGAAACTGAGGGTGAATAGTGAAAATTTCACCGATTGTGAGAATTGAGAAAGGATGTCAATATGTTGTCAAGTTTAGGAGTTTCTTTTTGGGGGTTGATTTTCCACTCCTAAATCAAATTTATATAGGTAAAAAGAAGAGTAGAATTTCGTCATCGGCCATGAATTTCCAGCATTTGACAAGTTGGAAATAAAAAACATCCTTGTACTCTTCAAGTTTTCATTCACGTAGGTTGAACATTGATGAAAAATGAAAAAAAAAGGCAATGTACTCCAGGGATGCATTCCCCCTCCCCCCTCACACCAAATCCTAAGCAGGGCACATACAAGTCTTGGGAATAGCATTCCGGCATCCCAAGTAGCACCACCATTTTTTGCTATTATCATTGAGAACAAAGAGACAACCTGGTGTTTTTAGAGCACTAAGGAGGACGCATGTGTATCCCTCAAGTGTCCTATGGAGGCCCAGGTATTTCCCACTGCAACAACATAAAAAGAATGTTAATAAAGGAACATTTTTTAATTGTTTCTTTGGTTCTATTCAAACCTTGAGGATAAATGAAGCCCATCTATGGTCTTCCATTCCTTCAAAAGCCTCCAAGCTTCATTTGTTTTCACATTTTCATTTCTAATTGATTGCTACAGAAAGAAGAAGAGTTAAGGGCTGTGAAAACTTCAATGTTCATTGTTCAATGCCAATGTTGAAGTGTTTAGTATTGGGCATTTTACTTCTTAATACTCATAAATCTTTTCATAACTTGCATTTTAAGTACTATATGTATAGTATGTAGTATACATACACCATGTTTTCCCCCTATCATCTCAAAATTGAGGCCTCTTTGTCCCCTCGTCCTCGACAGTAGTGTAACTATGAAAAAAGTGAAGAGTGGAATTTCATGGTCAACCACAAAATCCCACCCTTTGTAAAATCTTCATAAACATGGTCATGGTAACTTTTCCACTCTCAAGGAAAATTTATTAGCAAAAATGAAAAAGGAGTGGAATATCATGGTGAAACACAAAATTCCAACCCTTTCTACAATTTCCCTGTGGGATTTAATTTTCCACCTTGAAGCAAGATAATGAACAGTGCAAGTACATGGGAACGTAGAAGGACAAAAAATGACAAAACTAAAATGTTCCTTCTAAACATCGAATGTCAATCCTTTGGTGATTTTAACTGCTAAAGCAAGGCTCCCTTGTGGAGGTCGACTTTCCACTCTAGGGAAAATTGTAATGACAAATGAAGGAGAAGGGTGGTATTTCATGGTAAACCATGAATTCCCACCCTTTGTCAAGACAAACCTTCCTTAACTCTAGATTTCATTCTTTGAGGACAAAGATAAGTAAAGAGAAAATCAGAGAAGTTGGCCATGTCTGATTCCCAGGCTAGGCACTTAAGAAAGAAGGATTTCAAATGCAAATTTATAAATTTAAATGAATTCCTAATAGGGTTGTCCCTTTTTGAGTTAAACAAGTTGCAACCCTTCATGGAATTGACATATTTTAAAGAAGAAAAACACTATTTCATAATCACTCAAACACAAATCAGTAGAGATTTTCCAGCAGATGCAAACGTTAGGCCTAAAGGTGCAAACTCCAAGAGAAGTGTGAAATCAAATTACAAGTAAAAGGCGATTTCTAGTAGTCAAAGATTGTTTTTACCATGGAAGTGTCTACATTTCAATATAAAATCTAATCAGGTAAATGCAAATTCCATCAAAATAAAGGCGAACTAAATCAGGATTAAAAGCAAATTAAGGAAGAAACAATAAAACTTCAGCATGAGGAGAAATTTCCAGAAATCATAAAAAGATTAAGTGCAAGGAAGAACATAGATAACAGTGGAGAGTGTAAGTTCTAGATCTGGAGGGAAATTCAAATAAAAATTTGAGAAAAAATTTAGACCAATTGAAGGGAAGCCTCCAAACAACCAAAGCAAATTCAAATAAGAAAACAAAAATTCAGATCTTGAAGATGAAATTAGGGCAGAAGCAATATCAAATCAGAATGAAAAATGTGAATCAAAGGTGAAATTCAGCAAGATGCATTCCTAGCAATCTACAAGCAAAAGCAGTGATGAAAGAATAAACTAATCAAGCATCAACTCCCTCAGCAAGAGGAAAGTGAATTCCATCAAGGGATCAAACAATTTCCTAGTCTATAGTTTGAATTTCCCAATCCCAGATCCTAAAATGCAAATTCCATTCAAAAATTGAAATCCCAATCCTTGTTCCAAGAATAAGCATTTACCAAGAAAATATTTTATGTTCTCTTCAAGGAGAGCACGAAGTCCCTTCATCTCATCATTTCCAATAGGTTCATCAACAAAACTTCCCTTATCCTAGCCTAGAAAGCCTCTTCGAGGACTCTACCTCTGACATTGAGTTTTGGCTTCTTAATACTTTGATAAGCAATATCAGTTTGTTGCGCTTCCTCATTTCTTTCATCTAATTACATCTCTCTCGGATCAAAATTAGAGCTAGCAACATCATTATACACAGATTCATTATCATGATTATCATTAGAATCAGACGCTTCATCTTCTTCACTGCAACATGTAGTTGGGTGAATCAACATTTTTATAGATTTCGGACATGAGAAACTAGGTCTCTACAATTCACATTTGTAAACTTTAAGAAACTCCTATATCCTCCTTCCAAATCACCAATCTTATTGATTTGGGTTAATAGGAGCAATAGGATCCAACTTTAACCCCAACTCATTAACATCCATTTGTAATCTTGATCTATCATAATTTCTCTTCATTTCCCTCCACTACTCTCTCGCACTTCTACTTGTTTACAAGCCCATTGACTACTACATTAACTTTGACAATCTCATCATGGTTTGGAATTTACCATTTGATTTTTTTTTAAAGAAAAACCACTTCCAAATTCATTCACAAATACACCTTAGACCTGCCTCACCATAGGCAACCTAGATCTACTCAACATATGTAGGGACTACAACTGTATAGTGTTCCATTCACATCTCTCTCAAACCTACAATTTTTTTATTGAAACAAGGTATGCTTTCTAAAGTATAATTTACTTGTAAGACATGATCATGGAGCAGAAGAGAGATTTTAGTGCTACACAAAGAGAGCATGATTGATCTACATTCAAAACACTGAATAGGAACTGTTGTGTGCCCATGCAACTCGAAATGTGCTAGCTCTCTGTTATGAATAGTTCAAAGGAGTTTTTAGACTAATATTAGAGACAATAAAATTAAAAAGTTTATTTGTAATCTTCCATGAGTATGTATTCCAAACTTGAATTATTTTTTAAACAATCATGCTGCTTAAAATCTTGTTTATCTGCAAGACATTCGCATTTAGTAGAAAGATTTTACTATTGCATGATGGAGTGTGATTCATTTGTGTCACATAGAAAAAACAATGTGTCAATTTTCATGATTTTCAAACTAATAAATTAAAAGTTGTCAAGAAAAGAGCTTAAAGTTTGTTTCAACAATATAAAGGCAAAATTCAAACAACCAAAACTCAAAATTCAAATACTCTATGATTTAACCATTTTGTACATGGGAATAGTGGAGGTGACACATAATAAATGTATACCATAAGAATTCAAATGAAAATAATCTGTGGAACAGGCCCCTCATTAAGAGCCATTGGTCACAACCAATTACATTTTACACCTTCATGTATTGCTCATCTTCCCTCTTGTATATTTTAAACCCGAATTTTTTTGGATATTGCTCTGCAATGGCTCATCTAGCACTTTTGTGGATTTTAAACCCAAATATCTTCGGAACATAGCTCTGCATTGGCTTTCATGGCTTTACATGTCCATATGTCATCAAAAAAAGATGTGGAAATGTTGTTCCAAAATATGCCCCATCAGTATTTGTCTTAGTTGAGGAAATTATATGGGCATATAACACCATTAGTGATGCATATTTGTATCTTAAAGTATCGATTTGCTCTCAAAAGGAAAGCTTCGTGTGACAACAGTTTGCAGCTTCAAACCCTTTTTCCTTTTCTTTTTTGACATGGAAACGGAAAATCTTCAATCAAATGAACATTTCATTATTTTGTATGGAGCTCTATGTGAATATTTTCTAATTTTGTTTTCTGAGTAAATAATATTTTTTAAGGGAAAAGACACATCAAGTATTTACATACCCTCACACCCACCTTGTTCAATTGCAACATTTTATCCTCCTGCATTTTTTTTTTGTAGTTCTTCTAGGTGCAAAACCTGCACATAGAAAATGGAGTTATAATTATACAGTACAAAGAATAACATTAATACCATTTGATCTCTAAGGCACCATTTCCAGATCTTTATTTAACTATTGATAAGCTCCTTTAGTTTGGCTCTTAAGTTCATCAACAGACAACTCCAATTTATTAGCATATTCCTTCATAACTCGTTTGTACTCCATATGTTGTTTTACCTACAGCTATTAGAATTATCATCAGGTTAGCAAGAAACTAATTTTATATATTCACCATTTAATACATGGAACAATTAAGTAATTTGAGAATTTTATAAATCATTCTCAAATAGACTGAAAAATTTTTCCATGTGAAAAACAAAAAATAGGAATACTTGATCACTGTGTTGAGATATTTCTTTTGTTTCTATCTATTTTTCATATTGCCTTTTGATTTCAATAGCTTGTGTTCTAATCTGCACAATAAACACATAAGATTAGAATCTACACAACTATAGATGACCAGTTTAGGTTTTCTCAGATGCTTTATTAATGCATCTTCACTACACACTACTTTCAAAATAGGTTATATCTCGGTGAGAAGAAAATCAAATTAATATATGAAAAATGGACAAGTTCATTCCTCATAATAGAAAAGATACTTATATTTGAACCTTTCCAATCTCTTCTTCCAATTCCTTTTCCCTTCCTTTAAGTTGACCCAAAATCTGACCCTTGTTGAGTAATTCCTGCAGAAGTTGATTTATTTCAGCCTCCTTCAATTTGATGGCCAACTTATCTTCCCCAATATTTTTGAGAAGGTTCTCATTTTCCTCTTCTTTCTGTAAGAAGAAAAGCAAATAAAAATAGGAAGCATTGAAAATTGTATTCATCATAAATAGAAAATATACTCATATCTAAACCTTGCCATTCTGTCCTTCTAATTCCTTTATTCTTTCTTCAGCTTTCACAATCATATGAGCTTTGCTTGATGATTCCTATTCAAGTTGATTTATTTTGTTCTCCTGCACTTACATACTTAGATTATCTTCTGCAATTCTTTTGAGAAGTTTTCCATTTTCCTCTTCTCTCTGTAAGAAGAAAAGCAGATTAAAATAGGAAACATTGATAACTTTATTCGTTATGAATAGAAAAGATACTCATATGTGAACCTTGTCAATCTGTTCTTCTAGTTCTTTTATTCTTTCTTGACCCTGCACAATCATCTGAACTTTGTTACGTAACTCCTGCTTATGTAGAGTTATTTTTGTCTCCTATTTTTTGAGAAGTTTTTCATTTTCCTCTTCTTTTTGTTGCAGTGTCAATTGAAAACTTTCATGTGCATCTTTATTTTCTATTTGACACTCTAAAATGGTGATCATCAAGGTTTCCTGTTCAACATTTAAAGAAGTATATCAATACACAAAAAAGAAAAAAAGAAAACAAATTGAAGCTTATTTTGATATCTCGTAGAACAACTATTCTACACGAGAATATCAGTTCTATCAACGTTTATTTCTTGTAGTTGAATGAAATTGAATTGATAAACACTATGTCCCACGATGCACACTCACCCACATTTGATGTTAGGAATCAATCATTTTGATTATTACATTGAATTTTTTTTAAAGTGATAATAATTAAAACAAATGCTTTATAATATAAAAGAATTTTTATAGGAATTTGAATTTGAGAAATGTTCCTCAATCATGAGACTAACCTTATGCCTTTCAACTTCATTGAGAGAAAATGACAAAGATGCAATATTTTCTTGTAAGTTTCCAATTGTTGTTTCCAATTGACACTTGCCTTCGATAACCTTCTCCAATTCCTAGCTAGCATCATCAAGTTTTCCATAAGCTTCTTGTTCTTTCTTCGCATGCTCTTTTGTTCTAAGATCCATGGTTTTCTGGAGCTCTGCAAGAATCAAGGTAAAAAGAAGTAAAGAATTAAAAATGGTTCCTAAAAGAAGTAAATGCACACTTGGAGATTTAACTTGAATTCGTGCTTGCAAAATTTCTTTAGCACAAAGCTCATCTGGAAGCTAGCCACTTAGATGACCAATTTCAATATGAGCTTTCTCTCTAGCTAATATTTTTTCCGTTTGAGCCAACTCAGTGCTTTTTTTTGTTATCTGCAATAACATAACCACATTGTTTGATGCCACAACTAACATCTTTTCTAGTTCAATAACCTTGTTTGGGAGTCTTAAAATGTCATCGTTGAGCGCCTCTCTCTAGGATTCTAATTTTAAAAATTTCTCTCTGTATTCTTGTATCTGGGTCTTCATTTGAGCTTTCTCTATTAGTAATTTGGACTACATAACAAGCAGACTTTCTATGACTAGCAACGTCTCAGTGATTAAAACTTAGAAATAAAAGCTTGACCCATCTTGAAACTAGTACCTAACTTATATTCTAAACAATCCTACTTTATGTGCCAAAAAATTGAGCTACCTTTTTTAGCAATAAGCAGGTTTGTTTTGATAACTTCAGCAGCATATGATTTACTTATTTGTTTGTTCTCAACATAAAGTTCTTGCAACCAAATTTCTCCTACAAAACTAGATACATAATTCAAGTCATAGAAGATAATTAAAACTTTAAAAATAGCCTTTCACGCATATACTTAAACGAGGCATTTATTTGCATTTGTTTGGACTTACCAGTGTTCAATTTGGAGGACGAAGCATTTAAGTGTGTTTTGAATTCATCAAATGATTTCAATCTTCCAGTCAACTGTCCCTCCCAAGCTTCATTGCTACATTCAGCTGCATGTTTTGAAATGTACTTTTGCCAAGGAAGTCTGATGCTAAAAAATAAAAGTTTGAAAAAGCTATGGATGGTCACAAACATAGAACCTTCTTCTACTTTCTTGGTCAAATTATGGAAAATCTCTGTCAATTGATTTTGAATTGTCTGCACCGAAGACATCTTGTTCAACCTTTTGAGAAGTCTGCATCTTCTCTCTCCTTCCCTATAATCTCGTACTTCTCGTTACGGGTACGCTGTAACTTTAGTTCAAGTCAAATTATTTGTTAAACAGATATTTAGAAATTAAATTTAGAGAGGAGAGTGCAGGTGTAAAATTTCAAAACCCTAGCATTGACAAATGTAGTTCCTAAAATAATTTCTTTAAAAGTGCAAATCATAATATTTCCAACAGGCTAATGGTAGGAATAAATTCCAAAAGCAAAATTGTTAAAGATGAGACCTACCAAATTTTTAAGGTCAGTATGTACTCTAGCCTGATCTTGAACAATTTTTCCTGTAAATATTTAAGCAAGAATTTAAAGTTGTTAACATAAATGAATGCTAGCTTGCTTCCAAAGAGTGAGTTGATCTTGCACAATTTTTTTCCTAAATTGAACAATTAACTAAAATATGCGTCGAATTATACATATTTAAGCAAGAATTTGAAGTTTTAAAAACCTACAGATTACTTCTAAAGAGTGACATTTTCAGTGGCTCGTGAGTCTATTCTTGTTTGAGGACTTCTGACAATATGTGATCCATTCAACTAACACGTTGCCATTGTCAACACTTGGCTTCGCTTGGCTTCACTCGGCTGTTGATTTTGATTAAGTAGAGATCTTCGCTCTTTTCATACTTTTATATTTGTTGAATGCATCACATCTATTTATTAGTCCCTGCCTATATATAGGCAGGGAACTTATGTTTTCGTAGACCTCTGCAATTAATTTGCATGACAAAAAGATTTTAAAAGCTAATGTTTTCACAAGGTTTTGTCAAAAGTATTAGTTCCTGCCATTCGACAAGATACTATAGCATTCGAGTGGGTGCTATTTTCAATTAATTTCAACGAATGGTAATGGTTTATTTAAAATATACAAACTTTCTCAGTAATTGAATAGTAGGGCTTTCGATTTTTCCTACAAAGTATGATTTCTTGCAAAAGCTGGTAGAAAGCTAAAGTAGAATTAATAATAGCTCTTCTGCCAAAAAATGCAAACAAAATTTCTTAAAATATTTCCCAGTACAACTCATTTAATTTCAGAGTGTTAGGTGAACAACTTGTGGTTTAGTCACTTGGCATTTCTTGTCATTCATTTTTCTCTTGACAGTGAAACCAACCAAAATCTTAGCAAATATTGTCTTACAGACTGGAAATGCATTTCCTTATTTCATTGTAAGGAAGAAAAATATTTTTCTGACCAAAAAAATTGAAAATTTTGAAAGATCACAATAATTAAAGAATTTGAAGGTTTCTAAGAGTTTTCGTTCTTGAAGTTTCCAGAGGTTTTTGAAAGTTTCAATCTCCGAGTTTCTATTGGAAGCTCTTATGTTTATTCAAAATGCCCTACGTTGTGCTCATATTTTGAGCACATCTTCTGCTGCAGAGTAGATATGATGTGTTTATTAGGGAATTCATGATCCTCGTTTCTTTCTACAACTATAATGTATGCTATTTAGAATAGCCTTTTTGAGGACTCCAAACTGGTGCAAAGTATGTATAGAAGCCATGATGGTGCACTTTGTTTTTAATGGAATTTTTACAAAAGAATCCCTGCAATTTCAAAGAAGTTTTTTTAAAGAGGGTCTCTGAATGAACACATAGTTGTGCCAAATGATCTCATGTATTTGTCCCCCAAAACAACCTTGCAAGCCGCTCATTCTGCAGTAACATAGCCACATTGTTTGATGCCACAAATGACATCTTTTCTAGTTCAATAATATTGTCTGGGAGTCTTAAAATATCATCATTGAGCACCTCTCTTTGGGATTCTGATTTTAATAATTTCTCTCCATATCTTGTATCTGGGTCTTCAGTTGAGCTTTCTTTGTTAGTAATTTGGACTGCGTAACAAGTAGGCTTTCTACGACCAGGCAACATCCTAGTGATTAGAACTTAGAAATAAAAGCTTGAACCATCTTGAAACTAGTACCTGACTTATATTCCAAGCAATCCTGCTTTATGTGCCAGAAAATTGAGCTACCTTTTTTCAGCAATAAGCAAGATTTTTTTGATAACTTCAGCATCATATGATTTACTTATTTGTTTGTTCTCAACATAAATATCTTGCAGCCGAATTTCTCCTATAGAACCAGATACATAATTCAAGTCATAGAAGAAAATTAAAGCTGTAAAACTAGTCTTTCACGCATATACTTAAACTGGGCATTTATTTGCATTTTTTTGGACTTACCAGTGTTCAATCCTGAGGACAAGGCATTTAAGTGTGTTTTGAATTCATCAAATGATTTCAATCTTCCAGTCAACTGTCCCTCCCAAGCTTCATTGCTACATTTAGTTGCATGTTTTGAAATGTGCTTTCATAAAGGAAGGTCGATACTTAAAAATAAAAGTTTGAAAAAGCTATGGATGGTCACAAACATAGTATCTTCTTCTACTTTCTTGGTCAAATTCTGGAAAATCTCTGTCAATTAATTTTGAATTGTCTGCACGGAAGACATCTTGTTCAACTTTATGAGAAGCTCTGCATCTTCTCTCTCCTTCCGTATAATCTTGTACTTCTCGTTACGAGTGCGCTATAACTTTAGTTCAAGTCAAATTATTTGTTATATAGATATTTTAGAAATTAAATTTAGAGAGGAGAGTGCAGGTGTAAAATTTCAAAACCCTAGCATTGACAGATGTAGTTCCTAAAATAATTTTTTAAAAGTGCAAATCGTAATATTTCCAACAGGTTGACGGTAGGAATGCATTCCAACGACAAAATTGTTAAAGATGAGACCTACCAAATTTTTAAGGTCAGTATATGCACTAGCCTGATCTTGAACAATTTTTCCTGTAAATATTTAAGCAAGAATTTAAAGTTGTTAACGTAAATGAATGCCAACTTGCTTCCAAAGAGTGAGCTGATCTTGCACAATTTTCTCCCTAAATTGAACAATTAACTAAAATATGCGTAGAATTATACATATTTAAGCAAGAATTTGAAGTTTTAAAAACCTATAGATTGCTTCTAAAGAGTGACATTTTTAGTGGCTTGTGAGCCTATTCTTGTTTGAGGACTTCTGATAGTATGGGACCCATTCAACTGACATGTTGCCATTCTCAATGTTTCACTTTGCTTGGCTTTGCTTGGCTTTTGATTTTGATCAAGTAGAGATCTTTGCTCTTTTCGTACTTTTATATTCGTTGAATGCATCACATCTGTTTATTAGTCCTTTCCTATATATAGGCAGGGAACTCATGTTTTCGTAGACCTCTGCAATTAATTTGCATGACAAACAGATTTCAAAAGCTAATATTTTCACAAGGTTTTGTCAAAAGTATTAGTTCCTGCCATTCGGTAGGATACTATAGCATCCAAGTGGGTGCTATTTTCAATTAATTTCAATGAATGGTAAAAGTTTATTTAAAATATACAAACCTTTTCAATAATGTATGTGCTTTAGGTTGAGGTGTATTTTTTTGGAAATCATTATATGTCAACTGGCTATTGGTCTGTTAGCTGAACAATAGGGCTTTCAATTTTTCCTACAAAGTACGATTTCTTGCGAAAGCTAGTAGAAAGCTAAAGTAGAATTAATAATAGCTCTTCTACCAACAAATGCAGACAAAATCTCTTAAAATATTTCCCAGTACAACTCATTTAATTTTAGAGTGTTAGGTGAATGACTTGTGGTTTAGTCACTTGGCATTTCTTGTCATTCATTTTTCTTCTGACAGTGAAACCAACCAAAATATCAACAAATCTTGTCTTGCGGACTGGAAATGCATTTCCTTATTTCATTGTAAGGAGGATAAATATTTTTCTGACCAAAAAAATCAAATTTTTCAAAAGATCACAATAATTAAAGAATTTGAAGGTTTCTGAGAGTTTTTGTTTTAGAAGTTTCCAAAGGTTTCTGAAAGTTTCAATCTTGAAGTTTCCATTGGAAGCTCTTGTGTTCATTCAAAATGCCCCACGTTGTGTTCATATTTTGAGCACATCTTCTACTGCAGAGTAGATATGATGTGTTTATTATTGAATTCATGATCCTCGTTTCTCTTTGCAACTATAATATATGGTGTTTAGAATAGCCTTTTTGAGGACTCCAAACTGGTGCAAAGTATGTATAGAAGCCATGATGGCGCACTTTGTTTTAATGGAATTTTTACAAAAGAATCCCTACAATTTCAAAGAAGTTTTTTTTAAGAGGGTATTTGAATGAACGCATAGTTGTGCCAAATGATCTCATGTATTTGCCCCCTAAAACAACCTTGCAAGCCGCTCATTCTGCAGTAACATAACCACATTGTTTGATGCCACAACTAACATCTTTTCTAGTTCAATAACCTTGTTTGGGAGTCTTAAAATGTCATCATTGAGAACCTCTCTCTGGGATTCTAATTTTAATAATTTATTTCCGTATTCTTGTATCTGGGTTTTCAGTTGAGCTTTCTCTGTTAGTAATTTGGATTGTGTAACAAGTAGGCTTTCTATGACCAGGCAACGTCCCAGTGATTAGAACTTAGAAATAAAAGCTTGAACCATCTTGAAACTAGTACCTGACTTATATTCCAAATAATCCTGCTTTATGTGCCAAAAAATTGAGCTACCTTTTTCAGCAATAAGTAGGTTTGTTTTGATAACTTCAACATCATATGATTTACTTATTTGTTTATTCTCAACATAAATATCTTGCAACCAAATTTCTCCTACAGAACTAGATACATAATTCAAGTCATTGAAGACAATTAAAACTTTAAAACTAGCCTTTCATTCATATACTTAAACTAGGCATTTATTTGCATTTGTTTGGACTTACCAGTGTTCAATCTTGAGGACAAGGCATTTAAGTATGATTCAAATTCATCAAATGATTTCAATCTTCCAGTCAATTGTCCCTCCCAAGCTTCATTGCTACATTCAACTGCATGTTTTGAAATGTGCTTTTACCAAGGAAGTCCAATACTCAAAAATAAAAGTTTGAAAAAGCTATGGATGGTCACAAACATAGTACCTTCTTCTGCTTTCTTGGTTAAATTCTGGAAAATCTCTGTTAATTGATTTTGAATTGTCTGCACGGAAGACATCTTGTTCAACCTTTTGAGAAGCTCTGCATCTTCTCTCTCCTTCCCTATAATCTCGTACTCAAATTATTTGTTAAACAAATATTTTAGAAATTAAATTTAGAGAGGAGAGTGCAGGGGTAAAATTTCAAAACCCTAGCATTGACAGATGTAGTTCCTAAAATAATTTCTTTAAAAGTGCAAATCGTAATATTTCCAACAGGTCGATAGTAGGAATACATTCCAACAACAAAATCGTTAAAGATTAGACCTACAAATTTTTTAAGGTCAGTATGTGCGCTAGTCTGATCTTGAACAAATTTTCCTATAAAATATTTAAGCAAGAATTTAAAGTTGTTAACGTAAATGAATGCCAGCTTGCTTTCAAAGAGTGAGAAAATCTTGCACAAATTTTTCCCTAAATTGAACAATTAACTAAAATATGCATTGAATCATACATATTTAAGCAAGAATTTGAAGTTTTAAAAACTTGTAGATTACTTTTGAAGAGTGACATTTTTAGTGGCTCGTGAGTTTATTCTTGTTTGAGGACTTTTGACAGTATGGGATCCATTCAACTGACACGTTTCACTTCGCTCGGCTATTGATTTTGATTAAGCAGAGATCTTTGATCCTTTCGTACTTTTATATTCGTTGAATGCATCACATACATTCATTATTCCCAGGGAACTCATGTTTTCATAGACCTCTGCAATTAATTTGCATGACAAACAGATTTTGAAAGCTAATTTTTTCGCAAGGTTTTGTCAAAAGTACTAGTTCCTACCATTCGGTAGGATACTATAGCATCTGAGTGGGTGCTATTTTCAATTAATTTCAATGAAAGGTAATGGTTTATTTAAAATATACAAATTTTTTCAATAATGTATGTGCTTTAGGTTGAGGTGTAATTTTTTGGAAATCATTATATGTCAACTGGATATTGGCCCATTAGTTGAACAGTAGGGCTTTTGATTTTTCCTACAAAGTATGATTTCTTGTGAAAGTTGGTAGAAAGCTAAAGTAGAATTAATAATAACTCTTCTGCTGACAAATGCAGACAAAATCTCTTAAATTTTTTCCCAGTATAGCTCATTTAATTTCAGAGTGTTAGATGAATGACTTGTGGTTTAGTCACTTGGCATTTCTTGTCATTCATTTTCCTTATGATAGTGAAACCAACCAAAATCTCAGCAAATCTTGTCTTGCAGACTGGAAATGCATTTCCTTATTTCATTGTAAGGAAGAAAAATATTTTTCAGACCAAAAAAATCAAAAGTTTTGAAAGATCACAATAATTAAAGAATTTGAAGGTTTATGAGAGTTTTCATTCTCGAAGTTTCCAAAGGTTTCTGAAAGTTTCAATCTTGAAGTTTCCATTGGAAGCTCTTGTGTTCATTCAAAATGCCCCGCGTTGTGCTCATATTTTGAGCACATCTTCTGCTGCAGAGTAGATATGATGTGTTTATTAGGGAATTCATGATCCTCGTTTCTTTCTACAACTATAATGTATGCTGTTTAGAATAGCCTTTTTGAGGACTCCAAACTGGTGCAAAGTATGTATAGAAGCCATGATGGCGCACTTTGTTTTTAATGGAATTTTTACAAAAGAATCCCTGCAATTTCAAAGAAGTTTTTTTAAAGAGGGTCTCTGAATGAACACATAGTTGTGCCAAATGATCTCATGTATTTGTCCCCCAAAACAACCTTGCAAATAGCTCATTTTGCAGTAACATAGCCACATTGTTTGATGCCACAATTGACATCTTTTCTAGTTCAATAACCTTGTTTGGGAGTCTTAAAATATCATCATTGAGCACCTCTCTTTGGGATTCTGATTTTAATAATTTCTCTCCATATTCTTGTATCTGGGTCTTCAGTTGAGCTTTCTCTGTTAGTAATTTGGACTGCGTAACAAGTAGGCTTTCTATGACTAGGAAACGTCCCAGTGATTAGAACTTAGAAATAAAAGCTTGACCCATCTTGAAACTAATACCTGACTTATATTCCAAACAATACCACTTTATGTGCTAGAAAATTGAGCTACCTTTTTCAACAATAAGTAGGTTTGTTTTGATAACTTTAGCATCATATGATTTACTTATTTGTTTGTTCTCAACATAAATATTTTGCAACCAAATTTCTCCTACAGAACCAGATAGATAATTCAAGTCATAGAAGAAAATTAAAACTTTAAAACTAGTCTTTCACGCATATACTTAAACCGGGCATTTATTTGCATTTGTTTGGACTTACCAGTGTTCAATATCGAGGACAAGGCATTTAAGTGTATTTCAAATTCATCAAATGATTTCAATCTTCCAGTCAACTGTCCCTCCCAAGCTTCATTGCTACATTTAGCGGCATGTTTTGAAAAATGTTTTTACCAAGGAAGTCTGATACTCAAAAATAAAAGTTTGAAAAAGCTATGGATGGTCACAAACATAGTAACTTCTTCTACTTTCTTTGTCAAATTTTGGAAAATCTCTGTCAATTGATTTTGAATTTTTTGCATGGAAGACATCTTGTTCAACCTTCTGAGAAGTCTGCATCTTCTCCCTCCTTCTGTATAATCTTGTACTTCTCGTTACGAGTGCGCTGTAACTTTAGTTCAAGTCGAATTATTTGTTAAACATATATTTTAGAAATTAAATTTATAGAGGAGAGTGCAGGCGTAAAATTTCAAAACCCTAGCATTGACAGATGTAGTTCCTAAAATAATTTCTTTAAAAGAGAAAATCGTAATATTTCCAACAGGTTGACGGTAGGAATACATTCCAACGACAGAATTGTTAAAGATAAGACCTACCAAATTTTTAAGGTCAGTATATGCGCTAGCCTAATCTTGAACAATTTTTTCTATAAATATTTAAGTAAGAATTTAAAGTTGTTAATGTAAATGAATGCCAGCTTGCTTCCGAAGAGTGAGGTGATCTTGCACAATTTTTTCCCTAAATTGAACAATTAACTAAAATATGCGTCAAATTATACATATTTAAGCAAGAACTTGAAGTTTTAAAAACCTACAGATTGCTTCTGAAGAGTGACATTTTTAGTGGCTAGTGAGTCTATTCTTGTTTGAGGACTTCTGACAGTATGGGATCCATTCAACTAACATGTTGCCATTCTCAATGCTTCACTTTTCTTGGCTTCGCTTGGCTGTTGATTTTGATTAAGTAGAGATCTTCACTTTTTTTTGTACTTTTATATCTGTTGAATGCATCACATCTGTCTATTAGTCCCTGCCTCTCATGTTTTCGTAGCTCTCTGCAATTAATTTGCATGACAAACAGATTTTAAAAGCTAATGTTTTCACAAGATTTTGTCAAAAGTATTAGTTCCTGCCATTCAACAGGATACTATAGCATTTGAGTGGGTGCTATTTTCAATTAATTTCAACAAATGGTAATGGTTTATTTAAAATATACAAACCTTTTCAATAATGTATGTGTTGTAGGTTGAGGTGTATTTTTTTGGAAATCATTATATGTCAACTGGCTATTGGCCCGTTAGCTGAATAGTAGGGCTTTCGATTTTTCCTGCAAAGCATGATTTCTTACGAAAGCTGGTAGAAAGCTAAAGTATAATTAATAATAACTCTTCTGTTGACAAATGCAGACAAAATCTCTTAAAATCTTTCCCAATACAACTCATTTAATTTCAGAGTGTTAGGTGAACGACTTGTGGTTTAGTCACTTGGCATTTCTTGTCATTCATTTTTCTTCTGATAGCGAAACTAACCAAAATCTCAACAAATCTTGTCTTGCGGATTGGAAATGCATTTCCTTATTTCATCGTAAGGAGGAAAAATATTTTTTTG
Organism: Cupressus sempervirens; assembly: GCA_028749045.1. NCBI lineage: Eukaryota > Viridiplantae > Streptophyta > Pinopsida > Cupressales > Cupressaceae > Cupressus > Cupressus sempervirens. The sequence goes on along the minus strand of CM053787.1, from coordinate 64,079,851 downwards.
ACCAAAAAAATCAATTTTTTTGAAATATCACAATAATTAAAGAATTTGAAGGTTTCTGAGAGTTTTCATTCTTGAAGTTTCCAAAGGTTTCTAAACATTTCAATCTTGAAGTTTCCATTGGAAGCTCTTGTGTTCATTCAAAATGCCCTGTGTTGTGCTCATATTTTGAGCACATCTTCTGCTGCAGAGTAGATATGATGTGTTTATGAGGAAATTCATGATCCTCATTTCTTTTTGCAACTATAATGTATGGTGTTTAGAATAGCCTTTTTGAGGACTCCAAACTAGTGCAAAGTATGTATAGAAGCCATGATGGCGCACTTTGTTTTTAATGGAATTTTTACAAAAGAATCCTTGCAATTTCAAAGAAGTTTTTTTAAAGAGGGTCTCTGAATGAACACATAGTTGTGCCAAATGATCTCATGTATTTGCCCCCCAAAACAACCTTGCAAGCCACTCATTCTGAGGCATTTTTCTTTGCCGCTTGTAGGATTTGCTCAATTTTATTCTATGCAGTGGCAGAAAGAAAGTTGCCAAATTCATAGTTTTGCCCTATATTTTTAGTGAGAACATCCAAATTTTACTGTAATTTCCATCCATGGGAGGAAATTGTGGGTCTATGTTCAGCTTCTCTGACAGAGGGTTTGCTCAGTTTTACAAGGCCAAAAATAAGCCATGGCCAACACAACTTCCCTCGTCTCATGACTTCCTGTGGTTGCCTCAATAATTGAAAGAGGAGAAATGGCAGAATTTAAAGTGGACGAGATTCAAGACAACCTTTGTAGCCCGAATTGGTGGGATGTAGGGCCAACTAAGAACAAAGGGAGAAAGATTTTCAAATTCTCCAGCCTCAGATCCTTGTCAGGGTTTTGGAAAAAGGATGTAAAAAATAAGGCCGGTCTTGGCCAATTTTCCCTGCTACAACATCGATTTTTCGTTTCTTTGTTGAATTTGGTTGGTGTTGTAGAGCATTTAAATGGACAAGATGGTTCAAGAAACCCTAGATTTCATCCATGGCCTCCACGATTGCTATGGGAAATAGGACTGCATTTGGTTCTAAAGGAAAAGTGTTTTGCATGCAGATCTATAGTGAAAAGAGCAATTTTTTAGTTTTATTAATGCCTTGCACTGTGGTCAGGATGCATGGAAGATTTTTTTGTATTAGTTTCCAACTCACTATGTAAGCAGATCAAGGTCTATGTCTAGAAGTAAGATATTTGAGAATGAAAACGAAGGTCGAGGTAATTATTGGGTAGAGGATTTCACCACAAAAGCCATGGGTGGTAATGAATTGTAGCACACAACTTTGGTCTGAAAATTTAAGTTGATTTAATGTCGGCATAGGAGGCAAAGCATTCTCTGTATGCATGGCATTTTGTACACAGATTTCTTTAAATAAGGAGCTAGACCTCGCATAATGATTGCAGTAAATTTTATAGCCAAAGCCCTCATACAAACCAAGAACTATTTGTCAAATGTAGCCCATTAAACAACCTAGCTGAGCACAAAGAAAGGTTTTAATCCTCCAATAATCTTGTTTCTAATTACAATGGTGTTGAGTCGAAGATCCGTGGTTGATTTGAGAGTCAATGCATCATACTAAATAGGCAATGAAATTGCTCCAGTTCCATTTCAGGTTCAATCACTAAGTATTGAAAATTATTCCAATCTACAAGAGTCTCTATTAGTTGAGTAATTGATACTGGGAACACATAAACTCAAAGCAAAAGAAAGGTAGTTGCTCACCAAAAGAAAAAACATCTAAAGGTTTCTAATGTACTATCTTACAGATTGGCTCAACATCACACACTAAGTTTTGATTTCTAAGCTAAAACTGTTAAATAGTCAAAATTGACTTATTTGCAGAGCTTGTGGAGAAAAAACTAAACTTGGGATTATAATATAGTCACAAAGCAGAGTGAATTGAGTCATATTCCAAACCTATCATACCTTTCACAAATTATTATTTATTTTTCAGAATTTGGAAGAAATTAAAATAAAATAAAAGTTTAATAAATTATCCTTTCAATGTAAGTTTTCCATAACTACCATCAAATTAGGGGTGATACTATTGAGGTTTCGTCATTACAGATCTCTACTTCTATTATATTTGCACTGCTCTCATATACACTCTTACATAATGCATTTATTTATTTTCTTCACTATTTGGTACTATTTTTTTGGGTAATCCATTTGAAACTCTTATAGCTCATTGTAAAATTTTGAATTTTAACATTTCATATTTTCATATTTTTCATTAAAAAAATTAAAAAATCTGCCTAGTATTTCTAGATTTCTTGTCAATGGAGCAAATATCTTGCCAATATTTATATAATATTAAAGAAATACTTAAAATAAAATAAAATAAAATAAATTCATGCAATATGATTATAAATAAGAGATTGATTAATGTAACTCTATTAAAAAAATTATATATATTAATGTAAGAGTTGAACTTTTAGAATTTAGATTTTTAATATAGCTTAGTTTGGTTTCTTCATATAGAAATTTCATACTATCAATAGATAATTTTGTTTACAATGGATAAATTTAACAACAAATGAAATACAAATATAAAGTGCTACATTGCTATTATTTCCACAATATTTGAAATTTAATAACAATTTTTTTGGCAACATCCTCTTTTTTATTACAAATAACACTTGCTCTTTAAGACCTTTTAAACACGATAGACATATTTATATTAGACTCAAGTTTTTTTAAAAATCATTCATTAAAAGCACCCTAAAGGCATAAAAATGCTACACCTTGTAAATAATTCAAAAGGAATTCCACACCTTTGAATTGAAAGTTTCAATACTGCAAAAACTTCCAATTCAATTTTAAATTGCTTAGGTAATTGAGCCTTATTGATTTTGGAATTAAAAAAAATCACTTTATGACCATTCAATATAACTATAAAACCACAACAACTCACATGTGACACAAATTCTTCACTCCAGCCTAACCACATTCTCATCTTACCACACCTTATCAAAAAGTAAGTAACAAACTATAGGTAGGAACCTTGGTGCTTGTGTCCCTTATTTTTAAAATCTATTTTTGATACATAATTTCTTATTTCTAATTGGTTAGATACAATTTTTCCCAGAATTGTTTTTCTTTTTTAATACATAAAATAGCTTTAAAAAAAGGTTGGAAAGATCAACATGCATTTATTAGACAGTCAAACATACGTTAGTTGTTAGTTGCAGAGTGTGGTAGAGAATAATAATTAAAAAAAAAAACTTCTAAATCAGGCCAAAGTGTTTTCACATATGAGATGAACTAGCTGAAGTGTTGTAGGACGACGACATTGTAAGACCATAAAAACCAGTTTTTCATTATAAAGAACAAAAAAAATGACTTTTCAGCACGCATACACCAGTTATAAAAATTGAACTCATTCCAAAGAAAGAGTGGGCAGACAGAACATGTTTATTCTGCAATATGGGAACAGTGGAGACAGAGCAACACTTTGTCATGGAATGCTTGGCTTACAACGACATCAGATCTGATTATACAAAAATTATGCAGAACAAGGACTTCAACTATTTATTTGAGGAAGATCAAGTGAAAAGAACAGCAGAGTTGATTATCAAAATTCAGAGAAGAAGAGACAAGTTAACCAAAACTTTGCAACTGACTAGTTTGGCTCCTAACTCGGGAGGGCGATTGCATGGGTCCCATAGACTACTTTAGTCTCGTGGACGTCATTAAAATCTATCATATCATATCATATCATTTCTTTATTATGCCTAAAAAAATCTACCTATCTCATTACTATGCCCAATTGCGTGGAGTTTCTCGATCAGTATTGTTCAGATATTTTTGGTGCAGAGAGCGAAATAATGAGGCCAACAATTTCGTTCGCTTACCACGATCTTGACGAGCAGGCCTCCACGGCTGCCATGGACGTGGACGATGGAGATCCGCTCGAATCAATGAACGCCATATTTCCTGACAGCAAATCTTCAGATGTAGATTTCTTTAATTTATTTGAAGATGATTTTGACGACACTGATATCGCTTGATCAGACCACCCATGGTATTTTCTTTTGATTTTGTGGATATGATCATTGAAATCCTATTTGGATTTTTGTTTATCTGTCTTTGGGCGTTGAGTCAAGCCCGAACATTTGAAATTTGTGGCATTTATATGCTGAAATGTATATTTGACTTGGGTTTTCATTACTTTCAGAAATCTCTAACGCATTTTGGTTGCACATGTTGAAAGCTTTGTGTTTAATCGAGTTATTGTTCAAGTAGTTTGGACAAGGTGAATTGTATCATTTGATTTGGCATTCGCTGCTTTCTGACTTCTTCATAGCTTACACATATATTATGGATATATTTAAGTTGAAATCCTCAGCCGTCCTTACCTGTATTTTTATTAATTTTTAATTCGGCATTTGGTGGTGAAATTTATACACTGATGTGGCTTTTCATTTTCAAGTACTTCTGAAAATTTCTAATGTCGTATGTAATTTTTGGATAGCTAAGTTTTAAACGTAATCCGATTTCATTGCTGGCGGTAAGATGGGTACGTCTGTGACATTTGGATTGGAGATATACGACTCTGATTAGGTTTCTATTATTATTATTATTATATTATTATTCTATAATGCCATCTGTATGTTTTCGAATCAGGTTCAAACCCTAACTAGTGTTAACTTGAGCTTTAATGTTGTGTGATAGTTTGAAATCTAGGGTTTGTGACACTTGTAAGTGAAATGTATGGTCCTCTAATTTGGTCTCTCTCAGTCTATATATATATATATATATATTTATATATTTGTTAAAAAGAAGAAGACAATCTTAATGTTCACGAGGTTAAACATAGCCTATGGGACATCCTGTTGACTTCAGTAAATCATTTCTTTTTCTATGCAGGTTGATGATGAGGTCATCCAACTTCTAACTGTTTTCCTTGCTAAATAAGTTATGCCAAACCCTCTTTACCCATGTCCCTTTTGTCCTTTTCCAATGTTAGGTCTCACTATGAAGCTGATTTGAGTTAGTCCTAATTCGAGCAATAAGATTTTTTATCTTTACATGCTATATTGGCCCCTATGCAAGTTTTTTGAAGTTGGTCACATATTGGATTAAACTCGCGGATATAATATTTTTTTCTTCTTGCCTATCCCATTACACCAATTCCTGTTGTTGAACTTATCCATAACAAAACCTTTATTTCTTTGTTATTTGTGGGACACGTGTTGAAATGAATATCCCATTTACCAATGAACATGATGTTTTGTTGCGTCCATGTCTTCATCCTTTTGCACAATTTATCATTAAAGACAACCTTAGGCCATCTAAAGTCTTCCATTTGTTCAAAATTCTTTAGGTTAACTTAATAGATGCACCATAGCCATTGCTTCAAAAAAGAAAGCTCTTGTTTCACTTAACATGATATCATATGGGACAATGCTCTTGATCTTGAACTTGCTTGTGATCAAATGTTCTTGAATTCCCTCAATTTGATTCCATTGTGAGACAAAGGTGCTGCTGGCCCATACCTCACACCCATAAAGAACAACCAACAAAACTAAAAGATGTAAAAGGGTTTGAGTAGTTTTCTAGTTCCAAACCTTTGCCTCTCTACATATGTTTTTAAGAGCATAAAAGGACTTGTAGCCTCCTAAAATTCGTTTCTCTCTGCAACCTTCCCATCTTAAAAATAAAATTATAATTTCTTATATTGAAACCTTTTGTGGGGTATAGTTGAGTTTTAGTGATTTGATTACTTGCACGTTGTGAAAAGTGGATCATGAAATGTATCATTTGGTTTGGGCATTTGCACTTTCCTAGTTCTCTATTAACACACTTATATATTGTGGATATCCAAGTTGAAGTCCTCAACAAGGCTTACTCATACTTTAATAATTTTTTAAAATGTTGAATTTTGATGATGAAATGTATACACCAATTTGGTTTATCTTTTTTTCTTACTTAAAAAAATTTCTAATGCCATATATGTTTTTTGGATGACTAACTTTAAATTCATATTAGGATTAAATGAGTGTTGGTGGTGAAATGGGTTGACCTTTGTGACATTTGGATAGGAAATATATAATTGTGATTAGCTTTATATTATTTCTAAATTCTATAACGTCTTCTATATTTTTTGGAGAATTGGGTTCTTGAGTTTTGATGTTGTGTGATGTTTTCAATCTTATAATTTTGGCCCCTCTCTCTCTCACACACACATTGAATGAATGAATGAAAGATTTTAATAACGTCCATGATCCCAAAGCAGCCTATGGGATCCCTAATAAACAACACACCCAAGAATAGGGTGCCAAAACATTAGGCCTTTTTGAAACTGCTTCTTTATGTTAGCTCTTAGCCAATAAATTTCAATCACTTTGTTGTTATGTCTAGTTGCAATTCTTCAAAAATAGTAATTTAATTGCCAATTTCTAGAATATCCTCTTATTCTAGACTGGATGTCATTGTGTGCGGGGCATTCCATGATAAAATGTTGCTCTATCTATACCACTCCCATGTCGCAAAATAAACATTTTCTTCCCTCCCATTCTTCCTTAAGCATCACCTCCTTATATCTCTAAATATCCTCATGTTTAATTCCCTTCAAATATCTAGATAAGCATAGACTTGTCAAATAGTCTTGAGACAACCTAGTTGGTAAATAGTTTGTCCCTCTTGCTCACTTGGCTTTACCTTGACTCTAGAAACCCAGAATGTGAGGAAACAAAAGGATGTTACCAACAAATGGGTCAGTGTATGTGTTATATCACTGCCCTCTGAATTATAAGGTACAACTCACTTATATGCAAGATATGCAATGAATTATGTCTTTAATAGATTGTTTAGATGGGGGTATGCTCTTAAATTGAGAGCAGAAGAGGATAAACCAAATTGTTTGCAAACACAAACAACCTAGGCAGGTTAAGATTTGGGTAAAGTATGACAACCAGTACATTAGCTATCACAAATCACCTTGAAGCTCTCTAACATCTACTCCTACTTCTAAATGCAGATTGGACCTAATGAAATGCAATCTAGGGAAAGAGCAGAGATGCACATTAAAGATGAAATGGAATCCACCTTGACTGATAACCTTTCACTAAAATGGAATGTAGTAAAGTATCACCATCTTCAAATACATTTGTCCTACAATCCCATAGAGACTACTTTACTATGCATGGTAAACTCAGCTTGAGGAGACAATAAACAAAACATTAGAAATGCTGATCTCAAATGGAATTAAGACCACACAAGACCTAGTTGCAAATATCAATCAAATCCTCCATTTTATACAACCTCTCGATTCTCACTCAGTATTTGGAAATACAAGGGGAGAAGTTGCATGAAATTGCCGATCTTTTACATTAACTTGAAAAATCACATATTTAGGTTCCCCTGTCCTCCAAGAGTTACAAGTGACCTTACAAATTTAGAACATTTTGACGATGTTGCATACCGATAGTCGTCAGTTACAAAAGGATGTAGAGCATTTGAATTGCCTGCCATATCATCATTTTACAATTACAATTACATATCATAGGGAATGAAGAAGGAAACAGGGCAAAATTGATGAAATTCCCATTTGCAGAGGTTTCCAATCATTTGTGCAACGTTCCAAGGGCTAGGTTTTGGTCTTCAGACATTCTCATGGAAACGTAACGTCTCCTCCATCTTTTGTAGGCTCTGGATCATCTAGAATTCTCATTGAAACGACTAATATTCCTCTCTGGATCTGTAACAATCACCTTGGCGCCAAAACTTGTATTTCATATCCTAACAGTCACAATAAGTTTGAATCTCCATTGTCGATCTCCAATCAACGATCACAATTTAAGCATGGCAACCCTTTCATCTTAATCTTTGTCGCTTCTTCGCAACTATCCATTATACAACACTTTTAACTTGTGCGATGATGCGTTGACTAACTATTATTTCATTTCACAGCTTCGCAACTAAAGACCCTGATTGGAAATGAAACCTTGCGATGTTGCACTAGCCCTTAACTCAATTGGTTTGATTTCTTTTTCGCACCCTTACGACTCAAGATTCTAACTCAACATTTAACCTTGCGAAGTTGCGACCAAAGCATTTTGCTGCTTCATCACCTTAACTCCGGGTTACCCTTAACCATGCGTGATGGAGCGATAGTTGTGAACTTAAATATTTTCTCATTTATCGCTGCCTTGCAACATGAAAAATCTTCAATGCTTTCTAGCTTGCGACATTGCGATAACTATTATGTCATGGCCTTGGAAGACTTTATTGACATATGCTTAATTTCTTTATGTATTGGGGCCCACTAATCCAATGCTCACATTCTCGCTTTGGTTATTCTTCATGCATCTTTGAAAAGAGAGAAAGCAACAGGTGTTGATCTGCTTTTGATCAACGGCTTCCATAAAGTGAAGATCTTTTATAACAGTTAGAAACTCCAACCAACCTGAGTGTGCCATTTGGACAACTTATTCTGACGCATTCCTTTTTGCGGCCCGCAGCTGAGTCTGGTCCCACCATCTCCATGTGTTGAATTCTCGCATTCTCGCTGATTTCTCGTGCAACTTTATAAAGCGAGAAAGCGACAGGTATTGATCTTTTAAGATTTGATAGTTGGGAAGATGCATCGTTTGACATCGCGTGGAAACTAAAGAGGGGCTCGCATGGACAGGTGTCAACTCGTTGCTTCCTTGCAACATGAAATCTTAACTCATCTCTTAACCTTGCGAAGTCGTAAATTTATGCTTTCGCTCCTTCACAACCTTAACCTTAGGTTACTCTTAACTTTCAGCAACGATGCGATGAAGAACTTTCGCTACCTTAACTCAAGGTTAACTTTAATTGTTTGCGAAGATGTGATAGCCTTAGATCTTAAATGTCATGTTAAACCTTCACACCATCGCAACTGAAATTTCTTCAAGTTAGAGTTAAGTCACAATCTTTGATCTGATCCTCATCTGACGTTTAGGAATCCATCTCTAAAGGCAATTGACCTTTCAACCCGTGACGTGGAGATTCAGATGCATTTTGCGCCGTTGATTTGATTTCCATCTTCGCTCTTGCCACCTTTGACTAGGTTTTTCCGCTATTGCTAAATATTTGAACTCTTCCTCTGCATCGGATTCAAATGCTCTTCCTTCTAACCTATTTCCATAATCTGCATCATATCCTCTGGCCTTGATATCAATGTTCTCTGCCGCCTTTTGTTTTGAATATAAGTATGATCTTGTTTTTTCGAATGCATCCTGTCTTCACCATGAACACTTGATCAAAGCATTAGGGTTTTAGAACAACTTCCCTCTCATCTAGGAAATGCACAAACTTACCCTCCCTTTCCTAATCACCTAATATGAATGAATGCATTAGATTGCTTTTGAATGCCCACCTAGGTGCACACAAAGGGATAGATGAGAGAAGAAGTTCCTTAAGGGAAAATCTAGACACAAACATGACATCACATAGACTCAACCCTAATCCTAGAAGTTTGAAAAATATAGGGGAATTGAAATCATGGCAACAAGTGGCTCTAATTGGGGAACTAGGCATGTTAGTGCCTAGGCAGGAACCTAGCAATCTTTGGGTCTCGCTAAAGGAATCGGTAGAACACACACACCCCAGTGATAAACTATCTTACTCCTTTATTAGAGGAAACCACTTTCCAAAGATTAGTGCCTAGTCCATTGGGTTGTAGAGTCTTAAATAGCACATGGGAATGCATTTGTAATTCGATGGTGGGGAAGTCAGGTAGCCAACACAATAGGAAAGCAAGAAAAGACAACTACACTAGAAAGCAGGAAAACACACAACTAAACTAACTATATACAAAGGTGGAATGAATCCCACCTTAAAACCAGTGATATAAGTTACTTATGTGAAGCTACTGACTGGTCGAGAGTAGGATCCTTTCCTCCATAATTGATTTTGCTCTCTAAGCAGGAATCCTACTTGTATCAACATCATGACAACTCAAACTCTCCAAGTAGTATGCAAGACTTGATTGGATGCCCATTCAAATCCAAATAACCTCTCTTCATCATATATTACTTCATCCTCCTCAGGTCCTCTTGTACTCTCGTTCTGATAATCTTCTAGGAGAGGAAGATGGTCACACACCTCCTTATTTGGAAGTAAGGTGATTAGCACCGGGGCTTTCAGTTACACTCTCACATAACTGGGCTTCGTTAACTAGGGTAGAGAAAGGCTTCTCCTGCACAAGTTCTGTTATTGGATGGGTACCCGCTTCATTGTATTCAAGAATCAAATCTCCCTCAGCTATGTAGTAATCTCCATTCTCCCTATCCTCCAATGCATCCTTATTATCTTTAGGAATGAAAACATAGGAGAAGGGGGAGAAAACTCAACCATTAATGGGCCTTCTTCAACTTGATTTGGATTTCTGCTTGGGCCATCAAGTGATTCTTTTGTTTTGAGGGGTGGCAAGGACCAACAAACAATCTGTTCCTCACTATAAGAAAAAGTTGCGTCTACCAATGGAACTGATTCTTCTACAGATTCACATTTGATCTCAGGACTCTTTTCTTCAATCACATCTTTATCAAGGATAAGTCTTACCAATGGGTTCGTGAATTTCCTCCTCATGCTGACACAACCATTCTTCAGGTTGAACTTCGTTGCTTCTGTCTTCAACGAGAGTCAGAGTTGTAGCTCTTGGCAGATTAGAAGTGGAATGCTCTATTGCAGGCAGATGGTCATCGGAAGATTCTTCTTTAGAGGGCTTTGATGGAGTTTTGTCACCTTGATCTATAGCACCAGAAATAGCCTCTTGTCTACCAAAGACTACAACAATATGAGAACTAGAATTAGGTGACATTACCATGGGGGCTTCATGATCAGGTGTAGATGCTATCTTCAGCTTTAGCTCCTTTCTCTTGTCCTTTTGCTGATCCTTCAACTTATGGAATCGATTGCAGAGGTGGCCCCATATCTTCCTTGCTTTGGGGTCATCTCCTCTGTTGAGGCTCTCTGCAAGATTCAACAAGATCTTCTAAAAGACCTTGTCCTTAGTTGTATGGAGTTCTTCAAGAGTAGGCTCAGGCCTTGGCCTCTCCTTGGTGTTCACATCAGGAATGTTCACCCACTCTTTAAACATTTGGAAATCATAAGGAATAGAGTCAGGTGACTTCAAGGGTTCTTTATGTTCAATTGTCTGTACTTGTTTCAACTTCTTGCAGGTCTTTGAGTCTAAGGAAATGGGTACATATGTGATTCTATGCTGATGTTCTCATAGACTGCATAGGAGATGCTTTCTCTATACTGATCAAAAAGCTCATGAAGGACCTTGTCATCCATGGTGTGGAGTTCTTCAAGAGTAGGAATGAGCTTTAGCCTTTCTTGCTTCAACCTCAGCTCCTCTCTTTGCATGTCTTTCAACTTGTAGAATCTGGCACACACACATTCTCACAAAGATGCAGAAACATGATCCTCTTCAATGTTGATATTTTCGTGGACAACATGGGAGATGCTTGCTTTATATAAAAGTACAAGCTCTTGCAGCAACTTCTCAGTAGTCTCATTGAGTTCTTGGAGAGTGGGTTTAGGCCTTGGCCTTCTCTCGGTCTTTGAATTTCGCATGGCCATTGAGTCACCCTAGACCTTCTCAGACCAAAGAAAGCAAGTGCTCTATATAGAGTCGCCATCCTCTATCCTAGGGGAGGAACCTATTGACATAAGCAATAAATAACTTTTTGAAACAATTGGGGAAAACAAACAAGACTGATTTGCAATGAAAACTAGGAACTAGTATAGACCCTCCCCAGCGGAGTTGCCAAAAATTGTTGGTAAATAGTTTGCCTCTCTTGCTAACTTGGCTTTACCTTGACTCTAGACGCCTAGAATGTGAGGAAACGAAAGGATGTCACCAACAAATGGGTCAGTGTATGTGTTATATCATTGCCTTTTGAATTATAAGGTACAACTCCCTTATATGCAAGATATGCAATGAATTGTGTCTTTAATAGATCACTGGGATGGGGATATGCTCTTAACCTGAGAGCAGAAGAGGATAAACTAGATTGTTTGCAAACAGAAACAACCTAGGCAGGATAAGATTTGGGTAACCTATGATAGCTAGTAGAATAGCTATCACAAATCACCTTGAAGCTCTCTAACATCTACTCCTACTTCTTAATGCAGATTGGACCTAATAAAATGCAATCTATAGAAATAGCAGAGATGCACATTAAGATGAAATGGAATCCACCTTGACTGATAACCCTCTACGAAAATGGAATCTAGTAAGATATCACTAGCTTCAAATACATCTATCCTACAATCCCATAGAGATTACTTTACTATGCATGGTTAGCTCAGTTGGAGGAGACAATAAACAAAACATTAGAAATGCTGATCTCAAATGGAATTAAGACCACACAAGGCTTAGTTGTAGATATCAATCAAATCCTCCATTTCATACAACCTCTTGATTCTCACTCAGTACCTGGAAATACAGGGGGAGAAGTTGCATAAAATTGCCAATCCTTTACATTAACTTGAAAAATCACATAAATAGGTCCCCTTGTCCTCCAACAGTTACAAGTGACCTTACAAATTTAGAACATCTTGATGATGTTGCATACCAATAGTCGTTAGTTACAAAAGAATGTTACAATTACATATCACAGGGAATGAAGAAGGAAACAGGGCAGCACTGATGAAATTCCCATTTGCAGAGGTTTCCAATCATTTGTACAATGCTCCAAGGGTTAGGTTTTGGTCTTCAGACATTCTCATGGAAACGTAGCATCTCCTCCAACATCTGTAGGCTTTGGATCATCCAGAATCCTCCTTGAAACGACTGATATTCCTCTTTGGATCTATAAAAGGCACCTTGGCGCCAAAACTTGTATTTCATATCCTAACAGTCATAGCAAGTTTGAATCTCCGCCGTTGATCTCCTATCAACGATCACAATTTAAGCACGACAACCCTTTCATCTTAATCTTTGTCGCTTCTTCGCAACTGTCCATCATACAATACTTTTAACCTGTGCGATGATGCGATGACTAACTGTTATTTCATTTTGCATCTTTACAACTAAAGACCCTAACCGCAAGTGAAACCTTGCGATAACTGTGAACTTGGTTGTTTTCTCATTTATTGCCGCCTCACAACTTGAAAAATCTTAAATGCTTTCTAGCCTGCAACATTGTGATAACTTTTATCTCGTGGCTTCAGAAGACTTTAGTGACATGTGCTTAATTTCTTTATGAATCGGGGCTGACTAAGACACGTGTCCAATGCTCACATTGTCACTTTGGTTATTTTTCATGCATCTTTGAAAAGCAAGAAAGTGATAGGCATTGATTTGCTTTTGATCAACGACTTCCATAAAGTGAAGATCTTTTATAACAGTTAGAAACTCCAACCAAGCTCCAACCAACTTGAGCGTGCCATTTGGACAACTTATTCTAACGCATTCCTTTTTGTGGCTCGCAGCTGAGTTTGGTCCCACCATCTCCATGTGTCGAATGCTCGCATTCTTGCTTTGGTTATTTCTCGTGCAACTTTATAAAGCGAGAAAGCGACAAGCATTGATCTTTTAAGATTTGACGGCTGGGAAGATGCATCGTTTGACATCGCTTGGAAACTAAAAGGGGCTCGTAGGGACAAGTGTCAACTCGTTGCTTCCCCGCAACATGAAATCTTAACTCATCTCTTAACCTTACAAAGCCGCGAATTCATGCTTTCGCTCCTTCGCAACCTTAACTTGAGGTTACTCTTAGCTGTCAAGGTTACTCTTAATTGTCAGCGATGATGCGATGAAGAACTTTCGTTGCTTCGTTGCCTTAACTCAAGGTTAACTTTAACTATTTGCGAAGATGTGATAGCCTTAGATCGTAACTGTCATGTTAACCCTTTGCACCATCGCAACTTAAATTTCTTTAAGTTAGAGTTAAGTCACAACCTTCTCTTTGATCCTCATCTGACGGTTAGGAATCCATCTCTAAGGGCAATTGACCTTTCAACCCGAGATGTGGAGATTCAGATGCATTTTGCGCCGTTGATTTGATTTCCATCTTCACTCTTGCCACCTTTGACCAGGGTTTTCTGCCATTGCTGAATATTTGAACTCTTCCTCTGCATTGGATCCGAATGTTCTTCCTTCTAACCTGTTTCCATAATCTGCATCATATCCTCTGGCCTTGATATCGATGTTCTCTATTGCCTTTTGCTTTGAATATAAGTATGATTTTCTTTTCAAATGCATACTGTCTTCACCATGAACACTTGATCAAAGCATTAGGGTTTTAGAACAACTTCCCTCTCATCTAGGAAATGCATAGATTCACCCTCCCTTTCCTAATCACCTAATATGAACGAATGCATTAGATTGCTTTTGAATGCTCACCTAGGTGCACACAAAGGGATAAGATGAGAGGAGAAGTTCCTTAAGGGCAATCTAGACACAAACATGACATCACATTGACTCAACCCTAATCCTATAATTTTGAAAAATATAGTGGAATTGAAATCATGGCAACAAACCCATAGGGTGCTACCATGGATGTGTGGCCAACTGAAAAAGACCTTGAACAAATCTGATTGGTACACACCTCTCCATTTCAATTTCTGACATGAGCAGTCTGAACAATGTGATGCAAAAGAGGAACTTAACAATAGATGGTCAATTGGTTCCTAATTACTCTAGCACTTTAGAAATCTAGAAGAGCGAACTATACCAATACAGTGAAGATAATTACTCATAAAACCCCTCTTATAAATTTTAATCAATGCAAAGGCTTTGAGCTTCCAAAGAATCAAATTGTTCTAGCATAAGTCATTTGAGCTTTTGATAAACTTAGGGGTATTGTTGGGTTTTATATTTGAAATTTACTAAGCAGGAACTTGATTTGAAGCTGCTTTAGATTAATTTATTTTTTATTCAGCTTATGATCAATTTTCTCTTGTTTAGTTCCTTATCGATCTTATAGATGGCTTGATAGCATAAAGTGGTGCAATTAAGTCTTTCCGTTGTCGATTTTTGGAGGATGCTGCAAATGTAATGACATTGCCTATTTGGTATATGCTTTTCAAATGCATCAATCTCCTCTTACATGTATTGCAAATGACACATGGAGAGACATGTCTCCTCGTGAGACATATCTATCCATTATAATTAATAAAATAATAAATATATATAATATCTCATTTATTAATATACATATACATATAAATATATATATTATATATCACACTTATATATATAATATATATGTATATTTATATTGGTCTCATAGGTTTAACCAACCGAAGCTACCAAAACATTAACACTCCCTCTTAGCTAGGGAGGGTAAACATATGACCATATATTACCTCAATGTAATCTATAGATATTGGGAGTAATGGCCTCCTGAATGTCAACTTGTTTGATATTCACCATGTACTCTTTGAGCAATGGCCTCCTGAATGTCGAGTAGCAAGATGTTTACCAAGTATTGTGAGTAATGGCCTCAAGAATGTCAACTTATTTGATATTCACCAAGTACTCTATGTAATGGCCTCCTAAACATTGGTTTGCATAACATTCTCCATGTACTCAAAATGTTCATAAGATATGTGTACATGCATTCTCATAATGCTTACCATATGAACATCCACATGCAAAGAATAATCTATCATGATTTGCATAGACATCGTAAGATATTTATCATAATAGATTAAGTTATTGAAAGATCGTCACCTTTCAATAACTTCTGCAAATACCAGTGACATTATTTGGAAGATGTCACTTCCTCATAATGTACACAAGAGTTAGGCCCATATAGTTATGAACAATATTCATAAATCACAGTCCTCTTAATTGTTTACAATGTATCGATGAGTGGAGAATCCATCTCAACATGGTTTACTCCCTTTGAATTAGTATGATCGAGAGGACCGAAGGTTGATTGTATCATATCCTCTATCTGCTCGCTTGAGATAGATGCTTTAGACTCCCTCTAAACATCAATCTTCTGATCTCCTTCACCTTTGAAGAAGTGTCAAACTCCCTCTGAGTCTGAAATCAATCTTTCCATTCCTGCAATAACATTCTTAGCAAAGATCAAGGCACATAGCTCTTATAGTATATAAAAAATCTACATAAGAGAGAGTCTACATAGATTAGTTAAATAAAATATTCAAAAATAATTCTTCATAAGATCATATTCCAATATAATATAGATTAATATATATAAATTGAACATATATGCATATATTCAATCATCTATATATACATTAATCTATATTCTAACATATTATCAACTAAGAATTAAATATGAAGCTATAATCATATATCCCCTCATTACATGAATTTACTTCTATTCTTATTCCTAATGATATTAATTTTCTTGTAAGTATTACCTATATACCCTTGTACCTTTCCAATGACGTCACTATACATAATGGAGAGTTTAGTTGAATGGAGTATAATGCCCATTGACTTCCTTTGTTCTAACAGAGTTACCCTTGACTGGTTATGTCATAGATCCCTCCTTATAATGTTTCTGGAATGAGTGTAATATCAATTGACCCTTGCCCTTTCAATTCAAGTTTCGCTGGTTGTAGACTGACTTCTTACTATAATGTGTCATCATTTTTCAAGTCTCGTAGATGGCATTACATATATACGGGTTATTTCAATTTATTGCACATATCCTTAGTGGTAATAGAACTTGGTTATAGTTTATAATGCAACTTTGGCATATGTGATATGAAACCTTGGTATGTGTTAGGAATTCCCTTTCTATCAGGCGATTCTCCTCAATATAGGCGATAGTACTCTTAATATTTCTTTCGGTCAATATTATGTTGTGGCTCGATGGTATCCTGTACTGCCCTTGGTTGTGGTGTCATCCATGTGAAAGTTTTGGACATAATGAATCATAAATATCACCCATTAAACATGACTATTATCGCCTTATGTTGTGAATCCTAACGTACGCTCAATACCCTATTCACAATCATTACTATATGCCACAGGTAGTTTTATCACCTGCTGATGTGGAGATTAAATGTGTCTCTCCATACCCGTGATCTCTAATGTCTAAATAATAGCCCTCAACATTATGGGAAGCCACCATGGCTTGCAGGCAGTGATGCAAGCCAAAAAGATAAGGTTTCGATGCCTGTCAAATCATTTGACACAAGGTTTGGTGTAGTTTCCCATGTGAAGGTGGTACAGATTCAACGCAGCTTTATTTGTTTGTTATCTTGAAAACTGATCAAAGGTGGCTTGGAACCTCGTAAGGTTTAATGATTTTTGACATCACAAGATATGAACCAGTAGAGAAAAACGTATTATATAAACAAGATATTTAGTGGTATGAGACACATATCTTTGTTTTAATATGTCTCTCCACTCTATAGCAATTTATAAATTGTTTCTCTTGCTCATCGAATTCCAATGGTTGACTCTAGCGTATTTCTATTTTTGTCTCTAATTCTTCATTGATATCCTCCTCCCAGGCTTTGCTTTGATACCATGTTGATTTTTGGAGGATGCTGCAAATGTAATGACATTGCCTATTTGGTATATGCTTTTCAAATGCATCAATCTCTTCTTATATGTATCGCAAATGACACATGGAGAGACATGTCTCCTCATGAGACATGTCTATCCATTATAATAAATATATAGAATATCTCATATATTAAATATATTAATATACATATATTGTATATCACACACATATATAATATATATATGTATATTTATATTGGTCTCATAGGCTTAACCGACTGAAGCTACCAAAACATTAACATCCATGTCCAGTGTTAGACTTTGCTCATCTTCACTTTTTTCTACATAATCTGCAACTGTTGCCTCAAATATCTTCAATGACTTCTTTGCACTCCCATAGATCTAAAATTTTCTCTAGAAGAGGGAGATCGGCCCAAGAATTAAAATAGAAGTTGGCTGATCCACCATCATTGATGACCCATGAAAGATGATATGTGATATATGGGTGGTATTCCATCACGAATTTCCAAACATGTGAGCCATTTGGAACATTTGTGATTTTTGGAATTTCGCATGGGTTGTTGTTGTTCAATTACCGAGTCTAGAATATTTTGCACCAAAGAGCATTTGGGGAGGTATACATTCTGTAGACTATTTTTTCAACTAGAGAAAAGGCATGCAAAGTTAGGTTTTTATACCTACTCCACTAGTAGACTTGTTCATTTTAGCAATATCCTATTTCACCAGAGATATTTGTTTTAAGTTTTAACTCATTGAATCCTTCCCATAGAATTAGTTTAAGAATCCCATCAAGGCTAGAGTAGGCTCTTTTAGTATGGTGTAAACATGACATAAGATAGATTGGGATTGTAGTAAACACAACTTTAGTCATCAAGATTAATGCTGCCAGAGGTAAGAATGTCTCATTCAAGTCTTAGTCTTGTATTTACTTATATCTGTTGTGTTCTTCCCCAAATTAGAAACAATGAATCCTTTGAATAGAGATATTGATAATTGTAGCTCATAAAGGTAAGTTAGAAGTAGAGCTTAGGTTGGACTCTACATGAAGGAAGTAGGGTACACGTAGGACTCTAGTTTATGGAAGTAGACTTCAAATAGGACTCTACTTTACCCAAGTGCTGTAATAAAAGGAAGCTAACGGAAATAGAATTAATAATATTTCTCAAGAAGGACATTGAGAGAGAGATAAAACCAGAGAAGAGATTTCTGATTTTCAGTAGGGCAGCAAGGAGAAAGTTTAAAACAGGTAACAACAAAGGAAGGTAGCAGTGTAAAGAATATTCCAGGTTGGCTGTTTTGTTTGTAACTTGTTTCAAAGCCATTTTCCTATGTACTAGGAGCTCTTGTAAGATTTGAAGTTATTTTGAATGATGAACTGATTGAAGAGCATATCAACCGTGTATAATTGTGTTTTGCTTTTCTAGTTTTTCACTGCTTTATTTCTTTAAATAGATTTGGTAGTGTAAATCTAGATCTGATCTATTTACCTAGAGATTGGATTTAAGAAATTAACATGGTATCAAAGCTTTAAGCTCTAAAAGAAAAGCACAAGATAAATATGGCAACCAACAATATTGGATGAGGATAGGCTAGATGGGGTTTCTAACTTCTTGCCATGGAAGGCAAGAGTCACACTACTATTCAAAGGGTAAGATTTCTGGGAGAGTGTAGAAAAGGTTCTTCTAGTATAAACAGTTCTTGCACTTCAGGCAACACAGGCTAAGGACACTAAAGGACAGAGGGTAATTCTAGATGCTATAAATGATAACTTGATTTTGCATATAGCACAAAAAAACAAAAGCCAAGGACATATTTGACACCCTAGTTGATTCTCTTTGAGAGTGACAATATGAACTAGAAGCTGGTTCTGAAGAACAAGCTTTGAGATTGTTGGATGACCAAATCTAATAATGTTACCATTTAACTTACGAGGATCACATAGATCCGTAATCAACTTGCAATAGTTGGAGAAAAGATCTTGGATGAAGAGCTAGGGAATGTAGCTCTAAATGTTTTCACCAAGCCATGGGAATCATTTGTAAATGGATGATTGTAGATTAGTGGAGGCAATGGGATGATTGTATTCAAAAGGCAATGAGATGATTGTATTGAAAAAGAGACTCTAGAGGAGTTCAAATCCAACAAGCAAGGAGGTGGTGATGAAAACTTGGCCCTTATCACCAAGACTAAGAAAAGCGAAGGGAAAGCTTTCACCAAGAAAGGTAACAATTGTGGAGAAGGACATGAACTTGAAGAGAAGAAAGATTTAAGAAAGGTCAAGTGCTTTGTTTTCCATAAGCAAGGTCACTATGCTTCTCAATGTTTAGAGAAGATGAAAGGGATAGGAGGACACGACAAGTAATAACAAAGACTTAGTTGAGTGAATTTGCAATAAAGTTTGAGAACAATTTTTTCCTCGCACTCTGTCTTTCAACTAGCACTATAGTTAGAAGTGCCTGGTACTTGGATAGTGGTGCCTCTCGTCACATGATTGAAGCATGAGAGTTGTTCAGTCAATTTTCTAAGAATTACTCAGGGATCACTATGGAGCTTGACAATGATGCCTTGTATGCAGTTAAGGGACAAGGAATTATTTAGTTCCAACTTGAGTCAGGAGGATTAATTGATGCTCACGAAGTGTTGTTTGTACTTGATTTGAAGAAGAACTTGTTGTCCATCTCAGTTATTGAGGACAAAGTTTACATAGATACCTTCTAGAAAGGGGGAGTGTTCATTTGCCTAGAGAGAGCTATTACTAACATAGTTGCGAGGATTGGAGGTAGCTAAGGCAACTTATATAGGCTACAATTAAAGACCATTTAGGCACTTGTGCATAATAGTGAGAGCTTGTGTGAGTTGTGGCACAAGAGTATGGGGTACTTGCATCACAAAGCCTTGCCTATATTGAGAGAGATGGTCGCTAGACTTCCAAAGTTTAGTCTGGAGCAGTAGGGGGTATGGAGAGGTTGTACTCTTGGTAAAAAGCCAAGGATTCGTTTCCCAACAGTGAGACTTGATCCAAAGAGATTTTGAATCTAATACATTCTTATTTTTTTGTGCCTATGTCAGTGGCATCAATGAATGGTGTAATACTATTATGTCACCTTCATTGATGATTTCTCCAAGAAGACTTGAATCTAGTTAATGAAGACCAAGATGAGGCCTTAAGTCTATTCAAGGAGTTGAAAGCTCAAGCAGAGAATTTGACAAGGAAGAAGATTAAGGTGCTGAGATCAGACAATGAGGGCGAGTATACTTAAAATGAGTTCAGAACTTTTTGCAAGGATGCATGAATCAAGAGAGAGAAGATAATTTCTTATAATCTGCAACAAAATGGGGTTACAGAGAGGAGGAACAAATATATCATCAATCCTATGAAGGTCATGATCCATGATTAGAGTTTGTCATTGTTTCTATGGACTAAAGCATGCAACATAGTTGTATATGTACAAAATAGTAGTCCTTAGAAGGTTTTAGAGGACAAGACCCTTGAGGAGGCATTCATAGGGATTAAACTTGAGATAAGACATCTTAGTATTTTTGGTTGTCCAATCTATATTCATGTGCATGTGGAGAAAAGGACAAAGTTGGAGCCCTCAAGTGAGAAGGGCATTCTTGTGGGATATAATGAAGAGTCAAAAGCCTACAGGGTCTTTATCCCAACACAACAGAGGACAATTATGATTGAGGATGTCGAGTTTGAAGAAAATTTGGCCTCCAAGAAATCTCATGATCCACCCACAATTGTAGAGGATATTTTGCAAGATGATTCAAAAGGTGATAAGAGGTCATTAACTTCCTAGTACAAAGGGCCAAACTTCAAGAGAGGGATAATTGGCCCCTTCTAAATAGTTAGGAGGCCTAAATGGTTTGAATAGACCTTGAGAGATGCTTAGGAACATGTTGAGGCTCCTAGAACCACATTCAAGGATAGTAGGCATCACAAAAGTGCCCATTGTATATGGCTTGATGATTATCACCATAGGCTCAGAGCCTTTGAGCTTTGAGGAAGCAACTAGCCAACAAGTGTGGAGAGATGCCATGGTGTAGGAGACTAATTTCATTGTAAAGAATGATGTTTTGGAATGCTTGCAAAGACCAATGGGGAAGTCAATAACGACTTCTAGATGGTTCAAAACCAAACATGTAGGAGATGGTAATGTGGAGAAGTGTGAAGCAAGATTTGTGGCTAGAGGATTCTTTGACAAAGAGGGAGTAGACTATGAGGACACCTTAGTAGACTACAAGGACAAGGGAATTATACATTGCAGATCCTTCAAAGATTCAAGATGGAGAACAATAGATCAATGGCTACTTTAACAGTAATTAATTTGAAGAAGGTTGATTCTTCAAAGTCAGAATTAGTAGATTCCAGACAATTCATGAAATTAATTGGCTCATTGTTGTATCTCATCAACATTTGACTAGACATTTGTTTTGTTGTAAACACCTTGAGTTTGTATATGGTTGAGCGAAGGCAAGTTCATTACATTTCAACAAAGCATGTGCTCAGATATTTGTAGGGCACAGTGGAGTATGATTTGCAATACCTTTGTGGTGATGGGGTGAAGTTGCAAGGTTATTCTGATTTAGATTGGGTAGGGTGTGATACAAATCAGAAGAGTACTTCAAGGTGTTGTTCCAATTTAGGGTCAGCCATGATTTGCTGGTTCAGCAGGAAGAAAACTTCAGCAGCACTTACATTAACTGAAGCTAAGTACATGGAGGCAGGTTTGACAAGTTGTGAAGCAATTTGGCTTTGCAATCTTCTTACAAGTTTATTTGATTAGGAGTTGGAG
Organism: Cupressus sempervirens; assembly: GCA_028749045.1. NCBI lineage: Eukaryota > Viridiplantae > Streptophyta > Pinopsida > Cupressales > Cupressaceae > Cupressus > Cupressus sempervirens. The sequence continues at coordinate 64,057,582 of CM053787.1, read as the reverse complement.
CCTACTGTGATTAATTGTGACAATCAGAGATGCATAAAACTCTCAGAGAATCCAATGTTTCATGATCGGTCAAAACACATTGAGATCATATATCATTTCATTAGAGACAAGGTCTTGAAGGAAGCAATTAAGCTTCAATATATTTCTATGGATGAACAAGTTGTAGACATACTCACCAAACCCTTGGTAAAGGGGTAGTTTGTTTTCTTTTGAGACAAGATTGGAGTGGTGGTGCATACCTTTCTCGCTAAGTAGTAAGAGGGAGTGCTGATAATTGTAGCTCAGAAAGGTAAGTTGGAACTAGAGGTCAAGTTGGACCCTACTTTCAGGAAGTAGAGTTCAAGTTGGACTCTACTTACCCACCTAACTAATTAAAGTAGTCACCTAAGAACAAGAGTTCAAGTAGGACTCTACTCTATGGAAGTAGACTTCCAAGTATGACTCTACATTTCCCAACTTCTGTTGTAAATGGAAGCCAAGGGTTAAAATAGATTAATTATCTTTCTTAAGATGGACATGGATAGAGAGAGAGAAAATCAGAGAAGAGATTTCTAATTTGCAGCAGGGCAGAAAGGAGAGTTTATAACATTTAATAGTGAAGATAGTGAAGAAGGTAGCAATACAAAGTATAATCCAGGTTTGCTGTTTTGTTTGTGACTTGTTTGAGAGCCATCTTCCCATGTACTTGGATATCTTGTAAGTTCTGAAGTTATTTTAAACAATGAACTGAATGAAGAGCATACAAACTATGTATGATTGTGTTTTGCTTTTCTAGTTTTCCTCTGCTTTATTTCATTAAATAAATCTGATAGTATAAATCTAGATCTGATCTATTTACCTCGATATTGGATTTAAGAAATTAACAAGAGGGACACCTAAATACTTGCTTGGGATGGTGTCTATGTTGAAGCCCAAATAATCAACAACACTTTCTCTTCATTGACTTCTTAGTTTGGAAGATATATATATTTTGGATTCATCATGATTGATCAATTAGCTAGAAGTATCGATATAATTATTAAGCGTTATCTTAATTTCTTTGACCACTTCTAAGTTTTCATCCCCACACAAGATGACACATCAGTAAATGTTGATGTGTGATTAGATTGAAAGGGGATAGGAGATCCACTTGTCAAAGGCCATTAGAACTTTTAAAGAATCTAAAGGGGGAGCTATATAGAAAAATGGAGAATTTGATAGATGAGATACATTGGAAAACCCACTATAGCCTTTCTAGACCAACCCAAATTTTATTAATACTGACTTAAAAAATAGCCATTGAGCTCCATTTTAGACTCTGCTGATATCTACCTGATATCTACTTTTATCATCATACTCTTTTGATATGTGTAGACTGTGGAATTATTTTTTGAAATAGTAATACCATTGGCATCAAGAATCTCTCTTCTTGGAGTAAAACAACACTATTCCCCAAAGATAATTTTAAGGGAGGATTGCGTCAAGTGTAATTACAACCAATTTGTAGATAACCTTATAAATTGTATTGCATTATATGATTGCCTTGTAGTCTTCGAGTGTTTAATTATCTACCTTCTTGGGGATGATAGTAATGATTGTAGTGTTCACAATTTTAAGAAGCTTCTTTGCTTTTTTTTTGGAGTCTTGTGCAATCACTCAAATTTTCTTACCTAAGAAATGCAGACATTTATGAAAAAGAGGGCAAGGAAACGGTGGAGATTTTTGGCCGTAGCTAGATGTAATTAAAATAGGATTGCCTTTACTTCCCCTCTAGTTAACGGAACCTTAACAAATCATTGGTTGTTTTTGTGATGAGTTGTGGGATGTTGTCAAATAGAGGATCCCCTGCAATAGAATGTGCAACATTTGAGTCAGCAAGTAGGTCTTGAATAAACCTGATTGTCTCTTCTTGGTTATTTTCTCTATCTTTTAACAAATGGACATTGTGAAAACATACAAATTTCTTTTTCTTTTGGAATCTTTTATCTTTTCTATTGCTATGAAAGGATTGGGTGTTTAGATCTACCTTTGAGAGTCATCTCTCCCTAGCCGCCAATTTCCGTAAAATCTCTCCCCTAGTTAGAATCCACAATATTGAAGGGGGAAGTAGGCCCTGAAAAAACCTAATTGTATCCCCTTGAATTTCTTCATTATCTTGTAGCATAATAATGTAAACCAACATGATGTCTATTTGGTGCTTGGTTGCATGCCAATTGTTACGCGTGTCTAAGTCTCTCATTCCAAATGACAATCTTCATGGCTCTCTATAGGATGGGGTTTCTCTCCTAGATCTCAACATATACTCCTTGATGTTCAATTGCTCGGTTTCTTGAGCTATCTTCTCACTTGTTTTTGTTCATTTTCCTTATCTTCTTTTTGTAGCCAATATCAATGTATAAAAATTTGGATCCCAATTATCTCAAAATAAAACAATCGCTTTGGCATATGGTGCCCTAATATTTTTTGCTAGGGTTCGTGGAGAATGTGTTGCCTTAGGTTTTCAATTGTCTTTTTTCACCGAATGTTTTGATGATATCTGGAGGCGCTATCTTAGGGCAATTGATTTTTAAACAACTGGAGATCTTGCAAGATAGAAAAGAATCTTTGTGCCTCAACATCCATTCATTATTAGTACTTACCCATCAAGGTGAAAATGGATATTTTCTTCAAGATCGCAAGTGGCTACAATTGGAATCATAGTAATTATAAATAAAAAAATATTTCAACATCTTTATTATTGGTATAGTTATGTTGATATGATCCCTAATTTGTGTAAGGTGCTCCTCAAACCTATATTCAAATGTGGAGATTATATAATATAAATCAATACTAGATCGAAAAGGATTGAAATTGGGAATTCATTTTTGTAGATATAAAATTGAATTATTCATATTCTAGGGTCTATGTTAGGGAACAACATTATATGTCTCTTTACTTTCAAAAATTACACAAAAAATCCTTTCAGAAGGAAAGTAGAATGTAGTTTGCGAGATTCATTCTTCAATTTGGGTTTAAGGGAATCTACCACCACAGTTTTTTTTAAGGACCGTGTGCTTCTTTAATGTGGGAATGTACATGTCTTCAAAGACAATATATCCTTTCTTCATGCCAATGGAATTTTAGCTGTGATAATACCTATGCGACAACTATAATTATGTATTGGAATTTTGCATATGTCATTACATGTTTTTTAGAGTTTTGTCCTTTAATCGTGCAGATATTCATCTTTGAATCCCAATTAGCGTAACTGATTATTGATGTGTTATAACTTATCTTGAAAATTGAGATTTCTAAACTTGCTAGTGGACTTGATCCTCTAAGATCACCTGTAAATGATGCAAAGATGACGATCATGGGTCCCAACTAACTAGGCTATGTTAGGTACCCATATTTAATTTAATCTCACAAACAAAGAAAAGGAAAAAGCTTGACGGGACATAATTCTTCACCAAAATAGAGAAAATATGCAAACAAACATGAACAAGTGATGGATAGAGAACGTAGGACTCCCAATAGGTGAGATTCATCTCAAGTATACAATCAATTTTCCTTCCATAGGAAGAAAAGGGAAAGACGATGTAGCCCCTTGGAATGTATGATTAGGAAAAATGATGAATGCTTGAAAATAAAACATGATCCAATGTGTGCAAATGACTTGTCTTGCTTTGGGCGTAAACAAGACCAAGTTCAAATGTAGGAATGTTTTTAATCCAAATAAGAATTGGTATAAAATAGGATAAAGATGTATACTAATGTTGTCTTTAAGATTTGCTCATTTGTCACCATGTCCTTAGTAGATATGCCACAATCAAATAGGTACTCGTCCAATCAAAAGAGGTGACAAACTAGGATCAAGTGCTAAATAATGTTGAACAAGATTCAAATACAAATATCAAATACAAAGATGTCGAGGAAACAATTATGCCATGAATGCCATTGAAGATGAGAGACACCCCTCAAATTTGTCCTGTAGATGTGAAATGTGAGACCCCATAGACAAGTTTGAAGTACCCAATAAGTGATTATCCCACAAGTGAATTGTTGCAAAAAATTATTAGAACCTTGTAATGGAGCATCTCTGAGTTTTGATGAAACAATTGAAGATGAATAATCTTGCTGAGTAGGAATGATGCGAGCCTCAATTAATGGCTTTGCACAAGGAATCATTGAAGGTGAAGAATTAACTATTGTCTTTGTAGTTGAAGTATCAATTATTGTTTTTGTTGGGGAAGGAGTAACTTGAGATGTAGATGTTGCATCGGGGGATGGATGGGATGCCCACTCAAGCAAGAGTTGGATGACATTAGGTGAGATATGAGGACATAATTCATTTTCATGTTGATTGCTTCCACAATATGTTTATAAAAAACTTTTTTACATGATTTGTTCCTTAGATGATAGGATCTCAAAAAATTACACAATATGTTTATAAAAAACTTTTTTACATGATTTGTTCCTTAGATGATAGGATCTCAAAAAATTACAAAAGAACATTCAACAAAAAATATAAACCCATAAATATTATTAGTACCAATGATTTGATCAAAACAACACCTTAACAAGTGCTAGCATTTCCAAGTAATCTTCCAAAATATAGATATGGAAAAAACTAAATAAAATATAGTTGGGGCTGAATTTGAAGAGTGCATGGATGGCTTTATTGAACTCCTTAATACCTTTCAATGACTTAAGGACCATGAAAATTGAAGATTGTGGCAAAACGTTACGAGTTGATTGCCGAAAAGAGAAATCTGACTTCATTGAAAAATTAATTTCACCTAAAGTAATATATGTGAAATTGGCCCCCACCATTGTGAAGTGCTTGGAACTGGCTTTTCGTGGAAATCTCATTTGTGATAAAAAAATACTTTGGTGGATAGCTATGACATTTAGAAAAATGGCCAATTAGGGTATATGAGGGTTCAAAATTAGCTCCTAGACATTTGTAGTTTTTCCTAACATGTGAGTATGGGTCTCCAACAAAATTGAAGTCTTTTGAAGGTTGTGGCATTGCTTGTCTGGTGGTGGTTGGGGAGTGATAGTGGTGGCTTGCATGCCACTCGTTGGGGTTAAGCCTTGCAGGGTTGGGGGGATTGGTCAATCATGGTCCAAAAAAATTTCAAAGGTCAATTTTAAAATTATTAATTTGTTTTTGGATTTTTAAGCTTTGCAGGCAGTACCTTTTAATGCTAACTTTGATGCATAGTGAATGACAATTCAGGGAATGTCATTCTGACCATGCACAAAATATATATTTTGTAGACTTTTCTTGTGCCAATGACATCGATCATAGTGTATTGTATGATGTTGTATGACCATGCAAACAAAATTGTATGCTACCTGAAATTTTTCTTTGAGGGTCTAAGACAGAAGTCTTCTTTCAATGATGTGACAACTAAAGAGTTTTTTGGGTCCTTTGGACGAGTTGCAGGATCAGTTTTGGCCCAGTGTGCTTCAAAAATATCAGCTACCTTCTGGATCTTGTAACCATGACCCAACTTGAGACCCTCATAGATCTGGCCTTGTATGTTTCATTTGGATGAAACAAAATGCAAAAGTGATTGTCCAATTGACACCAGAGTGCACCTAAAAAAACCTCAAGCCTGATAATTGTTAATTTCTTAAATCCAATCTCTAGGTAAATAGATCAGATCTAGATTTACACAACTAGATTTATTTAATGAAATAAAGCAATAGAAAACTGGAAAAGTGAAACATAATCATGCATTGTTCATATGCTCTTTAATCAATTCTTCATTCTTTGCACACACTCCCAACCATCATTCTTCATGATGGAGTTATGCTTCTCAACCATGGCATCTCTTAACACCTGTTGGCTGGTTGCTTCCTCAAAGATAGAAGACACCGAGTTTACAATGTTGGTCATCAAGGCTATATGCGTTGAAAACTTTTGTAAAGGTCTAGACTCTCCTCAAATGTGGTTCTGGGAGCCTCAACGTGTTTTGAGGCATCTCTCGAGGTTCTCGAAGAATCTAGGCCATTTGGAAGGGTCTAATTATCCCTTTCTTGAGGTTTGGCCCTTTGAACTACAAGTCTATGAAATCTTCTCACCCTTTGGATCCTCCTACGAAATATCCTCTGCAATTGTCAATGGATCATGAGATTTCTTGGAGGCCAAGTTTTCTTCAAACTTTGACATCCTTGCACACAATTGTCTTTCATTGTATTGGTATAAAGACTCTGTAGGCTTTTGACTCTTTATTGTATCCCACAAGAATGCTCTTCCCACATAAAAGCTTTAACTTTGTCCTCTTCTCCATAGGCAAATGAATAGAGACTGGGCAACCAAAAAAATCCTAATATGTCCTATCTCTGGTTTAATCCTCTTGAATACCTTCTTTGGAGTCTTGTCCTGCAAAACCTTGTGAGGACTCCGTTTTGTAAATATACAATGGTGTTGCATGCTTCCGCCCATAGAAACATTGGAAAACTTTGATCATGATCAAGCCCTTCACAAATATAATGATAGATCTGTTCTTCCTCTTTGCAACCCCATTTTGTTGCGCATTATAGGCCACTGTATGCTCCCTCTTGATACTTGTATCCTTGCAAAAATCTCTGAACTCATTTGAGGTATACTCATCCCTGTTGTCCGTTCTCAACAACTTGAACTTCTTCACTGCCTGATTCTCCACTTGAGCTTTGAATTCTTTGAATCAACTAAAGGGCTCATCTTTGGTCTTCATGAACTAGATCCATGTCTTCTTGGAGAAATCATCAATTAAGGCAACATAATAGGTTGCACCATTTATTGATGCCATTGACATAGGCACACAAACATCAAAATGTATTTGATTCAAAATCTCTTTGGATCGAGTCCCATTGTTGGGAAAAAAAGGTTTTACATTTTTGCCAAGAGCACAACGTCTACATTCCCCTTAGTGCTCTAGACTAAATTCTGGAAGTTTGGTGATTATCTCTCTCAATATGGGTAGTGCTTTGTAATGCAAGCGCCCCATCCTCTTGTTGGAAGATTGGAAGATTGGTTTGATGATGATATGTTACATTCATGACTGAGTTTGTCATTGATGTGAACGTAGCATGTTTGATGTCTTCTGTGGTATCTGACAGAAGAACAACGGAAAGATCAAGTTGGTATGGACGACAAGTTGTGCATGATAACCACTCGAGGTTATGTGAGATACTTTGGAGTATCTGGTATATGCAGATAACGTAGGAAGCAGAAAGGATAAGTCTAGAAGAAGTTATGTAAGTTTTGGTGATGTCGGTTTTGAGATAGATTTAATAGAGGCATGTTTTGGTAAACTTGTTATATCTCTTAGCAGAGTTGATATCTTGAGGATCGAGGTTGAGGACATGTTGAGGAGGACGTGGCTAAGCTCGCTCATCATAATATTGCGTGTACGGAAAGTTATTCAAGTTGCAAGGCGGAAGATTTGTGTTATCACTAAGTGTGACGTGTTCTTAATAAGGTCCTATAATAATTAATTGAGAAGGACTAACAGCCAACTCAAGGAATTGTTTTATGGACTCGATATAAAGGAAGGACATTTTCCTTTGTCATGGCAAGTGTTGATATGGCGGAATGTGAAATGTGAATGTTCGGTAAGTAGCAAAGAGTGTGGAATGCAAAGTTGAGCAGAGTAGTGCAGAAGTGAAGGAAACTTCATTGCCGAGGTTTTGTTGAGTGATCCGAGGTTTGGTATTTGGATCCGAGGTTCGTGATCGAGTCTACAAGTTCTGACAGTGATTGGTCTGGTTGACAGGACAAAGGAAAGAAGAAGATAACAGTAAATTACTTGTTTGAGCAGTAAGCTCTTTTTGTAGTTGAAATTGCATGTTTAAGCAGTGGGCTCTTCTTGCATACATTATACCACAACTCCTAATAGGGTTGGAATCTCCTAACAGGGACTCATTGTACTAAATGTTGTAATAGACTCCTAATAGGGTCCATCCTCTAACAAGGAATGTTTATATTAGTACGTCATCTTGTGGGCATCATTCCCACCGGGGTTTTCCCTCTGATCAAGGGTTTCCCTAGTCAACATATCTGGTGTAATTGTCTATGTGCATCTTTGTATGGTTGCTGTTTACTAAGCTCTCATTGTATGTACCAATGCGTGAATGGAGTTACCTTGTAGCCTATATCAGTTGCCTTCTATGACTTGAATCCTCACAATTGTGTCAGGATTGGCTCCCTATAGGCATATAAACACTTGCCCTTTCTAGAAGGTAATTGCGTAACTATTGTCCTCCATAGTTGAGGTGGACAAGATGTTCTTTGGACCAGCTATATACAACACTTCTTGAGCATCAATTGGTCCTCCCAACTCAAACTAGAACTGCATGATTCCCTATCCCTTAACTGCAAACAAGGCATATTACCAAGCTCCACATTGATCCCTGAGTCATACTTAGAAAGCTGTTTGAACAACTCTCGTACTTCAGTCATGTGACAGGGGGCACCACTATCTAGGTGCCAAGCACTTGTATCTGTAGTGTTGGTAGAAACAAAGGCTATAAGGGAAAAATTACTCTTAAACTTTGTTGCAAATTCACTCAACTGAGTTTGTGTTGTTGCTACCACTACTTGTTGTGTCTTCCTTGTGCCTTTCTTCTTTTCTGGATACTTGAAGCATAGTGACCTTCCTTATGGAAAACAAAGCACTTAATCTTGCTCAAGTCTTTCTTCATTTTAGGCTCATGTCCTATGTCATTGTTATCTTTCTTGGTGTAAGCTTTCCCTTTGCATTTCTTAGTTTTGGTGATGAGGGCCAAGTTTTCATCACCACCTCCTTGCTTGTTGGGTATGAACTCCTCTAGAGTCTACTCCTGAATAGAATCATCCCATAGCCTCTGCTAATATGGAATGTATTCTTGAGCACAAATTCCCTTCACAAATGGTTCCTATGGCTTGGTGAAACTATTTAGAGCAGCATTCACTAGCTTTGCATCCAAGATCTTTTCTCCAATTGCTGCAAGATGATCATGGACCTGTGTGATCCTCATAAGGTAGCTGGTGACAATATCAAATTGTCATCCAATACTCTCAAAGCTTGTTTATTAGAACCATCTTCTGATTCATATTGTCACCTAATAGAGACTAAGGCATCAAACATATCTTCGACTTTCGTCTTTTCTGCTATATGTGGAATCAGGTGATCCTTTACAACATCTAGAATCACCCTTTGCCCTTTAGTGTCCTTATCCCTTGCTGCCTGAAGTGCAAGATCTGTTTGTACTGGAAGGACCTTTTCTATGTTCTCCCACAAGTCTTTCCCTTTCAGAAGTTGTGTGACTCTTGTCTTATATGGCAAAAAGTTTGAAACCTCATCCGGCCTGTCCTCGATCTTGAGACTGCTGACTGCCACATCTGTGTTGTGCTTTTCTTTAAGAGCTTAAAGCTCTAATACCATTTCGATTTCTTAAATCCAATATTAAGTTAAATGGACCAGATCTAGATTTACACTACTAGATTTATTTAACAAAATAAGGAAGAAAACTAAAAAACAAAACATACTCGTGCACAGTTCAACTTCATATGCTCTTCAATCAGTTCATCATCATAATAACTTCAGAACATACAAGGGCTCCCAGTACATGAGAGAATGGCTTTGAATCAAGTTACAAAGAAAACAACAAACTTGGAATATACTTGGTATTGCTACCTTCTCCTTCGCTGTTAGCAGCTGTAAATTTTCTCCTTTCTACCCTGCCGAAAATCAGAAATCTCCTCTGATTTTCTGTCTCTCAGTTTCCTTTTTGGGAAATATATTTGAAAAAAAATATTCTAACCCTTAGCTTCCTTTTATAATAGCAGTTGGGTAAAATAGAGTCCTACTTGAGCTCTACTTCCTTAAAGTAGAGTCCTTTATGAAGTCTACTTCCATAAAGTAGAGACCTACTTGATTTCTACTTCTTCCCAGTAAAGTCCAACTTGAACTCCACTTCTTAGATGAGTACTTTAATTAGTTAGGTGGATAGAGTCCTAATTGAACTCTACTTTCTCCAAGTAGAGTCCTACTTGAACTCTACTTCTAACTTATCTTTCTGAGCTACAATATCAACAACTATCTTTGGAATTTTTGAAGGGGATTTTAGATTCAAAGCTTTGATACCATGTTAGATAATGAACTCAATCCTTTAGGATCACCTGCAAAACCAAATGACGCCTTCCACAAGTGTAGCAAGGGCTTAAATACTGCTCGACTGTGAGACAATGGATTAGGTTGATTGATGGACATACAATATACATATAATGCCTTGCTTATATAGGCAAGGCTGAGATTCAAGATTAGAGAAGATCATGACATGTGATGACATGTGCCTTAATCATATGCAGTGAGACAAGTAACATGACAAATATTAAATGAGCTTAAGACGCAAGGAGTACATGAAATAAGATAAGCTTAGATCTCATCAAGAGATTAGAGATTTCTAAAAAGATTCCCAGGACCTATGTAATTTTAACGTGTGAATAAGAGCCACTAGTGAACTAGTTAGGTTTGTTTATGATTGGTTTTAAAGGGTTTTTGAATTCTCTTCTGCCATTATTTTTTCATTTTTGAAAACATATCCTTATTGGTTTACATGTTCATCTGCTTTTGTTCTGCACAAACATTATTTTGTTTTCTACCTTTCATTTAGAAAAGCTACATTGTAACTCTTGAGTGGATGTGTTTCTGTCTGCACATTTGCATGTTAATATTGTTTACTTTTATTGCATGAGCTATAGTGAAACTCATAAATTGATTTGTAGTATGTAGAGTTGCGAATTGTATACCCCTTTGCAATTTCACCTACACTTTTGTAGCCACTTTAGTGTCCAATCCCTTAGCATTTGAGTAGCTTACTTCAGCTCTTGCATCAAGCATTTTCCCTCTCAGAATGCTCAGGACACCTTTTCTGTAGCTACCTTTTTGTATTTGTTTTCTACTGATCTCATATTTCTCGTCTGCTGTTGTTTTTGAGTGTGATTTGTCTACATATTAGTGTGCTGTGCGAAGATCTGCACACTGTGCTAGTTTTGTGACATTTTAATATTCAAATCATAGTTGAAAATTGCATGCATAAATTGCAATATATTGTGCTTGGAAACCCTCCTAATATAATCGTGGTTAAGATCAAGGGCGAGTATATCCTAATGCGTGGTGATTTTAACTGCAAGAGATACAAACCTAGACCACGAAAGAGATACAAACGTGAATCGTTAGGTTTTGTTTGCAGTTTGCAGCGATAGTATTTTTTTTAAGCTCCTGCAAAGGGATTTATCTCTGTGATGGGCTACTCACTCTTCCTCTATAGTATTTGTCTTAGTTTTTGCCCGAGTTCCAGGACTTTCTGGACTCTTAACACGTGACTCATTGTGATTTTTATTTTACTTTGTTTATAATACTCAAGCATCCTCTAATCTCAGGCATGTTATATTTATTTATATATTTCAGTATTAATAATACTGTATTATAATTACATATGAGTATGACTCGTAAAGTTTAAATTATACCTGGTAAAATATAACCTAATACATACTGAAATAAGACACAGTTTATATGACTGGTAAAAATATAATTAATCATATATTAATGTTTTAATAACCAGTCACATTGGAATCAGATATAATTAATCAGTACGTGTATTTTTTTTTGATCAGTAACATTTCGCGATGATCTTGAGAGTTGATTATCGTTTTCTCCATCTCCATTGGCGAATGGTCTCAACAACGTGATCTCCATCATGAGTACAACAACCAAGGTGGGGCCAACCAGCATTAACACTGTTTTGGGCCAAGGGGGGATTTGAACCTTGATTGCACCAGTAACAGTGCAACCAAGCCACCACTACCACAAGGTGATCCCCTATTTAGTATGTGTATTATTAGATATTGTATTATAAATTTAAATTATATCTGATTTCAATATGTATTAAATTGGATTTTAATTACCATATTATATTGGAATCAGATAAACACTGTATTATTAATATATTATATGTATATATTAAAATACAGTGTAGACATTATATATTTTCAAATGTGCGATAAAAGTGCTGATTTATTGCTCATTTTTTCCCCGAGTTTTAGGTGAAGTTATTCAAAAAAATTGGGCTGGTCGAGTTATTGCTGAGTTTGTGTTTTCTAACTATGATTCAAATGTCATTTCTGAACATTTTTCCCTTGTGGCCTGCCGAGGTCAGTGGAAATGACTCATAATCTTCCAAAATGTTTTGAGACACTCAGATTTAGACTGACCACTCTTTGTTCTCAGCACTTTCTATTCTTTTAGTCAAAAACTTCATTTTTTCAGATCTAAATAGATGACCTCACCAAATTAACTATTTGGAGATGTCAAAATGTATGTTGTGAAATTGACTCTGAAAGGAACATAGTTTTCCTTCTACATGGTCACATTTCTGTCATTACATAGTGTTAATTCAAACCTGAAAATTTTGACTTGGTGAACCCACATGGGGAAAACTTTATATAATATTTCAAGATGTCCAAGTGCTCTTTTTGTCTATGCTCCCTTTTATGCTTTCATGGAATTCCATCACCTCTTTCCAAGCTACTATTTTGGCATAAGGATTTGTTCTTTAAATCATTCTTCATCCTGTGGAATTCCATTGCCTGTTTCCAAGCTACCATTTTGGCATAAGGATTTGTTCTTTAAATCAAATTGTTTGTGCTTGACTAAAAGCCAAATATTGTGTTTCTTGGAAACTGCGCCAGCATAGGAGAGAGAATTTTCTTATGGTGTGTAGTGCTTTTAATTTTAAAACAGAATTTTCATTAATGTTTTATTTTTTCTCATTTACCCCTCATGTAGGGGCTTTTTCCTTATTTGGGGGGGATGTATCTTCTGAAAGATAAAAATGAGCAGAGTTAATTTTGATAGGGTTCTAATGTTTTGAGCTATGGATGTATGAGGCTTTGTGATGATCTGTGAGTTTGTTTCGAGGGTTCCCTGGTGGGCATGTGCTTGTTGCAGGGCTGTATTGATTTCAGCTAGTATTTTCTCATATGTATATTCCGTGGAGAAAAACTTAGGATGTGAATGCTTTTGCGATCTTCATCTGTATCTTATTTGAGAGATCAATGGTATCTTTTCATTTTTTATGTGTTCCACTGCTCATGCAAATTTGTCAATACTTTACAGGTTGGATTTGCTTCGAACATACTCTTTTAAATGCCTAGATGTGACCAACAATTTGCACAATAATATCACCAACTTGCTTTCTGTGAGTGCATATCACATTGCTATGTTTTAATTATATACTTTCTATGAGGTGGATGATATATGCTACATTGCTTATTGACTGTGCTCCATGGAATTGGTAAAGCAGAATTTTTTTCCATCTTGCAAACTTGCTGCTTTTTTTGTTTGTGCTCCATTTGGAAATTTTATTGGTTTGTGTATCATTAACCAAGGACAATAAGAACAATATGTTTTCTGTTGCCATTTATCTGCATTCAAAAAGTAGTTGGCTTGAATCTGCTAAGGCACACGGATCAAATGTATGCAAATTGGAACCTGGTTCAAATCTTGGTGGTTGATATCAGTCATTTTTTGCTCCTTTCTATGCTATTGATGGAACTCCATACCTTCTTGCTAAGTTGCCATTTTGGCATAAGGCTTTGTTTTATGCATCATTCTTCAACCTGTGAAATGGCAGCTTTGAAACATGGTACCAATATGCATCAAGTAGAAAGGATTTGAAATTTTGTCAGATGCTTGCGCTTATTAAGGGTTTCTTCTATAAATCATTCTTCTGTTTTTGCACAATTTTCATAGTTTCTCTTGACGAAATGCAAATACTATCTGTCTTGAACCCCCTACTAGCACAGGAGAAACAGGGTTTTCCTAGGGTTTTTTCTTTTTCTTCCTTTCAATCTCTGTACTTCTGGTTTATTACAATATGCTAGACACAGAGCTTATTATTGGATGCATGTCTAACCATTGACATATTTATAGACAACAACTTTTGAGTCGATTAATGTTTTGGTTTATTGGTAAAGCAACTTAAGCATTCTTTATCATTGAATTTCAAGCCTCTCCTCAATACTTTTTTCCTAGGATATTGAAAGATTTACGCCTTCACAGGCATATGCAAGTACCACATTTGTCGATTAGGTTATATTAACTAAGCAAGAAAGGGCATAGTTTAAAATTTGTACTACAATAATATTCAGAATGTTAAATCCTAATTGGCACAGACGGCCTAATAAGATGTAGAACTATGCTGATACCTGGACCTTGGTAACACGGATTTAAAGAAGTGATATGAAGTTCATTTCTTTGTTTGGAATAAGCTGTTGTGGTTTGTGGGAGTGTTGGTGAATTTGATGAACCTTTGCAATTGAGACATGAATAAAGATCAAACCGGAATGGATTCGAAGAAGTGACAAGAAGCTCCTTTCTTTGTTTGGAATAAGTCGTTGTTTTGACAATGCCTGTGAATTTGACAAATCTCTGCAATTGAGATAGGAATAAGATCGTACCCCAATAGATGCTAAGAAACTGTGCCCTTGAGAAGTGGACTTGTTTTTCTGCAGTAAATATTTATCATGGAAAAACCTGAAGCATGTCTGTTGACATTGATTTTTTTGAAGCAATTAGCTACCTTGCCTAGTTTGTCCCCTACATGCGCCACCTTTCAAAGATCTTGAAGATCTGCTCATTGGCTGTAAAAGTTGTTAGGTTCTCTTCCTTTCATGGATGGGAGGAGCCTTCTTGGAATGACACGCTTTAAGCTCGCTCAATAAGAGCCAACTTTCCTTAATGCATTAGGCTATCATTTATAACTTTTCTATAATATTTGGAAATGTAAAAATAATCTGAAAACTGATTAGAGCCCCATGGTAAGGTATGTTTTTAATGTTTTCTCTTAGCAACATGTTAGAATTATACTTCAACGTTGATCTGTAATAGTTGAAAATGAAATTTTTTCTGAAAACTGAGCAGAGTTTCGTGGTGTATGTAATGTTTTTGATATTATCTTAGCCACGAGTTGGAAATATATTTCAAATGTTTTTCAATAATATTTGTTAAAGGAAAGATTTGTGGAAAGTGATTAGAGTTTTTTTGGTGTATGCTATGATTTTACATTTTCTCTTAGCCTCCAGTTAGAATTATACTGAAAATGTACACTGGTGAGAGATCGTAGCTGAATAATAAGTTACATGCGGATGGGGTAAATGTTGAGAAGTATAGGGTATAGAAGAAGTATATTGTAAACATTACAAAAGAAAAAAAGGCTGGAAAAAATGATCTTTATTAGAATCATATGTTGAGGATTTCTCATTATTTATCACCAATTTAAAGCTTAATAACATCGAATAGGTAATGGCTGAAACGGAGATAGACTTTTACCAGGAAAATTTTCCACCTGGCAAGGCTGATGACCCTCAACTGTAGAAAGTACGTTGGCAATATATAATCTACGAAATATCGTGGATTGCGAATGAGAGGTTTTAGTTTTGATGATGTAGAAATTTAACTTGAGATCTACCATGATTGGACCAAGTCAAGAACAAATGCAATATACTAGTTACACATGTAGTACTCAGAGATTGTGAATGAGAGTTGATTTTTATAGTAGAAATATAAATGTTGGTTCTATCATGATAGGTTATGAATGACTCCTAATAGATCCATAAAAGTGATCTAATAGTCCTTGAAGTTCCCAGTAAAATGCATTAAACATTAAGGTGATTACTTATTAGAATCAAAGACCCAAGGAGCTCTGATTAATAAAGGTTAGCCCTTACCTTCACTCTGTTCGGGTTTAGCCCTTACTGCACCGCACCCTATAGAATTTTAGGGCATTCAGTTAAGTCTAGCAGGCTGCTCGAATTGCTCACTATAGTGGCAGGTTAAAGAATTCAGGGAGAGAACTATATTCCCGGTGCAGCAGTAGGGTGGCAATATATATGGCGTTGGGCTTCCCAACCCGCTAGCCGGGCTATTCCATAGTAGTAGCCCCGCTGAACATTGTTAGGTCGGTCCCTTATGGCCGTAGATGGCCTATTGAACCGGCGACCCAACCAGATTCGATTCCAGCTATATAGACAGGGGCACTGGTCGGTAGATAAAGGGATTGGGTTGGTGTGCTCCAGTTATATAGGTAGGAGTTAAAAATATTGAATTAGCCACCTTATCTTTATAAAGGAATTGTTTCTGTCTGGAATTATAGTAAATGAGCTAAATATGTTACGGTTCGTTTCCACTTCATTATCCATCTGGCGCCTTAAAAACACATCCTCGACAAACTCTATAGTCAATCAGCCAAAAATAGACTCTGTTTTTTCTGAAGTATCCCAAGTCTTCAGCCAAAAATACACTTAGTTTTTTCTAAAGGAGCATAAGTCTTCAGCAAGGTCTTAAAGAATTGAAATCTTTCCTTCCTTTTATATGATACAAGTTGAGTGACACAAATTCAAGCTAAGATAATCTACTATTTACTTTGTCCGAGCAAGCTTGTACATCAAAAGTGGGTGAAGCAGCTCTTGCACATAAGAGGACTTGGTTCTCTTTAACTGAAGCATCCGCAAGGTACACATAAAACATAAAACTATGTTACGAAGGAAACACAACAAGGTTCCTATAGCCAACATACATGTTAACATAGTTTCTTTGGGAAGGCCCAAAACATATCGAACCGACATCAAATGAAATATTTTGAAAATAAGTTAATGAAGCAACAAATGATCTATTATTTCTTCTTCAAAATAGAAAAGAATGCATCTATATGAGCCTTCCTCACAATAGAAAAGGATGCATAACCCTCTTTTCCAAATTTAAATTTGAAAGAACATTTATCAAATTCTAAAATTTATAGTACATCAACTTAACTTTAGAAAATACCTATTAAAAAAAAAAAGTAAAATACAATTGCAAAATGATTAAACTTTTGTAGTTTATACAATTTTCATAATTTTTGAAATGCAAAAACCTATATTTATAGATTTAAAACATATATATTTTTGATTGTTAAACAATATTAAACAAGACTTTTAAAGGCATGAAATTACTTGGTATATAATGTCTTTTTTGATTCCCCATGTTAGGAACAAGTGAAGTAATTGGAAATATCAATTTAACTCTACTAGTTTATACCATTTTCATAATTTTTGAAATGCAAAAACCTCTTTTTATAGATTTAAAACATATTATTTATGGATTGTTCAACAATAACAAAGAAGACCTTTAAAGGGATAAAGTTACTTGGTATACAATTCCTTTTTTGATTCCTGCATGTTTTAGGAGCCTTTTTTTGATTCCCACATGTTTTAGGAACAAGTGAAGCAATTGGAAATATCAATTTTTATCAGAACTCTGAATGTGCTATTCAAGCTTACCTACCACCAAATATTCAATAAATTAATGAATTATAAGGTGTAAACTTTTGATGCCCTAAAAGACTACCATTCCAAATGAGCCATAACATTTTTTTTTAATAATAATGTCAATTTTATTTATACCTTGAGTTGCATTTAAATATATCCATTCTTTCATTTAATTGAATGAATTAATGGTATTAATGACATCTACAAGACTTAACCTTGTATGGGACCAAGGAATATAACCTCAAATTGTCTTTATACTCCTTTTGTTGTTGGATCTTTTGTTATAGATTTTATTTAGGAAGTTAGTAGTTTGATTGATCTTATCTTTATCAAATAAATGATATGTATTGTTTGCCTTAAAACTATTTTTGTATTAAATATGAATATTCTTATTAGTTGTGCATTCCACGATAAAATGTCATTTTATCTCCACCACACCCTTATTGTAGAATATGCAAGTCCTCTCATCCCAACTTCCTTGGGTATCTTCTACCTCTGGGTCTCACATCTAAGATGATGTAATCTTGCCCTCAATTGTGCAACTAACAACTTGGCTTTTCTTTTAATAATGTCCCTAACTATGTTTGTTCGTCAGGCTCACAAGTTGGGTTAAATTGTTTGATTAGCCAACAGTCCTTTCAAGGGATGTGGTTGTCATGGTTAGGGACATGCCTTGAACTCAATTGCTAGATTGTGAGTGACTCCCCTTTTGATGTTGACAATGTTTCTCTATTGGTCAACTAGCTACCAAAATTATCTCACATGCCACAAAGGTGTTGTCACTTGGTTAAAGGACACAAATGATTGTTTAGGCCTTTGATTCTTCCTTTGATGACTTTTCATAGGTTGATGATGAACCCCTAGTGTGATGCTCCTACTATTTTGGCCTCTTAAGAGAATGTGGTGTTGACTCCAACTCATATTGCTAGTGTAGTCCCCTCTAGTTGCATTGACCTTTTGTTAATTACTCTTGATTTTCTCAAGCCTTTCATTGATGAAGCGTAATATTGTCCAAGGGTGATCTACTACTTCCTCTTGGCAGTGGAGAGCCTTTTAAAAGTATTGCCTTGGCAAATTTTTGTAGGCAAGGAAAAGTTTCCCTCTTGTCCATTAGTCCCCTCCACATGATTCATGAGTTATCTTCCCACTTCTGAAGTGGTTTATCGTGTCACCAATTTTCTATTAATGGTCCATTTTGGACCTTGTAACTAATCATTTTGGTTTGTTTTACGCTTGCAACTATTGTAAGGGGATAACACCCTTGTTTTGATGATTTCTTGTTCTTCTGGTGCACACTTTGGGCCATTATGGATTGGGCAACACCAATGTTTTATGCTTTTAATAAAAAAATAGATATGTATTAAGACACATTTTAAAATTCCACTTGCATGTAAAAATTCATTCATTTTGATTAGCTAATCAATATATTACAATAAATAAGGGGATGTAAACTTGGAATACCAAACAAAATGTGTTAGATTATTTTTTTATATTAAAACCAACAAAACAAGGCTATTTCACTTTATAGAGTCACACCTTGAAGACATTAAAACAATAGACCAAAGCAATTATTTACAACGAAGTCAGAAATAGAGAATTGGAAAAAAAAACAACATAGCTCAACCCACATCAAGAATGGGTGGATAACTCAACCACATCACGGGAAGGATGATGAGTGACACCAAGGTGATTTTTCCTTCACATGTGTACAACCATTGAGGAAATAGTTTTAGAAGGGTACCCTACTACCCACTGCAAGGAGAGGGTGGTGGAATCCTCAAGGAGAGAATTAAAAACAATAGTAGGAATAAAGTGCTAACGATGTTGAACCTCATAAACCCTAGGCAAGAGTAGACTAATAACAACATTGACCAAAGAAGGGTCCATGGCTCTAGAGGGGATTGTACCAACAAGAAGAGGTGGAATTAGATCCACTAGAGCAAATGAGGCAAAATTAGTTGGAGCACTACCCTTGAGGGAGACATCAACTTGTAAAAAAACATCAAAAGAGTCAACGACCATGATAATCAAATATGATTATCATTTGTATCTTTCCATTCAGTGGCAACACCTTTACAATGTGAGAGATCTATTAATAACTAGATGATTACTAGAGAAGTATTGCCTACATTGAAATGAGAGGCCCTCCTAACTTAGAAGTTGGATCCAGAGCCTATCCACCACCATGAGAACCACACCCCACAAGGGATGTAGGGATATTAATATCAACTAAAATGCAAGAAAAGGCATAGAGGCTTGTTGTTGCCATTGTCCCATCCACTTAAAAAAAACAACCAATAGAGTTGCCAATGGCCTCAAAGAAATAGTTCTCCCAAAAGTAAAAGGGAAGGTTAGGGAGATTAAGTTAAATTGAACATAGGTTGAGTGGTTTAGTTTGAGGGTTAAGGGAGACTATCTTGGGTTCAACAAAGAAGGATGATTCTTCTACACCTATGGTTTTCTCAATACCAAATCATGTTCTTCAATAGAAGTAAAAATAACAATAAAAAACCCCTTTATACAGGGGAAAAGCTCAACATTACTTGAAACTACACATCTCAAAGGATTTGTCACCCATTGATGTAGGTCTAGGAAAGAGGGCCAAAAATCAATGAATCTACAAACTAACCCACAATGTTAGTAGAAATTCATATTGTCGACAACATTCAAGTGGCACATCACTGTAAAGGAGGTCTTGGCATAGGCATTGGGTTGATCTTTTACCTTTGGAGGAATAGTGGCAATAAGAGCAGAGCTTCTCCCACTAGCAACAATAAAATTTGGGGTTAACCCCATCCATCACAATCTCATCAGTAGAGACCTCTCTACCTCCAAAGCCAAGAAGAGAACCACCCACAATCTACAATGTGTTAGAATGAGTAGGGTTGTTCTACCAAAATATTGACTTGTTAATGCTCGATACAACCAATAGTCTTATAGAACGACATGAGGCAATTAAGCCATGTCGCGAACCTCATGAGGGATGTTGACCCACTGCCAACAACCCCCTCCCAGCATCACTTGCTGCGACCTTCATGGATCCAAACTTATGACCAAGCTCTAACACCACTCATTAAAATGATCATGGTTGTCGTTGTACTAAAAGATTGACCTGTTAATGCCTAATACAACCAATAATCTTATAGAACCATAAGAGGCAGTTAAGCTGTGTCATGAATCTTGGGGGAATGCTGACTTAATGCCAACACAGTGAGGATGAGGAACCACGGGTATTGTACTTAGATGTAGCTCCAAAGCAAAAATGCAGCTCCAAAGCAAGGTTTGTAGTACAAATGAAAAAATTATTAAATCATTCAATTTATAATTTTTTTTTAAATATGTCAAAATTCAACTTCAAGTACATTTATATTTTTGATTTTTTAATGCAAAATATACTACAAATGTATCAAAGGCACACGATTCTTTGTGACATAACTTTTTCATGTTAGAAAGAAAAAAATGTTTTCAGATTGTTTAATATTATCAGATAGAATTATAAAGACAAAAAAATCACATTTTTACAATAATTTATATATTTATTTGACTTGATAAATAAAGCTATGAAATTCACAAAATTGTTTAAAATTACTCTCACAAAAACTGGATACTTCAAATTGCTCAAGATTAATTCTAAGCAAATGATAATCATTCAATTCCTCTTCAAAAGTAAGGAATTATGCTTTGTGATTTCTTTGTAGTCAATTCTTAAATAATTTGTCCAATAAGAAACATTTTTGATATAAATCACATTATAACAAAAATAATCAATATTTTATAATCTATTAAAATATATTTGACTTTAATAAATATAATGTAGAATTGAAATATTTTCATATCTTCACCTATTATAAACTATTAAAATTAATAATGAAAGAATGAAATTCCAATACTAATATTAAGATAATAAATATTTCACATAATCAAACAAGAGCTCTTTAAGAGCTGGAATCCCTGCTTCTAGGGAAACAAATTGGATGTAATATTTGTTAAAATTATGGTTTTGAAAAGAGAAGTTATAAATTTTAGCAAATTTACTTTAGATTTTTAGTTAATATTTTAAATTTTAATTTTATAAAATAATGTGGCGACTACCCATTGTCTAAAAATATACAACATAATGTAATGTATTGTAAAATTGCGAGATTTGAATGAATAGAGTTTTAACTAAGAAATTTAAGATTTTTAAAATTTTATTACATAAGTTAAATTTTGAGATTAATTGTTTTTAATTTTTTTAATTGATACATAGTAAAGTCTATATATATAAAGCAATACAATTCTTAATAGCAATAATATATTTTAATAAAAAATCAAATTTAGTAATTATTGATTTATATAAAACCAATTTTTAAAATAATATAAAATATATTAACATTTTTAAATATTATATTCAAAACTAAAAATTGTGATATTAATATTGATAAGACATTATTTTTGTTGTGAAAGATAAAAATATGATTTTTTATTAATAAATCTAATCAACTTGTGACAAATATTTAAAAGATAAAGTTTTAATTATTTTATGACTCTAATGAACTTGTGACAAATATACAAAAGATAAAGTTGTGATTAATAATGAAGTTGTCACAAATATGTAAAAGATAGAGTGCAATTAATGAATTCATTAATGCATGTTAGAAAATATTGTATTTTTTGAAATGAAAAATAAAATAAACCTCACCAAAAATGTAATGGACCAATTAGAAAAAGGTAATAAATCAACATAAATTAATTTTAAAATAGAAAGTTTGTGGAACTTTAAGAATAACTTTAGAAATAGAGTAATTGTTGTCAAAAATTAATAGGAAGGGGGGTAAAAAAAAACATTAGTACCCTACCTATAAATAAACAGGGACTAATAAAAACATCATTGCGAACTATTTACAAGTGAATGACCTTATATTTCTCTTAATTTTATGGTTGTCCTTATTCAAAGGAGTCCACTCTGTTGAGTGAGAGTTAACAACCAATCTTCATTTAAGTATTCACTCCTCCATAGAAAAACACGTAAAATCATTAAGCACGTTGGCCTACAAATGAACAAGTTTCATAATTCAATATTGTTTTTTATTCATTGAGTCAAAAATAGCTATGAGACTTACGGGCATTAGCAAGGAGGAATTTTTATTTAGCTTTTGTCTTTTGCATTTAATAGAGAGAACCATGCAACAAAAGATAATGGGCAAATATTAATTAATAAATGAGATCACATCCACTCGACGTGTGTGGATTTCGTGAGGCATTGCTAAGTTGAAAACAAGTGGCATATATGATGGAAACTCTTTTCTTTTTCTTTTCCCAACCTGCCCTTATTGCATGCATTCACACTCTTAGCTTTATTTCCTTGAATATCAAAAAGGGTTACAACGAGTATATAAAATAGTAAAGGAAACAAGTGCACACACACTACACATATTATATATGAACATAGGGGAACTTACATTTGCACCTAATTTTCATCGTATTATCTAAGTTCATCTCTTCTAGTTGTTGAATCAATTTATTGGAGATCCCTAGCAATACCATCAGGGCCATTTTTAGATATTTTAGATATAAAAGGATTTTAGTTATACACTTGAGAAGACAAAACCTTTCTTCTACTCACATGTTCTAAAAAATATACATAATTACTTAAACTTTCTTTATTTATATATTTTATTATTTATTATTTATGACTAAAACCAGTGACCTTGTGTTCTTATTGAGTGTTTTATAGATACACTTCAAATTTGTTTATTTTAAACATATTTTATTTCAGTAATTTTTTTAATGGATAATAGACTAAAGTCAGTATTAAGTATTATTATTTGTTAAGTTCAAATAGAGTTGAACCCAAAACCTTACATAATTCATTCCAGAAAATATTGAACTTTATATTTTCTAATCTATTTGTAAATTATAACTATTATTTTACTTATGTACAATTATTTTAAATATTTTTATTAAATTCAAACTATTAATTACATCTTCAACTTTCAAAATTTTATTTTTGAATTTTTGATTAATTCAAATAGTATAATTAAAATAATAAAATTACATTTTAAAATTTTATTAGACAAATGAAAATATAAAAATTCTATTTTTTTATCAGTAAAAGGAAGGTTAATTATTATTATTTGTTGTTATTAATTATTTCAATTATTAGTTGAACTTGAGTAAATTTGAACCAAGACCTCTCAATTAAGAGGCTCACAATTTACCGTTGTGTTGTAAGCTCTTGCCTAATAAAACCCTCTATTAATATGATTATAATTTATTAATATTATTTGTAAAATTTTATAATTTTTTAAAATATTAAATAAAGCAAAAAGATTAAATAAAATACATCAAAAAATAAGCCACCAATTATTGCTAAAATAAGATAGATAACATAAGCTCAACAACCATCACTAAAATTAGCACTTAAAGAAACTATAAGAGGCCAAATAATTACAACCATATTAAATCTACACAAACCTTCTTATTAACTTAATTATTTTGAAGACTTTAATAAATTTATTGTTATTAAATTATTAGTTAAATTATATTTATTATCTATAATAAATATAATAAAATTATAATTAAATTTACATATATAAATAAAATTATAATCAATTTCACCAAGGGCTACCACTAATGACATTTGTTTATGATTATATTCATTTTAGGTTTAATTAAATTTAAATGCTAATGATAATGAGGCCTCTATTAATATCTTGGAACAATAAAAAAAAAAACTATTGAAAATTAAGAAGGAACACGGATGACGACATGGATAACATGAAAATGATCTCTTGTTTCACCAAGTGGGGGTGACTTTGAACGTGTCAACTAACACTTCAAAAAACAATAAAACATGTGATTCATGTTTTGTTATTTTAATAAAATCCTACCCATAAAAATAAAACTGGTGTCATTATTGAAAAAAATAATGATAATAATAATAATTCAAAGTTGAAAGAGCAAGTAATGTGGACATGTGATGTGCTGCAAATTTGAGTGACATTTTCCACATTGGATGTGATGTGTTGGACCTTCTTCTAGTTTCTTTCTAAATGGCCACTATATTTCCACGTAGTCTTTTACTATTTTTGGCACATGGTGAGATTTATTTTACAATAAAGTAACGAGCTTTGATAGGGATTCCTTGTCTTAAAGCTTATGGTGGGACCTTCACATGATAATAATACTAATAAATATAACTAAGTACCCTACTTCACCTTTTATGTTACCTCAAGTCTAAATCAACCATCTAATATATCTAAAAGGTTTCATGGGTTGTATATGCAAGTCAAAATTTGATTGCATTGTAAGGGTTAAAATGAATATATAAATAACTTATACTTTTAATTTAATATTGTTTTCTTAAAACCTTTATGTATAAAGAATAATGAGAATGCATATGCTTTCATGGATGGATTAATTAAAAATATTAAAAAATTCTTTATTTAGTTATAAATTTATTTATATGAATAATGAAATTACAAATTATATATTTGTGTTTGCATGGTGTGATTTTTGAGTGTGGTTGTCGTTGTTATTGTCATCTTCGAGATTTAAATCTTATTATTTAGTGATATTGTTGGATGATCAAATATGGATGAGGTCCCCCATTTTTCAACTTACTAGAACTTCATAGTTTCATGTTGTAATTGTTAAGTTATAGGGTTGTTTCTTTTTCACCAAGATTCAAACTCTATTAAATGCTATTGTTGAAGGTTTAAATAGGGATGAGGTCATCCCCTATTTTTTCATGTTAAAAGTATTATCCTCTTCAAACAAATAAAAGCTATATATATGAAGATAACATTTTGTAACAATTAAAAGATAAAAAATAATTAAATTTTATTAAAAATAAACTAAATATAAAAAATAAATGTAATCAACTAAATTAAATTAATGTTAATAATTGCAAACTAAAATATGAACAATAAAATAATCTATAATATATTAAAACACTTATAGTACACTCCTACATACACAGTCTTAGGATTAGGAAAAATAATTTAAAATTAAACACTTATAGTACACTACAACATCATGAATCTATTCCTCATCTACCATCAACTATAAAATAATAATAATAATCATTTTAGGTACCACTGAGAAGAAGGTCAAAAATGAAATGTAAGATGCCTTTATTATTTTGGGACATGTGCTTAGTACCTAAATGTATTAGATGTATTATTCATCCTTGTCCAACAAGGATGGAGATTTCTTGATACACATCCAAAATTCATTGTATCATTTGTACAATATTTGTCTTTTAACATAACCAATACTTGTCCTATATACTAAATGTCAAATATCTTTTTCAATGCACACATTCATAATTGACACTTATCTTTGTTTAAAAAACAATAGCAAATGTTTATTCTTAACATTTTGTTTCATTATGAAAATAGATAATGCATAGTTCTCTTTGATACTTAGTATTTTAGTTAAATAGATTTTATATAATATTGATACATATATTTATATTATTGTAATACATTTAGATTGTATAAATATTTTTATTTTTAACTAATATTATTTAAAAAATTGGTGAACAAAGCATTGTGGAGAGGTAGAGAGGAGCAGGTAGTGAATGTAATCACCCAAAAATGGTCATCTAGACTATGAGCCCCCTTTTAGCTTTTTTGCATAATTTATCTAATGCTTATCCTTGATCAAATCTCTAAAAGTCTGTTTATTTGATTTTATCCTATAGTTTGACCACTTTATCCTAAGTTCATATTTAATTAAAAGGAACATGCCCCCTTTTTAATTATATAAAATTCCCCACTAATCTCTTATCCTACGTTGCACACACAAAAGCATTTCCCTTAAGAAAATACATTTTTGTCCCACATGTGGGACACAAGTCAACTCTTCATCACAATTGGTGGAAATGCTTGTGCACATGGATCACTCCCACTTTCAAACTCCACCCTTGATCACATGCATCTTGCCTCATGATCTATATCACCCATTTCTCTTCAAAAGGGAGAGCTCTCTCCTCACTTCACAACTCCACTCTTTTACTAACTATATGCTGTAGGATTGAAGAGCTCATACTTGTGGAGCTCCTCTTCTTCTATCTTCTATTCTTCATTCTTTATGCTTCTCATTCATTCTACTTTCTCTCCGTGCTTATAGCTTAAATTATCTAGTCTAAATAAATGTTGTAATACTTATTTTCTAGTTGATCTTGCATTAAACTTTCTCTCATTTAGCTCTCATTTGCATTACATTCATTCTAGATTCTTGGTTATTGGCACTTTTTCTTCTACTCTTTGAATCTTCCATTCGATGGTGCACCTTGCAAGGGTTTTCATAGCTAGGTTCACTTGAGAGCCACCATCTTATAGCTCTTGAACGTCATAGATAGGAAGCTATAAGCCGTCTCTTGAGTTACTCTCATTCATAGGTATTCTCAAGAATTATGTTTGTAGAAGTGTGTCCGCATTTTTCACACACATTTTTGGTGCCCACCGTGGGCCTTGAATCAAATTTCTAGCTCAATTTGTTTTCATTTCTCATTTCTGATTTTTTACAGCAACATATCGGATCTAATCAAGTGGTTTTGTAGGGTTCTCACTTTGGTTTTAAGGCTAACCCTTGTGCAGATTGGTTTGAAGGCCAAAACTCTAAATTTCTAAAGATTTGATAATATCTCCTAAATCGCTTGGAGTTTGGTTCTAAAATTATTTTGGTACATTGGCGATGCATCCGAGATGTCTAATTCCAATTTTTAGATCATTTTGAGTTGATTAGTTATGATTTTTTTATGTATTTTTCATAAAATATCATTTTTGGTCAAAAATCAACAAAGTTTTTGGAAAAATTTACATTTTTAGAAAAGCCTGTGAATTACACAGGAGGTTAGTTCTTTGTGTTTTGAATTTAGAGGTCATATTAGGGCTCAACAACTCGATTTGAAAACACTAGTTTGTTTTGGGAAAATGAGTCCTTAGGGTACAAATTAAGAGATATTTATGAATTTCTTTGATTTTTGGAAATCTCTAGTATTTAGTAGGGATCTCTTCTTTTCATTTCTATTTTTGAATTCAAAATCATAGAAAACAAGTCCAATCTTGTTGACTAGGTCAAAAACAAAGAGTAAAAATTAGAGTACTTGTGATTAGCTTGCACTTTCATTGTATACACTTGGTTACATGATAACTTAAATTTTTGAGGTAACTAATCACTTTGTGTTGCAAGTCTTACTTGGTTATTATGCCCTAACCTTGGTTTTTTTGTAGGGAGTTTCTCATTTCGTTGCTAAAAAGAACACTCGTCAAAGATAAAAATTGCAGAAAGGGCTATTAACACTTGTTTACAGGGCTACCCAAAGAAAACAAACAAACAAACCAAAAAGTGTTTTTGTACTTTAATTCTTTTGATGTGTGGCATTAGATTAGTTGTTTTTCATTTCTAGGCACAAAATTACTTTAGTAAAGTTTGTCACTTGTAGGAGAGTATGCTCTTTACCTTTGGGTGAATTAGGAATCTTGACCCATTTGATATGCCAAGGTGGAGCAAGGGGTACATGAATATTTCTTGGTGTCTTTGGGGTAAGCAATTGGAATAGGAGAGTATTATCTTCACCCTTGAGGTGAATCAGAAATCTTGAACTATAAAAATAGATCCATTTTGTTTAGTCTAGAATCCTTTAGCGGGCTTGCTCTTGAGATATCAATAAGAATGACCCAAGTGGGGACAAGTGAACTCAGCTCTTCCAACCCACTATAAAATCAAGGCTATCAAGGACACACAAATTTTTTATACATAGTGCTTGTCTTCATCAAGTGAGATTACTTGTGGGATTGGGACTATGAGGAAATCACTAGATAAAAATGCTTAAAGTACTCTTGTGGCTATGAGGTTTGTTACTTTCTGCAAGGTAAGGAGTCCCGTATTGGGAGAAAGAGGAGTACTATGAACGAAAGACCTTTCTAAACACCATACAATTAAAAGCTACCCTCTTTTATTGCTCAACATCTTGGTGCAAGGATCGATCCTAGTAGATTACCTAGATCACCCCAAGACTTTACACTCACCATTTGTCCCTTTGGTTGTGCCATTGGCATTTCTATGATAATTCCAACATCTATTGTGGGAGACCACTTTGTGTGAGGTGAGGGGACATCAAGCATGGGCCAATTTGTTCAGTAATGAATCATGATCTTAGGTAGTTTTGCTTGGAATGTGTCTTCACATGTGAAAAGACTCGTGAAAATCTTTTGAACATACTCATGATGATTATTCTAGGGCTTTCTTTTGAGACTCACATATGATTGTATCATGCAGGGTTTCTTTGTCCCTTGCTCGATTGTTTGAAGATTACTCCATGTGTCATTATCTTTCTTGAAAAAATTTCTTTTGGACATCAAACTTGCTATGTTGTCAACTATTGTCAAACTTTGTCAACCAAGTCAAAACATCAAGTGCAAACATTTGGTTGTGTTGCTTGCTAAAGGGAGTTTCATAATTTGACTTTCATCTTCTATGTCTCCAGTGCTTGAATCTTCTTAAAATGGCTCTTTGGTCTTAAAACTCTTGGTGTTTCTTGGTCTATGTCAACATAATAAGACCTACTTTTTGACTGAAAAGGCTACCTTGATATCTTGACTATACTCTTTGACTGGGAAAGTTGTTCACTTGTCATCTCTCTTGCTCTATCTACTTTCCCATTTGGCTTCTTGCCTAGCTCTTGAATTTAGTTTCTAGTGTCACACGTTTCTTGGACACTTTTCTTGGCAAGTAATTCTCTCATTGATTCCTATCTTGGCAAGTGAACACTCTACATCTCTAGTTTGGACATCAAGTTATCTTGTGTCACCTCATTAGCTTTCTCTAATCTCCTTCATGCTTGATTTTCTATCTACCACTATGGGCTTCAAACCTTGTGCTACCAAACCTCAACCAAGTCTATGTTAGCATGAATGTTGATGATACTACTTTGGGGGAGTATCCTAAGTATTAGAGAGTATTGATATGTTGCTTTCATGACTGTGTTTGACATTGATGTCAACATAGCATGGTTTCTGTAAAGGCTGACTGAGTAGTAGACAAAGATCTTAATGTTATGAATAATGGTTTGATTTTTTGGTGATGCGTAGTCATGGACATGTTCTACACTATGTCTTGATGACATGGTCAAGTGCACAGAGTCTAAGTTGAAGACGTATGGAAGTTGTACTTGATTTACAGAGATCAGTTTAGAGACAGAGTATTGGGAGAGCAGTTCTTGATGCTTGTTTTCTATCTTACATCTGAGATGTAATGAGAAGATGTGCAATTAGGCAGCGAAAAAGGACAATCTATTGGTTATGTTAGCAAGTGCACAAACCCTAGTATCACACGTGTGAAGTAATTATAATTAATTAGGAAAGCCTCAAGGATGACTCAAGGAATTATTTTGATGATGTGGTATAAAGGAAAGATGTTTTCCTTGTTTGTATGGTATCTATTGGAGTGCGAAGTGCGAAAAGGAGTAGAGTGGTTGAGGAATGCGTGTAAGTGATCCAAAGGATTATTGGATGCAAGTTTTGTGATCTGGTTATAAGATCAAAAAGAAAAAATGTCTGGTTGACAAGACAAAAGAAGAGGAAGGGAGTACATTTCATTTCTATTATTCTGCAAGGAACAATACATAGATCATTTGGACAATGGGTTCATTGGCCTTTCCCTTGAAGTTGTTTGGGAAGTGGGTCCATCTAACTTCCACAACTCTTAACAGGGTTGGCACAACTTCTAATAGGATTGGAACAACTCCTAACAGGGTTGGAAAAACTCCTAATAGGGTTGGAATCTCCTTACAAGGATTCAAAGTCTCCTAATAGGGACTCATGTGCATTGAATGTATTCATAGACTCCTAAAAGGGTGCATCCTCTAACAAGGAATATTTATATTAGTATATCATCTTGTAGGTACCATCTCCACCAAGTTTCTCCCTCTGATCAAGGGTTTCCTTAGTTAACATATCTGGTGTTATTGTGTATGAGTATCTTGTTGTAGTTTCTGATTATATTGCTCATATGATTAAAGTTTAATGAGGTTGATAATTGTGATATTAGTTGGATAGCTAATTCACCTCCCCCTCTCAATTATATTGGTGGACTATATATTCTAACAATTGGTATCAAAGCATCAGGTCCTTGAAGGATAAGCTTAACAACTTTGGGAGATAGATGGCAAATATTTTTAGAAAGGATAGTCTTAGATTTAATGGGGCCAACTATGATAGTTGGAAGGAGAAGATGAAGACTCATCTATTGTGTATGGGTCCAAGTTATTGGATCTTGACAAAGAGTGAGAAGACGATTGTGGAAGAAGAACAACTTGAACAATGCACTAAAGCAGAAAGAGATTTGTTCATCTGTAACATGAGAGCTAGAGAAGCTCTATTATTAGCTCTTCTAGAGAATGAATATAGTCAAGTAAAGTCACTTCAAACATCTCATGAAATTTGGAAAGCATTAGAACATACTTTTGAAGGTGATACACATGTACAAAAGTGAGATTGTAGAATTGGATATGTGCATTTCAAGATGCTAAGATGATGGAAGATGAATATGTAAGAAGCTATATTAGTAGAATATCAAAAATTGTTGTAGGAATTCAGTCTCTTGGTGGAACCAAGGAATAAGATGAAGTAATATGGAAGATCTTGAAAAGTTTGACACCACTATTCAAGCAAGTAGCTCAGATGATTTAGCTAGTAATGCTTTGCATTAAATATTTCACAAAGGAAATATTGCTTGGAAGATTAGAATCTGAGGTAGTCTGGAGATCTAGCTAGAGTCAAAATAGCTTTCAGTGCCCTAAATATTTGATGCAGGAGCATCTTGCATGGGAAAAATATTGGGGGAAAAAAAGAAAAAAAATTGAAAAAAAAAAAAAAAAAAAAAAAAATTGTGGAGAAGAGAGAAAGTGACGAAAATTAGAAGAGAAATAATAAAAAATAAAAAGGAGAAAAGAAAGGAAAAGAGGATTTTTATTTTCGAGGTGCATAGGTGGCATAAATAGAAAATAAAATAAAATATAGTTGTCATTACATTAATCGAGGTGTGTAGGTGGCATCTTAGAAGCTTGTGGAAAGTTTCTTAAATCTTGCATTTAATATTTGTTGTGATCCATAAAGGAAATGTAATTTTCTAATTGGGCCACATGGTGGTGCTTAGTTGTAATTCTAGAAGGTTATGGAAGTTTTAGAAGGTTGTGGATATTGTGTAGGAGGAATTCTAGAAGGTTGTGGATAAGTCATGCATAGGGTGGTAAGTGCCTATTTAAGCAAGGCATATGAGCATTTCTAATCAAGCTCAAGGAGTAGCTTGGGAAGTAGAAGCTCAAGGAGAAGCTCGAGGAGTAGTAGCTTGAGAAGGAGAAGCTTGAGGAGTAGAAGCGTGAGAAGTAGAAGTTTGAGATGTAGAAGCTAGAAGGTGTGAAGACTCTTATTTAGGATTTCTCTTATGTTGAAGAAGTCATATCATCTTGTGGGTGTTGTAAGGATTTTTCAAGTATAATAAAATTATTTGTGAAGCATTTTTTTTCTTGTTCTCTATATTGTTGCATTCTTGGTTGTGAGTTGTTAGAGTGGTGTGGCCCTCTATCAATATTTGACCTAATTTGACAAGGAGTGCAAGCACACATGGGGATTTTGTTGGTAGCAACATATCTGATGAAGACAAGAAGATTGAGGAAGGTATAGCCCTTCTTGTGAGATGAGAGAAAGATGGCAAGAAAATATTTAAATATTGGACTTGTGATGAAGTCGACCATTATGCATCTAAATGTCCTAAAAGAGAGAAAAAGTATACAAGAAAGTTTAATCCTAGAAGAGATAGAAATTTTTTGTATGCAAATGAAGATGAATAATATGATGAGAAAGGTCAAAGTGAAAGTGACGATGAATTGAGATTTGTGGCTATCAAGGAAGATGATCTTGATAGAGAAATTAGAGAAGAAAGAGCTCTAGTTTCCCAAGTGGAAAATAAATCTGATTGGATAATTGACAGTGATTGTTTACATCACATGATTGGTGATATGAATAAGTTTGTTAAGTTTAGGAATCATGATGGAGATATTTTTAGAGTTGGTAACAATGCAACCTATCATATAACAAGAATTGGATCCATTACTCTTGATGGTAAAAATAACATTGATGATGTTTATTTTGTTGATGGATTGAAGCATAACTTGTTGAACATTGGATAGTTGGCGAACAAGGGTTATCAGTTGTAATTCACTGAGAAGACCTAGATTATCAAAGACAAAGATGGTAAACTGATTGGAACAGGCACAAGATCTAGAGGTAATACACTTCAATTCAATCCTACTAAAATGCCATGTTTGTAGCTAAAGTGAACAACAATTGGTTGTGGCATAGAAGATTCTGTCACATAAACTTTGATAATATTGTGAATGTTAGTAGCACATTTGCAGTTAGAGACTTGTCTAAGATTACAAATCCTATTAATGTTGTGTGTAAAGAATGTATTTTGGCTAAATAGAAGAAAGTATCATTTCCTAGCAAGAATTAAACTACCACAGAGAAGTTAGAGATCATTCACATAGATCTGAGTGGTCCTTCAAGAACTAGAGTTTTCTATGGTGAAAGGTACTTTACGATTTTTGTTGATAATTTCACTAAAATGATGTGTAGCATTTCTTAAAGAGAAACTTGAAGCTTTTGAGAATAGAGTTGAAAATGAATCTTGTATTAAGATAAAATGTTTGATATCAGATAGAGGAGGAGAATTCACCTCTAGAGAGTTTAACATATTTTGTGAAGAGAATGGAATCAAAAGAAAACTATCTTTACCTAGAACACCTGAGTAGAATGGGATTGCTGAAAGAAGAAATAAGCTAGTAGCAAAGGTAATAAGAGCGATTTTGGAGAGAAGCAGTCAATATGACAATATACACCCTAAATAAAGTATAGATCATAAAAGGTATGAACAAGACACCTTATGAACCATGGTTTGGTCATTCAACATCAGTTGAGTATTTCAGAATATTTGGGAGCAAATGTTATAATAAGAGAGATGATGTCATTGGTAAGTTTGATCCAAGAAGTGATGAAGGTATGTTTCTTGGTTAATCATTGAAAAACAAGGCATACAAATGTTTTAACTATAGAACTAAGAAAATAGTTGAATGTGGAAATGTAAGGATTGATGAAAAGTTTGAAACTAAGAAAAAGATGGTAGAATATAATTCAGATGATGAAGAAGATAATTCTAGAATTGTTAGACAAAATACATAAGTTTTCTTTGAGACTAACAATGATTTGCAGAATGATGTGCTAACTGTTGAGCAAAGAGTAGAGTAGATATTTGAACCTATAGATGAGATAAGAGTTGAGATGTCAACTCCTACCCTTAATAGGAATCTAATAAAGAATCACCCTCCTGAGTAGATAATTAGAAGCAAAGACAAAGGTGTGATGACAAGAAACAGAGTAAATGAGGAGATATGTTTGATATCTCAAGTTGAACCTAAGAGCGCAAATGAAGCTTGTAAAGATGATCATTGGATTCAAGTAATAAAGGAAGAATTAGATCAGATTGTGAAGAATGATACATGGGAGTTAGTTCCTAGACCTAAAGACAAGAATGTGATGGGAACCAAATGGGTATTCAGAAACAAGATAAATGAGCAAGGTGAAGTTGTGAGGAACAAGGCTATACTTGTATGGAAGGGATATTGATAGCAAGAAGGCATAGACTATGAGGAGATATATGCACATGTAGCTAAAATGGAAGCAATAAGGATGTTCTTGGCTTATGCAACAAATAAGAAGTTCAAGGTTTATTAGATGGGTGTTAAATCAACCTTCATAAATGAAGAATTGAAGAAGAGGTATATATTGGGCAGCCTGAAGGTTTTCCTTTATTAGAAGACAAAGAAAAGGTATGGAGACTAAAGAAAGCTCTATATGGTTTGAATCTTGCACCTAGAAAATGGTATGCAAGGTTGGATAGTTATTTGGAAAAGCTTGGATTTGCTAAAGGTACAACATATAATAACTTGCATTTGAATGAAGTCGAGAATGATTTGCTAATAATAGTAATATTTTTTGATGACATCATTTTTGGAGGCAATGATGAAGCAAGTGATAATTTTGCTGAAGAAATGAAAAATGAGTTTGAAATGAGCATGATAGGAAAAATCAAAATTTTCTAAGGATTGTAGATTGTGTAGAACAGTGATGGCATTTTTATTTCACAAGCTAAGTACCTGAAAGACTTGTTGAAAAGGTTTGGTTTAGAAAGTTATAAACCTGTTGGTACACCTACGATAACTGGTCACAAGTTATCTAGCAAATATGAGACACCTGTAGTAGAGTAGAAGAAGTACAAACCCATGATTGGAGGTTTGCAGTATATGACTCACACTAGAACAGATATAGAAAATAGAGTTGGGATTGTAGCTAGATTTCAAGATGATCCTAAGGAGTATCATTTTGCAGTAGTAAAGAGAAAATTTAGATATTTGAAAGGAACATTTGACTATGGAATTTGGTATGATAGATCAAGTGATTTCACTCTATGTGCATATACTAATGCGGATGGGTAGGTATTATGGATGATAAAAAGAGCACCAGTTGTGGAGCATTCTTTCTTAGAGGATGATTGGTTTCTTGGCTAAGCAAGAAGCAAGATTGCATTTCTTAGAGTACAGCTGAGGCAAAGTATGTTGTAGCATCAAATATCTATAATCAAGTTATGTGGATGAAGCAGATGCTGAAGGATATTAGAATTGAGTTTGAAGAACCTGTTATCAATTACCGTGATAACACAAGTATAGTGAGCATGTTTAAGAATCCTATTACATTCTAAGACTAAGAATATATCTATTAAATATCATGTGCTAAGAGAGAAAGAAACATAAAAGGAGATCAAATTGGAGTATGTGAGTACTTAAGATTAGATTATAGATATCTTTACGAAGCCTTTGTCTAAAGATACATTTAAGCACTTGAAAAGTATGCTTGGGGTTATGTCCCTACCTACTTTTGAGTAGATGTTGCATTAATTGCATCATTCCAATGGTACAAAGCACTGTTTTTGTGTTGGACTGAATACTGATGCTTCTCGTGTGGGGGAGTATCTGTGATGAGCAGAGTTATTGAGGACTCTTGGTCTTTAGTTTTGAATAGTGTCTTTGGACACTCAAGTTGGTTGAAGACATGGAGCAACATATTAGCAATTGGTATGTTGTAACATTGAGGCCTTTGATATTGATGTCAATGGGGGAGAAAATATGCATGAAAAACATCTCCAAAGAAATGGGGGAGAAGAACTGTATAAATGAGGGAGAGATATATCTTTAGGGAGATTTAGAAAGATTCATGTAAGGAAACAAGAATATGCACCTGATGTATTGTGGATTTTTCAGTGTGAAGTAAACAATTGTTGTCAAAGAAGCAAGAGTATGCACCTATTGTGTTGAGACTTTTTAGTGCATGGACAATTGATGCTAGTCAGCAACAACAAAAAAACACTATTTGGTATTCTTGGAACTTAGATAATTTTTCATCCATGTTGCCATCAATGCCAAAGGGGCATATTGTTAGCATGAATGTTGATGATAGTACTTTAGGGGAGTATCATAAGCATTGGAGAGTATTGACATGTTGCATTCATGACTATGTTTGTCATTGATGTCAACATAACATGGTTTCTGTAAAGATTGGATGAGTAGTAGACATAAGATCTTAATGATACATTTAATGGCTTGATTTTTTGGTGATGCGTAGTCATGGACATGTTCTACATTATGTCTTGATGACATGGTCAAGTACGTAGAGTCTAAGTCAAAGATGTACGAAAGTTATGTTGGTAAACAAATTGTTCTTTTCAATCTACCTCTTAAATGCCCATAACTTATGAACAATAGTTGATTACAACAGTTAGGAAACCACACTAAGCGACTGATTTCCTTCTGAATTGGTAGGTACAACTTCCTCGAGTTTTTGATTTGTAGTAAATTTGTTTGTTCCTAAATCTAAAATAGGGTATGTTCTTGACTAGAGAATAGGAGAGGAAAACCAAGTTAGGCTTAGACATGAATTAACTTAGGCTAGAATTTGGGTCTTTATGCTAATCAAATTTGTGAACTCATACATCATATGAATCCTCAGAAGTTGATGATGCCATAATAAATCATACTTGAAAGCTAAGATGCTTAACAAAGACCTTTAACTTCTAAATATAAAGAAACTAAATTAGGAAAAGATTGAAAAGGGGCTCTTTTTACTTCGAGAAATACTATGATTATCTTTAGTTTATTGCATTAAAATAGGGGAACAAAACTTTGTTCATTCACCAGTTTAATTCAACTTCAAGAGATCTCTAAACTAAGAAATACAATGGAACAATAAATAATTGACACAAAATACATTAACTTGTATTGCAATGTAAAGTCTTTCACATCAAAAGTTAGCCAACCTTTCATTAATCTTTCAATTGGGTACATATAGGATTCTGAGATGATTGTTACAAAAGGAACTAAACTAGTTCATCTCCTAAAAAATGACAAATGGAAAGGATCCATTTATTAGTTACAATTCCACATCAAAATACAAAAGGACGGGAGAAAGTTTACTTCGCCTTCTTTCCCTTTTTTGATTTTGCCTTATAGGCCTTGGTAGATACAATGATTGAAATAAGATCTTTGTGTTGGTGAACATGAACATTGGTGTATCTCAAGAGCCACTTGGAGTGTTCTTGGGCTAGGTCTTTAATTGCATTCAACTGTTCTTGTGTTTCCTCCATCGCCATGTGTATACACCCACTGAGCCGTTGGAGATCTGACACTTTGTTCTAATGATTATTAGATTTCTCTATTAGATTATCCAAATAACTAGAGATTTTTTTTTGCATGAAAACAAATCCTACTACTACTTTCCCTTATCCACTAGTTTGGGAGTCAGTGTGTAGGCCTTTTAACAATTCATAGTTCTTATCCTAGTCTTCTTTAACTTTGCTCTCTATTTCTTTTAATCCTTCTTCTGCTATTGAAACCATTTCAACTTTGAATTGCAAACTCTATTTCCATTCAAATGAGGGCTCATTTCCTTTTGGTAGAATCCTTTCTTTCACCACCTCTTTAGTCTTCATTTGGATGACCATTTTCAAAAGGGAGATGCAATCCTCACTCTTTACCCTTTCTGTTGACAGAGTAGCCCAATTAGACAAGATGTTATCTTTTTCTGTTTCAAGACTTAGCACCACATTACCAAGTTGCTCTATGACTGCAAGTCCTTTAGACTTGAGTTTTTCACTCCACTCCCTACTAATTTTCCCAAAGTGTTTGTCTTCTTGCAGCTGGGAGATGATAGCTTGAATGTTTGTGGACGTAGGGTCGCTAGTAGGCGACACTCCCAAAATATTTGTGTTGATATAATGGGTGTTGCACACATTGCATAGTATTGTTATATTGTATTATTTTATTTTATTATGTAATGTTTTACCTAGATGGATGTGCAACATGTAAATATTCACGTGGGATATACTTGATGAGTTGTATTGTAACATTGTGATAATATTTTATGTAATTATTTAATATTGGAGAAAATAATTAAATTTCCAATATTAAATGTAGGGTCAGTGGGTTAGGTAGCACATGGTTTTAGCACATGGTTTATGTAATACCACTTAGTGGTTTTGTGGGACTTGCTATTATGTAAGCAGCTGCAAGGGTAGTTGTGGTGTGAGTGAGAAA
This sequence comes from Cupressus sempervirens, assembly GCA_028749045.1. Lineage (NCBI taxonomy): Eukaryota > Viridiplantae > Streptophyta > Pinopsida > Cupressales > Cupressaceae > Cupressus > Cupressus sempervirens. The sequence goes on along the minus strand of CM053787.1, from coordinate 64,019,585 downwards.
AAAGGAGTTGAGCGGGACAAGGCTTGACAGGTTAGCCAAGGGAGCATTTGTGAAGGTTGGAAGCATGGCATGGGATGTGTGGATTCATGCTTGTTCACATGGATTGCTTGGTGGTGGCTATAGCTTTGAAGGCTTCCATGGTTGTATTGCAAGAGTAGTTTTGCTGAATAATACATGGTGATGGATGCTTTTGGAGGCTGGGTTTTTCCCTCAATGAGGATTTCCCAAGGTATATCTTGTGTCACAATTTTTGCGGGTATGTTATCTATTCTTTTGCATGTAGATTTATATTCCGTGTTTATTTTAGATCTATTATGGGTTATGTGGAAATGGTTACATTCTTTATTACAAGTTTCCTTACAAGTGGTATCAGAGCAATGGTTTTATTATTGTAACCCTAGATTGAATCCATGGGAATGCATGAGAGGATAAAAGAAATGACAAGATATATGAGTTGTTTATTGTGGATTTGAGGGTTTTAGGTTTACTATTATGATGGGATATTGGTACATTTTGGGCATGTGAAATTTTTGGACAAAATGGATTTTTTTCGAATGTTTCATTAAAATGAGGGTTTTTGGGGTAGCTTGCAGAAATGACCTCTTGGGTAAAAATAGCTTTCACCATTGGATTCGGGTTGATATTTCCATAAATTTTGATATATAATATGCCCTAGTTTGGCCATGTTCAGTAGAAATAAAAGAATTTTTAAGTTTCAGCCCGTGATGGCCGTCAAATTAAATCCCGTTAGAATTTTCATCACAAAAAAAATAGAAAATGAAAAATTGCAATGAAAAATGGTAAAAAGACTATCTTAGTAAAACGACCATAACTTTCTCTCAAGCTATCAAATTTCAGAGTTCTTATAGCCATTGGAAAGCTAATTCAGAGCACTACAACTTGGCATAGGTTTGATTCTATTATTTTGACATTTTGTCAGGTTTTAAGAGCTCTAAAGTTAGATGTTATTTTTTTGAGCACGGATTAGGGCATAACTTGGGCATACAGAGTCAGATTTTGGACTTTGAGTAGTCAACATAAAACTCTTGGAAAACTCTACACATTGGTTCAGATTTGGTGCAGGTTTGGCATGATTTATTTGGTGACATATTGATCTAAATAGTTTATAGATATATTTTGACTATGGTAACATTGTGAGTTTATGACATTAGAGATTTAAGATTTGATGTCATTGTATATTCAGTTCATATTTAAGATTGGTCTCATGATGATATTATTATCAGTATTTGGTTTGGATATGTATGATGACTTGTTGGGTCTACAAGTTGTGCAGTGTTGTAAGCAATGTATACTTACAAGTTGCATTTATAGCTTGGTTATGAGTTGTCTTTGCCCATTGATCTTTCATTATTGATGCATATTTAGATCGGTGACTTGGATTTGGGTTGTCTATGCCCTAAATCACATGATTTGATAATTTTTTCTTCATGTAGAAGGCATAAGATGTTGTTACGAGGTATAGTCATGGTAGAGGATTGTGGTTGACTATTTTATGCTGACATGTTGGATAGATTGAGAGCCAAATGCCCAGTTCATAGATGTGATCATGGTGCCATGAATTTTTTTTTTTGGCATGACATGATTGGATATACAGGTACATCCTTGATGTTCATTGGTTTTGATTCCTGATTTGGTTATGGTGGTATATCTTCTTGGTTGAGGATCATGGTTATTTGGTTTCTTTTGAGGAGCTCATGATGTGCACGATGAGTTCTTTGATAGTTTGATGCCTTGGTTGATTCTCATAGTTAGAGGATGGTTTTTCATCATGATGTCATGGATAGCTTGGATACATAGTTTAGTGGAAGCTTATCACAGTGATGAGGTGACAGTGCAGGATTAGTTTCTAGTTTGGTTTGTAGCTTCTTGGTTTGGAGATCTTGGTTTCACTTGGTACTAACACTTTGGTTGTAAGTGTGGACCTAGTGGATCTTCATGTAGGAGATGGATTTTAGGATGCCATAGGTGACTTGGTGCCATGGTTGAGTGGGAGTTATTGGCATTGATATATTTATTAAGTGTTTGTAGATGTTGGAGGTTTGTCTTAGATCTTATTGTTGCAGAAGCATCTTTGACATTTGCATGGTGCACTTGGTTATCTTCATGGTGTGTGAAGATGGTTAGATCTTGAGGACTCATGGAGTTCTTGGTTATCTTCATGGTGTGTGGAGATGGTTGCATCTTGAGGACTCATAGGGTTCTTGGTAGAGGTTTGATTTTATGCTTTTATTTGTCATGTTATCCTTGGTATGACGATGGTTTCATTATTATGTCATGGTACACTCTTGATACATGTTTAGAGTTGTGACATGTTATAGTATGTTCATATGGAGCATGTTATCTCTTTGGTTGAGATGGTTAGATCATGTTGTCATGTTTATGTTCTAGAGGCCATGGTTGGAACTTTGACATTGATCTTGGTTTAGTTTCTTGGTATTGAGTACATTGATCATAACCTAGATACTTTATTATATTGTTATGTTGCATTTGTAGTTGGCATGGATTGATTGGTTACAGGTGCTCATGGATACTTAAAGATGGTGGTGATGCTGATTTCTCTTGGGTTAGAAAAGTATTTGTTGGGATGGTTGATGGTTTTAGTAGGAAGTTTGAGGGGCAGTCACCTGATATGGACTGGAGAGGAGATTTTTCTTAGATGAGTCTTGGTTGGAGACTTGGATATCTTGATGAGCATTCTCATTCCCCACTCTTGGTCTACTCGATGGTTTTTCTACTTGAGAGATATAGCTCATTGTTTCTCTTAGTTGCATTATATTTATGCTTATCTTTCATGGATATGGATCTTGAACTATGGTACATGAGTTAGTTCTGGAGGGTTCATTTGAGAGATGTTCTAGAGGGTTCATTTGAGAGATGGTTTGGCATTGGTTATCTCCATTTGCATATGTTTTTATGTTGGTTGAGTTTGGGAGATGGTTTTATATTGGGCATATTCCTTGGTTTAGGAATGGTTTATGAGTTTGGTCTTCTTTTGAGAGGCTTACATCCATGATTAGTTATATGGTATGGTTTGGGTGTTGTTGAGGTTTCTTGTTGGGGTTTTATGGAGGAGATCATACTTTCATAGTTTACATCTAGAGGTGTGTGTAGAAGGACATGATATAGGTTATGATTTGCATGGTTTCTCCAATCTTGGTTATCTTCCTAGATGTTCAGTTTTGCTTTCATTGGATTTGAGATTGGTTGGAGATTGTGATCACTGGTTTGTGCTCATGTATGTCATGTGAGAGATGATATGGTTATTTCTTTATCTCTTTCCTCTATTGGTTATGGAGAGCTTGGGAGAGCATTGGAGACTTGATATGAGAGTTGTTCTTGCAGGATATTAATTTATGTATTGTGGATATCCTTGATACTACATGGATTCACTTCTTTGAGATGTTGTGAGTGGATTGATTATATATTTGACATTTTCCATTGTAGTGGGAACTTCTTGGTATACATGTGGTAGGTATTGCTCTTAAGGCTTTTGATTGCAGGTTACAGATTGGATATGTTGATGATGTGAGATTCACTTGGTATATACCTTTGGAGTTATGGATAGTTGGATGGATTTGGCACTTGCTTTGGGTGCTATTTCAGCTATGGATATTTTGACAACTACGGATACATGTGATTACCTTTGGACCAGGTTTTTTTTTGTGCTTGGTATTTTAGTTGGTACATGATTTTATGATCTTCTAATGCAACTAGTTGGGTGCTTTTCTCTTTGGATGGCTTCTATGTATGTCCAGTGGCAGTGGCATAATAGGAGGTGATATCATTCATGTTTGAGATGCTGGATACTTTAATTTTGTTGTGGGTACCAAGATGGAGCACATGGTATACTTTGATCCATGATGGTGGATGTGTTGGGAGGTATTGTTCCCTTGTTCATTTATCTAGCTACAGATTGACCCTATGCAATGTATACAACAAGTGGGAGATTGTTGATATAATGGGTGTTGCACACATTGCATAGTATTGTTATATTGTATTATTTTATTTTATTATGTAATGTTGCACCAAGATGGACGTGCAACATGTAAAGATTCCCATGGGATATACTTGATGAGTTGTATTGTAACATTGTGATAATATTTTATGTAATTATTTAATATTGGGAAAAATAATTAAATTTCTAATATTAAACGTGGGGTCAGTGGGTTAGGTAGCACATGGTTTTAGCACATGGTTTATGTAATACCACTTAGTGGTTTTGTAGGACTTGCTATTATATAAGCAACCACAAGGGTAGTTGTTGTGTGAGTGAGAAAAAGGGAGTCGAGCGGGACAAGGCTCGACAGGTTAGCCAAGGGAGCATTTGTGAAAGTTGGAAGCATGGCATGGGATGTGTGGATTCATGCCTATTCACATGGATTGCTTGGTGGTGGCTATGGCTTTGAAGGCTTCCATGGTTGTATTGCAATAGTATTTTTGTTGAATAATACATGGTGATGGATGCTTTTGGAGGCTGGGTTTTTCCCTCAACGAAGGTTTCTCAGGGTATATATTGTGTCACAATTTTTGTGGGTATGTTGTCTATTCTCTTGCATGTGGATTTTAATTTCGTTTTTATTTTAGATCTATTATGGGTTATGCGAAAATGGTTACATTCTTTATTACAAGTTTCCTTACAATTTGCTAGCGGGGTAATTAGTTGCCTGATGAAGTAGTTAAGTTCGTGGAAATCTGCCTTCATCCTAACTTTGGCAAGCTTGATACCTTCAAGATATCCCTCTATCACTTCATTTGTTGATTTCCATAGACCCACTTTGGTGTCATGCCTAACTTCTCCAAGATCTAGAGACTATAATGTGAAGTCATTTGTGGTTAGGTCTTCAATCCTACTTTCTTTATTAGGTTTGGCTATTTCCACAGTTAGGTTCTTGATATCTAGGTCTTGGCTGAGGATAGATAAAGTCTTCTACTTCTTCATCTTGCTCAATAATGACCCAGAATGGATCGCCAGGGACAAAGTCTCTTTTTTTGGGCTCCCCTCTTCTTTCCTTTTCCTCTTTCTTTCTAAAGTATTCTCGAGCCATAACTTAGTGCCAATTACCTTAGATGTTGTTCCCAATGTATCTACACTAGACATTTTCCTCTTAACAAGAGTCAATGCCTTTGAAATTTAAGAGAAAGGTTTCTTTGGAGCCAAGGAAATGAGTTTTAGAGCTTCAGACACTTTCTTCACTTCAGATGTTTTCTCCACTTTAGATGTTTCCTTTGTTGCTTCATCGGACTCCGTAGATTCACTTTCACTACTTCCATCATCTCCAAGATCAACCACTTGTATATGGGGGCTACTTGGTAGGAGTAATGTAGCACTTATGGATGGAATTGGACTGTTGTGGAGTGAGAGAGCCATTGTGATTGCAATTTCCTTTAATTCTGTTGCCTTCTTCTTCTTGGTCTCTGTCTCCATTCTAATCACTGGCACTGAACCATCCTGAAAATTTTTATCAAGCAGGATGTTCTTGTTAGGAAGTTGATCACCTCCTCTAGCTAGTTGAGTGAGTCCTTGAGTGAGAAGTAGGATTGTACCTGAAGCACCACTTTGAGAAGGTGAAGGTGCTGCTACATTTGGGGAGGACTGGGTGGGTGTGCCTTTGCTCCTGCTTCATCGTAAAATGGTCCACTTGACCAATTTTTGGTTCTCTTGTAGATTCTAGCCAGCATTATGTATAGATCTTCTATAACATCTTTGAAAAGTTCAAAGTTCATGGGAGTAATCCTCAACTTGGTCAAATAAGTATTGCTATACAAATTTGACCATCATCTTCAATTCCATCTACATCTATTTTTACCTTATACATCTTCACTTGATCAACTATCAATCTTGTGAAGGATCAGTCGTGACTCTCAAATTCATCTTTGCAATCAACCCAATAATATTTAATTGTGGTGATATGCTTTATCACACTCCCAATTTGTATGACATCTCTAGCATACCCATTAGGGTTGAACATAGGCCTTAGGACTTCATACATATCTAGCTTGTATTTATTTTCAAATACCTTCATCATGTCTTGGCATCCGAATGGGTGTCACAACTAAAAGCTCCTACCTTCATAGGGAATTCATATCCCTTCTTCTTTAGGCTTCCACTTAGGATGTTCACCTGCAAAGCTTGTTAGATAATCTCAATTATCACTATCATATCACTCGGATATCTTGGTAGCTTCAGGGGAAAACCATCAAAGGCTGCAAGACACAGATAAGAAAAGGATGAGAACTAAAAAAAATAGCAGTCAAATTGGCTGATGGTAGCCATGGCTTTTGGAGAGAAACTAATTTCTAGGCATCCTTGTAGTTCTCTTGGAAGGCCAGTCCATAATTACAAAGAAGCCAACATGTAAATTAAGAATGAAGACATGTAGAAGGAATCGTAAAACTTGGCTGCCTGGAGGGCATTGGAAAGAATCTCACTTACCTCTTGTGCATAATCAATATACTGTGTGTTTGAGCATATAAATTGAACCAAAAAGAAATATTGCTCAACAAAATTTAGGGCTTCTACTTCACCTCTCAATTTGCGCAGAAGAACCAAAATATCAATTATATCTGGTTTGAGATTAGTCTTGACCAAAGTTTTAGGAACTTTTCTTTTGTCATTTCATAGTGTCTGGAACCATGTTTGCATGATCTCCTTCCTCCAGATCATCTTCTTCACCAAGAGTTCTGAGGCAGCTCCACCAAAAATCAAGTTAGAAAACTCCTCTTTCTCTGGAAAACAAAGACAATTTACTATTGTCTGCCTATCAATTGAAATCAATATAGTGTTATCCGACAAAACTATTTTCTTAGTTTCCATATTGTAATGATGAATATATTTTTAAACGAGTTCTGGGTTTCGGACTGCAATCGAAAAGCCAATGGCTTCGAATAAACCACATCCTCAAAGTTTCTTAGTGATAGGATGAACCCGTTCAAATTTTACCATCCTTTGGAAATCCACCATGTCATAGAATTAGAGAGACGTGTCTGTAAAATTCTGTAATTGAGACTTGATTCCAGTCAAACCATCAAAACCTGTGAACTTGGTGGCCATATCGTATGAATGAGATTTTGAATCGAAAGAGTGAATAGGATATCAAATACAACAGTCATTGTATTTCAAAAAGCTATGCTTATTGTTAGAATGAAAAATTAAGGAAACAAGGTAACTCCTTTAACTTCCTGTGTATTTTTATATAAGGATTTTGATTCATCTGTTATACTTCAAAATTCACACCACATGAGTAAAATTTAAAGAAATACCCATTAGAGAGTAAATGCAAAGACTAAATGGATATGTAAAAGTCTTTTCACTATTTCGTTGAGTGTAACAATAGCTTTCTATAAATCCATTATTTACTTTTCCATTTTCCTTTAAGTTTCAAAAAGTTTCTGTTGGCGTACTTCATTGATGAAAGTCCTCCGAGTGAGATCTTAATCATATTCTTCTCTTGCAATGGCCCATATTCATTCTAAAATTATTGAGACATACACTAGATCTAGTATGGGGGCCAAGTCTACCTATTGACTTGAGTTTTCTTATAGAATCAAAAAATTTCCTACATGGGTTGCAAACCCACTAAGGAGAAGGCAATTTTTGTTTTTCCACCAATGCTCCTTTATTTATTGAATCAATGATAACTACATTTCTAGCTATTAAGGATTTTTAGTTAGGGTGTACGGATCCACTTGGGTGTCACTTAACTTCTTGTTTTTCACCTTTATCTCTTTTGCGAAAAATCATCTTCATGGGTTGGAAACCCATCAGGAAGAAGATAGTTTTAGGTTTTCCACCAAGTCTTAGTATCTGAGTGATAAAAAATCCAAACTATGTTTAGGAGTCTCATCTTAGAATTAAACATCAATTTATTTTAAAACTATACCTTCTTTGAATCTTTTAAGAAAATAACGCCTCCAAGTGAGCCTTCACGGAAACTTTCCTTCATGGGTTGGAAACCCGTCGAGGAGAAGGCGAGATGGGTTTTTTCCGTTGATGCTTATTTCTTCAACCATTAATATGCTTGAAAAAATATAGAAAATGCTTCATTTGTAATGAGTTAAAATTAATCTCTATTGAATTGGATCCTAACTTACTCGACAAAATACAAGACAAAAACAACCACCCGCCTGACTATGGAGAAAGAGAAAGTGCATTGGGAAAATCTGATAGAGATCACCTAGCCTTAAGAATTTAGACCTAGACTCAGACATTTTGGGGAAAAAGAATGACCTCATCTAAAAACATAGAACTCACTTTTTCCAATATACTAGAAAGAAAAAGTGGGGCAACAAGTTATACCTAATTTACAGAGAGTAGTTTAGAGACATAGTATTGGGAAAACAATTCCTAATGTTTGTTCGCTATCTTATGTCTAAGATGTAATGAGAAGATGTGTAGTTAGACAGTGACATAGGATAGTCTGTTGGTGATGTCAACAAGTGCGCATGCCCTAGTATCACACATGTGAATTTTTGTATAGACTGTAAGCTGACAGTACTATTGCAATTGAAATTAATTAATTATCTTATTATAATTAACTAAGAAAGCCTCAAGGCTAACTCTAGGAATTATTTTGAATATGTGGTATAAAGGAATGATATTTTCCTTATTTTTATGGTATCTATTGAAGTGCGAAGTGTGAAAAGGGGCAAAGTGGTTGAGGAATGCATGTAAGTGATCCAATGGATTATTGGATGTGAGTTTTGTGATTTGGTTACAAGATCAGAAAGAGTAGAGGTCTGGTTGACAAGACAAAAGAAGATGAATGATGTACATTTAATTTCTATTATCATGCAAGGAATAATATAGAGATCATTTGGACAATGGGTTCATTGGTCTTGCCCTTGAAGCTATTTGGGCAGTGGGTCCAACTGTCTTCCACAACTCCTAATAGGGTTGGAATCTCCTAACAGGGATTCAAAGTCTCTTAACAGAGACTCATATGTACTGAATGTATTCATAGACTCCTAACAAGGTCTATCCTCTAATAAGGAATATATATTTTGGTACATCATCTTGTAAGTACCATCCCCATTGGGGGTTTCCCTATGATCAAGTGTTTCCTTAGTTAACATATTTGGTGTTATTATGTATGAGTGTCTTGTTGTGGTTTCTAATTATATTTATCATATGGTTAAAGTTTAATAAGGTTTATAATTTTGATATTAGTTGGATAATTGATTCACCCCCCTCTCATTTATATTGGTGGATTATATATTCTAACAATCTAGATGATCACAAGTTCTTCTATGTAGCTAAAGAGTTTCAAGATCTATACATTGGATACAAAGAACTAGAAGAAATGAACAATCTTGCTTACCTTCATCTCACTAGGCACATGATAGCAATGAAGTCTAAAATTGAGAAAATGTCAGAGGAAAGAATGGAATCATCACATGAGCTTCCTTTAATATCTAAATATTCACATGAGTTATCTTCTTCAAGATCATATTCTTCCTCTTCTTCTAAGTCTACACACTCTATCTCTCCAAGATATCAATTGACTTCATTTATTGGATCTAAAGACCTCCTTAGAGAGCAAGAAAGTGATACTGCCTTTGAGCCTATGCAAAGCTTTCATGATAAACCTATCTTTGATGAAGATATTGATACATCATATGCACTTGATGAACAAGAAGAAGATCCTAGACATACTTTTGAGAGAACTTTTACTCCCAGGGAAGATTCTTATGATGATATTTTGTAAACACTTCTTGGCACTAAGCTCATTAGATTGCATAAGTCTAGCTCATATGGAAACCCATTCTTGGATATCTATTGTTCTTATCATTGACATAATGAACATAGTACTTCAGATTGCATTGAGATGAAACATAAAATCCAAGATCTTATTGATGATGGGATTGTTGATAGCTGTAATGACTCATGTGATGAGGATACTTCTCTTGAGCAAGATCATGTTGGTGAATCTATGTCTAGTGATGGTCTCCTTGACACCCCTACTTGTTCCAACGCTCATGAACCTCTTAAAAATTCAAAGCTTTTCAACAAACCCCCATCAAATAAAGAATCTAATGCTTTCTGCATTGACTATGCCTATCCTCAAGGGCTACCTCTAAAAGAAACTCAAGCTAACCTTCACTTGGATGCAAACCTTTTCCATGCTATTAAGGCTAAAGATCCTCAACCTCTACGCAATGCTATGCCTACTATTCCTACTTCAGATAGTACTTTATTATCTCTTCAAGAGTCTATCATGCATACCTCATATTCTCCCTTGTCCTTAGAAGTGTCTACATGTCAAGAGGACTCTCAAAAAGCTAAAACTATAAATGTCAAGAAAGGTCAAGATCAAGAATTCGTTCATCTCCTTGAGGATTCCACTCTTCCATATCCTATATCTTACCCACCTAAGTATGATGGAGACACCACTTCCACTATTTCCCTTGAGCTTATTTAAAATTATGAGAAAACTTATATGCTTATGCTATCTAAAGAAACTTTTCAAGATCAAAGTCTCCCTTCTTGTTCTACTTCTCCATATCCACTTCAAAACTATAATCAAGCTTCAAATGCTCTTACTAAATTTTTTGCTCCTATCAAATCTTCTCATGAGTCTATTTATGGCCATGGTCACATTGCTCACTCTAAAGATTCTAATATCCCTAATCACTATCTATTTACATATCCCAAATCTATCCTTGGTCCTTATCCATTTAAGCTAAATCCTTCCAACCTTCCATCCATATTGGGACCATATGTTCCTCCATCTCCTACATTCACTCCAAGCTCATTCCTTATCTCTCCTATCACAACTCAAGATCAACAAAGACACTCATCCTTGATGAATTTCCATTCATCTATCCATCTAAATCATTCATATCGGCTTTCTTCATCCACAAGTCCAAAGTCTTTTGGAAGCAATTTGGATGTGCAACATAAGAAACACAATAATCCATTTCGAAATGAAGATCACTATGTCATATCTAATTGACATATGAATACAAAGAAAGGACAACTATTCAAGAGACCACAAAGTTGCACTACACAAAGAGATAAATCAAAGCAAATATGGGTTCCTATACCCATCATTGAAGAAATGTGTTCTAAAGTATCCAAAGGAAAATCTAAAGCTACATGGATTCCCAAGTCTCTCTTGAAAGACTTGAATATGGAACATAAATCTAAGTTCACATTCAATCTTCCAAATGCTTCCACTCCATTTTCTTCCAAACATCTTTCGAAGGCTTCCCCTCCATCTTCTTCTAAAATTCTCCTACCACCTCATAATCTAAACCTCAATCTATTTCCTCCATAGTTCCACTACCCTTCAAGGTTTATTTCAATGTTGATCTTCCCCACTTTCTTACCTACCCTTATGAAATATTTTCAAAGCTACACTTACCTACTATCCATACTTCTATAGTCCTTTCAAGGCATGAACTCTTATCCTCCATATACTTATCCTACTACCATCTTTATTCCTTCACCCTATCAAAATCTTTGAGCATACTTATCTTTGGTCTTTGCTTATCATGACTTATCTTTACTATAGGAGCTCTATCTAACTTGAAAAAGCTTGACCTATTTCTAAAAAACCAAAAAGAAAAAAAATGTGCCTTGGTGAAAACCACTTCTTGTGGAACCTTGGTAGCAAAAGTGAAGAAGAATAAATTCATCCTATGGTGAAAACTAGTTCTTGTGGCACCTTGGATAAGTACCATGATGAGAACTTGGAAATAATACATCATGCACAATTCTTTCTCTATTGTTCTTCCTCATTCACTCATAGCCTTCATGTCTATCTTCATTCTTATTGCTCTATCCCATTTCTATCCTATCTATTTGACCCCTTGATATTGATCACAATAAAGAAAAACATGATTCTTAGGCCTCTTGACATGTCTACTCTCTAGGATTACATGCTTTCATACTATCTCGCTTATTGTCTTCCACTACTTATCCTATATTCTATCTCACTTGTTGGCTTTAATTGCTTATCCTGCATACTATCTCCTTTCATGGATTTCTTGGCTTATCCCAGACATGCTTCATATGACTATTTTACACTTTCCCTAGCTTGGGTACTCTTGAGGAGTCAATCCTTGATGATCACTTTAACTTGCTTCATACTCCTTTCTTATTAATCTTTGCTTATCCACTAGCTTTCTGCTCCATCATTTCCTACACCTTGCTAGATACTGGAACAAAATGATGTGATCTTTCTTGAGAACTAGTTATCTCTAAATCATTGTAAAAAATTTAAAAAATCACATATGATGCTGAAAAAATCCTAAAAATTAGAAAATTTCCTAAAAAAATGATCATCTTAGTGAAAACCTAGCAATATGTGCTTTGATGTATCACCAAAATAATACAAAAAATTGAAAAAAAATCCTAAAAAGTCTTGAATTTTTTTTCCAAGAGGTGAAAACCTAGAAAGAGACACTACTTGATACCCTTGCACTAATGTCTATTAGTCTCACTTCATGCTTATTTGTCTCACTTCACTTTTCCTAGCTTAGAATTGACTCTCATGTCTGGCTCTAAGGGGCACAAACTATTTAGCTTATCAGGGTCTCTTTGTGCATAAGTGTTTCTTTGGCAACTTTCTCAACAATTTTTTTCAACACTTTCCATTGACATCAAGTTCTCTCAACACTAATTAGATAGTTTGACTATAGTCTAGGATGTTGCAACACTTCTCATTGGCAGACTTGAATCCTACACGAGATGGTCATGTGACTTACACAAACACACACTTAAACATTAAACTTGTTGAGACATGATGAACTTTATCTTCTTTGTGTGCTATCTATGATGATTTATTTGCTAAGTGTTCCCTCCCTAATAGTATTTCAAGGATGTCATGGACCAGAAGACTTGGGGCATAGGGAATTTTTTACTCATTTCCTGCTTGTGGGTATACTTTGTTAGTCTAAGGTGCTGAGAGCTTTTGCGCTTGTCCTACTTGACACTTTGGGCCTACAATGTATCATCGTTGTCTATTTTTGCAAGACCGCACTCGAGGGTTGTCTTGGTGTTTATGTCTTGATACACGTGTAATCTTGGTATACTAAACTTATGGAATCTAACTACATAGTCATCTTGACCTATATGTCTATGATGCATAGGTTGGATTACCATATTTTTATATGATATATATTATATTCATATCCTCATAGTTTATGCTAGTGGTGATTTTGTGATCTTCCGATGTCCCTAATAAGCCTTGATGATAAAAACTAGGACCTACTTATGTAATCCTTGCAATTGCACCTTTTCATACTGGCTTTTATTCTAAGGTTCATTTTCTCTTAGCTTTGCATTTTGCATGTTGAGAGAGCTCTCTTCTTAATCTTTCATGGATGTGTCAACTAACTACATTCATCCTTCTCTTTCATCTTCTCGATCTTATCTTATCTCTTCTTTCTTATTTCTTGCTTCTTTTCTATCTTACTTTCTCATCTATGCTTTTGACCTATCTTTTCTAATCTTGACATCCCAGATCTATTTTCAGGATTGAAATCCTAATTCGGGTGCATCTTGCTAGTCAAAATTTCTTCCTTCTTCTATGTAGTTGGTTGACCTATTGAGGCTTAATGTTTGAATCTTGTTGGGACAATCATCATTTCTTCATTTCTTCATCATTTTTTTCTCTCTTCCACTCTTCTTTCATTTCTATTTCATCTCATTTCATCTTTCATCTTTCTTTGACCTAATTCCTATGCTTTATCTTTCTTGGTCAAACTTAGTAAAACTTTGGCATATCTTCATTGCTTAGTGGTCACTCTTTGGTCTTTATCTCTTATTTCTCATCATGAACTTTTCTTTGTTTTGATTTGATTAAATCTAGCTTATTTTTGCATCTCCTCTATCTCATTTTGATTTCAATCCCGAGGGGGTAGGAATATTCTATCATCACTGTAAATTGCTTGCTTGCTATGGTTATCTATTTCTTAGGAGCATATGCTTGACCTTTCCATTTTCTCTTGATCTATCTAATTTGCTTGATATTAGTACTCTTTTGGAATACTGATATCATCTATTTCTCCTAGTGTTCAGTATGATCACTACCAGGCTACACATTCAAGAATTTCTATCCTGCTCTGCATTTCGTTCTTCAGAATCAAACCTCTCCATTTGCTTTTACCGACTTGGCTTCTTCATTCTTTGACCTAATGTGTTCCTAGACCAATCAGACATTAGTCAAACAGGGGCAAATATAACCACCCAAAAATGGTCATCTAGACTATGAGCCTTTTTTCTAGCATTTTTGCATAATTTATCTAATGCTTATCCTTGATCAAATCTCCAAAAATCCATTTATTTGATTTTATCCTATAGTTTTACCACTTTATCCTAAGTTCATATTTAATTAAGAGAACATGTCCCCCTTTTAATTTAATAAAATTCCCCACTCATCTCTTATCCTAAATTGCACACACAAAAGCATTTCCCTTAAGAAAGGACATTTTTGTCCCACAAGGGGGACAAAAGTCAACTCTTCATCACAATTGGTTGAAATGCTTGTGCACATGTATCACTCCCACTTTCAAACTCCACCCTTGATCACATGCATCTTGCCTAATGATCTCTATTGTCCATTTCTCTTTAAAAGAGAGAGCTCTCTCCTCATTTCACAATTCCACTCTTTTACTAATGTTATGTTGCAGGATTGAAGATCTCATACTTGTGGAGCTCCTCTTCTTTTATCTTCTATTCTTCATTCTTCATGCTTCTCATTAATTATAGTTTCTCTCCATGCTTATAGCTTAAATCATCTAGTCTAAATAGAGGTTATAATACTTGTTTTCTAGTTTACCTTGCATTCTACTTTATCTCATTTAGCTTTCATTTGCATTACATTCATTCTAGATTCTTTGATATTGGCACTCTTGCCTCTAGTCTTTAAATCTTCCATTCTATGGTGCACCTTGCAAGGGTTTTCAAAGCTAGGTTCACTTGAGAGCTACCATCTCATAGCTCTTACATGTCATAGATAGGAAGCTATAAGCCACATTCATGGGTATTTTCAAGAATAATGATTTATAGAAGTGTGTCCACATTTTTCACACATAGTGAGGTGGTAAAGAAGTTGAGTGGAGAGTCCATAGTCAGGTATTCGATGGTCCTTTAGATTTTGAAAGTCATTCCCCTTGCAAGCCCATGAAATTGATTTTTAGAATGAAAGGAAGCAAAACAACTTAGAGGCAATGACAATAATATAAATGATCTTTCTTAATTCCCAAATTACATTCGCATATTCTCCCCAATGATTTTGAGGATTCTAGTTAATCGTCCATTATCAAAAAAATATTTCCTCTAAAGTTTTGGAAGATCATTAAAATACTAAATGGGGTTCTAGAGTCCTCAAAAGGAAGGTTAGATCTAGGGTTTCATAAAAAGAAAACCTTTTCCTATCCCACAAGGCAATTTCCTCTGTAGGATATGTCAGTGCAAGATTTCCAAAGATATTTCCACTGATTGTTAGGGAAAGCATAAACTCCCATAGATGCCTTAGAAGATGAGAAACCAAGTACTTCAAGAGAGTTTCATATAATAGTATCCTTAATCCTAGTCATCAAATTCAAATGCCAAGGCATATAGGAAATATGAATTTTTATGTAACCTTTCCAAATGATTGACATTCATATATTCCATAATGTTCGACTGGATCCTACTTGAAGATCTAGAGCATGGATCACTCCTTGAAAAGAAGCAATAAAAATAAGTTTCCAAGAAGTAAAAAACTTAGGATAATACATGGGAGATTGTGTTAGGTGTTGAAGAATCAAATCTCTAAGGGTTTGTTTGGTTCGTGGAATTGTAGAAATCAAGATTTCTAGAAATCTCAATTTAGCCAAACCAAGATTTTGCAAATCTTCATTCCTATTTTGGGATTTTACTTTTACCACTTATTTCACTCAAAAGATAAGTGGAAAGATAATTTTTTATGTGTAAGCTTGGAGTTGAAGGAAGACTCCAAAAAATAGTCCAATCTAATTTTTTTAACACTCCTCAAAAAACATAACTAGGCTTTGATTTTTAATTCCTAGTTGCTAGTGGGAAGTCTGACAGCCCAATTTTGAGACAAAATTAAAAGTCTGGTATTCTAATTCTATTTTTCCAATTTTGAAATTAACACAAAATTTTCCAAATCTAAATTATGAAAAAGCCAATTTCCATAATCTTCCATGAACCAAATGGACCCAAAGCTCAATAAAACATCAACACACTGACATTTTTAGTTTAGAGTAACAACACCTTTGGTAGCATCTTAGAGGAAGGACACCTAGTCATAAAAGAAGAATCAAAGACTTAGCCAAGAAGTTGGTCCACCTTAGGAAAAGCACCATGATAAAATAGAAACAAATAAAGAATTGAGAATCACATCAACTTTGATAATGAGAAGCCTTAGTTTCCTAGATTATAGATATTTGACAATGAGCTTTGATATGTAAGTTTTGGAATGCATTTATTGATAGAAAATAATTATTTAAATGGGTTGAAAAATAGTTACTCAAGTCAATGATGTATTTCTTATAGATCAAGGGAAATGAACTTCTTTTTTTTTTACTTCTTTCAAAAGAAGGGAGATACCCAGTTTTCCAAATTGAATGTTGGATCTTTAATGACTTAGACTACATATGCAAGACTAGAATTCCTAACTTCAATTCAAATTTCAAAATATTAAACTCATCCCTCATCTCAATGCATCTTCATAGCCTTCCTTTAGAATGTAGAGACACTTAAATTCTTGAAGCAATTGGGAATCAAGTAGGGATATTTCTCAAAATTGATTTGCTCTTTTTTAAATATTCAAAGCTTCCAACTTAGATTTGTTTGCTTTTAGACTTAGATATATGAAGGTTCATTTTAAAAATGGTGTTTCAAAGAAGAATATATTTTATGAAGGATCTAATTTAGTTTGGAATATATGTCAATTGTAGATCATTCTACTCCAAACTAGTTAGACTCCTATAGCTCCACTTATTTCCCTTTAAGAAATATAGCTTTATCTTTGCTATAGTAAGAGTTCTATACCTTTTATTCACGTTGGTTAACATATTGTTATTTTGGAATAATTGATGAAAATGACTTGTTTCAACACAAACATGAAGACCAATAAGTACTAATAGTTGGAGATGTTTCTTATTGTGTTAGCTAGTTTCCTCTAAATTTTAGAGGCACAACTCCTTTGTAAGACTATTTTTGAATTGTTAGGGGTATTATTTCAACTAGAAATTAAGAGAGGTAAACTAACATTTGCACATCACCATGATACAAATATGATCTAAGATTGAATGATAAAGGAAAGTGGAGACAAATAGTAAAAAGTCCACTTAGTTTCCTACAATAGAAAAACAAGATGAAGAATTGATACTTCCCTTTCATGAATAAAATAACAAAAAAAATAATATTTTAGATAAACACATGCAAAATTAAATTGGAGAGGAAAGAATAATCAGATAACTCAAATATTAACTACAATAAAAAGACATTTAGACTCAAAGATTTAACATACATCCCTTCTTTTCTTCAAATGCAAAACAAAAGGATCAAATATCATTTAGCCCTTGTACAAAAATCATGTCTAAAACAAGAAATACCTCCTTCTAGACAAAACTATTGGCCCATCTTAAAATGGATGCACTTGCCTTTTAAGACCTTTTAGCACCCTTTCCATAGTGACTTCCTGGACCATGGATGGACTCGTGCTTGTGCTCCCTTTTCCCCATTTCCTTCCACTTTCTTCCCTATTTCTTTTGTGGCATCTATCTAAGATTTTTGTGGCTCCCTTGTCCTCTCCTCTAGGACTAGGTCAACCTAGGTCAGTTTGGAGTGGTTAGGGTTGACCTTGACTAGGTCAAGGTTGATTGGGTCAACCTTGACCCAAAGATTGTGTTAATTCCACTCTTTAGTAGACCTATATTGTTTCCCCACTTGAAAAATCATATATAAGGAGACTTGGATGCTTCATTTTATAGTCTACACT